>JASFAT010002032.1:0-724189 GCA_031353405.1 Baronia brevicornis
TAAATTTTTCAGCTTTTATAGTGACATACATATATCTTGACAGAAGAAGTACCACATCCTCAGAAAATACCGACGCGAAATTCTAGCATATTTCTGTGTTAATACATTCCATACAGCGAGTGCTAAGTTCCAGGGGACCAATTCCTTTCTCTTTTCTTTATTTCCTTCCCTTTCCATTACTTCCTTCTACCCCTTCCACTGAACTCTTGTTCCCTAAAATATCATTACTTATATACTATACATAAGGCAGACAACGCATCTCCGTACCTACCGTACCTTCGTATTGTAAACGTTCATGAGAGTTGCTTTTCATCAAGTGACTTGGACAAGAAACAGAAAGAATGCCTTTTCGTTTTCTCCTCAATGGAACGGTATTAAGAAAATGATGTTATAAGCGTAAATTTTAACCAACTAACGTTTGACTGATGAAATTCAATTTCTTGTTACAAAAGATAATATGAAAAACACTGGTCCCTGACGAGTGAATTTTTGTTATTAAAATCCGCACTGCATCGGTGGCAATAACCGAGAATGTGATTTATAGAAAATTATACAATTACTTAAGCTTATACAATTTACTTTGAGTAAAATCCTAATGTCGTGTATAAACAGGTCAGCGCAAGTGTTTTCAGAAAAGCGGCCCCATCTTAGTTTTCTATTGGGGTCGATTGGGAAACGCTATTTATTATGAGACTCTGCTCGCATATCAACGTCGAAGGGTGAGTGTTTAACTTGGTATTATTACATTAGTTAGTTGATATTATACTGGTTTAATATTTAAATTTTTAATAAATAGCTCATCTTCATCAAAACCAGCCTGTAACAGTACACAATGAATAAAAGTGAATCACTATTAATTACTCAATTACCATTTAGATATAATTCGTATATTTAGAATTAATTACATAATCGTTTATGTATATAAGCGAAAATGGTGGTGACTATTACAGAATAATTTACCATCGTTATATAGCTACCACCATCTTCTTTATCTAAAACTAAATATTAAACTTTCGTTACCAAAGTACACACCATCAAAATAATTAGTGCATTAGCAGTGCCCATGAATATTTAAACTGGTTTTTTTTATTATCATATCAAATATAAATACAACAAATATTACAATTGGGTGGAGACAAGTTCGAGAAAGAAGCCGATAGAAGGTTTTAACTAGGCTGAACATCATTTAGATAACTTCGTTCGAACTGAAGACAAAAGTCTTCGACTAGTGTACTATACTCTCTTACGGCGCCGAAACGTGGACACTGACAGTCCGTCTGCTTCACAAGTTCCGAATCGCTCAGAGAGCTGTGGAGAGAGCTATGCTCGGAGTTTCTCAGGTGGATATGATTCGGAATGAACAAATCCCCCAGAGAACTAAAGTCACCGACGTAGCCTTTCGAATTAGCAAACTAAAGTGGCGATGGGCTGGTCACGATCGTCGAAGATCCGACAATCGTTGGAGCAGACGAGTGGTGAAATGGAGACCGCGTCTCGGCTAACGTAGTATGGGACGCCCTCCCGCTAGATGATGCGACAATCTACGAAGGGCGGTTGGCAGAGACTGGATGCGTGAAGCCGAAGACCGTACTAGGTGGCGTTTCTTGGGGTATACCTATTTGCAGCAGTGGACTACCACAGGCTGCTGATAATAATGATGAAATATGGATTATAAATATAATGTAAATTCAACAGAGAAATTCAAGTTCAAAAGATATTTTTTTTATTGAATTCAAAACATATATTACGTGTCTATTTGTACATATTATATATACATACAAATAGACACATAATGTTGATTTAAATGTCTTTTTCAGTTTTTTATATATTTGATCTTTCTCAAATTAATTTTCCATCATGAAGACAAAAATTCATGATCGATATTGATACGACTTTATCATTAAATATTTTTTTATAAGAATATCAATAACTTATTAAGCCGAAAAAGTTTATTTAGTTTTATTTAACCAAATGTATTACTTACTTTTTGACCTTTATCTTGGAAATAAATAATTATTTGACGGTTCAGTAAATTATTCTCTTCTTTATATGGACAGTCAAAAGTTTTACTTAGCTAAGATCCGCGACAAGCAAAACAATAACAGAAAATTAATAATGTGTGTTTTCCTGCTGGATGAAGTGGATTTATTTGGAACTTAAACCAAAAACTTACCGAAAAACGGCCAGCAACTCTCCACCCACCAACCACTATACACAACACTAAACACACACTACCATTTTTCCATCTTATAAACGACACGTGTTTCGCCGCAACACGAGGCATCTTCAGGTATAGTAGCAAACTCTACGGAAGACAACCTAAAAGTGACTTTTCGGTCGTCTTCCGTAGAGTCTACTATACCTGAAGATGCCTCGTGTTGGGACGAAACACGTGTCGTTTACAAGATGGAGAGTGCTAATGTATGTTTGGTGTTGTGTATAGTGGTTGGTGGGTGGAGAATTGATGGCCGATTTTCGGTAAGTTTTTGGTTTAAGTTCCAAATAAATCCACCTAAACCCAACAGAAAAGCACACATTATTAATTTTCTGTTATTGTTTTGCTTGTCGCGGATCTTAGCTAAGTAAAACTTTTGACTGTCCATATAGTGATGGATTTCCGCAAAGTAACGCTTGACTCCATTAATAATATTCACTTCTTATAAGAAGGTAAAGGTATTAAGTTCGTTTTCCAATTCTGTACCTCGCGATTTGCCCAAATATAGTCATAAATTGGCAAAGCAATTTGGAAGAGAGTGTGTGGAGCTGCGCCGTATGAGACATTATAATACTTTATGACCGACTGTGGCGAATGAAGATGTTTCATCATAATGGGTTTGTTTGGCAAGTCAACTAGGGGGTATTGGGTCTAAGCAGATTAGTAATGTCATATTATTATACTTTTTACTCTTTGTTATTTGCAAGTCTTCCGATATTTAGGGTAATATATATAAACATTTTTCTTTGCTATCAAAGATGACAGTTATTTTATTAAAGCAAACTTAAAACTGTCTAAAAACAAGTAAAATAAGATTTATTCCCGCTTATTAAAATATGTAAGTTATTGTGATATGCTGATTAAGATATTCTGCCTCTAGGTGCATTTCATTTTAATAAACTATTAAGAGGGAGAAGGAATTAAGAAGGATCTAGGTCCAACAACAACGTAAGGTTTAATGGACTCACACGTATTTTATATTTAATTATTTTTTCTATTAATTAAAAAAAACCCCATGATATTTCAAATATATGTAGTTGGATTCGGATATACACTTAACTTCAAAAAGTGGAGTGAAATAAAAGAAATGCGTGTATTATGAATTTTTAAGCTGGTACCAATTGTCTGTAGCAAGTTTTGACGAACGACAATCATTTTATCAAAACGAATCGTAACAAGCCGACTAGTATATTTCAAGATACTTTTTGATATTATATTTAACTTAACACTATCATCATCATTATAATCACTATAATTAGTAAATAAACAAAAAAAATTTTAATTAAACAATTTAAGAGAATATTGATATAATTAAAAAATTTAAATCTTGATAAAATAACGGCTTCATTACTGAAACCCAATACGGACTTAAAAAGAAAATGTGAGATACTATATTCATTTCATTTCATTTCAATTCCGTGCTGTAATCGAAAAGTATATTATTTAACAAAGCGTTGTCAGAATTACGCAATATTACTGAAAAAGCCAATGTAAAATTGATATAAAGTCTCAACATCATTGTTGTGTATCATAACATTCGCACGGACATAGAACTTCCTCGAAATTGAGATGTTATTATATCTTTCTCGTATGTATATTTTTTTCATTTTTCTAAAGAAACATATTTTATTTATGTTTTTCAATATTTTTTTACAAATAATACTACTGAGTAGCTAACTTTATTTTTTAGTAAAAAAATAAACGTAACTTAAAATTAAATTCGCACCATTATAATATCCAGTACACGAGCTCAGCAATTAATGTGCGTGCTCTTAGTCCAGTTTCAATGCAAACATTTCACACGGTTTACGCTGGCTCTATAACTCGAGTGTTAATTAAATTTGTCTCGCAAAGTTTTTGTTTGACATTTAAATTAGGTAAATGTTAAGTGTAGAGTTGTCGTCCCTTGATCTGTCATGTGCAAATTTTCAATTTTTTTAATCACTTCTTTTAATGTTACCTTTTAAAAAACATTCCCATATCGAGGACTGTTTCTCTCCAAACCACTTACCATTATCAAGTTTTCAGAAAATTAGCAATGCGTTAGCACACAAATGATATCGCAAGTAAGGCATTTTAATAATTGTTGAGCCAAACATGAATGAGCTGGCCTGACTGGGGAATTACCCCACACTCACAGAATATCGGCATTAATTAGTAGCTTTCTTCTGACATCACGTTTCGTACAAGGAGTGCAGTGATCCAGAGAACCAAATTTTTCCCTTCCTTCACTGCATTCTTCCCCATCCATTACTTCCTTCTTACCTTACAATTCCTTCTTCCCCTCCTTTTAAAACCTTCCCGTCCCACTAATGTAATTTGTGGACTTCTTCCCTGCCCTTAGTATTAGTCAGCAGTGGTTACTTCTCTTTAGGTTACCCGTTTATTTGTGCTTACCTTTTCTCCTCTCTATAAAATATCCAAGTTGTTGCAAGCTGGATATGGGTCTCCTGAAAGGTACACCACTTAACCCAATCTTCAGGTACACGCAAACAGTAATAAATATTATGTATACAACTAGAAAATGTTATTCGATTAAAGTTTTTCAGCGACCTACAACTCGAACTCCGGGGAACTGACTTACCACTACACTTTTTCATTACGTAACTAACTACAGTTTACAACTTCTCTTAGTTCCGTAACTGTAATTATGCTACCGAACTTCTTAAATAACTTTGCGGTTTAATACCATCTCAATACATTGTTCTATTTTATCTCTGTAAGTTTCTTACGGCCATCTGAATAATGTTCTCCACAAGGCCATAGTTCAGTTCGAATAGGTCCAATATGTCATTTTTCGGCAACATGCAGCTCTAAGTTTTGGTCTATGTCGGTTTCGGCAACCCTCAAGTTTTCTTCGAAAAGACGTTTAAATTTTCGCGTCTTCTCAATTCTGTAATAATGGTCTAACCAGCACAGATAATGAAATTTTCATTTAACGACATATGATTCTTTGAAATATTCGTCCAGCACAGGCTCATAAATTATTGTTCTGATTTTCCTTTCAATTCATTATTGATCTGACAGGTCGGTCGATATAATGCTCGTACATACAAGTATAGAAAATTAAATATTTTTAGATCTTGTGAAACGAATGAAATATTTCCAAACCTTTTTTAAATAGTTATTTGAATGAATGAATGAATTTCATATATATCATCATAACAGTAGCAGCCTGCGGCAGTTCATTGCAGGTCATAAGTCAAGACGCGTCACCTAGCTCGATATTCGTCTTCACGTGTATGAAAATATATTATAGCTTCATAAAATATTTGAGAGACTCTCTTTTATGAAACTATACGCTCTGGGCAATAAGGTAAACTTTCTCACAGTTACAAATTAAAAACACTTTATTTTTTAAAGCAAGATAAAGTTATATTTTAAAATAATGAAATTATTTTCTACTCCGTTTTAACTATGTAAAAAGACTTAAAAACGAAAAAGGTTAGGGATTTCTTTTATTTATATCACACTTTTGGGTACGAAGCTTCTCCATTTTTAACAAACTTTGTTGGCGCAGAGACCCAAAATGGATCTTGGCCTTTTCTACAAGATCTTACGCCGCCGTGCCCTGTCCTGCGCCACCTCCTGCTGATTTAAACGTTGCGCTAGTCAGCCTCTACCTGGGGTGCCCCATAGGTAGGCGTCTAGTTGGGCGACCTACATATGCTCACTTCACCACTTGGTCCTCCCCCATACTCTCGTGGCCCAGTCAAGGTAGTCGATGAGCCTCAATTCAAATCAAGTTCACAGATATGTAATATATTATTGTAGAATATATTGTATATTCTACTAAAATTAAAATTAGTTTTTTAGTACCTATTATAATAAAATTAACATGTTTTCATTAAATTGTGAAGATACACAACGATAGGTATTATTTTTAGCCAGGACTGAACAAAAAAATGAATTAATTCATAATTGTGACCCAATGAAAATAAATTATTATTTATATAATTATAATATTACCCTAGTCGCAGTAGAAATAAAATTAATACACTTTATTTACAAAAAGTAAGAAATTCAAAATCTTTCAATTACTAAGCAAACATTTTCCATTGCAATTCATTTCCAAGAACCGCACTGAGCTGAATTTTTAATGCGTTCAACGATCAACCCCAATGCAAACGAATAACTAGTGAGTGCTCACCGTCGATAGTATTTCGCCATTAAGTCGCATTCAAAGGTTTTCTCGATATTTCAAACCTCATTCCTACCCTATTTTACACGTTTTATGATTCGCCGCAAAAATATTTTAAATTAGGTATAGACATATTTTCCTCTTACTGAGGTTTATTAATGTGTTGTAAAATGTGCGATGGCGTACACTTTACAACCATGAGCTATATAAGCTGTACAATGAGCCGAACGTCATCAAAACCCTTAAGATTGGACGACTTCGTTGGGCTGGGAATGTGGCACGGATGGACGTGGCTAGAGTACCCAAACGCCTACTCGAGGGCAAACCAAATAGTCGTATAAGCCGCGGAAGGCCTAAACTAAGATAGCTAGAGAGAGTCGAAGACGACTTAAAGGCAATCGCTGTGAGGGGCTGGAGGGAAAAAGCTCAACGAAGATCCGACTACAAAAATTTACTGAACCAGGCTAAGGCCCACCCGCGGCTGTAATATCTTGATGATGATGAGGTTTATTAATTGTACCTATCACTAATTCATCCGTCCGACCGATGTAATATTGTACAAGCGTCTATTATTTTCAGTGTTCCTATTTAAATTTTACTTTGAAGCAATAAAAAGATTAAAATTTTCGGATAACGCTTGAATCTTTAGGGACTTTTGTGTTATATGTATTTATTTAATATTATTACAATTTTTAAAATCATTAAATTAAGAAAATAATATGTTCGTTGTTGCAAATTTATGTCAATCAGAAAAATTTACATCTGTCCAAAAGATCAAGCAAACTGGTACAGGGTAGTCTAAAGCGGTTTAATGACACCAGTATGCCGCACCTGTAGGTCATACATAGATTTATCCCGATACGAGAGTCTAATACACGACCATTGACTCCGAGGGCGATAACTACGCTATTAAGCCAATTAGGGCGTCATGGTTTAAGTGACATAAATAAAGTCACAGTCAAGACATAATAAAGTAGTATTAGGTCGTTGTTCTCACCTGTTTCATATTTATTTTAATAAAATAAACCGTCTAACATAGTTTTCTGTTACGTGATACGTACAATCGTACTCATGAGGCACAATTTATCACTGCTGAACTTTCTCGCAGTCGGACAGTGTGTTAAGCTCGTCAGTCTATTTATTACAATTTTTGTGGCGTACGTTTGCGTTCATATGTAGTTTAAGAAGTCACCCTCAAGAACTGAAATAACTAGAAATAGGACGCTAATCCAACGCAGCAACAACGGCAGATTTTTCCATTTTGCATCTTTTACCCATTGCACATTGCGCACAAAGAAGAGTATGAGATTAGGCATGGTTAAAGTTTATATAGAGAATGAATGTAGAAATACATACATACTTACATATTGTCACGCCTGCTTCCCGCAGGGGTAGGCAGAGACCACAGATCTTTATCCGCTACCATCCCGGCACACCTCACCCGCCTCCTCTACACTCATCCATCTTTTCATTAATTCTTCCTCACAATTTAATACACTTGTACCTGAATATGACACTTGGACAACCACTAGGTAGTCCAATTAATTTAAGCTAGTAAAAGTTTAATAGTGGTAGAGCCACGCTGCAGAGGAATACTTTGTCAAGAATGGCCATATTATTTGTCTGTAGCATGAATGAGCCGGCTGACCTGGGGAAGTACCACACTCCCGCAGAAAACCGGTGTCTGAGTGGTAGCTTAGCTACCGCGCTTCGTACGGTGAGCGGCCAACCACTCCACCCGGCGGAGGGTGTTGAGCCTCCGGGTCTTGACCCGGAGGCTCAACACCCTCCCCCTCCCTCTACCCCTCCCATTCCCACTCCCATAATGATAGTTTCCTTAAAGGTCGGCGACGCTTCCACACTGCCTATGGTGCTGCGGAAGACTATGGGCGGCGTTGATTGCTTTCCATCAGGTGACAATTCCATCACAGGGGTTCAATTATTCCATCGACAACAATTCACGCATGTATCCTAGCACTAGCTAAATACATAGAGATACTAATGAGATAAACACGTTCATATATATTTTTTCATGTTCTTCATCCACCTATGGCCTCATTTACATCAAGTACTTGATTATATGCGTAAATATATGATACAGGTATGTCCTCGTAGCAGTAAAAAGATAACTTGTAGTTTATTTCAAAATCAATATCTTTTATTTTAACAAAAAAATCGTTTTTACTATATTTTTCATAAAGTAAGATGTACCAGTAGAGGTACCACCTGCGTGATGACATCGACATGTGTCAATGAATCGTATTATGCTGCTGTTTTAAAGAGGTCATTCATTATTTACTTTTAAAGAGGACATTGATCCTTTATATTTACGTCATATGTTCATTTCAACGTAGACACATCTTCATGATTATAGATTTTTGTTTAATTTAAAAAAAATATTTATAATATAAAAAATTGAAACACAAAGTTGTAGTACCAATATGTTTTCTCTTTTAATTTTGAACTTTATCTATAATATACATTTTTATACGAGAGAAAGAACATCTGTATAAACATATGAGTGTATATGTTTATAGTTATAAATTACAACAATGAATTTCGTGATTTTGGTCTTGTTACACGTGGAATTTTGAGTTTAGAGTTTTAGCTCTTTATATTTATGCATGCGGTGGCCCCAAGGTTTAGATTTATCCCTGTCTTGTCATTCGATTTCACATTTTTTAACAGGGGGTTAAAAAATTGTGACATGACCCTTTAACATGTATCATAATTTATGGATGCCTCTTGTTACAAGTCTTTAGTGTTATTCATTATTATTCATATGAACATTTATATATTTATAATGATATAAGTTTTTTGTAAAGTAATAATTATAAAAACTTTTTCTACATATAAGAGAAATCGCACGGATTTTTCTAACAACCATTGTATCAATGATAGGGATATTGAGAAAATGAAAGCAATTTACATGAATGAAATTTGGTGTTATTAAGTTGCTTTATATAGCCTTATTCTCAAATAGAATTAGATGTCAAAATATTTTTATAAATTCGAAAAAAGCTTATTGCTTATTGTAGTATAGAATTAGAATTATTATGAGATGAGAATACCTGTCATATAATATTATTTACTAAAGGTAAAATACAAGCATCACAATTTTCACATCAGCACAGGTAGTAGAGCGAACAACATAAAAAATTCTCCTCAATTGTAACACTAGAATTTTTCTCCCGTCTTCATCATATCTAATGTTTCTTTTGGCTAATTGTCTTTAGCCAGTTCACTTTTGATAATAAACCAACAATAGCTCAATTAATTAAGGGGTTGCGCCTACGGGTTAATCAGGATATAGTGGGTTCGATTATACCACTAACTGAATTATTAAAGTGATTACTATTAAACTTTCAAGTTAAGCTTAATTGGAATAGTTGACAAGAATCCTTGTAATTTTAAAGCAATGCTAGTCTTTGTTCTTCGAAAATTCTGACAACAAGTTATTGATACAAAATGTGCTCAGTATTTGCCGAGTTAACTAAGTCTATTTAAAAGCATTATAAAAAGAGAAGCAACGTTTTTAAAATTACAAGAAGTCTTGTTAACAATTTCAAGCAAGCTTATAATACTACTATGTACACATCAAAACGTCAATGGAAGATCCGTACCAACTTAGTTGTTTGTAGATCATGACGTTATTTATGCTCCCCACAGTTTTGTGGTCACGGTGAATTAGTATTACCTGAGATAAAAGCAAAGTTTGTTTCGCGTAATATTAGTTTACTTAACTACTTTTAACGAATCATAAAAGTTTGGCAATATACTAAGATTTCCCTTATGTACTTAACAGAATAACACATATATGCGTATCGAGTAAGCTCCAAGTGTAACAAAAACATATCAATATAACTCGTTGAGTCTTCCTATTCGGATGAGTCCATACACCAAAATTTTTTTTTGTTTTCCGACACGTTTAGTTGGTCCGGTTGACTGTGTACCTATGGAGATGGGCTTTTTATAGCATAGCAGGCAAACGGGCATGCGATTCACCTGATGGTAAATGATCATCACCGCCCATAAACATCCGCAATGCCGGAAGCGTCGCATGATGTGTTGCCGGCCTTTAACGAACACATACGCTCTTTTCTTAAATACCCCATTTTCATAAGCCCGTAGAAATATCGCAGGTGGTAAATTGTTCCACATTTTCACAATTCGTGGCCAAAAACTGCGACTCAATCGCTATAAATTATAATTAAATACCTTTTATAGAAATAACCAAAAATAATATCAGATATAGAAATAATGAAATCAAACCTATGATCTAAAAATCTATGCGTTACCCATAACTATATTATCAGGCTATTATTGTTTATATATGTGTATATAGAGGCGAGAAAAAATGCCTGTCTTTCGTTTATTAACAAAAAAACATCTAAGGAGTTATTTTCATACCTTAATATCACATTACCATAATAAGCCGATCTTTTATACAATCCTTTATCCCGTTCTTCCTGGAAACTTGGAATAACACACTTTTCTGCGATAAGGATTTTCTGAGTATTACTTTTTTCATAGCCCATTTCTGTTCCACTGCTGGGCACGAACCTCCACATTTCTGGAGAAATGGACATTAATCATAACTGAAAAAAAAATAAACTGTTCTTATCTACCTAAAAAAATATGTTAGATTAATTAAATCTAATAAATAAATAATATATGTTATAAATTATAGTAATATGCCTGTATCAAGTACAGGTTTGGAAGGACAACGTCCTAAAAAGTTGAAATTAATTTTATTTTTAATTTATATAATAAAATTAATTTATAATAAAATTTGAAATTAATTAAAAATTGAAGTGATTACAATATTTAATTAAATTAACGAGTATATATTATTATTATATATAATTTTGTTTGGTTTAAATACGATAACGTTTTGATTTGTTTATGTTATGATTAAAAAAACTATATTTCTCACAGAAATTAAATAAGAGGGAATTGAGCATAAGATGAGTCAATACTTATTATTTTAGTTTCCATTGTTTTTAACGTATGCTCACCAATAAATGATAATATCCCATACGAAATTTTAAAATAAGAGACGGCGAAGAAAATATTTTTCTGTATTATAACCAGAATGATATGTTTATATAGGTACTGTCGAAAAAAAAAGAGAAAGCATAAAATTCTATTTACTTTATTATTAGGTCCATTTTGCTTTCACAGAATTGTCAAAGTAAACTTGAGACAGACGAAAAAGGAATATGAAATTCTAATTTAATTTCAACATTTCCTCAGTCTACATAAATGATTATTTAATATTTCTCAAAATGTTTATTTAACGTGGCTCAAAGAAATCACGGAACTCACCCTCCAGCGGTAATAACCAAATTAAAATTTAAAGATATAACTTAAAGTATTAGTATATTTTATTTATTTTATTTTTTATAGAGAACTAAAGTCACCGACATAGCCTTTCGAATTAGCAAACTTAAGTGGCAATGGGCTGGTCACGTCTGTCGGAGATCCGACGATTGTTGGAGCAAACGAGTGCTGGAGTGGAGACCGCGTCTCGGTAAACGTAGTGTGGGACGCCCCCCGGCTAGATGGTGCGACGATCTGCGCAGGGCGGCTGGCAGAAACTGGATGCGTGTAGCCGAAGATCGGGCTAGGTGGCGCTCCATGGGGGAGGCCTATGTCCAGCAGTGGACTGCCGCAGGCTGCTGATGCTGATGATTAGCATTTTTTATCACTATTTTGACATTACATTCGATACAACCATTACTTTTCACTTCCGAACATTAACTTTCCTCAAACTAAAATATGATGCCCTAATGCCCCACGTCTATCGGGTGAATTGGGCATAGCAAAATGATGTTTGTTAATCAAGTTGACGAAGTATTTGCTCCCAAAATAACCTTGTACGACACCTATGGGAAGAAATGGGTGGCTCGTATTCGTGCCGCGTACTACGATTTTTATATTTTGAAAATGTTCATTAGTTTTTTTTTTAATATCCTGTTGATAATGGGTCGCTCGCTCCACATGTTTTTTTAAAACCATGTCTATCCATTAGTTGATTGGAAGAAATCACTATTAACGATAAGAATATAAAAAAATATTACATTCAATAATTGGATAACTTTGTTTTTGGCCACCAATTAGCGCAGCGGCGAATCCCCACCTACCGAGCCAATGATCGCATTTTTAATCCGTGTGTGGTAATCCCCCAATCCGCATTGGACAAACGTATTTGGTTAACGTTCATTCCTCCAGAAATGGAGAGGCGCATGGTCAGCAGTAGAACATACATATATGGACTGTGAAATTAGTTTCTTTTTCCTACTACCCAAATTATTTTTTTAACACCGTGTCCACCCGATTGACTGGAAGAACGGTTTTAGTGATAAGTCCGCCCTATGTATATGAACAATATTTCAATCAATAATTGTTTAAATTTGGTTTTGGTGTACAATAAAGAACATATCTACCTAATTTTCTCGAGGTTATCCAGCCATTTTTATTAGATAGGAAAGCAAAAGAGCGACTGTATCGATAAAGCAATTACCGCTGTCCACGAACATTTCACACACCATAAGTATTGCAGAACGGTGCCGGCTCCGAAATAAGTTGGCTTGTTTGTCAATGTCGTGAGTGGTGGGGTATAGAAAGACAGATCGGGAAAAACACACTACGCTATAAGTGATAAAACTTATTTTAATAGCTATTTTTAAAAATTAATTTTATAAATTTTAGCGTTTACTTATATTTTTTAAACTATTATAATATTTCTAAATATGTGTGTTTTTGCTCTTTAAACAAGAATAAACGTTCACTTACTTATCTTTTTCGTGTAACTTTGACCTTCACATTACAACAATACCGCTCTCAAATGTTCTCATCTACTCTATTGCAAAAAAATTCATGAACTTTCGTATTTATTCATGAGTTTAAGAGAGGTGTAGTATATAACGTTATGAACTCTTGATTAAATAGATTTAAAAGGATTTTTTGTTTCTAAAGGTGACCCAATAAATACTGATAGAGGAAATTGTATATTTTTTATATTGAAAAGGAAGGACATGCAGATAACCCAATGGTTTCAAGTCTGCAAAGGCATTGTAGATTTGATGATTACTTTAGGTTAAGATGGGAATAATGATAAGACAAAAAGGAAATGAGAACTAAAGGAAAGAGACAAGAGTAAGACATCCAACTCCCAAAAACAGCGAATGAAGAGCAGTCCGAAAATGTGGTTCTTCCCTAGACAAACCAATCCACTACCGTTAACGTTAAAAGGAAAACATTAAATATCTAGTTATTTCTAAGTTGTGGCAGTAAATTTAAAAATCAATGTCACGCTTTCGTGTAGGTATATTTTGGAAAATAAATTTATAGACATAAAACGCTTTTTAAAGTGTATGGGATTTAAAGGAGATGTAAAAGTCGGACTTAACTTTTACTACTCTACATAAAAAAGCGTGTAATAAATTTATCGAAAGTGCTTTGGGCCTCGGTCGCACTCAAATCGAATCACATTGGGTAATGTCATAAAACATCGTAATCGTAAACCCTCTTGCTATTTTTCTACACAAATTTTGGATGTTAGAGCATAGTCCTGTTTTTGAGCCGAGATTACGCATTGTAGTATTGTCTTCATATCTTTTGAATATATGAGAACCAGCAAAAAACAAGAAATTACTAAAGTTCTTATAAATTACTCAAGTTTTAGTTATTTATTATATTTTTTCGAAAATTAGCAATCTTTTCTTTTTCTTTGATGGCAATTAGTTACAACTATTATGCAAGTGTCAAGTAAAATACAATATAGCCAATCTCTTTATATGTAACAAGTCAATTTATCACGTTACGTCTTGATAAAATGGTGGCCATTTTACCAAATGCACTTTTTCAGTCAACTTAAAAAGTTACGATACACGCATTTATCTCATATCAATTTACTTATACACCTTAATCGAACTATATTCATAATACGCCACCACGATTAAACAATGTAACTGATAATAACATAACATTATGAAAATGAATAAAAACACAACGTCGCTGATGTAAGTTGGCGAGAAAAGTCCCAATTAGAATGTTTGTTAAATATTTAAATAAGCAATAATGCTTTTGTTGGTAAAACATAAAACATTTTGACATTTCTCTAAATGGAATTCGAATTTTTAAATTTGATATTTCATTGAACTTAATATACAATATAAACTGAATATACAAATCGCAGGTTTTTTTAGTAGATTCCACTGACACACTCCAACTAATGCTACTGACCGCAAACGTTATCCCTAAATGATGTTACGACTAGTTCAATAATTTGATTAATTATTCATGTGTTGAATTCATTTATTCAAAATTTATTACCAATATCATAATTATGTATTTAATAATTAAGATAGTATCAATATTTTATAAGGCGAACTTGTTTTCCCCTTGAACTAACTTCCACTATATGTTGGAAACAAAAAATTATCTTAATGCGATCCCCTGAAACAAATACCAGGAGGAAGAAAATTTTACAATTTTTAAAACCAAACTCATTCTGTAATTTCGAAAGTAGTCAATGTCCAAGAGTGGACTTTTACGGCTGCATTGATTGATGTATCGCTAGCATTTATATAAATTCTTCAATTTAAAAAAAAACTGTCGTATCATCAATTATTTTTCTTAAGTATTTTAATTTCTCCGAAGCGAATTATTTGTATCATTTTGACAAAATAAATGTCTCTTACTGAGGAACGATAAAAGTTCGTAAAGTGTACTTAAAAATGGGGTGAAGAGCGAAACTTTCCTTAACAACGGAAATTTAACAATCGTAAATATGGTGCGACTTGGCGCCTGGGTCTTCAATTATTGAAAGGAAGGAGGGGTTTGCAATTTAAGCGAGTATTCAAATGCTTCAAGTCGAAATAGCTGAACACTTAAAATACTTTCTAAAACTAGAAAATCGGGCTTATTTCTTACCTGAGTGGAGTTACGATTGCGCATACCTCCTTACGCGGGCATTATTGCTTATTAAAACGGAAACAGGGTAATTAAACGTTTGTGATGAATTCCGAATACTAAAATGTAGAATAAAATTTTCTTATTTAATTTTGATAATTTTATAGCAACTAAATGCAATTTTCCGGTCTAAACTGATTGTAAAAAGATTTCGGACAAAGTTTGTTCAGCTTCAGATATTAAATTAACCCAAAATTTATTTCATAAATTAAATTAATAAAAGTTAAATAAATGCCGTTGATAGTATGTTCTGCCCTTGCCCTTCTAAGGTGCAAAAACATAGACACTGACAGCCCGTCTGATGAAGCGGACTATACTCAAAATTTTACTGGTGGGTGGATATACATATGTACATATATAATCCGAAATGACGAATTCCGGCGAAAAACTAAATGTTACAAACATAATGCCTTTGAGTGAAAATGACCAGGTTACGTTAGAGTAAACAAATAGTGAAGTAGAGACAATGTTTCTTGACGAATGTAGTGCAAGAAACCCCCAAAATACGTCTGTAAACACATTTGCGCACGGTAGCTGACAAAAACTAGATGCGCATTCCGATATTCAAGCGAGATGACGCGCCTTAGGGGAGACGTCAATGAACGACTACAGGGTAGTGATAATAGAAGTACTTTTGAATATTTTCAGTTAAGAAGTTAATTTTTGATTAAAACATTTGCATTTAACAAAAATATATCGAAACCAGGTAACTTAATGATTAATACTTAAAACTAAATTTATTTTGTAATTTTCCTTACAAAATATATTTAATTTTAACTATGCGATGTTTCGTCATTAAAACTTATAAATATTGTTAGAAACTGTATATTTCAAAATGGTCACATAAAATAAATTCTACAATATATATTGTAAAAAAGGTGTAATTTAAAAGGTGTAAAGTTAATGTGTCATTAGTAAGTTATCAATTGTTTTGTTTTTATAAGTTACTTGTAATTAGAGTTTCCTTTGAAATCTAAATATAACTTATAATTGAAACAGGTAATGTTTTGTTGATAAAACAATTTTGAAAAATATATAATAGTTCCAATATTCAACCACTGTTAAATTATTTGAGTCATCAAATTAATATGTTACTTTTTTAATATAATATATTTACAAGAAATGAATATTCTCTAAAAATCATGTTAAACAAACTTGTTTAACATGATTTTTAGAGAACGTTAAATGCAAAAATAAATGGTGGAATCGAACTCACAACAGTAGATTTCTAGTGCAAATCAATATTTTGTTTTTCTCATGTATCTCATGTTACACATGTATCAGGTAAGAAGGTGTCAATTTCTTTATTCATATCTGTTGTACCATCTTTACTTTTCTCTTATATTTCTCTTTCTAACATCACTTCTCTAATAATCACTAAGCCACGGTCACGTAGCGCTGATTCCACAGCGGTACCACTTAGTAACCTTATTACCGCCACTGTATTGAATTTCCCGCTGACTGGATATATCGGACTAACACTGTATATTAGATCATAACTTTTGTATCAATAAAGAATTATTTTCGTCAAGAATTTCAAGTATATTTATATATATTTTTATATTCGATAAGACTAACTCATTTATATATAATATTTTCAATAGATCTGTGCTAAATTAATGTATATTCTGGATCTAGATAAAAAATAAATATTAATATTGAGATTTGCTTGAATGTAATTAAAGAAAAATTATGTTAAATACAAAATCAGACGCATATTTTGAATTTTTTTGACTCTTAAATACAGACTTACAGTTTTTTTTCTTCAACAATTATTCTTCAATATTTAATTATTTATTCCAAGCCTGGATGTCCCGCCAACATTCCGTGGTGGATTACTATCCATTATTCCAGAAATAAGGAGCCCCATGTCCAGCATTGGGACATACAGAGTGTTTGGTGACATGTATATGGGCTATGAAAAATAAATGTAAATTAGATTTGTGTCTCATAACGATAGATATCCACTTGATAGATGTGTAGACTGCACTTTCTTTTTTATGAGATAGGGAGGCAAACGAGCAAGCGTATCACCTGATGGAAAGCAATCAATGCCGCCCATAGACATCTGCAACGCCAGAATCATCGCATTGCTTTGCCGGCCTTTAAGATATGAGTAGACTTGTTTCTTGAAGGTTTCAATGTGGTATCGGTTCGGATATATCGCCGAAAGCAGCTGATATAGTTGAGTGGTGGTACGTGGTGAAGTTTCGGGAAAAACGCACCGCACTGAATCGCCACTCATGCAGATGGCGGATGAACGTTTTCTTTTGAAAAACGCAAGTTGTACTATAGTAGAATTCAGGAGCAGGAATTATTCTGAACAACTCCTCGGAGCACTCCCCATGGTAAAAACGATAAAAGATGCTGAGAGATGAGACATCTCTCCGCAACGTCAAGGAATCAAGCCGTTAGGTGAGATTCCAGTCATCGACGATTCGAACGTTTTATGCGGTCAAAAGGAAGAAGATGATATTGGGGTGCCCCGGCCAAGAAATGAAAACAGTATTCCATATGCGGCCGGATTTGAGCCTTATATGGTTGAAAGCGATGAGCTGACGTGAAATAACTCATTAATTCCACAATGTTCAGCAGCATGTTTTTATCCGAACCCTATTACTTATAACCTAAAAAAATAAAAGTATAACATTATAGTTTTAGCTTATACGTGTGTTTGTAAACTTTAATTTCTATTGTATAAACTGTGCTAAAAAGATTTACAAATATCAAGCTTTATTTTTTTATATAAAAGTGTCATTAAAATAAAAAATCATATTGTAGTTTGAAGATAAAACTAAATCAAAACTAACATTCTGTTTCTCAAAGGGATAACATTGTCAGACCAAAACCAAGCTTACGAAGGATAAAAGTAAGTTCGCTCTTTGTTACTTACATCGCACAAGCGAAAGTTTACGAATTATATTTACAGAATTAATATGAAATAATTATTTGCCTGAAATAAAATATTTTCGTGACGGTAGAACAACTAAAATAAAGACTAGGTTTTTATTTAAACAGACCATTGATGAGAAGCAGAATTCCAAATGTAAATAATAATTTATAAATAATATTAGCGGAAGGGTTAAACCCTAAATCTCCATACAATATGAACGCTTTAGTGAACATACAAATTATATTATGAATAAAGAAACTATTAATTTTCGATATCTCTTCTACACTGTTATGAACGCACGATTAACATTTCATAAAGGATGTTGTCTCTCTTTGTTAATTCACAAATGGATGAGAATACAATTTTATGTGCCTATATTCTTAAGTAGCTCCCTTTTTCGCAGTCAATGATCGTGAGTTCAGTTCCCGCATGAGGAATTGCGTATGTTTCGCCAATTAGCTTTGGTCAATTGGAAAAAGTTAATTTTCATTCCCCAGAAATCAAGCGGCCCAGTGCCGAAGTGAAACATATAGAATTTATAAACATTTATTAAGTGCTTCTTCACATTTTGTATTAACATTTCAATTATCAGACAATTTCGTTATAATAAATCCAAACTACGATACATTTATTTTATATACGTTGAATGAAAAAGCCCGTCCGGAAAAGTACTGTGAAGTGTAAAGTGAGAATCTCACAAAAAAACTGATGCCTAAATAGCTTTGCTGTTTCACATCTGATATAACTTCTTTCCACGCATCACCACTCTGTGGAGCCAGCTACCTTCGACGGTCTTTTCGTCCGACCGATACGTCATTGGCACCTTCAGAAAACAAAGCTACACATACCTAAAAGGCCGGCAACGCTTTCGTGACTCCTGCGGTATCACAGTTGTCTATGGGTGGCGTTGATTGATTTTCATCAGGCGACACGCTTGCTTGTTTGCCCTCCTATCCCATAAAAAAATTAAAAAATATAATGTTACAAACTACTACAAAAAAGCGAAAACGTAGTAAACCGCGAAATGAAAACCGAAATAACCTTTAAGATTTCTGAAAAAAATTGTATCTGATTACTAGAAAACAATGAGTTTCAACGTAGTACAAATTATTCACACCATTCGACGTAGTATTTTTTTCTGATCTAAATATGCATTAAACATCTTTGACATCTGTGTTATTTACAGCGTTTTCTCTTTTTTGTATTTATATATAAAATGTTCAAATAGTAATTTTTTTAGTTTCTTTTACCATCTGCCAATGTACAAATATGAAACTTGGAAAGAGTCTATGCAGAAACCAGAGAATTAAGATAGATTAGAAATGGTATAAAGATACCAAACAAAAAATTTGTGAGCATTAATTAAAATACAAAACCTCAATAAAATCCCTAAAAAAAGTTTGTTAACCGTGTAAACAAAAGTATTTGCATGTTAAATGCTTCGTTGTGAAAGCGAGCTGAAAGCACGTTTAGCTACAGTCAACACTTTTTACTTTGCTTATTAATGTTATATTCGCTTAATATAAACAGAATTTACTACACCACAATTCTAGTGTAAGCAAAAAATGTGTTCAGTGCATTGCAGCACCGTGATTGTGCGGAGTTTTAAAAGCATGTTGAATTATTTAAACCCCCTATGTGAATTGCAAAATAAAATGCTATCACTTTTTGAGATTTAATACTTTTTCAATTCCAACTATTAGTTCACACTCTCCCTATATATATTTTAAAATATTCTATTCAAATTTTCAATTGTTAATAAAATATTTTTTATTCATCCACTCCAATCTACAAGTCCAAAACATTTTTTTAAACTTGTAGTGGATGGCACTTGATGTTAATAATACAGATATTTCAAATATTAATTCATTAATTAAATTTAATTAATTAATTTTAGTTGGCCTCCGGAACTCAACCGTTCACCGGACGAAGTGCGGTAGCTAAGCTACTCTGACGCCTGTTTTCTACGGGAGTGTGGTACTTCCCAGGGCGAGCCGGCCCATTCATGCTACAGACAAACAATTAGCTGTTCTTCACAAAGTATTCGTCTGCAGCGTCGCACTACCACCAGTAAAGAGTAAAGAGCCTGCATAGAAGCTGAAATGATTTAGTGATTTGTGATGTAAATTTTAAAGAAAATTAGAGCCTGTAACACACAAGTAAATATTGTTTACAATAAACAAAACACGGTGGAGCCAAGAATAAATAGACGTGACATAATAAGAACAAAAACATTATTCCACGAGTCCTTTGTGTTTTTAGCTAACATTAGACGCCTCATAGCATTTATCATTTCCCCAAATGTATTTCCTGTTCTTATGATACCAACATTTTCCTTTCCCACAATACCTTTCGTTTATTTATAATAAATTAATGTATTTTCTCCATTATGCTAGTGCAAGTTAAAAGAATATCGTAAATTTTATTTTCAATAATGAAACAACCGCGACGACCATGACGACAAAAAAATGTCGACCTGACTGGCTCAGTAGCGAAGCCATCCTTTTTGGATTCAATAATCGCAGATTCGATTTTCGCATCGGGAATAATATATGTATGTATGCGTAATCTACAGTTATTTATTCCAAGTCTCGATACCCCGGCAATCCGCCTTGAATAAGCATGGTGGATAATATCCGTGCCCAAAAGTGGAACATGTATGGGTTGTAAAAAAAAAGGATAACGAATTTATGTTATCTGAAGTGTTGCATTTCTGTCTTTTCAAGTCAAGATTTTTTTAATAAACTTAGACCATTTTTAAGCTTTTAATATACGCATCAAGGGAATCGGAAAAATTTGGAGCTCGCAATGGAGTTTATCGTTATTTTAATGCCACCGCGATCGAACATAAAAGTTAGCTATTAGGCGTTATTAAGGCTATCTTGGTAATGAAAGTCGGGGAAACCACTCAGAGAGAACATTATCTCTTACAGTTGGTTGAGCAAATAAACAGTAAACAATAAAAAATCCATTTTATATTAAATTAAAAATTTAGAAAACATGATTGATAATTTAATTCTTAGATTAGTAGAATATAATTTCTAGTGAAATTCGTATAGCCTATCTTATTATTAATTTATTAAAAAAATATTGATAAGAAATATCTTAATATAATGTGTAGAAATTTCAGTTCCTCACCTCACCATATTTCTATAAATAATTAAATTATTATAGTAAATATATGTATGTTTTCTTGCTAAATTTAATAATTTAGCAAAACTTACTTTAATAGATATTTTTGCTGTTGTTAATACAATAAGGTTTATTTGTTTATAAGCTGCAAGAACGATATAATATTATATAAAATTATAACTTTCATTTTTAACATATTTGGATTCACATCTCATATTTGGACTTTATCCTACATTTCTTTTATATAGGACAAAAAAGAAGGTTAAAGCAACGTCATGATATGTTGATTATGTCCTTAACCGATATCCGGCTACAAAAACACTCATTTCTCTGTGACACGATGTGCTTACTTTTCGATCTAGGACAAAGATAAACGTTCCATGAAGCTATACTCAACAGAACAATAACGTTGGACAGTCTATATAATGCATCTGATTACTTGTTGTTTTGATTTAATTAAAAGCGGTTATATTTATTTTTTGTTTTTTGGGATAGAAAGGCAAACGAACAGGGATTTCAACTGACGAAATTAATTATTTATATGTATTACCATTAATATTAGTGTAATATCTGTTCTACATTTCACCGTCAATGGTTTATGTTTCGCAAGTTAAAATACTATTTTTGTTATGGTATATGGAAAGCGATATAGCGACCGCAAATGACGCCATTTTACACGAGAAATTAGACTCCTTATCTCCATCATAAGTTGGTCGGAGAAGAAAGTCTTGGCTACATTATATCAGGATAGTGAGTACTCCAGAACTGCTGCACCTCCTGAAGGAAGAGGAAAGTTGTGCTGAATTGGCTGCCAACCTTCGCAAGTCGTAGAGGCACACCCAAAATAATAAATGAATCCCTAAACTTTATATGTCGCCAAAAAGTATATATATTTCATTTCAAATTTAACACATATCAAGCTATTATACGTTCATAGCCTTAAAAAACACTAAAATGGCTAGGAGCGACTTCACCTTGACGTTTAAAACTGTCAAACTTATTGGCCGCATTGCATTTTGGTTAACAACAAACGATTGCCTCACAAACGAGTAAGGGTAAAAAAATTAAAACTAGATCTTAAAAAATAACTTATTGGTGATTACTTTACTAACGTCAATGGTACGGGACTCTGCTGTCTCTAATCCTAGACATAAATACTATAGCGTTTTGCTATAGGTAGTTATAGCTCCCTCTAGAGTAGGCTTCCTTTTGAGAGAAATTTATGTGAAAAACATAAGTGAGAAATTATAAAAAGTAATATAAAAAACGACCGATTGGCTCAGTGGCGGGGCCCTCCGCCCGCGGAGTCAATGGTCGCAGGTTCAATTCCCGCATCGGAATAAATATTAATATGGATTTATAAATATTTATATGGATTTATAAATATTTATATGGATTTATAAATGTTTATTCCGAGTCTACCAGACTCCCCACTCCGCATTTCCTTTCCTGCCCCTTCCTTTCTTCTCTATCCTTTCCCTTCTTCTCCGCTAATCTACGGTCTGCCGTGCCAATGGATGCGTGGCTAGGGGCGAGCCTAGTCGCAAGCGTGCCGATCGTCCCGGGGTCGGGCTCCCCCGGGAACTATGGTACCTTACCTCAGCATGCAGGGCTCTGCTGGGTTTGACCTCCATCCTCCCTTGCGGCTCGTGGGCTTCACTAAGACAAATTTAATATTCCCAATTTATCGAAAATGACGGTGACGTGGTTCGCCACCCGTCACGTCCTGATTCTTACGAGGGCGAAAAGCGACCAATGACGAGCCGTTTCGCTGCGATGAATGGCAGCGGATGGAGCTCTGTGGTCTCTGCAAACCCCTGCGAGGAGATAGGAGTGAATATATAAAAAAAAATATAAAAAACAGCAATAGCTCAGTTGGTAAAGATTGCGCTTACGATTGAAAATTGTAGGTTCGATTCCGCAATGGAACAATTGATTTTAATGACATTTTCCTAACACAAGCCTTATTAATTATTTCTTAGTTGGAATGGTTAAGAGTAAATCTTCTATATTTAAGTATTTTCTTTAATATTAAAAAGAGAAAAATTTTGAAAACAATGTATTAATTTGTAATAAACTAATAGTTGACATATCTTCATTTGTCATTTGTTTTTTTACAAAAGAATACAAAACAACACACGTTTACAAAAGAATTATTTCATTAGCTCGACAATTAAGGAATTTATTACAGGAAGGAAATACCTTCGGGTAATTCCGGCTTAATTGTTTGTTGGGTAACGAATAGACTAATGGTGTGGAAGACATTAAGTGCGTATTTATACAGACGAGAATACCTATTCGAACTAACATGTAAGTCAATATTTTCTTTTAAAAGAGAAGGTTACTCCTAAGTAAGATGGAAGGTCAAAACTTACTTTGTGTATATCATATAATTGTGAAAACAAATACTTTTTTAGTGTTTACAAAACAACCGATGAAACACCCAGTCTTTCGTAAAGTCTATTATTGAGCATAAAGTCTAAAAGAAATCATAATGGACTGATCACGTTTATCGAAAAAACAGACAAAAGGTAGAGCGGATGAGTGGTGGGGTGGAGTTTGAATCTTGCCAAAAATAGCTACGATCTACGTAGGAAGGTTGGCAGAAAATAGATGCGTAAAGCATAATTCGAGCTAAGTGACGTAGACTTCTCTAAGGCGCATCACCTGTGTCCACTGCTGGACCATTGCATTATATTGGTAATAGATTAAAATATAATATATAAAAGTTAAATCATTCATAAACATTCTTCAAGGAAGACACGAGTCCAACAATAATTTGCAAGTTTCATTAAATCTAACGTCCGATTTAAAGTTCTGATAATAGGCTTATTAATAAAAGAGTTTAGCGCTTAACGGATTAATTTAGCGCGCGCAACAAAATGAGTACCTCAAGCTATGAGTTATTACTTACACTACCGTGCTTTCAAAATTAATGATACCTTACTATTATTAATGGAGTCAAGCGTTACTTTGCGGAAATCCATCACTATGTGGTTAGTCAAAAGGTTGGTCAAGTCAAAGGGTTGGTGGGTGGAGAATTGATGGCCGATTTTCGGTAAGTTTTTGGTTTAAGTTCTAAATTAATCCACTTCATCCAGCACATAAAACAAAAAAAAACACACATTGTTAATTTTCTGTTATTGTTTTGCTTGTCGCGGATCTCAGCTAAGTAAAACTTTTGACTTTTGATGATTAATTGGTTAAACATTTTTATATTTAATTTTGTATGTATTAACATTAAATATTCATCGCTAACTCGACAAATGATCATTGAAATATTCCAATTTAGAGTTATTAATTATTTTCTTTTAAGTATGCAGGTCAGGGTACTCCCTGACCTGCATACTTAAAAGATCACATCTTTGCCTAGCCGCCTGTCCGGTAGTTATGGTATTGGTACACGGGTTCGCGACCCCGGCCTCCCCAGCCACTACCGTATCATTTCTTATCTTCCGTTGCGGTAGACTCATATCCCTCCATCTTTTTCCTTTGCTCTGCCCTTTACTTTTTTTCTTCTTTATCCTTTTCCCTTCCATGGATAGGCTAAAGGTGAGCTTATCGCAAGCGTGCCGACCGTCCCGGAATAGGGCTCCCCCGGGTACTATAGTTCCTTACTGCAGCATGGGGAGCTCTGCTGGGGCTGACCTCCATCCTCCCTTGCGGCTCGTGGGATTCACTATGACGAACTGTAATAATAGGTTTATTAGAATTTGTTAACAATGACGGCG
Organism: Baronia brevicornis; assembly: GCA_031353405.1. Classification (NCBI taxonomy): domain Eukaryota; kingdom Metazoa; phylum Arthropoda; class Insecta; order Lepidoptera; family Papilionidae; genus Baronia; species Baronia brevicornis. The sequence goes on from JASFAT010002032.1 coordinate 25,092, forward strand.
ACATGGTTAGCCACCCCTCCTGATTCCCACGAGGGGGAGAAGCGACATACGGAGAGCCGTTTCGCTAAGATGAATGTGAGAAGAATGATGGATGAAAAGATGGATGAGCGTGGAGGAAGCAGGAGAGGTGTACCGGGAACGTAGCGGATAAAGATCTGTGGTCTCTGCCAACCCCTACGAGAGATAGGCGTGACGATATGTATATATATGTTTTTATGCATATGCATATGGATAAACATCCATGACGGTGGATAGCGGTTGGAATGTTACGCATCATGCCCCAACAATGCTGAATTTTTACTAGACATCATTAATTCTTTTCTTACACTAGGATTTATTATGTCTTGATTGCTATAATAACATTTGTCTCTAAAAAAGTAAAGTACATAAAAAAGTATCAAAAATTTACCCGCACAGAAAATATTTTTATAAAACTTTATAAAAAAAATTTTTACTACACTTATTCTAAAAGAATAATGAACGAACAGTTCAATTATAAAACCTTCATTTCTTCGACTTAATCTTGAGGGATGTTTAGCAGTAATATTATGAAAGAAAATATCTTTTAAAATTCAAAAAGGAAATTTAATATAAACTCAACTTCAACAAAGAAATAAAAACGAAAAAAAATCCACTGGCAATGTTATCGCTCACAGTTGATTACGCGAAATAAAGGACTCTTAACTAATTAAGTTAATCAAATCGCTAAAATTAATATTAAAAGAAATTGCTTAGTATTCATTTGCTAAAATATTGTGCCTATTTTTAATATTCATGTTAGATAATGAGATTTATAAAATTATGAAATTTCCACTTACCGTCAATATTTCTGTTTGTCTAAACAATGATTTTATGCTAAAATTTATTTATGTATGTAATATGTATATAAAAAAGTATACAAAAAATAATTAACATTTTATTTTTGTATACTATTTATAAATACCTAGCTGCAAAAATATACCCTCTATGTATTTTATGGCCTCGTGCAATTGTCATAAGTAGAGCAGAAATAGAATTGTTCGACTGTATAATACAACATTCAACTTTATTTTGAAAAGGTCGCATACTAAAGCTTTGTTGGATTTATTGAAGTATATAGCAGAACAACGGATAAGCTTGAGCTGAAAAATCCGATCGCGGATCCTAAGAACCGTGTAATACGTAGATTGTTATCCTCTTATTCAAGTACAGATTTGGTTGACCGATTATCCAGTAATAGAATAAACTGCTGATGACGATATAACTATGTTTATGTTATCCTAGTGCGGATACAGCGACAGTTGAGAAATCCCAAATGTGATAAGTGGGCAGAATATCTATTTAATTGCCTGCCCCCTTCGTAGCATTAACGTCCTTAAATTTTATTTATGAAGTAGTAAATTTGCATTAATATGAAGTTTTAGAGTTAGCAAAGTTATGGAACGACTTCCTCAACTCATACTTAAATGTCAGTGTAAAACTACATTGTTTCAAAACTTAAAACATACATTTAGTAGAACAAAGCAATACACCACGATTGTTTAACTATCATCTAATAAATTATTTCTTTTACTTCCTCCAATTTTCACTCTGTTTTAAATTTAATATAATTAAATATTTTTTTTATTTTCAGGCTCCATTTAGACACTCTAAGACAGGCAGGCTGGACAGGTGGTAGAACAAAGACTTATTTGTTGATCGAAGACTTTCGTCTACAGTCTCTAAGCGCAAAAAATAATTTTTTTTTATCTATATATTTATGCCTATCCCCCGCAGGGGTTGGCAGAGACCACAGAGCTCCATCCGCTGCCATTCATCGCAGCGAAACGGCTCGTCATTTGTCGCTTTTCGCCCTCGTGAGAATCAGGACGTGACGGGTGGCGCACCACGTCGCCGTCATTTCGACAAATTAGGTATATTAAATTCGTCTTAGTGAATCCCACGAGCCGCAAGGGAGGATGGAGGTCAGCCCCAGCAGAGCCCTGCATGCTGAGGTAAGGCACCTTAGTACCCGGGGGAGCCCGATCCCGGGACGATCGACACGCTTGCGACGACGAGGATAGAGAAGAAAATAAGGGGCAGGAAAGGAAATGCGGATTGGGGGGTTACCAGACTTGGAATAAACATTTATTTATATCAATATCCATCCATACCTATATAAATATTTATTCCGATGCGGGAATCGAACCCGCGACCATTGACTTGCGGAGGGCTCCGCCATTGAACCAATCGGTCGTCTTTTAATGCCAAAAAATAATATTTGGCATAAAAAATCTTCTCCAATTATTCTACATACCGTCCACTTCATTATACTCGTAAAAACTAATAAATCATTAACCTCTACATATGTACGTACATCTCTTGCATTTCATATTATATTATTAAGAAACTATCAACTCAATACATTTGAAAATACAAGTAACTGAGCCATTAAATTAATTGATTAATTACAAGATTAATATTGAGAGCGTAGCGGTTAGTGGCAGGTACTAATTAATTTAGATCAAATTAATGTATTAATTCTGATAAACATTCATTATGTATATATTTTATTGACAGATATATGTATCTTTATTGTGCACCAGAAATAAAGGCTATAACGAGGGAACAAAATATGCCCTTAACTTAATAGCCAATGAATATATCATATATTTATGTTTGTTTGTCATTATGCTAGTTATTAATATGCCAAATTTTATCCCGTTATACTGTCAATAATTTTTCTTTTGCAACAATGTCGTGGGTTCAATTCTACCGTTATACTATTTATATGAACCGTATCGTGGCCAAAAAGCGAAAACAGTAAACCGCAATAAGAGCCACCACCAGAGCCAAAAAGCTTTTAAGATTACTGAAAAACTTTTGTCTGATCACACAAAAACACTCAATTTCAACGATGTACAAAATTTTGTATCGGTCCTACGATCAATACAAAATTTTGTAGTTAGCTCTACAGCTATATTAGCTCTACAGCTATGAGAATCAAATTATTCGATACAGTATTTTTTTCTGATCCGAATATGCAATAAAAAGTTTTCACATCTGTATCATTAACAGCGTTTTCACTTTTTGTGTCAATATTTTTTTTAGCAAAAGTACTCTATCAGCTTAGTTGAATTTTTTTTTCTTTAACAACCCATATATGTCCCACTGCTGAGCTCGGGCCTCTCCATTTCTGGAAGAACGTACGTTAAACCCACCACGGTTGTCCAATGCGGATTTACGGGGTTACTAGACTCGGAATAAATATTTGTAATCCATACATATATTTATTCCGATGCGGAGTCGAACCCAGCCACCATTGTCTCCGCGGACGGAGGGCCCCGCCACTGAGCCAATTGGTCGTCATGATTAAGTAAAATATTTTCAATGAATTCTAATAATATCAAAATATTGTTCATTTTTTAATATTATATATACACAAAATCAGTTTTATCACTAACAGCGATTACTTCCAGACAACCCTTGATTATTTTACATTTCTATTATTATTTTATCCGATTCTATTATTACATTTATATTAGTTTGCAAGTAATTTACATAACCACGAGCACTACTACAGTGGCTTAACTTTGGAAAATGTGGCAATGGAAGTGGATAAGATGAAGTAAGAAAAAATGTATTAGATCTGCGAATTTCGAGACTGACCTAATGAAGTGCACGGATGGGCCCAATTATGCTATGCACAAATATTTGTCAAAAGCTTAGCTTGTTTTTTATTATATATATATATATATATATATATATATATATATATATATATATACATATATATATATACATATATATATATATATATATATAAATATATATATATATATATACATATATATATATACATATTATATATATATACAAGATATATATTTATTTATTCAAATCGCAATACTCTGGCAAAATAATATACGTATATTTTGAACTAAAATCAAATTGTCATACACACCTAACGTTGTACACACAGGCGACAACATTAACTCCAATCGGCCACCTGTTAGCCAAGCGTTGATTTCAACAAATTACTTTCCATTCCAAAACTAACTAAACTTTTAACATTATATTACAAAAGAGCTTATTAGTTTCCCGCTATCCATTTCGTCAATATTGTTACTTCTATCATTTAATATAAAATTCATGTTTATATTCAAATTAATATAGTTAGTACAAACGTAACGATTATGTTAAGTTCAACTCCATCTGTATGATCATTTTTTCTTCCATTCTTATGCGCTTATCTGATTTTTAAAATAAATGCTTTAAAAACAACTAGTACAATTCTAGAAATTAAATTAATATTAATCTGGACTTAAAGTGTAGTTTCCGAGATTGGATTTAGTGCATTTCAATCCGTGAGTGTCATACGATGCGACTATGGTAGCAAACGAACGGGCAACAACATATGTATAGCTGAGTAATAAAACTATACTACTGTGATCTACAATAATGCAATCCTCATTTGTAAAGGCAGCCAAAGTAATTGAATGTAACCGTTGTATTAATGAATTGTATCTGTATATAATGTAATATATTCAATTAAAACTTGTTAAAATTCAACAATAACTCAATAATTTTAAAATAATTTATAAACGTTATAACTTTAATGATTTTAACATCCTTTAATGTATTTAGGAAAATAAAAATATTAAAGCTTTATAGAATTCATTCAATTCATTTCTTTGAATTGTTTACAATCTAAATTGACATCAGAGAATTCTTATTTATTTGCTATATTCGCTCAGTTACTGAACGGTGGCAAATACATTCACAAAAAATATTATCTCTAAAACGTCTCTTAGTGTTGATCATGTAGAATATTTAAAAGGATTTAAGACCTTATGTGTACGCCAAATTTACTTCAATTTGCATCAACTTAAGATTGAATATAAATGTTTAATAATGAGAAAGAAATACATATTTTTTTCATCTTTACATACTTATATGACTTTTATGGAGCAAATAAGCAAACTAAATTATAGGTAACCTGATAGTAAGTAATCATCGCCGCCCATGGTTATCTACGGAATCGTAAGGTAAGATATACCTTAGGGTAAGATGTGGGTCATGGAAGGGGAAGAGGAAAGTAAAAGAAGTGGAAATGAGTTGAATCTCCGGGTTTCTGCAAACACAATATGAGACACACAGTGACAAAAGTGGAAAATGCTACCATTTAACGTTGGTATCGACGCAAAAAAGCGAAAACACGTAATGGGCGTAGCATAAAAAAATTTGTACAAAGTTGAAACTGACTGTTTTTGAGTGATCAAATACAATTTTTTTTTTTTTACATTGATAAATGTATCACTAATGTAATAAAACTTTATATTTGAATATAATAAACCTTTTATATTATATTACTTCCTTTTTCATTCGTAATTTTAAAATAAAAAATTAATAAATTGTTTTACAAAAACAATAATCATAGGTCGACTGACGTCTCGGATACAACATATCGCCTTTCCTTGCACAAGAAAATAATATAGATAAAGTGTGAACAAAGTATGTATAAGATATAAATGTACAGTGAATAAAAAAATAAATTATTTTTACTAGGAAGAATTTTATTATTATAGAAGATAAAACCCCCTAAAGATCCCGAGCCGCCGCCCATCGCCGTATCAGTACGGCCGGCACGCTACAGTAGCAATGAACTGGTCGATTCCGTCGGAAAATTAATAACCGCAAGAATAGATGAATGCTTGAGTGGAGACCACATCTTGGTAAACCTAATCTGCTAGATGTAACGACAATCCGCACAAGTTGGCTGGTACAAACGGTATGCGTCTAGCCGACGAAGGAAAAACGTGACGTATCTTGTGGCATGTCCAAAATAGACTGCCAAGAGTTGACGATAAAAAGAAAAATAGAGAACAAACATCAGTGTTTCAGTATCTTAAGTACATGCAATATATGTAATAGATAAATCAATTATAATTTTAATGTCAGTATAATAGTTTAGTTAAGTATTTACATCTTTATGTATGTAATAAATAATGAAATTTCTACGCCATAAGTGGCAATGTGATGAAGCTTTTATACATCTTTTTTCATCTTGTTATACCTCACATTATACAAATAAAGAATTATTATTATTAATAATAATAATACGCACTAGTCGAAAACTATCGTTTTATAACTCTGAACTAAGGTCAGCGAGTAAACATCACAAACATTTATTAAAATAAAATACTACTATTCCCAGAAATAAAAAACCGGGAAAATATTCTCATCACAGCCATTTGATTCAAGGATACGACAAGGTAGAACAATGACACGCCTATCTAAAAAATTGAAGGTAATTGATATGAACAGAAGAGATATTGTCTCGAAAGGATAAAAATGTTTTATTGAATTTCTCTTTACCCCCTAATAGCCTTTTTACTTAGTAACTAAAAGGTATATAACTCTTAGAGCTTAATTAAAAATGTAGATGAATCAATTTCTTGGTTTAAACCGATAGATTAATTAAAACTAAATAAGAAAATAATTGTGATCATATTCGTTAAGTGTATCATCTCCTATTTCATATCTCAAGAATGAGCAACCCGCGACCCTCAACAACTTAAAAAACGAAATAAATTTCCTTATTTTGATAATAAAGAACAGATGGGTGACTTTGACTTTGGCAAATTAAAATTGTAGAAACAGCATCTTTTGAAAAATAACGCGTCGTATTTTCCAAATTATTTTTCAGTTTATTTTAAAGAAAACGTGTCATCTTTTCAAAAATATTTTTTTATATATATTCAAGCCTATCCCCCGCAGGGATTGGCAGAGACCACAGAGCTCCATCCCAACGCAGCGAAAAAGCTCTCCATTAGTCGCTTTTCGCCCTCGTGAGAATCAGGACGTGACGGGTGCGAACCACGTCGCCGTCATTTTTCGACAAATTACTAATATAAAATTCGTCTTAGTGGATCCCACTAGCCGCAAGGGAGGGTGGAGGTCAACCCCAGCAGAGCCCTGCATACTGAGGTAAGGCACTATGGTGCCTTACCTCAGTATGCTGGGGGGCACCCGGGGGAGCCCAATCCCGGGACGGTCAGCACGCTTTCGACTAGGCTCGCCCCTAGCCACGCATCCATTGGCACGGCAGACCGTGGATTGGCGGAGAGGAAGGGAAAGGATAGAGGAGAAACGAAAGGGCAGGAAAGGAAATGCGGATTGGGGGGTTACCAGACTAGAAATAAATATTTATAAACCCATATATATATTTATTCCGATGCGGGAATCGAACCCGCGACCATTGACTCCGTGGGCCGCGGAGGGCCGCGCTACTGAGCCAAACGGTCGTTTCAAAAATATGGACAATAAATAAAAAAACTTAAGCAACGAATTTCAATCACGGTTCCAAATGTTTAAAGATAAGAATACAATGAGATTCTTGAATATGTTTTCCCCGCCATTTAATATTGATGTGGACACAGTCCCCGAAGATTTTCAAATGGAATTGATTAACATGCAGAGTAATACCGATATAAAAAATGTATTTCTATCAGTAAACATCGACGATTCGACGATTTTTACAAATCTTATATAAAACCGGAAAAACTTCGTCGAAAAATGCCAAAAAAATAATGACTCTCTTTAGAAGTACGTATATTTGTGAATAATTATTTTCCACTGTGAAAATAATTGAAAATGACTATCGATCAAGACTGGCTGATACACGATTGGAAAGCTTTATTCGTGTAGCTGTTTGAACGATACCGACTAACATTGATCGAATTATGGCCAAGACACAGTGCCAAATTTCGCATTAAAATCTCTGAGTATAAATATTGGTTTTTTATTATTTTCTTATTTTTTGCATTTAATCCATTTTTTTTCACATTTTGTGTTTTTGTAATCTAATTTTTATAATATGAACACAATTTTAAATACTAAGAAGTAAATAGTATTAGGAAGTGTGATTTTGGCCTGCCGAAAAATTACAAAATTTGGATAGGCCCATTGCTAATAAAAGGTTGCTCATCCCTGGCATATCTAATATTATAATAACCAAATAACTAATAAGTTATTTAGTAAACACCATTAATTTCATAAAAATTGTTACCCAAAAGCGGGTATTTTTATAATGTCGCTATTATGAAATTTAAGAATAACTTTCTGTGTCATCTTCATCTTGCGATAGTTATATAATTCGCGAGTTCTTCAGACGAAGGTATAAAGGCAATACTTTGCATATTTCCTCTTACGAGATCCTCATTTTTTAAATCTACCTTTGTTGAAAGCAATATAAAAACATTTCATCTTAAATAGACAATTTTCAACAGAGAATTCTATACGATTATTAAGTGCTTTGCACTGCTTTCGAAAGTTTGTAGAAGTTATCACTGTTATTCGAGACGCCGTGATTGAATTTCATTGCGTGGAACTTGTGTGATATTTTCTCGTAACTTTTGTGATTTTGTTTGATTTAACGAAAGTTTTCTATTTATCTTTTTTACTTTTGTCCATACTTCTTCTTATATTTTCTTACTCTTTTCCCATTTTATAAGAAGATATACTTAAAAAAAAAGGTTGTTTTCATTCTATGACGATTTGTAACGACGACACTACTAAGTTTTTGACGAGCAACCTAGATATTGGAAAACTACTTCTAATGTATTGTATAAGTATTTTCTAATGGAAATAAGTTTTAGCAAGACCTGTAGATATTTCTTGCGGGGCAGGTAGGTGCTGTGTCCATGTCATTTATAAGTTGTAATGGCACATGCGTGAGCTTGAACGTAAAGTCTTCTATACATTTAATCTTTATTTGCCAAATCGATGTAAAATAAAGACGTGAAACCTTGTAACGTTTGCCGTGTAAGTTAGTAATGTCAAAAATAATTATTCATTGGTTTTTGATTAATAGCTTATTGCTGGACTAAGGCCTATCCCAAGTTAGGAAACTTTACCAAAAGAGCCAGACACCTTGTGATAGTAATACTACTGACTGTGACATAAATATTCGTAACTTTAATAGTTAAAAGACTATTTAATCAAAGCCTGTGAATTACCAGGACGCATGCCAAAATTTTATAGGAAACTCTCGCATCACAGTTAAGAAAATTAGGATAATTTCAAATGTTTCATGATTCAATTTTTATTACGACCTTATTATAAAAGATATTATTTCAGCTTTGTAAAAGGAAAATCTCTTGCTTTCACCATTAGCCTGGCCTCTTTCTCACCGTTAAAATTGTCAAATTTAACTATAGTAAAATGGAAAAGTAAAGACAATTTGTTAATTACTTTCTATTTCTTAGCTTTATTTTAAGAGAGTTGTTCCTTGCTGAATATAAATATTCATTAAAATACTATGAATATTCATTACTTTATACTTGGATACTTTATAACTTTTTTTATAGAAGACATAGACTGACGAGCAAGTAAATCACCGTACACTATTAAGAGTACTGCTGACTGATGATGACCACCGCCCAAAGATAACGTTGTTGATAATAATTGTCATGACCTATTTATTTGGATTCGTTTACATAATTCTCATACATCCAATTGTGTAAAACTCACAATGGTATATGTTTTGTTTGAGTCCTTGTCGTAAATTTCATGTTAGATAAAAGCAGTTATTATATTTACTCCTTATGTGGACTCAGATACATCATTTAGAGAAATACTCACTAGGAATACTAATCCACAATAGGTTAAATCACAATTTACTTCACACGTAAAACATCCATTCTTCCTCTCACATTCATCGCAGCGAAACGAAGCGACTAATGGAGAACCCATTAGTCGCTTCTCGCCCTCGTGGAAATTAGGACGTGACGGGTGGCGAACCACGTCGCCGTGATTTTTCAACAAATTAGGTATATTAAAATTCGCCTTAGTGAATCCCACGAGCTGCAAGGGAGGATGGATGTTAGCCCCAGCAGAGCCCCGCATGCTGAGGTAAGGTACCGTAGTACCCGGGGAACCCGATCCCGGGACGGTCGGCACGCTTGTGACTAAGTTCGCCCCTAGCTACGCATCCATTGGCACGGCAAACGGCGGATTGGCGGAGAGGAAGGAAAAAGATAGAGAAGAAAGGAAAGGTCAGGAAAGGAAATGCGGTTTGGGGGGGTTACCAGACTCGGAATAAATATTTATAAATCCATACATATATTTATTCTGATGCGGGGATCGACCCCGCGAACATTCCGCGACCGCGATCGACTCCACGGGCCGAAGGCCCCGCCACTGAGCCAATCGGTCTATTATATAATGCGTAGTCTATTGTTTTCAAATACATAATATTATTTTCAAATATTCTCATCTCCTCTATTGCGAAACATTTGTGAATATTCGCATTTATTCATGATTTCATGATAGAAGCGGCGTGATTTGTTAGGCCTAAAGAGGTTCACTTAGGGAATACAAATGAAAAATGATACTTGACTGTTATTATAGCTTTAATTCAACGCTATTTTCATTTTAATCGCTCTTTGCTTCGTTAAAATATTAAAACATTTTAATCTTATAGCCATGTCCTATCAAAACTATGAATACATTTTTTAAACTGCATAATTACAATTTCAGATATACACCATTTCAGACACAGGTACGGTAAATATATCAACATATTCCTCCAAAATATAAGCATCGTCCAGCATAGCGGCCAGATTACTGTATAAGTATTAAAATTTGGATTCTTTTGTAAGATATAACGTAATTGAGTCAGTGAGGAAGCTATCGCTTCAAGAGTCCATGGTCCCACATCGGGATAAATATATCAAAGGCCTGCAATTATTTATTTCTAATCTGGTTGCCCCGCCAATCCGCCGTGTCAAATTTAGTCAGTTAATGTCCATTAGTTCAAAAATGGGAAGGTTCCATGCCCGTCGCTGTAAAAAAGGAGACAAAATTGGACAGTGACATTAGTGATGCGAAATGCTTCTCTATGTAGTCGATAAATACACAAGTAATATTATATTTTTTGAATTGAGTGAAATGGTTGATTTCGCTCTATTTACGCCGGACTTTTTAAAAAAAAAGTAAAAGACAAAAATACAATTAACTACGTAACTAAACTATGAGTAATATAAAACATACCTAAAAAGAATTTAATCAATTATTAAGTAGGTGATTGATACTTACTTGGAAACAATTAGCATTACAATTTATATTAATCTTGCCACGAATCTTGCCTGGAGCTAAAATGTTAATAGAAATTCAATAAACACAAAGCTATATTTCTCTTATTGTGTAAATAAATGGAAGTTCCAAACGAAAAGAAAATGTTTTCTTATCGTTTGTGACTTCTAATGTTGTATTCATATGCGTACTTTTTTAACTTGCTACTGGCACGCCCCCCACCCCCTATATCTGAAGGAATTTACATTAACACACCACGCTTGTTCAAGGCAGATTAATGAACAGACGAACTTGATATAAAAGAAACACCTGTAAGTTATACATATATTTATTCTGATGCGGATATCAAACCCGCGACTATTGAAAAAGACTCCAAAAGCAAAAACTTCGTCACTGAAAAAAATTAGGTGAGGTATAAAACTCAACGTCTAATCATTAAGGCTACTGCCACTTTTATAGTCATAGCAATATCGAAAAGAAATACACTTAAACAAATACATTTATTTATTTATTGAACTCTTTGTAGCACATAAACACAGGGAAATCATTGTTTACAAAATTGTTGACAAAAGTCGAGCTTATCTCCGTTGAAGTTACTTTGGATTTACTGGAAGAAACCGCAAACTTTACTTAGGACAGAACATAATGAGTGAGAGTTGAAAAAGAATACATTTTTATGTTACAAACCTAGAAAATGTTATTTAATTATATTTTTTATGGAGAACGTGTTCGACACTATTAAAATTATATAACATTTTATGTACATAAAAACTACTGTTTCCACATACATATAAAAATAAAATTACTTAGTACATTATTTTTTAAATATTTTAAAATTAACCATTAAAGATTTTTGTTCTAAATAATTGATTTTTATTTATTAGTTATAAAAGTGCTATAACTAAAATTAAAACTGCAAATAAAAATGCTAAGAATACGTTGTAATTTCCAAATTATTAAAATAAGTCTACTGGTAAACAAAAAGGTACACACTTGTATATCGTTATAGATTCTGTACATACTTAACAACCGCATCCATTATTCACTACCCTGTGAACTGGAGCGACCACGACAAGCGTCAATGCATAGTGGATAAATCAGGTTAGGGGAAACCTCCTACTGCGGTGATCTAATTGCAGAAAGGTAAACGTATGAAATACGAATGATAAAATCATGTTATTTTTAAATATGTGATAAGAAATATATAATATACAATAGTTTTTACAGCCTATATACATATATATGTACGTATGTATATCCTATTGCTGTACACAAAGTGATGTCAATTATGTGTAACAAATAAAGTAATATTATCAAAATAAATATTGTACATTAAATTCCCAGAAACATTAATCTTTGCTATAATATAAAAGATTCATCATCATCAACAAGGCATTACAGCCGCGGGTGGGCCTTAGCCTAGTTCAGTAAATTTCTCCAGTCGGAACTTCATTTAGCTTTTTCCCTCCAGTCCCTCAACACCGATTGCCTTTAAGTCGTTCTCGAGTCCATCTAGCCATCTGAGCTTAGGCCTTCCACAGCTATTATCTGGTTTGCCGTTGTGTAGACGTTTGAGTACTCTAGCCTCGTCAACCCGCCCAACGAAGGCATCCAATCTTAATGGTTTTGATGACGTTCGGCTCATTGTACAGCTCATATAGCTCGTGGTTGTAAAGTGTACACCATCATACGTTCTCATTTTTACAGATTATAAAGACCATTACTTAACTTACACTTTGGGCTAGATTCAATTGGAGAAACATTGGTCATAAGTTCTAATATAATTAAATAATTTTATATATATTAAAAATTGAATAGACAAACAACGGCAAAAGTTAGGATAACGTGGCCTCTCACCAACATAAAGGATATTTCAGTAATATGGTTACTCTAACCGTACAGAACTTCCCACACTCTGAATACTAATATCAAGTGAGCTATGAATATTAAACCTGAGTTCAGATCAAACTTTCAAAACTAATTTTTACTGGAACTTATTAAATTCTATCTGCATACTATTATTTAATTTACAACCAGCTGTACTGTCTATGCGTTGCAATGCAATACTACGTAATGAAAAAATATACAACAAAAAAATCTTGCCAGTAATCTTGGCGGGCGAACGTAAATAAGCTCTATCTCCGCAATTGATTATTATTTAAGAGAATTTAATAATTATATATGATAATATAAAAAAGGATATGTTCATATCATAAAGAATGACACAGACATTAGTAACGTCTGTTTCGTTTTCGTAGTACTTTTATACAATGTTAATGCTAAAATTTACAATTATTAGGATTTCCAATTGAAATTCACACGTCTAATAAATAAATATGTTGTCGTGTAAAGTTTGAGAATTTTCTTATTGCTCTGCTCGTTTAAAGACTCCTCGTGTCTGAGGGACGTGACCGCTTAGATTCTATTAATGGGACAGAGCACTCTAACCAATTCGATTTTCCGTTAGGAGAATAGAAGTTTGTATGTACTACAGGTAAATAACCTCTATAAGAAGTCTATAAATTCCATTAACGTAACAAATAATTTAACGTAACATAAAGTTATCTCACGTAACCCCTTAGTCAATATCACTATCCGGAAAGCTCAAAATCAATATAATTTATTCTTGCTGCTAATTTTGATAAACAAACGTTGAAATGAAACACAATTGCAAGTGGGAAGCGATGAAAATCCTGCAATCCTGTTCCTGGAATAATTGATTTTGCATATTGAATACTTTGTGGGACGATTTTATACCATATTTTTTATAACTTTCAATTTTTTTTTGAACGATTTTCTTTAAAATCAATTTCATTCTATAATAAAAAAATTCTATAAATAATAGCGATTCTCACGGGGGCGAGAAGCGACCAATGGAAAGTCGTTTCGCTGCTATGAATGGTACCGGATAGAGCTCTGTGGTCTCTGCCAACCCCTGCGGGGTATAGGCACAAATATACATAAAAAAAATGATAAACTGCAAGAAATCAAAAGACATTGACCCTCTGTCTCTTTAGAAATACACATTTATAAAAGAAAGCGATAATGTGTATATGTCTCCTCAACATATATTTTAGCGTTTTCATTTTTATTTTTATTGAAATAAAAATAAAAATAAATAATCTAAATAGTACTTTAATAATATTCGGATTTTCATACATATAAATAAAACACCGACAAGATTTTTAAATTAATAAGTTGGTAAGAATAAGCTGGTTACCTTAAGTGAAGACATCTTTGCCGCCAACGCACATATTCAACACCATGACCAGAGCGAATGGGTTGTCTTCCTTAAATTCGGGGAGGAAAAGAGGTAGAAAGGAGTTATACCCCTGGTTCTGAACGCTGAACGAACATAGCTGTTAGTTTTTGCGGGAGTATGGCACTTCCCTCGTTCTACTGACAAAATATATTTTTGTCATACGACATTTGAACATTGAACGACGACGATTTTGACATTTGAACGACGAGTGGTAAAGCCCATACTTCAGGAAAAATTCTCCTGAAGTATGGCAACCACTCGTCGTTCAGGGAGCGTGAATTCTCCAAGTCATTTTTTTTAAAGTTTGTTTTTATTTGTTTACCTTTTTGAATATCACTATTTTATTCTGATACATTTTATATAATCTGATGTTATTCACGCTATTAAGAAATTTTGATTTCAATATAAAAATTACAGTAATTAGTCCGGAACTATGGAAAGTGAAATTTTTTTGAACGAAACTAGTATTAACACATATACATATATACCCATTTTAAATCTTTCATTAAATAGTGGGAATTAGGTTATTTATTGATTCTACAATACAAACTGCTACTGTAGACGCAGCTGAATCTTGTAGGTAAATAAATTGTATTATGAGTTTCAAATGCGACAAGTTTCATTCTATCCTAATTTGAGCTTTAATTTATTTTACGTGACAAAAGAGGGCCGAGAGAAATACAATGTAAATGAAATTTCTTAATTGAAATTTACGTCTTACTTTCCGAAGGAAGTAGCTTTAATGTCCATTACATTAGTCTGTGAACACTTAGCACCCCTCTTAGGCTACGGCTAAGGTATTTTATAAATTAAAAAAATAAATTGTTAGTGGTAAAAGTTTTCTAACATAAAATAATGCCACCTCAATTCTTCCCGTAGGTGTAGGACAAGGTGACTATTAAAGCAACTAGTAGACAGACAGCAATGTATCCAAATAATAAAAGCTGAAGACGCATTGATGTTTCGAGTTTAAATTGATCCAAATTCACTTAAAACTTTCTATTTATTGTTTATGCACACAATTAATCTTACATTAAAGGTATTTGCCGGTCACAGCTGTATTAGAATTATGCCGAACAATATGGCGCGTGTTGTCACTATAAGAGCAGATGGAGAAGTGGTCGAAACATATCAGATTGTTCTCATATTAAAAAAAAACAATCTGGTGACGCGCCCAGATGCCACAAAACCAAGCCCGCCAAGCGTGTGGATTTGTCTCCCTTAAAATTAAGACAACATTCCGCATTTAAAATAACAAATATCTATCAATGTACTATTAGAGCTGTATTGCTGATATTTTAACAGATATTGTTTTTTTAATTACATTTTAAAACAATACTAAGAGGAATTAATAAACTCAAGAGTGTAAATTTGTCCAGTACCTTAAGCATAGGATGATTCTACAGTTCAACATGTGCTTTATTTATGCAATAAGCATATGCAACGCTAGTTTGGCAATCATGATAATATACTCGTATATCCAAATCCTAAGCCTTATCTGAAACAGTGCATGTTCAAAAATGTACTTTAAGCATACCTCACTTATAAAGGGCAGTGCCCGTATTTCTGCACCAAAATATATTATCATCTGAACCTATTAATCTTCGATAGTAATGGACTTTTCCATATCGGGAAATAAAAAAAACTCCAGAACCAAATTCACTTGTATATTCACATAAAGACATATCAAGATACATTAAAAGTTACATAAAGACACTAAAATATATACGATCAAACAAAGTTCACAAATTATAAAGGAATCATATCCTTGTGGTTACAATAATTTACACAGGGAATCTTGTTCTAGTTTATACTAGCGACATTAATGTTCCGTATAACTTCAACCCTTTATTGAACTATTTTTTCTTATACTAGTTGTTTAAAACTATTTTATCACTTAGCGAATCATGTCCTTTTTAATTGCTTATTACAAGAAGGGAACCATTACTTAATGCCGAGTGAGGCATGTCGAATGGCCAGATCCGTTGCCTTATATAAGCGTCTCTTCTCATGAGTGTGTTGGGCGCGGATATATATAACATATTTCTCAACCTTTCATGGGTTTTAATGTACTTGCCCATATTTACTTATATGTAAAATAATGGAGCTCAAAATTCTTTATCTAACGACATATTAAAATCATATATGTTTTATTAGTTAGTAAACAAGCTTCTATATAAATAAAGCAATTTACTTAAACTACAATATTTATAAAGGCATTTAACTTAAAAATTTCACATACATAGATCCGTAATCGATATATATCAATAATTTACATAATGGACATGATTAAAAATATTCCCTAATTGTTTTTGATTAGAAGAGATTAAACCGTGTGATAATAATATCTGTGTACGTGTGATGATAGGAGGTAATAATAAAAAGAAACAGGACACAAAAAATAAAGGAAAGAGAAAGAGGATTTTTTATTTTTTTTATCTTTTTATTTTATAATTTCATTACTCAGATTATACTTATTTTTCATACTTAGTCTGGTTCTACCCTTTATATACAATAGCTTTTTAATTTACACATTCACACATTATTTGCCTTATTTATCTATGAAAACTTTACATTATTTTAATAACATAACAATAGTCTTATGTAATACATTAAAAACATTTATCCTTTCAGTAGTTCTTTAATTACACTTTATTCATATGGTATTCTTAAGTACTTCACTCATTTATATTTTGTAACATTGATATTTACATATTATAGGCGTTATAACAAGTTGTTTATATTATATAATTTTACAATATTTATTAAAAAAAGACTGTGAAATGTTTATATCACTTTTCAATTATAATTTCAAATTTGTATAGCACAAATGTTTACCAAAAATATAAATTATGTACCTACACAACAAATATTTTTTTCAAATTATAAAACATAAAATGACAAATTTGTCAAAAATATAAGTGGTGTATGTGTGAATCTTTGTTTGGTCTACAATTAAATTAAATTAAAACCTGCTATAAAAATAAATAATCTTTATTAAAAAATATATAAATTTAAAATTTCGTGTGTCCCCAAATCACTTCTATTATCTCGTTTGTCGATGCCGTGCTCAGGAGTGGGACATATAAGGGGTGTTAAAAAATTTAAAAAAATCATCACCGCCTATAAACATCTATAACACCAAGGGTCATTCCAGACACTTTGCCGGCCTTTAAGGAAATGTATAAGATTTCAATGTAATATTGATTCAAAAGTAGCGCTGATTGACTGATGATCCGTCGAAATGAAAAATTAAATTAATTCATGGTCAGACAAAACAACATACCTACACAACTAGCACTAGTTTGAATACGAAATACCCTCTCTTAATACATCAAGATAGAATGCAGATCGCAATACAGTTAACTAATCGCTAGAAATTTGAAATGGCGAAATGATTGAACCATTTGAGTATCCGGAAACCCTTTACGGCTGAAAGATTAAGTTACGAAAACCGCAAATGTGTACAAATTCGCTGTAAATTGTGTACAGTGGCATATTTGCGACACGAAACACGTAAAATGTTTGTTTTGAAAGTGTGCCAAAAGCTTGTACAACGCTTGCATGTCAAAGTTAACACTTTTTAATTTGTTACGTTTACTATTTAAATGTATAGTAGTCTAGAGCATACCTAGTCCTCAAAAACAGATGTGCAGTGCAGTTTCAAATTTGTGTGACATTTTAAAGAGAGCACATTTCAGATAACAACTCTGATTATTTAATACACTTAAAAAAATATATGAGACTGTATAATATAAATGCCAAAAAAGTCTACACCTCTATATATCAGATCACCTTATTATTATGTAACAAAACAAACAATTTATTGATGATATAAACAATAAAACAATGTTTGGCTTGGTTTGATAACCATCATAATTATTATTATTTAATCTATTATTAATACGTTACTTGTAAATTAATTGTGGTTGGAGAGCCTCAATTATGAAATAATAATTATAAATGAAAAAAGAAAAGCGTTAAGCATACACACATACATATCGTCACGCCGTTTTCCTGTAGGCGTAAGCAAAAACACAGATCTCCATGCTACGACCTCGGCATACTTTCCTTATTTCTTCTACACTCATTACTCTCCTCATACAAGCTCGCTAGTTAAGGGTACTCTTGACCTGCCCTTTCTTAAAAACTTCAGCAGTTTGATCAAGGTATGTTTTCTGTGGTCTTCCCCTACCGACCCCTCCATTCACATTTGCCATGGTAATTTTCCCTTGCCAGTCGTCTTTCATCCATCCTTTCTATGTGCCCAAACCATATAAGCATCCCTTTCTCAACTTTTATCACGACACCTTCTTTTACTCCACATCGCTCTCTTATATCTTCATTTCTTATTCTATCTATAAATACTTCTTAATGCTCTCGTTTCCACCGCATTCAGTCTGCTTTCATGACTCTTCTGCCAAACCCAACTTTCACTACCGTACATCAGAATCGGAACAAGCACCCCCTGACAAACCGCCATTCGGGCCGTTTTAGACACATTCTTACTTTTCATAAAGGAGTGCAGGGCTCCATTAACCTGATTACCAGCTTTAACTCGCCTTTAAAAGTAAAAAGCGTCAACTATTTGTTTAAAAATGTATTTTCTCCTGAAAAATGCAATTAAATCTGTCTCAAAATGTCTCAATAAGTCGTGTAATAAAAAATGAAAAGATAAAAAAATTAAGTGGTGCCATAAACACAATACATTAATTTTATCTAAGGGCAAAGACAACATTACAATGACTTAGAATATGTTCAATTGAGAACAATAGACGTCGTCAAGATTCACCTTCAGCTAACAAAAGAATTTGAAATCTTGTGACCAGTTGAAGATCTCTCAAAAGAACAATCGTTAGTTTTTTGTTGGTTAGAAAATTTACAACTTTATCTCTTCAACCAAAATAATTGAATACAAGTATTTTATTTTCTTTTACTACAATTTTCATTAGTGTATTACGTTCTTCAATAATTAATTTCTAGGCATTTTAAGATCCAATTTCTTTCGCCTTCCTTTATTCTCGTATCCCCTCCCATTACTTACTTCTTTCTCTCCCATTATTTACGTTCATTACCTTAAGTTAGGCAACGCATTTGTAGTGCGCTTAATAATGCACATATACATGGGCAGCGCTGGTTGCTTACCTATAGGTTACCTGATTGCTCACTTACCTATCTCATCCATAAAAAAGTCTGTATATAAAGGTAAGAATACACAGAACCGTTTTGTTGCTTCAATTCTTATATTCTTCTGCATTCGATATATTCAATTAGTCAGTATACATAATTGTAAATTCTATTACGATTACGGTGAAATACACGTTATGGACACAATATTAAAGACAATAGTGTTGCGTGGCCTGCCTTTTGTTGGGAAAAGGCAAAAATAGTTAGAAAGGTGGGACAAGTAAGAGGTAGAAAAAAGAGACATTAAACCTCTCTAAATAAACTAGAAGCAAATGTTTTCCACAAGAGTATGCCACTTTCCTACACAAAATAGTCTATTCATAATAAATTGATATCGGCAGCATGGTTCTACTACAATGGATTTCTTAGGGACTTAAAATTGAAGAAGCCATGTCTCGGTCTTTTGTAAAATGTTTTTATATTAAAAAAACTTATGCAGTCCTCATCGTTTAGTCATAACGTGTCATATACTTTTTCAATAGCACCCTTAGCCAATGTTGGCTTCTACAGAGAATCCACTGAAGGTCTCATACGCCTTGATAGAGGCATATGTCCAGCAGTAGTCAGCCGATGGCTGAGAATGATAATAGTGAAGTCAAATTACATAATAACAAGAATGCTCAGACGGTCGATTTAATAACAACGTAACAACTTAAAATTAAGCCGAAGGTAAAATTGTGCCAAACAGCAACAAACAGTATTTCCTGCATTAATATAAATAATGATTAGTGATTTATTTTATTCAATTATAATGATAATAAAGATTATCTAATTATATTTTGTACTCAGCTCTGATAATTTGCGTTGCGTGAAAGAAAAGTAATATAAAATGCAAAGCTACAATCCGAAATCTGCAGCCATCTGCCATTGTTAAATTTAATTGCACGCGGTACCCGGAGGAGCTGTCTGTAATAAAATATTCAAATCTGCTCAACTCTGGTGTTACAATATTGAAGCAACAATCTGCGAAAGATCATTTAAATTTTACTTATTGTTGACCTAATTTGTTTGACAAGAATGCTGCTGATGTGTTCTTATTATCTTTGTTTATATCGCTATTATTATTTTTATATAAAATGTTATTGTATTCATTCTTTAATCAATTTAGTTTTAGCTAAAAATCGTAATGGTTAGTAATACTGTATTATATTATAGTGTACTCCAAATAGATCCTTTCGTAGATTTGTTCTTGTTGTATGAGGTCAAATAGAATCTGAACTTGTGCTTGTGGCAGCGATAGGTTATGAAATATTGTCTCACGCTATGGAATTTCACTCGGAGGTAATGACTTTTTTATGGGTAGAATTCAGTCGGACGAAGCGCGGTAGCTAAGCTACCACTCAGACGCCGGTTCTCTGCAGAGTTTGGTACTTCCCCAGGCGAGCCGGCCCATTCATGCTACAGACAAATATTATGCCATTCTTGACAAAGTACTCGTCTGCAGCGTAGCTGTACCACTATTAAAAACTTCCGCAACCATTAGGTTAGGTAGTCGTCTCTGGATGGTGAATTTCATACTCTTGTAGATTCCAAGTCAGCTCCGTCGTTTTCCAATTTCTTATTTCTTCAAAAATTTCGATTTATCGTAGTGAATAGCAGGACACGCGTATAAAACAGAATTTGGAGAAACCGCAAAGATGGTCATCTTATAACATTACTTTCTTTACTTCTCTGGAACAATCTACAGGTGACTTTGTCTTCAAGTAAGATGTTGCGTCGATCAAAGCATCGCAGAATTTTATATGTTGTAATTCACATTTAATATATTATATAATTATCGAAATAAAATAACTATATATAAAACGAATATAATCATCACAATCTTTAATTCTATTAACATCTATCTACTCGTATTTCATCATACGAATATTTTATCTTTCGCGTTCAATTATGTCTTATCTTCGTAAACAACCTTACGTATGTTGTTAAATTGTTTCGAAGGATAAGAGGATACAATGTCAAAACTTTGTGAAGTTGAAACAATAGAGACCCCTCCGTAATTTCAGCGGCACATGACAGAACAATACAGGTAAATGACTTACTTTGATGGTTTTAGTTAAAATTAATTTAAGTTTTAATTAAACACCTATAACACAATATATAAACGATGTCGACCTCCCTCAAAATTGAGAGGTGTAGCCGTAACCCCCATGCTAAGCGCAGAAAGATTTTGATTTCTCAGTTGTTACTAGTATTTGCTCATATAGTCGCCTCTTACAACAGCCACGTGAAGAAAAAAGGATGGCCTTACTCTGTGCCGGTAACATAGTAAATTATATTGAACTGTAGACAATAATAAATAAAATAAATAGATTAATTTAATAAAATATTAAATAATAAAATTATTTATTTATTTTTAGCCTGAACTCACTGCAGGTCAAAGGCCTCCGTTCCTTCTTTCCACTAGTTAATAATAGAAATTTCGAATATTTACATAAACAGGAAGGAGTACAAAAGACGTAATGTAGGAAGAAATAAAATTGGCAAAGGAAAGATGGGCAAACGACATTGTAGAAATAGCAGGAAAAACTTCGTCCCCACCATCTGGTTGAGTGGCGATCTACTACGGTGCGTTTCTCTCGTAACTTCTTTCCACGCACTACCAGTTTGTGGAACCAGCTACCCTCGGCGGTCTTTCCGAACCGTTACGACATTGGAACCTTCAAAAAACAAGCCTATATATACCTAAAAGATTGCCAACGCTTCCACGACTCCTGCGGTGTCGCGGTTGTCCATGGGCGGCGTTGATTGCTTTCCATCAGGCAACACGCTTGCTCGTTTGCCCTCCTATCCCACAAAAAAAAATTGGATGAGCCTAGCTAAATGATTAAAGATGGAGGAGGATTTTACCCAAAAAGGGACCACACAATAGGAAATAGAAATCTAGCAAAACCTAACAAAATGTGTGGGAAATAAAGATATAACAATAATTAGACATTTAACCCACCCCGCTAGTCTAATAGGAGTTTGTGGATGTACAGGATGTGCAGTAAGCCGCCTGACTGGACCTGTAGACGTCGCCGTTGACTCATAAAATGATAGCCTGTAGTGCCGTAAATGACCGTAAGTGGACATCCTGGGGTGATGCTGATTATTCTATCTAGACCTTGAATATCATTGTTTACATTTGGATAACCAAATACATGACATTTTAACATAATGTCAAAAATGTTAAACTGTAGTGTTGTGTGTATTTAAAACAATTATATTATTTTATTTTATAAAAAAGATAACAACAAAGATCTTGCAAGAACACCAGAATAAACAAGATGACGAAATTGTATGCAACTCAAAGCAACAAACAATTTAAAGTTCAGAAAGAAATGCTTTTCTACAATAAAAATGATGTTCATAGGCGGTAATTATCAGCGGGCCGCTCAGCGGCAGCTCACCATCAAGCGAGCCGCTGATTTGTTTAACTATTTTACACAAAAAATCATGAGAAACAAAAATCCTATATTTGAGAACCGATACGACTTAGATATATGTATTTACAACGCATGTCTCAAAGACCGATAATGCTTCAACAATGCCCCTGGTGTTGTAAATGACGATAAGCGGCGTTGACTGCTTTCTACCAGGCGAAACACTTGCCTTTCTATTCAATAAAAAAAGATGTCGAAATAAATATCCGCGTTTCTTATGCGCTTTGCAACATTTTGAAAGAAAATTAAACGTTAACATAACTGACTCATAACTACGCTTAGTCGGTAAAACAAGCCCACGGGTAATAAAACATTTTCGCACGACAAGCGTTCGCAATGAATCACCCCATCGTACCATAACACCTGTATATGCACGAAGCTTTACCATGAAATATTTATTGACCTTACAAACATCACTTTTTTACGTCCCTGGGTCTTTCCTTGGTTTATTTATAGGACTTTTTTAAATATTCAGCGTAGTAGACTGTTTTCTGATTACAAAGTCAAATTGATATTAATATGTTAAACAATTTTATTTTATTATTCGATTAATATTGGCGTATTAAAATTTGCCATACCGTTTCATGAATGAAATAGTGTGGATAAAATACTTATATGGTCATCCAGATATATGTTTATTATTGTTTTATTTACAATAAAAAACAAAGATGACTGTAAAACGTGTTTATTGAAGAGAGAAAAAAGCTTCCATTACCACTTAAATCATATCCGGCCTTTATACCGCAAAATTAAATAGAAAAGTACAGAAAGTTATTTGATTCTTATTCTCCATGACCTAAACATTAAAAACATTTTTTAAGTGTTTTGTTAACCCTGATATACATTACGATCATTTAAATAATTTTTAGTTATTTAAATAAGTTAGCAATGACTATATTAATACTATAAACTCGGTATATATTTATAGTGAGAACCTATAAAATGATAAATTAGGACATTTAGTAATATTTATATCTTTTACATAGTATCACAATTCTCACAGTCCCGTAGGCTCAAGGTAAAAAAAGAACACTGAAAATCTCAATTACTTACTGAAAACATTATTTAAAAAAATTATTTATTATCAATAACTTTGATGACCTGAATTCTTTAGTTTTGTCGAAAATTGAAAGCTGAAAAATCTTATATTTTTTTAATTTAACTACAAAATTCTTGAATAATGTCATCTTTATCGTATATTAAACGCTAGAAAATTCATGACACATTCCAACGATCCTGCTTTAAGGACTACAAGGAAATTATTTTTAAGATAACAAATAAGAATACATTATTTATAAAGATAAAATCAAATTAAATTCTTTCGTCTATGAATATAAAACATGAATGGTTTTTTTATCAGAAAAATATATCATTTTGATAACAAAGTTAAACAAGATAAAATAAATTAATGGAATAGATTTGTGGGTATAAAGCTCTATATGCCAAATTTTTGTTCCCGTGTGTGCGTTAGAAGCAAGTATGGGAGTATATGTGCATATGTCAAAAGATGGATAGTAGCATTACATGGGTTTAGTAACAAAAACCAATCTGATTTTCATTCTACGAACTCCCATTTTTGGGTCCTGGTGACACGCTGCTTAATTATAATCTTAGTTATGGAATAATAGCGCCTGTCAATTTATGGAACACAAAACAAAATCTGTTTACCTTTGGTTTCAGCTACCAGCGTCGAAACTGTTTACATTGTACAATGAAGGATTATTAAATTTTAACCAATTAACAAAGAACAGAGTGAATTATGAGTTCAATGTTTGGAATTAATTTAATATACCTTCATAGAATTAAGTTTTTTATTCGTATTTTCGTTTTAAGTAATAAAAATGGACAAAAACAGGTTTTTATATTATAAAGTGTGGTGAAATTAAAAGACAGCTTTCATAACATTAAAGTTATTAAGTAATTACTTACCAATACGCCAAATTTTATTGGAATACGACCAGTGATTTGTGTGTGATGTATGCTTAATGAAAAATCAGACACATATACAAAATTTTAAAAATACTATTTTGTTCTCTACTTCAATAATAATATTATATAAACGGATTGATACGACGACTGATTGGCTCCGTGGCGGGGCCCTCCGCCCGCGGAGTCAATGGTCGCGGGTTCGGAATAAATATATGTATGGATTTATAAATATTTATTCCGAGTCTGGTAACCCCCCAATCCGCATTTCCTTTCCTTTCTTCTCTATCCTTTCCTTTCCTCTCAGCCAATCCACGGTCTGCCGTGCCAATGGATGCGTGGCTAAGGGCGAGCTTAGTCGCAAGCGTGCCGACCGTCCCGCGATCTGGCTCCCCGGGTACTATGGTACCTTACCTCAGCATGCAGGGCTCTGCTGGGGCTGACCTCCATTCTCCCTTACGGCTTGTGGGATTAACTAAAGCGAATTTAATATACCTAATTTGTTGAAAAAACGACGTAGTTCGCCACCCGTCACGTCCTGATTCTCACGAGGGCGAGACGCGACCAAAGGTGAGCCGTTGCGCTGCTGCGAATGGTAGCGGTCTCTGCCAACTACTCTGTGGTCTCTGTCAACTCCTGCGGGCGATAGGCGTGAATATATAAAAAAATTGATACGTTGATGTCAATTATAATTGTCAAAAATATGTCATATTTTTTTTACGTTTACACATTACGTCTAACTTGAACAGACTGAAGTCCTATCTGATAGTATACAAGACTCCAACCTTAAAATGGAAAACATTCTAATCCATTAGTCCACGTATTTGCTTGAGCGTTGTAGAAACCCAATTTGTTTATAAACGAAACATACTTTTTGATTCGTGTATGATTCCGGTATACGTGAGTATTAAAAATAATCTAGGATCCTCAATCCACCTGACAAGCGTAGGGATTACACCTGATATGGGAGACTTTTCCCGCCAACTTACATCAGTAACGTTGTGTTTTTATTTCATTATCATAATCTTATATTAGTTTAATTGTGTTGGCGTATTATAAAATATAGTTCGATTAAGGCTTATGAGTGAAGTAATATAAAATAAATACATGTATCTTGACTTTTTAAGTTGACTTCAAAAGTCCATAGAAGGTTTTGGTAGAATAGCCACCATTTTATCACAATGTATAGTGACAAGCTGACTAGACATTTCAAGAGATTTGATTTATTATTGTGGTATATAATGATTTATTATTCAATTTTATTTGACACAGATATAATAGTTTTAACTAATTGCCATCTAAGAAAAGAAAAAAAGAAACTCTAGCCATATTTTTTTTAAGTCAAGTGACAAATAACATTTCGATAGACCAACTGACCCTTCCTTTTATTTAATTATTCTTGTACAAAATTTGATATAGAAATTTTATATGAAAAATAAATACGAATACGTATCCAACATGTTTTTATTTCTGAGCAGGTTAATTAACAAAAATTAATTATGAAAAATAACTTAAGAATATATTTATAATCAATTCTTTTGTCTGCATAATGTGAATTTAAAAATATTCAGCCGGTATCATCAATCACTCAAGCTTTCTCGTTAAAATGATTAAAAAATTACGTCGCTTAAGAAATACTATGAATAATATTTTTTATTCGAGCACAATTCAGGTATTAGAAGTCACGCATTATTCAACCATTCTCTATTATCTAGTATTTTTGCCATTTCATTATCCAATTTAAAAAAATACTAATATGATACGTGTAGATCAAAATCGAACTAAGGTCGCGCCTATGTTTATCAATGGACTGCCGCAAGCTGATAATGATAGTATTAGTAAAAGAAGAGGAACAATTGAACTTAAAATATAAACATTAAAACCCAAAGATTTCGGAAAACTTTATTTAGTTTCGCATATATACTCCACACCACCACACTATTTTCATATACATATATAAGGAAAGTAAATCCAACTTTCACTGTTTACCCTAGAAAGTTATCCGAGTACCTAGTTTACCCATTGGCACTAAAGCTCATTAATACAATTCATTTGGGCCTCGCTTAAAGTGGCTTAAGTTGTAATACGTATAATGTTGCGTTATGGCCGAATTCCCTAGTTTTAAACTACTACATTTATGTTAAACGATTGGGAAATGTTGAAACAGAAATATTTCTCGTTATACCTGTTATAAACTAATTTTTGCTAAATTCACAAAATCGTGAAATTAATCTTAAAATTTAATATGAAAATATTAAAAAAGGGGGCTGTGTTTACGGTTACAATCTTCAAAGCGAAAGCTAAACATCATGGCAACTTGGCAGTGGCAGACATAAGTTTTTTTATGTATTTAATGTAGCAGTATTTAAATGAACAATTTTTATTAAAGTGGATTAGTGAAATAAAAGGTCTCCCGCTATCTTTTAATGGATATTCTTGTTTAGTTGCAGTGAGTAAAATGACAAAAGAAAACTCAATTAACTTCAAAAACTAGGTAAATGTTGTAAATCAAAAAAGAAAAGTAATGATGTATCGTTGAAATAAATAAATTTTCTTTTCTTGTTGGTCGTGTAGATTGAAAAAAGTAAGTGAATAAGTCTACAAAATCGTATAACAACCATGTTGGTACTTTTCCCGCCTCTTGCTTCTTCTTTTCCCGCCAACTTACATCAGTGACGTTGTGTTTTCCTTCTCATATTCTTATGTTATTATAAATTATATTGTTTTATGGCGGTGGGGTATTATAAAATATAGATTGATTAAGGCGTATCAATGAAGTGATATGAAATAAATGCGTGTATCGCAAATGATGAATTTTTAAGTTGACAGAAAAAGTCCATAGAAGGTTTTGGTAGGATAGCCACTATTTTATCCAGACGTAACGTGACAAACTGACTAGACATTTCAAGAGATGTAATATTATTCCAATTTATTTGTCACTGACATAATAGTTATATCTAATTTGCAGCAAAGAAAAGAAAAGAAAAAATAATGAAATTTATGGCAAGTAAAGTTATTTTAAGATTTATAACTTTCAATCTACGTTTTTCATACGTAAAAAAACGGAAGTTTAAATTACAGTTTTGAAACTAAATTAGAAGAATTAAAAAATTGTGACTTTAAAATGCAAAATTACTTACATTATTATTTGTTGTCCCATCTCAAATATTACTATGGAGCTAAAACGTAAAGTGAGAAGTTCGTGTGGTGTAAAGAATTCTTTGTGTGTGACGCATTTCAATTGTCGCAGTTGCTACTGAGCATTTCCGCCTCGTAAACACCGCATCATAATACTTTCTATTCGATTGTTACCTTTGAATAGCAAGCTCTAAAACCGACTCTCATGCACATTACTCTTAAAACAATATACGTTTTTCAGATATATTCGGAGAATGTATGAACTACAAATAAAATTTTTAAATTTCTTAAATTTTTAATAACATCTATTATCATTTTATCATCATCATTATCACTCTGCTGCATTGCACTGTCAGACAAAGGTCTCCCCCAAAATGCACTACTTAGCCGCATTTTTGGCTTCTTGCATCCAATGTCAACTGCCTAGCACAAATCTTCACACCAAAGCTTCTAACACTACATTTGCCAAGACTCGGTGTTGTCGTTTCTCCGACAAACATGACCGACCCATTGTCAATTTAATTTGCTAATGTCATGTATAAAACATGTAATATCTTGACCAGATTACTTTACTACATTGGGTGACATTACGTAAAGATATTTAGTTATAGCTATTATACACATATGTCGAACTGTATGGTACAAGTATTTTCCATTTCTCGATCAATGGACGTTAAGTCCTGTTCAAGGTAGATAAACTGGACGTCCAGAATCAAAGTCATCATCATCATAATCATCAATCAATGGATAATTGGTTGATGTCGATGTCTAAACCTTAACTTTTTCAATGTTGTGATTTTTTAATTATTTCCAGCAAGAATGCTTCACCTTCCTCACAAATGTGAAGTGTTAATATAATCCCCACCCTTGGCAAGTGGATTGGGGATTACAGATTAGTTTTTATTACTCAGGCAATCACTACTGCCCGTCCACTGGTATTTGTTTCCCTAGTGCCTGGTACAACACCCATAGAACAAATGGGGTAGCGCTTTTATTTATTAAAATTAATTCATTTTAAATTAAAATTAAGAATTAATTTAATTATTAGAGTAGAAATAAGTGATACCAAGACGTAAAAATTCATGTAATTAATAAATATACAACAAACAGATTCTATTAAATTGATAAAAAATAACGTCTATTACACAATACAAAAATAAATAAGGTAGCGTTCTGCAATAAATCTCTTTCGAGGTATCCCTCATTTTATTTTTAATATGGTTAAATTGTTATATTTTAATCCTAAGGGACATTCTTTTTTCGATTTGAAGATTTTTCTTGTATAAAAATGTAAGAGAATTCATTATCTTTTGAAATTAAAAAGTATATTAATCATTTCTCAAACGAGTATTATATTTATTACAAAGAAAAATATGATTACTTGCTTGTCAAATCCAAAAATATAAAAGATCTGCATGTCGGTTTGATAATTGAATGATTGATGAATTTTACTTTTGAATTCAGATTACTTCGAATGAGTCCAGAATTATCTTAGAAAAAGCTACTAATAAAAGACTACTATATTACCGTAGTATCTGAAATAGGATATCAGTGTTAGGTGGTAATACTTAATTATATTACCGCATTTCTTACGCTGAGTGTAGGGATTTAGAGACCCAATTCCATTCTCTTTCCTTTGTTACCTTCTCACCTCCCATTACTTCCTTCTTCTATCCATTATTCTTACACATTATACATCTGTACACTAAAGTAGGCGACGCAGCTGCAGTGCTCTGAGTTCAGCAGTTATTCATGGGTGGAGGCGATTATTTATCACCAGGTGACTGCTTGTTCGTCTGCCTATTGCATCCATAAAAAAAGAAATATCAAACGTTGCTTTTGTAACTAATGAAGTAATTAATACGCTTCATGTTATCTGTTTAAATCTTCATTCTTCGATAAAAATTCAATATTTAATACTTTACTGTTTTAACGCTACTACGAGTACATAGTCCCCGACATAGAAACCACCTAAACACAATGAGATGGCCCCATTTCTTCCCTTTTGGTCGTCTAATAAAGCCAATCAATTCATTTTAGATTCTCACACTTCGCTTTCATTATTATTCATTTTGATTAATGTTCTTATGTCAGCACAATAGATAACAAAGGGAACGAATGAAAGAGAACGGGCAAGAGTTGTTGCCATATCCGAAGAAAGTCAAACGGATATTGAATTTCATGACGAGTGTTCATTTCGGTTCGACACGAGCCTATAGCGGATATAGGGAAGGGTGAGGATTTTCACAAAGCTTCAGTCGAGGCATAATGGTTGATTGGAAAAAATAAATTATATTATATTTAAAAAAAGTTAATACATTTTAGTTATGTTATCATACGATTTAAATTCAAATACTACCTTTTACGTTAATATTAACACTATATAAATTAGAAGTTTTTTTTTAAAATATTGTACATATTAAAAAAATAGTCAATCATGCAAATGTAGTCTATACCTGTTTATAAAATAAAACAGACAAAGAAATAAAAGAAAAGAATTTTTTTTTGTTGCGTAAAGACGTTGCTGGTTCTAGAACCTTTATAATTTCATCAGCAGAACTTCCGAGTAGGAAGCCTGCAAGTTGCAACAACTATGAAGAAACTTGGTGACAAAGGCTGCTCAATCAAACTGGAAACCCACTGAAAACTTTCCGCTGGCCCAAAAATGAAAAATGTCACCCTGCGTTACTTCAATTAAATACATAAGAACATTTATGCCAGTAATATAATATAAATATACACTTTTTGTTTTTTTACTTGAACTTTTTGTTGTTTAACATAGTATATATTTAAATAATTAAAATTTATCACAAGCGACAACAGAATAGTGAAACATTTTAAATACGCTTAAGAATCTTCATGTTACAAACAATATGTTATATACCTAAACTGGTAGCATTAGAAGAGCGTTTATAAATTAATGTCTTACAAAGTAAATCAACGTTATAATCTCTTTCGTGTACTAATTGACACGCTTTTATACACGAGACTTGTGCCTTCTTTATATTTTGAGACGATAGACATTGAAATACTCCTGAGATTAACGTATTATCTTTATACAAATTTATAATTTAGATACTCATTTAGTTACAAAGTACATAAATTAGAATGGTATAATTGTAACACATTTTTCAATAAACATTGCTTGCCGTTTTATACAGTAATATAAAATTGAATACTATCGACAAATGCTGATTTGCAATTTGCAACATTTTAGATAACTGTGTGATGTCTTTTTAATCCGTGTCCTACCTTGATAATAATATTTAACCTTCACTAAATTTAAATATGTTGAAATGACTTTTTTATTTATTTATGCACCAACAACAAGAATTAAATTCATTATATATTATTTTAATAGTTCTAGAAACAAACTTAAATGTAAACCTAATTATATATGGACACAACATTAACATAAAGTTAAAGCAGATAAATCAAATATTATACAGACTTAAATCTTAAATTTAATACGGTGTGTGAATTTATCACAATGTCGTAGAGAATGTCTAAAACGTATAATAGTTTCTTTTTATGTATTTGTGGTATAGTTCACAAAACGATCGAAGTAGGGCATTGGATCCAAAAACACCGCTTTTCATTTCCTTGTGAAATAAACTAAAATTTTGCAGCCGTACATGTACTCTGGGTACAGCAAAATTAACACCACTTAGAATATGAGAACTGTCAATGTTGTTGGATTCGAAGATGTTAATGCTGGTAGCCAAGTAAAATATAATTGGGAATCTGCGCAAATCGCAGACTCCATCGGCCTGACGCCGTGTCGGAGGTACACATATGTGTGTGTGCTGATTTTAAACTCGTCATGATTCTACGTTAAACATGTAGGGGAGGATTGAACTTTAGTAACTATAGTCCCTATTAGTCCCATAGACCCTAAGGTCTAGGGGGTGAGAACCGACCGGGTACGTGAGAGAATCTCGTGTAAGCAGCCGGTGTTGAAGTGTTCCCTACTCTACGTGCTGGGCTAGAGCCGGGGTGCGTGTGAGTGTTGGTGTCGTGAGTGGATCCGAACGACGCTGTTTCGTCGTCCGGATCGTGTAACACGTTACGCGGGCGTCGCGTAACGTGTTACACGATCCGGACGACGAATTAGCTTAATTTTAATTAGCTTAGTTTGAATGGTCAACAAGAATTTTATAATTATAAAAGTTTATAATGGTAAACGCGTTACGTCCCATTTTATAAGAACATGGAAATTGAAAAAGAAATATGTTGTATGAAATTAAATATTGCCAGCCATCAGCATGTCGAAAGTTATCACAATGTAATTTATCACAGAGACTTCAACGAGGCGAGGCGGTAACCTTTATGGTAATTAAAATTATGATTGAAATGTGATAAGCCGCTTGCTTCAGAAATAATATTAAAATCACATTAACATATTTTTAAACGTTATTTTTATTGTAATATTATATTATTTCTCGATGATCAAATAACATCAACATCAACATTTAATTCACAAAAAATCGAGACCGTAGTTTATTCAAAGTCATCATTATTGTCCACCAATTATATTAAAGGCAACCAACATATTAATAAAAAATATTCAAAACATTATTACTCAAGTCGATAAACTAAAATAACGATTTATTAATTAATTTTCAATCTCTATGAAACGAATAATTGACAACATAATTATTAAGTGAGCAATGTGTGTATACATGAGTTAAATAAAATAAAGTGGCAAGAGATCCAAAACATGCGCCTTGTTTAAAATTTATCATAGCACCTGTATGGAAAAGTTCACGTAAAACTGAATACATTAATTTAAACTCGCAACGCAATATGACATTACCTACGGGTGTATTATACTTTTGCTCTTATATCTGCAATTTTTAGTACAAGTACAAGTGTTCCTCACCGGTCCATAGGAACTTCATTATGTAATGATAGTAAAAACGTACTTATTGGAAAAATACACAACAAATGAAACATATTTTGTTATATTATATAATATAGAAATTTAATTTGAATGGGTACAATGCCTTGTTGACTCAATATAATCGCTTCAAAGTCGACCGCAAAATTTTAACCTTCAAAGCAAACACGTAGGTTAGTTGCAACCAATATCGTAAACGCCTGATAGAGAATCATTCGCTGAAGATATGCTTATAAACAACTAATATAATAGAAAAAACACTACTTTTTTCAAAAAAAACAAACTTTCTTTGCATTTTCTAATTTAAATAACTATTTTTTATCATCACTTGTATAATGGGATTAGAAGACAAACGAGCAGACCTATCACCTTATAGAAAGCAATCAACACCGCCCATAGACATCCGCAGTGCTATAGGCATTGCAGACCTGCCTGAAAGATTTGCCGACCTTTAAGACAAGT
Organism: Baronia brevicornis; assembly: GCA_031353405.1. Taxonomy (NCBI): domain Eukaryota; kingdom Metazoa; phylum Arthropoda; class Insecta; order Lepidoptera; family Papilionidae; genus Baronia; species Baronia brevicornis. The sequence goes on from JASFAT010002032.1 coordinate 58,447, forward strand.
GTAGGCTTGTTTTTTAAAGGTTCCAATGTGGTACTGATTCGGAAACACCGCTAGAGGTAGCTGGTTCCACAGGGTCACTCCCACGTACTACTGTGCGTGTAAATAAATTTATATAAAAATACAACATACTGGATCGCCACTCACCTGTAAGAAATATGAAGGTCCGTGCTCAACAGTGAGACATATATGGGCAGTAAAAAAAAATAATCAAGTTGATAACATTGAATTATGGATTAAATATTAAGGACTCGGAGAAGGCTACGTAATATCTGTTAGTGAAACGGGATAGCAAGTGCTTCAGAACTGCTGCGCCTCGCGAAGGAAAAATAGAGTTGTGATGAATTCGCTGGCAACCTTCGCAAGCCGGAGAGGCACTCTTAAAAGAAGATTAAGGACTGTCACACCGTAACTTGTTTAGGCAGTACCTTTGTCGTAATAGATTGAGAATAGAAAGCGATTCTAAGAACTTGGCTCACGTATAAGCCTTTATAATACGACAAGAGTCACGTTCTATCGCAAGCTTTTCTTACAATACTTGTTTTGTTTTGCAGAAGGCTTGGATACTTGATAAGAAAATAAATAGCTTTCATTCACGAAATTTAGAGATTTTTTCTTTCTTACAATAAATACCATACGGTACACATGTTTGAAGAAAATCTTGTGTAAATCGATCGATTTAAACAAATAAAATAAAAAAATGAATAAAATAATAAATAATAATAAAAATCTAGACAAGGTATCAGAAATTGTTAATTCCGTTTCGAAAAATAGACATCAAGTATAACTGAAGATAAAGAAATATATGAATTTCAGTTTATAAGTCAAATTCAAAGGCGTTAATACTTTTGGCTTCAAAATGTTTAAAGGAAATATATAAAATTGTATGTCTTTTCTATAAGAATATTTTCTTTTTAAGTTTCTAAGATTATATTTGATTAACACTTGTTTCTTGTAAATAAAAACGTTATTTTTCGATGAAAAATAGAAACTTAAATATTTAAACAGCTGTACTGTTCTATTATCAATCCATCCGCATATTCATTTGTATTGTATCACTCCCCCTTATGTAAAAATTTACTTTTTGTATAATTGAACCGAATACAACCGACCTTGATGGATGTAATCTGCATAAATTACCATTCTAAATGAAGAAGAACAAGGTTGCAAACATAACATAAATCTCGTTCCACTGCAGATTGACCTCATCACAATAATTAAATAATGAGGATTTACTTTATGGATTGTAAATGTTAGATATATATTTTGATCAATACTGTTCATTATCTCTTAATCAAGACTCCATCCGCATGAATTAAAATGTTAATGAAACTCTTCAAGAGTTGCAAACCAAAATTTACCTTTAAAATTAAATTTACTTTTAAAACATAATGATATAACCGAATAGAATAAAGACTTAATTAAAATATTATATATTACGTTAGACAAGATAAACAGTAGAGTAGGTAGTAGACATAAAATTATTCTTGGCTGAATATATCGCTATAAGGAAATTGATCTCAAAATCAATCCCACTCAACACAAACAAAATAATTTAACAATTATCATAAGATTCAAAACATAATCAAAATATTTTAAACAAATTACAATTAAAAATTCACTAACCCTTAAAGAAATAATTTGAAGAAAAAGAAAACGATATAGGCTATAAATATTTAAGTCTTGGTCATTATATTTTTATATGGTTTTTTGGATTGCGAGTGTAAAGCGATTTTTTTTTAAAATACTGAAGATATTCAAAGAGTAGGTGAAAACCCCAAGTTTCATTAGCTTAATGTATTAAACGATACCCAAACTCCATCACAAATGCTAAAAATGTTCTTACAAAAATTTTATAACTTTCTTAAATGAATACTTTAATAGCTTCGAATTAACCGGAGCCTATAAAAGTGTTAAAACTTATTATTATAATCTAATAATCAACACGTAATTTGCTTCTATTAGTTTACTGGATTTATAAACAAGCAAAATGAAAAATTTTAGACTAAGAAAACATAATAAATAAATTAAATAAATTATTTCCTAACTGTAACATGAATGCAATTCTGCAAATCACAACGATGACGTTGGGCGGGTCATGTGGAACTGATAAACGTCATTAAAGCTCCCAGGACGATGTCCTAATGGAATCCACAGCAGAAGAGGCCACGTAGAAGACCAAGGCACAGGTAGAATGACTGTATTGAACATGACATGGTTGAGGTGGGAAGATCTAGGCAATGGAGCCATACTGCTAAAAATGGAAGGGGATATATGGGGAATAGTTGTGGAGAAGACCACAACTCATCCTGGGTTACAAGCCAGTGGAAGAAAAAGAACATGAACGCGATATAAATTTAATTTTACAACCCATATGTCACAATGCTCAGCATGGGGCTTCTCTATTTTAATTACGTTAACGTTAACGTAACTAAGTTATAAGTGAAATTGTACAAACTATGCCAACAAATAAAAAAAGTGTTTCGACTCAAAGATAGAAAAATCCATTCATATTTTATTATATTTTATTTACTAAATAAATTTTAGTATTCAATGAAGTTTATGAAATATTCTTACTTAATACATATTTATATATCCTTTGAAGATGTTCAAATCTTAGCGATGCTCGAAATAATACAATTATAATTTATTCAGACCCTCTTTACATCAAAAAGGCAGACAATCTGGAGTATTTCTTGAAACTTTTGAACATCGAAACAACGTAATAATTTCATTATTTTCCATTTATTTAGGTATTTACGGCAAACCCGTTGAAGAAGCAAATGGTAAAAATAAAATTTAATTAGCTACCAAGTTCATTGATTTCATATCTACACAGAAGCGGTGAGTGTTTGTGTACGTCTACTAAGATCCGAAGATCATGAGTTTGATTACCGTATTGGTGGAAATGTACGTACATAAGAGTGGCCTATTCTTTACTGATATTTGTCTTTGTAGTTTGTCTTTTTTATGGATGACAATATAAAGAATTCTTATATGCGGATAAATAAAAAGTGATTATATTTTTAAATATACCTCTATAAAGTCTGACAAACCCAGAAATATTCAACAGAATAAAACAAATACATAGTCTAAAAGAAACCAATAATTATATTGTATATACTCGTATATAATTATGTATATGTCTTAGGTAAATGTACCTCGTAACAAAATTGAATTTTTTAAAGCTATTTGATACACTATAGGATTTTCAGTTTCTTCTAATTTTGACAAGTACATAGTGTTGACACCACTTGATCTCATTAATCCAACTGAGGGTGATTCATTTTGAAAAACTTTACAACAAACTCTCATTTTAGTAGTACAGCTAGAGACATTGGGATCAAACTCCAAATTCCTGCAATGTTGGATTTCAGTGCAAACACCACCTCGTGCCCAACATGTTGCACGCATGGTTCCTGTCAATAAAATGTATAATATAGCACTTTAATTTTATTAATGTATATATTTTTTAATCTGTGTATTATTTCTGTTTTATTTTTTCTTTTTGTATACAAATACTTTTCCTATACATATTTATATATTTAATTTATCCTCATTACTAATATTAGCCGTACCATCTTTACTTATTACTCTTATATCTGTATTATTATTTATATTGGCTGTAATCTCAAATAAAGTTTATTTTATGTTTTTTCTTATTTATTTACATATAAAGTATAGTCATCTTTCATATTGACCACACAGTACAACAAACCTTAACGGCAGGCGACATATGTCTTTGAAGATATTCAAAAATAAATATTACAACAGCAGAGCACGTAACAATCCCACAAACAATTATAAACAAATTTAGGGAAACAAGCACCAATCTAAAACTGTCGGTCGCATTTGTATATTTCTTAGGGCTACAAATTGGCAAGACGATCATCTGGAGTCGTGCTCAAAAGACTTGGTGTTCCTACTTCACGAAGTATATAATAGACATGCATGTGTCTATGGCAAATTACAGGCCAAAATGCGCGAGTATAAGCATTGGCAGACTAAGCCTGTCAAGAGGCTCGGGGCGATGAAGCTGAATAAAGCCCCCATTGTAATAAGTTGCTTTAATGTTACAACCTTTTTAATTATTTGTAAAATAAATAACTTACCTATTTTAATTACTACCCATAATCATAACCTTAAGTAAAAGACCAAGCAGAGTAAAAAACTATAATACGAAATAAGAAACGTATAAGTGAAAGTGGAATTAAACGAAAAGTGAATAGACATAAGAAGGATAAGCACTAAAAGTTTTTTTTTATTTTAATATTGAATGTATTATTTTATTTTGTGTTTGATATTTACTATAGTATATATATATATATATATATATATATATATATATATATATATATATATATATATATATATATATATATATATATATATATATATATATATATATATATATATATATATATATATATATATATACTATAGAATAACTAGAAATTCATAATCTCACACAAGGAATCCCTGTATCATCGATAGCATTATAAATACACAATTGACGAACAGACTACCAAGGTATACCTTTTCACCTATTTGTATGGTGAAAGGGTAAATTCGTAATACGGGTATCTAACCCATGACCCTTCAACGACGAAAAGCGAACACTTCGCTGCTCCTCCATATCATTGTCCCATGTCTTGGTTTAGATCAAAGGTTCCCCACGGGACCAGTGCCTCCTCCTAGTAGTAATAAAATACCTCTATTTTCATGAAAAAACATTTTATCTAGACGTCTGAAACGTTTATCTGTAATTATACATTTTTTATTGTAAAGGTAATCCATAAAAGTTTGGGAAAAATTTGGGAAAATATGCTTTAAATATATGTTACATTTACAACTAAAAATAGATCTAAAACAAAGTTATATATATTACGTACCGAGAAGCGGTTTACCGTTTTGTCCTGGCGAAAATACATCCACAAAAGATGTCAAAATTGGCCCTTTATTGACCATTTTAATCGGAAATATATAATATATTATAAAAATAAAAACCTCAGAGAACTGCATTTGATTCATAAATTTTATAAGAAACATTCATAAAGCATTATAAAACCCGATAAAGCATGTAGCGTTAAATTACAACTTTATAGCTTGCTTCTAATGGAACTTACTTCAGAGCATACTTTACACTATTTTAAGAAGAAATAATTTATTTTTCTATAAAAGAAGTGAAGAAAATTGACGGAGACGTGGTTCGCCAACCGTCAAGTCCTGATTCCCACGAGAGCGAGAAGCGACTAATGGAGAACCGTTGCGCTGCGATGAATGTAAGAGGAAGAATGAATGAAAGGATGGATGAGTATGGAGGAGGCGGGGAGGGTGTGCCGGAATCGTAGCGGATGGAGCTCTGTGGTCTCTGCCAACCCCTGCAGGGGATAGGCGTGAATATATAAAAAAAATATAAAAGAAGTGTACTATTATTTTGTTATAACTAGAATTCTTATTACCCATTCCAACTAGGCTAATAGTGCTTGTGTACGAAAAATATGGTTCACTTCCAGACTCCAATAATATAATACAAATGAATCCATGACGTCAATTCGTAAACGTAAACCTACCAACTGAGCTATTGCTGAACTAAAATTTTCCTTATATATTATCATTTCATAAAGATGTTTGTCTTATATCATGAAATAATATTCTCACCTATACCATTCCGCAAAATAGACGAGGTACTCACAAGCGAATAATGATGGTTGAAGTATTTTAAAATAAAATAAGACAAGGTTATCAAATATCACACATCGGTAACGAGCCTTAGGAGCGTTACCTGTGACAATCAACCTCGTTAAGGATATGACATGCCTACCTCTGTGTCACCGACTCGCCTGCCCAGCAAGGCGCCGGAAGTAACTCACCTGAATGCTTCAGATTGTGTGAAAGTTTTTTTCATCCCTTATCCCATTTATTGCCCATTCTGTGGACTAAATCTCTTATATTTTAAATAATTTGCAATAGCTCGCAATAACTCAGTTAATAAGGATCGGGCTCACGATCTGAAGTCGTGAGTGCGAATCTTAAATTGGACTATTGATGAAAGTCATTTTTCTACGATAAACATTGTAAGCTTACTTGGAAAGGTTAACAAAAATTTTAATAATTTCAAAAAAAATCGCTAGTCAAAGCTAATTTCAAAAAAAATAAAAAAAAGTTTCACTACGAGTGATATAACTTTAATCCTTGTATCAATTTTTGGCATTTTTATTTTCAAATCCTCTATTTAGTTTATTCTGTAATATTTTTTTTTATATATTCACTCCTATCCCCCGCAGGGGTTGGCAGAGACCACAGAGCTCCATTCGCTGCCATTCATCGCAGCGAAACGGCTCGTCATTGGTTGCTTTTCGCCCTCGTGAGAATTAGGACGTGACGGGTGGCTAACCACGTCGCCGTCATTTTTGACAAATTAGGTATATTAAATTCGACTTAGTGAATCCCACGAGCCGCAAGGGAGGATGGAGGTCAGCCCCAGCAGAGCCCTGCATGCTGAGGTAAGGCACCATAGTCCCCGGGGGAGCCCGACCCCGGGACGATCGGCACGCTTGCGACTAAGCTCACCCCTAGCCACGCATCCATTGGCACGGCAGACCGTGGATTGGCGGAGAGGAAGGGAAAGGATAGAAAAGAAAGGAAGGGGCAGGAAAGGAAATGCGGATTGAGGGGTTTACCAGACTCGGAATAAACATTTATAAATCCATATAAATATTTATGCGGGATCCGATGCGGGAATCGAACCCGCGACCATTGACTCCGCGGGAGGAGGGCCCCGCCACTGAGCCAATAGGTCGTAATATTTTTCTATAACTCAAATTTCTTGCAAATAAAAAAAATTAGCAAGAATATAAGATACTAGCGGGACGCTGTCCTGCTCCGTATATAAAAACCCGATTGCAGTCCCGCCTAACAAGTTCAATTGCGAATCTAAGCTATCCACTCAACACATATCTGGATGAATCGATTCCGAAATCGATCCAGTCGTTTAGGAAGAGTTCAGTGACAAACACACTTTATACATGCATATATCCTATTTATATACATATAAATAGGATAAAACGGTATTATATAATTTTATTTTTGTATAATACAATAAACAAATTAAAAAACCTGTACAATAACTGAATAATTATTAAAAGCAACGTCACATCTATTATAAAACCAATCTCTAAGAAAATAGCGAGAGCGTAGAAAACAATTTAATACTATAGTATTTTTATAATATTATTTACCTCTAAAATAGCCGCACATTGTGCGGTGTGAGCAGAAATAGGATTTTCACAATGTGCAATACTTTATAGTTTAGATACAATCTTTTTATATAACATGATATTTGTGGTTCTTGTTTCTTTTGAGTGCATTGAGATAAATTTATATAATAATATTTCTTTTTTTTATATTACACGCAATACTAAGCGGTTTAGAACAAAGGCGCGTCGTATCTATGCAACGCCAGTAGACCAATAAGAATTTTCGATATCACTGGGTGATTTAGGACATAATGATTGATGATAAAGGAGTAATTCACATAAACATGATTTAAATGTATGTCGATTGTTAAACCGTATAGTTTGAAGCCCTCCTCAGATCTTATTTAGCATTAAGAAAGATATTATTTTTATATTTTCGGTCAGTATACTCGTAAAGATACTGACTAAGTATATTCAAGATACAAGTTGATAGCTTCGAAATTTGTATGAAACAAGATCGACATCAACTATCTACACACATACCTATTATCGTATTATATTATATCGTATAGTAAGCACCACAGATAGGCAATTTGATGTCTTGAACATTAAATTGCTGTTACTTCGACCTTCTAAATGCAAAAATTAAGGTATGAGTAAATATACAAAACTCGGAAAAGCTACTCATCTTGACAACATAAGGCCCGCGAGGACCGATCACTGCCACACCAATAACATTATGTACACAATTGTATTGGAACAATAACAATTTGCAACCGTTTAACTTAAGCCTTATCCCTCCAATATTGTTCCCTTGGGATGAGAGGTTGGCATAATATCTACGCAGCCTAACTACGCAAACGCCCTACATTCAAATTTTTACCGTCATCATGAAATATTTCATAACCGATCGGGAGTTTATACAAAACCTTCTGATCTTTGAAGTTAAAAGATCAAACTTTTTTAAAGCGCTCTCGTTATAATGGCACTTTGCATAAATTATGTATAAGGGGAATACCCAATTGATAGGCTAACAAAGACCTCAGAGAAGGACTCTTAAATGATTGTAGACCACAACATGTCACGTAATAAATAATTTAATATGTTCCGACATTGCAATAACTAACCGAGCAATCTTATAAACATTTATTTACCAATCATATTTATGTGAGGTTTCCGGCATAGAAAAAAGGTTCACCCCATTCCTTTCCCATTGCCCTCCTTCAATATTGAAGTGTGTTGCCGTAATCTTCACACTTAGTTAACAAATTGGACAACGCAGATGAGCTTTTATTAAATATTTATATAGTCGCTGACGCCCCTGTGCTGCAATTTGTTCGCATTTTCGTCTCTCCGAAAACCACTCAAGAAATAGAGTGAATATATCCTATGCCGAAAACATACACATGTATTAAAAAGATATGTGGCCACTCTAAAATGTAGTGCACTCTAAAGTAAAGTGATCTTACTTATTCGAACAGCAATAGCTCAATTGGTAGGCACTGCGCTTTTACGATCTGACATCATGAGATCGATTCTACTACATAGTTGATGTTTTCCTAGTACAAGCACTCTTAGCTTAGTTTGATTATTTAAAGAGAATTCAAGTAATATTAAAAACAAAGTTAGTTATTCTTTAAAACAGTGATGTATGTAATAGATACTAATTTTTAGATCGTTTAACACAACATATGCATTGAATTAGCTTGGAGTGTCATCAACTCAGTTACAAGTACAATATTTTAGGAGATGTAATTTTTAGTGTGCAAATTTTAACTACGCTTACTGTCTCACTATGACCCATATTGAGCCATGTATTTACAAACGAGTAATGTATGTAATAGAGGAGCGGTTTCCAACTCCTGTGGCTCCAATGGTACCGGGCCGCACAAGATACATATACATACAGCCGCACAATATATTAAATTATTTTTTTTACTGTTAAGTATTTCTCTCTGGATCGTAAGACTCTCCATGGACGAAAGTTTAACTTGAGCTGAGCAGCGGTGACGTAGCCTTGATGGAAAGAAGGCGTGTACTTAATCAAAACAAAATATAAACAATCAACGTCTGCCCCCTCAGAGGTCTGCGGTAAAATTATTAAATGTTGAACGGTCCGCAGCTATAAAAAGGTTGAGAACTACTGTAGGGCATACAAAATATACAAAATTGAAATTTCTTTATACATTTGATAAATATCATTTCATTCACACTGTATTAGTATTGGGAACACGCAAGCTACAATGTCAATCTTACTAACTTTCCTAATTTGTAAAAATGTTGCATACGTATACAATTATAATAATAAAATTTATAATTATTATTTTTTTTTTAATTACATATTATAATATTTTCTTTAAATCTGTTTTAAGTCCCTAGCTCCTAATGTCTAATGTCTTATAAAGACCTCTTTTTACCATATGAAACGGTGTGTATAAAATGATAATATTATAATATGTCAAGTAATGTATGTGGAATAATATCTCAATTCAGTAGTGCATTGCAATTTGCTGTGACCGAAATTTCCAAACTTTGTGGAGTTGCTATTGTTCCCAAAAGCACAGTCCCGCAAAAATGAAAACATAAAACGCCTTATATTTGGCAGGCACTGTGTTATTTATAAATAAGGTGGCTTCTAGCTAAAGTAGCTTTTCCCCTTTTATATACTTTAAAATAAAACAGGTCGCTGTTATAATTCTTTATTACATATAATTGTTTTCCATCTAAGACCTGGTTTGTTTTAACTACCCGCTTAACGAATAAATAAATAAGAATAAATAAAGGCAAAGATCACATTTCATATGACTCTTAACAATAAAAAAACTACTATCGCTTAATTTTTTTTAGCAGAGTAGGCAAATGAGCATGCAAGTCACCTGTTGGTAAACGAACACCGCCGCCCATAGACATCCGCAACGCCGGAAGCGTCGCAGATTCGTCGCCAGCCTTTAAAAAAACACATACGCTTATTTCTTGACTGCCTCGATGTCATAATCACGTGGGAATATCGCAGATAGTAAATTATTCGTTCCTCATTTCAACAGTTCGTGGCACAAAACTGCAACTAAATTATACGATGGTTGAGGGCCATCCATCCAGGTGATGGGGATGGAACCTATTTTTTGGCGCGTCGTGCCATACGTGCGATACACAACTGTGCAGTTGAGAGAAGATTAAACAACTCCTCCGAACATTCGCCATAATAAATTTATAATATGGTTCTTCAGAACATAGAGGAAACGGAAAAATTAACTCCGCAGGTGTCATCATCAATTGTCATCTAGACATTCTTTTGAAATATGTCATTTTCACGTGCCCTTTACATCCACAGTGGTGGCATTCGACAAAATGAAATTTCGTTTTAAGTCTATTTTTCTAGTTCACACATTACTATTATATTAAAAAAATTGTATCCGTTTCATTTTTGCGAACCACTAAATAAAAAACGGTTTATGTACATACTTTAATTAAATAAAAACTTAATGATTAAAAACTTACTTAATGATTAAATATAATTCATAAAGAAGTGTAATGTTTGCAAAAACATTCTTAATTACAAAAAGCAAAAAATGTGTGAGTTTTAATAAAATGAACAAACATTTACATTTAAGTTTACAATGGTAATTTCATTACATACCCTCATTTTGAAGGGTCAAGTAAAAAGGGCAAAATATTGAAAGTAAAATGGAGCTTCAAGAACGTGCCTACCAAAAATGTTACGGTCCAAAGTTAAATATGTAAATGTAACACAATGAATTTTTTATTTCAAAAAAATTTAATTAAAAATTTTAATTACACAAATTAAAAATTAATTTTGTATTTACTAATATTTGGATGAGTGGCAAATTCTTTGGCATATAAGTAAAACAATCATTTTAATTCATTTCTTCTAAAAGGTTTTATCTTATAATAAATAATTCATTAAGCATCATTATCAAGTTAAAACCAAAGCTGGTATGTCCAGTTGAGAAGATTTACCCAGTCACCACGCTGGAGGCGTCTGCGGGTGTTAATCCACCAGGGATTATATATATTTTCAAGTCCATTTATGTACATACAATGTCCAACTCCTCATTTCTTGAGGATCGGACATTAATCCACCACGCTTGTCTAATGCGGATTGGCAGTATAATCAGAGTCAGAATAAATATGTGTAGACTGCACGCGTAGATGGCAGCCCCACACTAAGCCAAATTTTTCTCTAATAATACGTCAGCTATACTCAAATTGTATTTATCTCACACGTTAAATATAATCGAATATTAAGTACATATTTGTTAATAAGTTTTCATAATTATCAACACTGAGTTACTGATTACATTAAATAATTCAGATAGTACTTACACGTGATCCATTACATGGAACAATAGCGTGAATATGGATATCCGCATAGTTAAGCCCAGTTAATTTTGTCTTTGACTGACAAAGGGTACTGAAACTTAAGTTCTTTAACACGTCTCAAAAGGGACAAGTTATAGCTTGCAATTCTCTCAAGTTATCCTCCTGTCTATTTGTTTGCCTTTGTATTATTATGTGATGCTCGTTGAACAAGTAGGCTTGTTTTCATTTCTTCTTCTCTACTTTAATTAGCTCAAAAAAGATTCTGCCATATACATACATATATAATATTTACATAAATCTGAAATATTTTGATGCTGATTACAAATTCTTTTGTTAAGTTTTAATTTTAGCATAGTTTTCAGATTATAGGCGATCTTAAAAAGCGCTAAAAACACTAATGATATAACTGGATAAAAAAGAAAAAACAAACATTTATAGAAATATCCGATTTATAATAAAATGATGTAAAATAATCCGTTTTATATCAAGAGACATACATGAAAATGCAAATTGACACCATGAATATAATAATTGAGGTGCAATGTGGCAATGAAATTTCGTTCTTTTCAATGAAACCAACAGTCGAGAGGACGAAATCGACATTCGCATACAAAATGCCTTGCATTGCATTTTGTATGCGGATGTCAGCGCAGCTCTTCACAAGGTGTTGGTATCCAAGCTTCTATAATACGCTTATTCGTATATAAACAATAAATATTGTCGTAATAAAACATTAAATGACGTATATATACATTATGTACGTAATGTTCTGAGATATAAATATAAATATAATATACAAAGTAATATTTTAATTAATATATGGTTAGACATAGCTCGTCTTGGATTTAGTATTTTTTCGAGCCAGTTTCGAGCGAGCTTGAGATTGGCGCCCATTTTTTGCGGCAATTCAGATCAAAGAATTCAAAAAATTCACAAAAAAAGTTTATTGTATTAGATTTCGGGCTATTCTAACGTATGGCTGTGCAGCATGGACACTAACGCTAAAGTAAGAGAAGAAACCTTTAGTCGCAGAACAAAAAGTCCTTCAAAAGATCCTGGGCCCAGCCAAAAGAGATGATGGCAGTTGGCAAAATCGAAAAAATGCCGAAATCAAACATCTGGTGGTCCACCCCAATATGTACGGAACGGAGATATTAAGACTCACTGACTTCGTTGACTAGGTCACGTTGAGAGGACGGGGGAGGATCGCGCTGTCAAGGGAGCGTATGTGGGGCGCCCCTGGTACCGCTGGAGGATGACTTGCGCTAGTTTCAAATCTGCAACTAACAGGAGGTGGCGCAGGGCAGAGTACGGTAGCGTAAGATCTGTTCGGAGGCCAAAATCCATTTTGGATCGTTGCGCCAGTAAAGATAATTAGTTAGTGATCCTTAAAATAGTTTTTTAATATTTAACTTGTACTTATTTGAAGAGTAAACATCTCAATGTTCGCACTGGTACTTAGGCATACACAGCTATAAGTTGTTGAAAATGAAATTATAAATAATAACCATCCGAATATCATGAATTAATATTAAACATATTATAAACAAATTATATATTTCATCAATTTTGACGGAAATTTTAATACTGCGTTATATATATTTCAAAATATTGCTATGATAATATGTTATTCTCTGTGTAGATTTTGACTTATTTCTGCCATGCGCTCATATATTAAAAATACTTAAAAAAATATTGTGAATATGGTGTTTTCATGTTGTTTTAAAATTAATTCGCTACTGACACAAACTGTCTACAATATTATAATATAAATCTAACGTTTATAGTTTCTGAAGAATCACTTGCTACCGTGGAGTAGCGAGTACCCTGATAAAATTGTATCTTTTGATAACGCGAGATCATGATATTATATATCGCAAGAAAGAACGCGTTCAAATACAGTTAGCATTATAGCATATTTCTATGTCAGCAATTCGGTTATTCATAAATATATACACATTTTGATTATTTACATATTGGAAAAGCAAATGTATTCGCTGTAGATTCTTCTTATATAGTGACTTTAATATAAAAATAAGTTACTCTTATATTATATTCAAAACCATTTAAAGGGCTTAAGTTTAGAAGATATCAATTTTTCTAAACTTAAGCCCTTGAAAAAAGTTATCTTTTAATATCTCCTTAGGAAATTTCGCCACCTTATCATGGATTTGTATTGTCATTCAAACAACTTCTCGGCTGCTTAATTGCGGCATTTCCGTTGTTCACATTAGTTGGAGTTTACTAGATTTACAATTAATAGAGATAGAATGTTAATATTAACTGAAACCTAATTTTAGAACCTAAGTCTTAGAAGGAACGAAAAAACTAACAAAATGATTTTGTTATAATAATTTACTTATTTCTTAGTTTTTACTCCGCTAGCTAATCGACCTAAAGTGTGTGCCTTTGATACGAAAATCTATCACTGGTCACAATCTTCGGTGGTTCCCCGCAAATTGTTATCTTAAATCTCGTAGGAATCCTTGATTGTCGCATCGTTTCGACGATACCTAAGAGCGACCAACCAAACGATGACCAGACGGTAGTCCCATTATAACATATCTCATATGCGCTTTTGTAATGCACTAATAAACTTGGCAAACGTAGTGTGGGATGATCCCCTGCTAGATGGAGCGACGATCTGCACAAAGCGGCTGGCAGACCGGATGCGTGTAGGCGAAGATCGGGCTAGGTGGCGCGCCTTGAGTGAAGCCTATATATAGCAAAGGACTGCTGCGGGCTGATATTGATATATATTAAATGCATTAATGACAATAATTGAAATTTATTTACATTGGTGTTCTAAGTTGTTAATATTTGCAAAAATTTCATTTTTTAATGTACAACGTCGACTTGATTTTCTAATAATGAGTTCAATAATTTTTTATCTTTAATGAAAAAATTCTTCTTACATATTATTTAATTGAACTAAAAAAATACTTATTACTAATAATATACATATCTTACTGTTTGTATTAAATATAATAATAGTTATTATTTTATAAACAATCCCAACGGTTTTTTTATCGCTGTCCAAGATTCCCTAAAATAATATTTCTCTAGTATTCCCATTGGATCCCAAGTGTTGAATAAATATTTACATTTAATTTTTAGGGATATGACCGAAATCAATATTGACAATACCCCAATATTTAACATAGCTACAATCTATTATTTCTACATTCGGGTAGGTATGAGACAATTGTTTGTTATTGTTCACGAAATTGTGCGAAATGTTAGCGACTTATAATCAATTTCTGACAAAGTATTCATAGGTTAAAGTTTTTATGTAATAAATATGTTCTTCATGTATGCTGATATTATCACTTTTTAAAAATTTTATATAACTGACACAAGAAACCACAAAATGATTAAACTTTATTAATATGTAGTTAGCTAAACTTATGTGTCATCTCTCTGCATACTTTTATATTGAATTTATTATGATTAATGCTCTGAGGAATCATTCAATTTACCTATCAACCGCACTGTTCCTACTACTCACTGTAAAACCAAGTACCATGTGATTCTGTCTCAATTTTCTTCTACTAGAGGTGCAACTGCGGAAGAAAAGGCCGACACGCAATTATGACGCCTCTGCCGTTTCAGATATCTGCCATTGGACTGCATTCACTGGAGATCGTCCCGTCGGTGACCGTAGGATTTCCTATAGGCTCGATCTTTTATCTGTACATAGTGGTATATCATCTCTCAGCGTACTGTATCACATTTATTACAGCGAATGCTCTGAGTAGTGCTAATGAGTTAATTTCCTCCCAGCCGCACAATACCACCATCGCACTACGCGCCACAAAAATAGGTTCCATCTCCATTACCTGGATGGCTGGTCATCAACCGTCGTGCGATTTAGTCACAGTTTTCTGCCACGAACTGTGGAAATGTGAAACAAATTACCGCCTGCGGTGTTCCCAAGTGATTATGACGAGGGGATATTCAAGAAAAGTATATGGGCGGCGGTAATTAGTTACACCAGGTGACCCGCGTACTTGTTTGCCCGTTCGGCTATAAAAATATATATCTATGGAGGGCATTAATCTCTTACCATTTGATAACCCATATGCTCGTTTGCCAGGTCTATAAAAATGTCATATTCATGACGATGAACAACATAAACAACTTAAACATTTATTGTTTTCGGGTTTAATTACTTTTTATGACAAACATTATTATAATAACATAGCCTATCTTATATATCCTCCTTCTTACCTCTAAATTTGAAATTGTATAACTGTCATCAAAGTAATCTATTATCGTGGAGAATCAGGGTTTTATTTAATATTAGACATATACAATAATTTTTATATAATCCGCACCCTATTTGTACACTACAAATAAGATGCGGATTACTCAGAAGACTATTTTAAAAACAAATACCAGCAGGTGAACAGCAGGGTCTGAGAAATAAAAATCTGCGATCCTCGAGCCGTTTATATTTTTTAGGGAAGCCAATGTCCAGAGGTTGATTTTTACATTTATTTATTCACTCATTCCACAGAGTACTGCAACGGCTACAATTCACTAAAGTCTTCCGACAACCTAGAGATACTCATAGTTGCTAACAAAGTGAGAGAAAGGAGACCCAGGTAGCCACCCAATAAGGTGGTCTAGAAGACTAAGAGTCTAAAATGCTAGACATGCTAACTCTGACAAGTAGATATGAAAGCATTCTTGTCACCTTATGCTACACGGGAGTATCACAATGCTTATACCATGATGATGATAATGATAAAAAGGATTGATTAACTTATGAAAATACAAACTACTACAAATAGTTTTATTTTCTTTAAACTTTTGACATTTAAATGATGACATAATTTTATTGCGTTTTGCTACTGAAATAAGTAAGTAGTGTTAATTGGTTATACTGAAGCGATAAATACACAAAATGTACACCTTTTGTTGTAATATTTCCATTTATTACCGTAACTTATTTATTATACTATAGTAAAAAATAGCTTGCAAACAATTGTCGCAAAAAATATGCATATTGTATTTAAAAAATGAAATTTTTTTAGTATAGTATCCAATTAAAATTTATGTCCATGGTTCACGATGAGTATTAAAACATTCACGGTCAGTTTAGTCTTATTTTTTTCTATACAAATTATAAGTTACGGAAGGTTTGTTTTAAGGTTTGTTATTGTATTTACAAGGTTATGTTGTTTTTAAGGTTATTTATAAATGCTTTTCATCGATTTTTAAACACTTTGTCTTTGATTTATACTCGCATAAACGTGACACCCGTTGTCCACACGTTTGTATTTGTATAGTTTATATAAACTAGTTTTGGGGCTCGCCTGTGCGGCCCCTTGAACATTGGCGAGCGTTTCGGACTTATGCCAAATTTCAGCGAAATCGGCTCGTAAATGACGATTTTGACTTTGCATGCGGCCATCTTGATTTTGGCTGAATACTTACACTTGTGACTATTTTATGTTCTAGAGCGACCCTCGTAGATATTACGGTTTGGGCGGGCCATCGACCAGTTCTTCGCCATCTTTAGATCTTCAAAGTTTGGCCATAACTCCTCTGCCTCGAGCCCAATCCAAACATTTCCCAAGAACACACTTTCCTCCCATTTCTTAATATGAGTCAGTGGGAATGCAGTTTTATATATATTATTAATATTTTTAAGTTTGTCTGCAAAATATGACAACCTAATTGGTATAGAAGTTTTCCTTTTATTTAAAACGTCCAATATAAGTCATACGTCATTTTCATTACATGCCCTTCTAATAATTTGGGTCTTAATGTTTACAATAAGGTCACTCCATTTCTTTCAGTGGGTGAGACTATAAAGCACCGATTATATGAGCAAATACCAGTAAAGACACAGCAGTTTCGAGCTGAGTAATAAAACTATTCTGCTGTGCCCAACCCCAAAACACCACTTAATATTGAGGCAAGCCAGTGTTCAGCAGCGGATTGTTGTGGTTCTCTTTATTAAATGATCCATTCAAAGACCAAAGTCATATGTGCTTTATCAAGGATGTCTTTATCTCATACTATTTTAAACGTATTACAAAATCTCAGCAACAATTTGAAATAATGGTATTTATTTTAAATCAACGTAGTTATATTTTTTTCAGTATCTGTATCAATTGAAATTAGTGTTGAGGATGTAGTAGTAGTTTCAGACTTCGATATAGCAACAACAGGGAACCGAATAGTATCGTCGTAGCAGCAAACCAAGTCTCGCTTATAGCAAGACCGCGATATATATAACATTTTCATGTCGAGACACTTTGCACGGGGGATGCATTGGCCTTTCCTTTCAACACACGACGGGTCTAAAAATTAAAACAGTTTTAATTATGTTATGTTTCCTCATAGTCATCAAGATATTGATTTGGTGGCATGTGTCTATTCGCATGTCATGACTACCATTAGATATACCAAAAATATTATTTTTCTCTAAGTAATATAGGTTGAACGTTAATTTTCGCATATTCGTAACGATTTATATAATGAGCCAACTTAATTTTTATGCTGTACTTAAGTATTATACATTCAACAATATTTACTATAATGTATGTATGCATTGAATTTTTTTTAATTATATTGCTATTGATACAGATGATACAACGAATTAAGCAATAGGTTTGGTAGGATAGGATAGGTAGATAGGATAATTTCGATATTAAATCTTTTTTTTCTTCATTTTTAAAAATAATTTAAAAGTAAGTTAACGTCTACCGACATTTGTTAATGCTATCCATTATTATTATTAGACTATTATTATCCAATGTTATTATTACTTGAGCTGTCACTTACTTAAACGTGAAAACTAGTGCTGCAACATACGCTGAACCAGAGGAAATTTAAATGCAGCAGCACATTTTGCCTACTTCTTAATTTTTAATGGTTTTACTTTTTATATTATTTTATTTTTGTTAATATTTAAAAGCGTTTTATTTTCCTAATACTATCATTAAATTTATGTGTGTAATATTGAATTATGAAAATACATTTTCCTGTAGCGGAGCAAACAAATAACCACGCAGATCACCTGATAGTAGGTGTCATCCGCAACCCCAAAGGTGGCATAAA
Source organism: Baronia brevicornis (assembly GCA_031353405.1). Classification (NCBI taxonomy): domain Eukaryota; kingdom Metazoa; phylum Arthropoda; class Insecta; order Lepidoptera; family Papilionidae; genus Baronia; species Baronia brevicornis. Next base: position 77,058 of record JASFAT010002032.1, read on the forward strand.
TTTGTAGCCACCATACCCAGCAGTATTACCCATGGCTGAAAAAAGATTGATTTTATAACCTATATTGTATTGCCATTTTTTATTCCAAATGATAGAAAAAAACAACTGTCTGCTTTAAGGAGATGGCTTACTTATTTCATGTCAAGCAATACACCAATTTTTATACGTAAATATAAATCTATCCACAAATACACATACATAGATACATTTTTAAGTACATTTGTACTTTTCTACATTCAATAATTTAAACATACACAAATAACTCTGTAGATAACCGTAGAAATAAACATATATAAAACCAAATAGTTTTAATGATGATACTCCAAAATAATTATCATCTAAACTAAAGGCAATTTTTTTGTTAAACAAACAGTATTTCCTAAGCAATTTAGCTTCAATCCAGAACATCGCCGATGATTAGTGATAGACCGTCACACTATAATACAATATTCAATACGTACGAATATTGACGGAGAAAAACATTTCTTTCCCCTTCTCACTAAGATTGTGATATACGTGGTCCCTGTAAAGTGACGGGTAAGCAAATTTCTTCCACGGTTTAGACGTATTACATGTTTCGAACCTTAATTCGACAATAAGAATTAATGGCAGCACAATATTTTTATGCATTGTACTGATCCAAACCTTAATCAAATATACATAAACCAATAGCTGCCATGTACGAATTGATTCCAATTTACTTAAATACATTTTAAATTGGCACTTAAGGAATTTATAGTCGTTATTAATCGTGCCATTGAAAGAATGCACAATAAAAATTAATTTAAAACTTCGAGCAATGGACCTTGAATATATGTAAATTATTAGGCAATGCCATATCATTTTATATGTTTTGCTTTATTTTAAATACAAGGCATGTGTAGTAATCTTTTTTGGGACATTGAACTTTGCACTATAACTTTGTTTACTTGTAACAAATTATTTAAACTTCTATTTGCCAGATTTATATACAAGTATGGAAGTATGAAATATACGTAAACTTATAAGTTTTTTTATTGGATATTTAGACATAAATATTTAATATTTTATTGTTGATGGAGTATAGTTTGGAAGTTTAGGAGTATAATTTGTCTAAGAAAATATCTAAGAAGTCCCAGAACTTATGTAATATAAGTATAAAAGACTTTACAATTTAATATTTCAATGATTTCAACAATACTGGAATTCTTGTTAATTTGCAATTCAATGGCCATTAGAGTATACGAGTTAGTGAGAGTTAAATCTTTGGTGACGTACACACAAGATTTTTAAAATGACACCACTATGTGAGCACAAGTGAGTTAAATAAAACAAACTGTTTTCTACAGGCAAAGAGATCAATTTTCAAATATTGTAATAAATTTTTAAATATTTTTGATGTAAGTGGCCAATTTCGGGAAAATATAGTGCCCCCTACGAACATATATACGTACATACATTTTTAAAGTACATACACTACATACCTATACAAGGTCCAACAGATTTCCCACGGAAATTTGAGTCATTACTTGTTATGAATAAAGATGGACAAACCTCAATCAAAGCATTAGTTTGCCGACGGTTGCCGCACTGTTAATAGTGTTACTGTATCGGACTTAACATGTGGGACAAAATCGCAATCATTATTACCCTGTGTATATTATCAGTGACTTATTTTTCGAAAAAAGTCTTTTACTTTAAACTAAACAAGATAAAATATAACTTTTATTTTTTTGCATTTTATTTCATGTGTATATTAATGGGATGCGTGCTGTGGCCCTACTTCTTACTTAAACCTAGAAATGTTAAAAACTTAAAGTAAGTTGTGATTCAATTTAATCTATTATGAAACAATTTATGAATATTTTTTTAATGGCATCGACAAATGATTATATTTCAATTTACACAAAAATCATATTAAAAATTAAAAAAACTGCACTAATAGCCCAAACAATAAATAGTACCTACTACATATGGAGAATACATAGACTTACCCACATATTTCGAGTATAAACTATGTGTAACAACACAACTAAATTATATATTGTTTATATTTTCAAACTAAATTAATATATTTTTGTAAAAGTTAAAGTAATAAAATCATCTATAAATTAAGTGTGCTTTTTTGTGTGGAATGCCATTGTTGATATTCACGACTTCGCCCGAATGACGACTAGCCATCAGCCACTTGATTAAAGACAACAACGACGACGAAACTCGGCGACAGACTGCTCATGTAATCTAATCCACGGGTAAAATAATGTGAAGTGGGATTTCAGTATGAATTAATCACAATCTGGTACACGAAGATCATGTAAATCTTGAAACGATGTTGAATAATACTATCATATATTTTTTTATAGGATAGGAGTGCAAACGAGAAAGCGTGTCGCCTGATGGGAAGCAATCAACGCCGCCCATAGACAACCGCGACACCGCAGGAGTCGCGGAAGCGTTGCCGGCCTTTTAGGTATGAGTAGGCTTGTTTTTTGAAGGTGCCAATGTCGTATCCGTTCGGAAAAACCGCCGAAGGTAGCTGGTTCGACAGAGTAGTCGTGCGTGGAAGGAAGTTTTGAGAGAAACGTACCGTAGTAGATCGTCACTCATCCAGATGGTGGTGATGAAACTTTTCTTTACGCCGAGTTGTGCGGTTGTGGAAGTTCAGCGGCGGGAATTATTCCAAACAATTCCTCGGAACACTCCCCATGATAAAAGCGGTAAAATATGCTGAGAGATGAGACATCTCTCCGCTGCGCTAGAGAATAAAGCCGATATGTACATCATACAGATCCAGGGCTGGCGCAAGGCGGGTTGACCGTGTTCCGCGGAACCTGGCTGCGCATTTTGGGGGGCCCCGCGGTCTACGAAAATTACAAATAATTTTACTACACTTACAAAATTAAACTTCACTTCGTTAAATACAAAACAGAAATTTTAATACTACAGCCGAAAATTCGTAGTGTTTCAGCGCTCACGTTTTATTACACTACCTATACGATAGTTGACAAAGTGTTTTTATTTTTATTATTATATATTATTTAATTTTATTATTTTTCTTTTACATTATTGTACGGCATACACAAACTTAAATTAAGTTTTTCCGTATACCGTCGTGATGAGGTGTGGGTGTATGTATGGTATAGTGGGTGCTTGTGCTCAAATTGTGCATGTATTGTGGGTAGTTTTAAGTGTTTTGTATCAACTGTCGCCCGTTGCCTGCCGCTGTACCCGTTATATATCTACTATAGAAGGGGTATGGATGCGCGCTTTTATTGTGTTTGTATAATATAAAGCATACTCTGTTTTTAATGTATATTTATTTTTTTTTAACTCATTATACAAAAAATATTGGTGGAAATGTTGTTAATAGTATATAGTTGATTTATTACATATGCATGTATATACACATGCTGAAATGTGCAAAATAATCTTTATATAGGTGTAGTAATTTGATTGTATTATTATTATTTTATATTCATCTTATTAAAAATATATAAAACATAACAGCATATGTAAATAAATAATTCCTCATTGTAAAATTTACGTGTAGGAGTTGAATGTGTATTCAGGTCCCGTAAAATTTTTAAACCCGGCCCCACAACCCGGCTCACGCCGGCCCTGTGTATATCATATAACGACAAATTGGCTCAGTAGCGGAGCTCCTGTCTACAGAGTCAATGGTTGCAGGTTCTATTCTCGCATCGGTATAAATATATGTACATATTGCCTACAGATATTGATTCCGAGTCTAGTAACCCCGCCAATCCTCATTGGAAAAGCGTGGTGGATTTATATTCATTCATGTGAAATGACAAGTTCGAGCCCAGTAATGTGGCATACATATATGTAATAATTGAATAAGGGATACATCTTTACTACAACCACAAACAAGGCACTGTCAAGCAATTATTATTATTAATAGTTAGAGCCTTCTTTAGACAAGTCCTATGTACATATTTCTAAATATAAGTTTACTTAATGATTTATACCTCGACATCACTGTATGTGTACATCTATTGACAAAGGCCTTTTCCAACTGTTACCATTTTTCTGTGTCGATAGTCACTCTTGTCCATGGGTCACTTACTACAGCCTTTATTTCATCGATCCATTCCAGAGATGGCAAATTTTAATTTCCTTTAAGTTTAATCTATAGTCGAAACTATTTGGCTGTATTTACACATTTTTGTAAATAGTGAATTATGTTCATTTTGATGCAGATAGGCGAAAAAAAACACCAAATGACAAATCGTACGAAAGACTTATGATTTGTCATTTGTTTTTTTTTCGTGTTCCTGACCAAACCCGCTTTACAATTAACTTTGTCCGAATCATTTAGCATTTATAGGTTCTCACCTGATGTTGTGAGGATTGTCAAGTCAGCCACATTCCTTAAAGTCTAAGTGTCTGAAAATCTCTTCTAGTACGGCCGTCAAAAGTTTATATAATACGGGGTCTCCTTATCGTACGCCTCGTTCTATTCTTAAATATATAAATATAGGCGTGTGTGTGTGTGTGTGTGTAATATATGTATTTATTCTGAGTGTGGGTGTCCAACAAATCCGCCTTCGACATGGCGGTTTAATGTCCATTCCTCTAAAATATATAATAAACGCCCGTCACCCCACATAGGCATATATATAGGCTGATGATAAAGATGATAATTACTGATAATGTATAAAATAGTTATCTTTGAATACCACATGAAGTACGCAATATTTTTAATCATTCATTTTTGTCAATCTTATCTACAAGCTGGATAAATAATTTCCTAAATAAACATGTTAGGACGTTTTTTCATGTTTAGATGTTTTCATGGTTTTTTATTGGTTAGACAAATAAGGGGAAAAAAGAAGTTTATGAACAATTGTTTCTTTATTTCTCAGACTGGATATTACACCAAAGCAATCAAAATAGCCGTTTCAATTGACTGCCTTTGGCCCCTTTTAAAATTAAGGGGTGCTAACGTAACCTAACGCTGGGCGGGCGGATAATAATTTTAATTCATTAGGTACGCGCTACCCCTCTTACGACATCTATGGGAAGAAATGGGGGACATATTCTGTTGTGTAATTACATTATTCTTAATATACCCTCATCCATAAAATTTTGGGATGATAAATTTAAGTTCTCTATAAATATTTCTACCGACCGATTGGCTCAGTGGCGGGGCCCTCAGTCCGCGAAGTCAATGGTCGCGGGTTCGATTCCCGCATCGGATTAAATATTTATATGGATTTATAAATGTTTATTCCGAGTCTGGTAACCCCCCAATCCGCATTTCCTTTCCTGCCCCTTCCTTTCTTCTCTATCCTTTCCCTTCCTCTCCGCCAATCCACGTGCCAATGGATGCGTGGCTAGGGGCGAGCCTAGTCGTAAAACGTGCCGATCGTCCCGGGGTCGGGCTACCCCGGGGACTATGGTGCCTTACCTCAGCATGCAGGTCTCTGCTGGGGCTGACCTCCATCCTCCCTTGCGGCTCGTGGGATTCACTAAGACGAATTTAATATACCTAATTTGTCGAAAATGACGGCGACGTGGTTCGCCACCCGTCACGTCCTGATTCTCACGAGGGCGAAAAGCGACCAATGACGAGCCGTTTCGCTGCGATGAATGGCAGCGGATGGAACTCTGTACTCTGCCAACCCCTGCGGGGGATAGGCGTGAATATATAAAAAAAAAATATTTCTTCTATTGTTTTATGTCGAGGAAAAAAAAGAAGAAATAAAATTCTCTTTGTTTTTGCGTGTGGCAACTGATACACTTTCTTTCGTTAAGTAGCAGTGAAATGCACCGGTCGGTCACAGAGCAGTAAAACATAAATAACTAAATCAATCTGGGGAAACTAATGATAGTCATTAAAGGGAAAACATTTGGTTTACATTTTACATTTATAGTACTTGTTTTGCTGTCAAGATATTGAATCAGGTAATCTCTCAGAATCAGGTAGATTGTTCTCAATACATAGAATTAGGATAATTCTTGAATCTCTGTATCTATGCTACCATATTTAGTTACGTTAATTTATATTTTCTGTTGCACAATTATTATATAACTATGATTTGTATTTAACTGGTTAAATGAATGTATTAAACTGATGATGACGCTGACCTCAAAAAATCTGGATCTTCATTTTCTGTAACATTTAGCCTCCCTTCAGCATCTTAACATGCTGCGCCCGCAACTTTGTTTGCGTCAACTTTTAGTAATGTTTTCAATTATTATTTTTATATCATAAGTAGTGTGTAGTATATTTGACATAATAAATACACGATATAAACGGTTTTGCAGTTCAAACTATAAGAAAATATAAGAAATTTTCTGAATACTAGCAATGTCAAACTCAAAATATTATTTTTTATTTGCTGTGTCCGTTTTCATTATATCCTGTAGTAATAACCTAGCTAATATTATGTTCTAAATTTGATAGTGTTTAACTAATAGGATATATTAAGAAGTCTGAAAATCCTTCAAAAGCTATTGCTGGAAATATTTTTCGTCATATAATTTTATTATAAGCTATCAGCTACATCTTTGATGCTACGTCCACTGCTATCTTGGACAATTCATAAATTTTACGCGTGAATTTCTTTTTGTAAAAAAAAACATAATCCGACGATGCTAGTTATATTATAACGATTCTGTAAGCACATTTTGTTGATGATTTTTGTTAATAGTCCAATACAAAAAGGCTGCGTCATACACATATTTTATATGTTCATTTGATCAAATTTCCAAACCAATTCATAACATATTACATGTGTACAACACTAGTTTACTATCTCATAAGTGTCGTTTTTATTCAGTAGAGCAAAATAGATAACGAATGGACGTTTATCCATTCGTTATCTATTTTGCTATTTTATTATAATGACCTTGTCGGCATTAGATTCCGTAATAACGGCAATCTAATGCTGTGGAAAAAATGTATTTTATATATATGTACAAATGTATGTACGATAAGCAGCGAAATAGAACGTTTTCGTAAATTTCGTCCCAGGAACTACCATTATCTCACAAAAGACTGACTTCTGACTTATAGATTTGTTACTGCGCTTTGTTCAAAGAGAAGCAAAAGCTAGACATCAAATTCTTTCTTTTCTCACTCGTTCTTTACTTTTCATTTTCTCCTCATTCTATAATTTTGCACTCTTCTTAAAGTTAAGCAATACATTTGCAATACGGTTTCTTTCGGACATCGGGCAATAGATTTTTTTTTGTACATAATATTTTTTATATATAAGTGGAATTTTTTCCAAATAACAGCGCTTAAATATTTTATGTACATAAAATAAAAATATAAAAAAGAAGGTTAACCACCATCACCCCAAGTCGGGTTGAATATTCCCACGGCATCTTTTGTTGATGTTCATACTCATTGTGTTTAACAACGTGTAGGTATAATAAATGTAATTTAAAATCTATCTAAATGCGTGGAAACAAACTACCGAAAACAATCTTTTGACAGCCCATTCCGTCCACTGCTGCACATTATTTCAATGAATTACGTAATATTATCATAATAATTGATAAAACTATTTCCTATATATCGAAATTGTTTCATTCCAGTTCAACATTTCTTCAGAATTAGCTACTCCAGACTTTTAGTGTGTGCCTCTCAACATAAAATAGGGGTAACTACAATATAAATATCAGCATGGGCAGCAACATCTACCTAGAAATAGAAGCCAATCTACGATCCCCAAACCATCTGCTAAACGCGGTGATTTTGGGCACACCGCTCCTGTTATGGAGCGGTGTAGTCAGAACTACCACATTAAAGTTTATCTTAACATAAAATTACACACTAAATGTTAATTAAATGATAGTCGAGACTGGAAATGAGTACTTCGATTGATGAATACTTTTTTATTTCAGAACAGCCGCTTCCATTATAAGACACGTGACCAAATTGTACGAATTAAAATGGGAATTACGTAATGGCAAGATATTTTCCGAAGTTAAGGGCGCCATTGTTGTATCCAACCATCAGTCGTCTCTTGATGTTTTAGGTAAATTCCTTATGTTTTGAAGAAAAAAATAATGGATATAGTAGATACAAAAATGTAGATGTAAACTTTTGTATCTACTACATCCTTTATTTTTACTTCCTTTTGTCATAGTCATAGTAACACGAATATGGCAACATAATCGGGGAAGTACCGCCGTCTCACAGAATTTCCGCGTGAAGTGGTAGCCTTTAACTTTATCAGTTTGTTTCGTATGAATGCAGGGATTAAGAGGCTATTGCTTTCCCCTTAGATAACTTTATTTTCCTTCTTCCCCTCCCCACATCAGTATTGCCCGTAGTGCAGATATTCATGGATGGCGGTGGTTGCTTCCCCTCAAGTAACCTGCTCCCTCGTTTTCTTGTCGCTTCCATAAAGTAAAAAGAACAATGATTTTTACCCGAGGTATTTCCTGAAATTGTAACTGTTCCGTAACATTATTTTAATTACATTATTGTCCGACCAGGCTATAACGCTATAATAATATTCCCTGTGTCCATTTCCACAAAAACAAAGGCCCAGATTCAAAATACATATATACTTGTAGGCCATAAAAATATCCTGATGCGAACTAGTAGCTCACCGACAGCGTGCCAACTAACAAATAAAATTAACGTGAAGAAAGTCTTAAGTGTAAATTGTTAGAAGAAACGTGTCTTAAAATATATTTGATCTTACGATACCATAGAAATCTCATTACTTTTCATTTGTTTTCAGGTTTGTTCAATATTTGGGAGGTGATAGATAACTTGACAATCATTGCGAAAAAGGAGCTATTTTATATTTTTCCGTTTGGATTAACAGCTTGGCTTGGAGGAATTGTATTTATTGATAGAAATAATCCAAAATCTGCATATAATCAGCTCAGCGTAGCCTCTAATATTATGACTAAAAATAATGTAAGTTTTTAAATATTTTTGCAAGCTAATTAACTACATTTAACAATAACTTAATCTAATTTCTTCACTAGCTTCTAGCACAAAGAGCACATCGACATAAACGGGACTTAAAAAAACTCTTATAAGATATATTATCTCTATACATCTCGCACCGCTTTTATCATATGGAGTTGTCCAAAAAATTGTCCGGAAGATTCTTTGTCGCTAAATTCCCGCACCACATAACTCAAACAACAAAGAAAGGTTGCTACTATCGAAAACGATACGATATATCAAAACCAAGACAACTTGTTGTTGCATTGGTTCGGTTGTTGATGTTGTATCTTCAAAAAAGCTTTGTCGAATGCTTGCAACGCTTTTGCAATGCCTATAGTGTTGTAGATGTCGATGGGCGGCATTAATTGCATTCAATCGTGCGACACGCTTGCTCGTTTTTCTTCCACTCACTTTAAAAATTAATTCAAATTTACTACCAGTTAACAAATAGCAAACATTTTTCTGTTCTGTGATTATCACCAAACCAACGAACCCACATAAACGCAAGTTCACGTTGAGCAGATCCGATAGACGACCACAAAGCCTGTCGTGTCATCTGCCGTACAAGAGTATAGTCCAATTTATGGTTAAGAATTTAATAAGACACAGTTCCGGAAACGTTTAAATTTGATTATTTGTCTCTTAAAAGATATTTTTACATCAATCGTTCATCAACGGAAGTCCACTAAAAGAAATAAGCAAGATGCGCCATCTAGCCCAAACTGCAGCTATGCACATCCAGTTTCTGCTAGCCGCACTACGTTGATTGTCGCTTCATCTGGTCGCAGTACGTCCCAGACTGCGTTTGCAAGGACACGGTTATCACTCTAATACTCGTCTACTCCAGTTGTTGTCGGTTCCATAAACCATAAAAATGGTTTGTGTTTATTTTTTATAGACCAAAATTTGGCTATTTCCGGAAGGAACACGAAATAAAGACCGCTCTAAGCTATTGCCGTTCAAAAAAGGTGCCTTCAATATTGCTATAGCCTCACAGGTGCCCATAATACCTGTGGTGTACTCACCTTATTATTTCACGAATAAGAAGGAAGGATATTTTTTAAATAAGAGTAAGTATAATGTAATACTACTTTTTGTAATAATACTTTTTGTAATATGCTGTCTTGGATGAATTTGAAAATAATTCTTACTAAGAGCGATTATTTATTAATAGAATTTAAACAAACACATTCTTTACTTACGAACAATCAGACTTGGACAAGGTCAATGTCCATTTCCCCAGAAATCGGGAGGCCAATGCGTGCCGGAAAAAAATATTCTTTAGCTATTGGAAAAAGTATTGTGACAAGACAATCCGAAACGGGATGACAGGATTAATTGTAACCATCATGAGAAAAATCAGAAAAAAAATGTATCCCATGCAGTTTGAAAATTATGGGCATTTAATAAAAACCTAGAAATTAGGTTGTATATACTGCATATATATTTATGCACAAATTCAGCTTAATAATAGAAGTCTAATATATTATACATTTTTAGTACGGAGAAAAAATTTATAATTCAAACAAAATTTTCTTAATAAAAAAATTAAGTAGACAAATTAATTGTGAATATAATATCAGTTTTATTAATATTACTATTTTAATTTATGTATTCATTTATTTATTGTCCATTTATCAATTTATTGTTTTCAGGTCGAATTGTAATCCAATGCTTGGAGCCAATCCCGACAAAGGGGCTTACAGCAAATGATACGATGGAGCTTATGAACAGGGTTAGAGACACAATGGAAACCACCTATAAAGCACTTTCGAAAGAAGTTTTAGACAGTTTACCACCGGACTACCCATCGTCCATGCAACAGAATATGTTATAATAATGAATGAATACCTATGTATTCTATGTATGTATGAATATGATTTTAGTTGTTATTGTATTTTAAGTGAATTAAGTATAAGTAACAGTCATAAATTAAAGAGAGATATTAAATTAACGAACTTATAATTCATTAATTAATCAATCAGAAATTTATATTTTTAACACACCCTCAGCATCTTAAATTCTTATTTTGCTACAATGTTAAAAAGAATTTTCCAAAGTTAAGCTGCAGGGGGATGAATGGTTGCGAAACCATACAACATCGTTTCGATTTTCGACTTACCAACAAGTTGTACTGCTTGCTAAATGACTAAAGATGCTTTTAAGACGCAGAGTTTTTACCTCGACAGTATGTGAAAACCTCTGCTCAATTTAAATTTATTACGCAAATCAGGTATTTTTACAATCCATATATAGTAGAATCCAAATTTTCACTTCGATTACATAATCAAAGTTCAGTTCGCATTTACGTCCCTAAAAGCGGTTGGTTGATATAGTCAGAGTTGTTATATACGGATTCTACTGTATGTATTATTATAGAACTACTAGCTGACCTGCCAAACTTCGTACTGCCTCAGAATCAATAAATAAAAAAGTTGAACGATAATTGCAGAATGTTTCAACATTAGTAAAAAATGTAGTCAAAACTTAACAGGAACAAAAAGAAATCGTAATCAATAAAAAAATGGAAAAAATATTTTACTTTTGAATTTAATTTGATTTCTGAACGACGGGACGAACATCAAATATTTGACATGTAAAATAGTTTCTAAAGGAAATAGTTGCTTTTACTATATTTCTAATATTTTTATCATTTATCATATTTACTCACCTTTTAAACCTTCCCTGGACTTCCAAAAGTAGTTCAAAATCAAAATTAGCCAAATCGGTCCAGCCGGTCTCGAGTTTTAACGAGACTAACAAACAGCAATTGATTTATATATATATTATATATATATATATATATATATATATATATATATATATATATATATATATATATATATATATTCGATTTTGATTTTATATTAGATGACATAATATTGACACAAAAATAATAGTCCGATTCTGATTTTATATTAGATGACAATAATGATGGAAAATTGCTGCCCATCTCTTGTATTGGTTTTTAGTAGTAGTTTCCATATCTATTGACATTCCATAAGCAGATTCTGCATCAGATCAGATTTATTCCATAAGCTATCCTTATTCTGTGCCCATAACCACACAGCAAACCGTAAACTCAGATAAATGGTAAGATGTGACTGTGATGATTAGAATACGAAGATTATGAGACAAACAGATAGTAGGAAACTAAAAATAAAAATATAAAAAAAAACATACATAGAATGTACTCATTGGTACATTTAAAGCAAACAAATTTAACACACAACACCATTACAGTGACTACTGCAGAGTGAAAATAGGCGGTAACTCAGTCACAGTTTTCATTCATCGAACACAGAAACTGATTTTCTGCCATCGCGCGACCCTCACAGTGGTGAAAAGCATCGCAATTTCGGCAAAGTTTGAGCCTTATATATGTACATATTTATATTTAAACCTTACATATACATATGTATAGATTTTTGTAACAATATGTGACAAACACCAATATTGCTGCAACCGTGAAACCCTAATTTTGGAATTTGCATTGCGAGATATCATGTTACATATTTTGGAGGTTAAGGAAAACAGCCTTATATTATATTATTATTAAACTATTACTATTATAAAATTTGGTCTACAATCAAACAAGCAATAATATTAAAATAACGAAAGTAGTAAATAAATTAGACCTATTGCAATAAAAGGCAACAAAGGTATAGTTAATCACACTGAACTAGTTCACTATTCTAGAAGTACTGTTTGGTAACGATATATTTAAACGCTTTTCGTACTGTCGTTTCTAATCAAATTTTACACCACTCCACATCCTGAAAAAGGACGTAAATGAATTTAAGTGCAGGATGTTTTAATAGTTATTTCGCCTTTACCCACCCATCGTCATTATTCAACAGGATGTGTAACAAATATGTTTAAGGTTACAATAAAAGGAATGAATTCGTTGTATTTATATATTCTTTTTTTCTTATTATTACTCTTTTAAATAATTAGTCATCTTTACGTAAGTATTCCAAATGATAATTTCCTCTCGAATAGCTTGCATTTAGAAGGTTAATCCTTCTAAATGGCTCAGAAGCAAAATTACCGCCTCCGAAATCAATGATAACGGATCTAGTTCCAGCTTTTATACATATATATAAATATATATATATATATATATATATATATATATATATATATATATATATATATATATATATATATATATGTATATATACATATATATATGGAGTGGGCATTATCCGACTTCAGTGATGGTTTGGTGGGGTGTTAGCTATGAAGGAGTGACTGAGCCATATTTTTGTGAAAAAGGTATCAAAACATCGGCAAAAGTGTATCAAAATACCATTCTTGAGAAGGTAGTTAAGCCCCTTAACAACACCATGTTCAATAACCAAGTATAGTCCTTCTAGCAAGACTCGGCACCGGGTCATAAAGCTCGGTCCACGCAGTCTTGGTTGGAAGCGAACGTTTCGGACTTTATCAGACCTGAAGACTGGTCGTCGTCTAGTCCCGATCTTAATCCGCTGGATTATGATTTATGGTCAGTTTTAGAGAGTACGGCTTGCTCTAAACGCCATGATAATTTGGAATCCCTAAAACATTCCATACGATTGGCAGTGAAGAATTTTCCCATGGAAAGAGTGCGTGTTTCTATTGATAACTGGCCTCAACGTTTAAAGGACTGTATTGCAGCCAATGGAGACCACTTCGAATAAGCTTTTTATATTTTTAATTGTTTTATATTTATGTATTAAACTAACACACTGTAAAAGTAATAAATGTTATTTGCAATTAAAAAAATATTTTTTTCTTTGTTACAATATTTATGGCAAGACTAGGTATATATACATACAATTGCAATAAAAACATTAACATTAATTTTATATTATTTTTTCTAAACATATGTAGATGTTGATGATGACATAGAAAATGAGAATTAATGAGATTTGGAACCTGTCATTGTTTGGCACAGACTTCTTTTATTTAATTAAGTAATAAGAATTTTTAATTCTTACAGAAAATTTATTAAACGAATTTAAGAGGAAGTAATTCCATTCTTATCTTTATCAGAGTTCATTTGTTTTCATTGAAACCAGTATTTACTTTATACTGCCCGTAAAAAAACTATAATATATAAAGAACGAAATCGATAACATTTACGAAGCAGAGTAATATAAATAGTCGTATATACTATCACAACCGATATGCATGAACAAGCATAAGGGCAATTAAATGTAACTATTACACACATACAAATGGTCATGCCTGTTTCCCGTAAAGGTAGGCAAAGACCTACATCTGCTACAATCCCAGCACACTTTCTTTAGTTAATCCACACTCATCACTCTCGTCATATAAGCTCGTCGATTAACCCTTAATTTGATATTGTCCGCTACACCAAACACAAACTTTAAAAAAATCCAAGTCTTTCAAATTTGTAATTTATTTATGTAAAATTCCCGCCACAGAGGACGTATTTTCTCAAAAAGGGGCAGACCATGAATTTTTTATTATATTTTACAAGGTCTTTAAACACATATTATTCACAAAATTTAAAAAAAAAATATTTTTGTTCTGCCAAATTAAGGGTTAAGGGTATCTGACCTCTCTTGAGCTTGAGCAATTTGGTCAAGGTATGTTTTCCTTGGTCGTTCACTACTGACCCTTTCTTCCAGATCCGCAATGAAAATTTCTCTTATCACTTGTCTTTCATCTATCCTCTCTATGTGCCCAAATCATCTAAGCATCAAGCATTAATTAATTAAGCATTTATTAAAAGCCAGTATCAAGTTAAATAGTGGCAACTATAATTAAATATAAAGTCAATTCAGTTTGTCACCATAATTCTTAGTAAACGGTTTAGATTTCTATACCAAAATTTGCTACAAATGTTTGCAGAAATAGGCTTATGACGATTGACATGTATTTTTAATAACAAAATTCCATATTTTATATACTCCAAAGAATAACTACAGAGAAAACAAAAAATGTAGCTTTATTTAGCATTTCTTGTTTATAATTCTTTATAATTGCCAATGCGTTGTAATTTCTAGGGAAAACATTAGGTCGGGGGACAAGTCTTCTTGCAAAAAAATATTTGGCTGTAATCTATGGAACTGGCTGGTTTTGATGTCATTAAAAAGGTTACTTTTTCAAAAAGAAACAAATTAGTAAAATGTTGTTTCCAGCTATTTTCATTTGTTTTCCTTTCTGTCAAAATGAATGTAATGAAGAAATTCGATACATTTTAATATTTTATTACGAAAAAGGAAAAATGCAACGTAAGCCGCGAAAAAACTTGTGACGTTTGTGGACCTACTGCAGTGTCAGTATGAATAACAAAAAATTGGTTTAAGCATTTTCAATCCAGGAATTTTGATGTTAAAGATTTTACTTTACGTGTTACGGATAAAATGGACGCCATTTTTGAAAAAGTAGGGCAAGATCGATATATCATTAATTATGACGTAGTTAAGGCACTGGAAATTGATTTGTCCACCACACCACAATTAAACGACATTCATGTAAGTTGGCGGGAAAAGTTCGGTAAGTTGCTCTTACTTTTGGTAGAATGTGGTAGTAAGTCTTTATATTGACGTTGACTTAGCAGATTGACAGAATAGTAACTGGCCACACTATAAATTTGACCGTTGTTATTTATTTATGTTATGACTCATTTTAGTCTTCGTTTGTGTGATATTCTTTTTGCGATTGCGATATAAATTAGTTATCTTTCAGTACCGATAATGTAGTATAAAATAAAATACTCTTGTTCGCTGAACAGTTTATTAATAAATAATTCAGTTTATTTTAGTGAAAATAATTATATAAATAATTTTACTGTGTTTAATCTTCAATCGGAAAAAAAAGAATTCAATATCTCAAATATTATATCAATAGATAAACTAGTCTCGTGAAAGAAATAATAGGCTTTGAAACCATGTGGGATAAAATTATTTACGCATTTATACTTATTATATCAACTTACATTTTGAAGCAGCTATTTTCAGAAACACCGAATTTCGTCAAATTCCACTTGAAATTCTTATTATATTATATTTTCACATCCATTGTTGCAATATTGTTGCTGCCATTTTTAGTATTTACTCCTAAAAATGTCCTCAACTCCTTGTAAGTTTTAACTCTATGTTCATTGTTATGTTGCACTATATTTTAATATCTTGTATTAAAAATGACAAAAGTCAAAAAATTAAAAAAGACAAAAGTCTACATCGGGGTATACTGCTGCTGTCCTGTTTATATCACATCTCTGAAAGTATTCTAAAACTTGAAATATGTGTTTGTAAGCCAAATAACACATTTATTATATTTGATATATTTTTATAATTAACTTAAACTGTGTTTTTCAGATTTGCTTCACAAATTTTAAAACATTTTACAAAATTTATTGAAATTAAATGGTACCTTAGAAATGGTAAAGTACTTGCAGAAGATAGGGGTGCAGTTATAGTTTCGAACCACCAGTCTTCTTTGGATATTCTTGGTGTGTAATAAAGAAATAAATAGCTGTGTTAATAATTTATATGAATTTAAATTGTTGACTTATTTCTTGACAGTTTTTCCTCTAGAAATCTATTTATATAGCTAATAGAAGATTTAATGTGTCACTAATTTTTCTGTGTAAAATATAATGTTGTGGAAAATAAAATATATTTAGAAAAATATATTATTATTGATTTGAATATTTCTTTTAAAATTTACAGGTATGTTCAACATTTGGCATATACCTGTTAAGGTAGCTGCAATTGCAAGAAAAGAAATTTTCTACATTTGGCCATTTGGATTGAGTGCATATCTTGCTGGTGTTGTCTTTATAGATAGAAATAATTCAAAAGATGCTTACAAACAGCTTCAAATAACTTCTGACGTAATGCATAAAAATAAGGTAAACCTAATAAAAATAACAAAAAAGGAAGATTATATAGCCTTTTTATATGAAAACATTTTAAATTTATTGCAGACTAAGATATGGATCTTTCCTGAAGGAACAAGAAACAAAGATTTCACAAAATTATTACCCTTTAAAAAAGGTGCCTTCATTACTGCTGTAGCTGCTCAAGTGCCAATTTTACCAGTTATTTTTTCGCCTTATTACTTCATAAATTCAAAACAATACATTTTTAATAAAGGTATGAACATACAACTATTATATTTATACCCTGAGACAATTTTTATTCTCTGCTTATGTCGTGATTCATGTTGACTCCTACAACATGGAGAACTTTATTTACATATGGTTCTTTATTTGTGATTAATATTGCAAATCTATTTTCATAAAAGTTATAATGAGTATAAGATTTAAGTTTTAATAATAACAAATATCACTGATTTAAATAAGATTATTATAACATATAAAGGATGACCTAATTAGTTCAGTAGCTATTTCTTTTGGAGTTAATGGTCAGTTAGATTGTGTGAAAACTGAACAAAAATAATGTAAATAAAAAAGATCAAAATATGACTCCTAAGTTAGCCAAGAATTTTACCCAATAAACAATTTAATGTCTTATTATATTTTATGTGTAATAATTTATTTGAAATATTAATTATACCCACTAACAATATAAGATTGTTGGAAATTCCTGACACAAATTGATAACTTTTATCATGCCAGTTGTGAGCTTATATTATGATAAATATATGTACCATTTAAATACATGATGAATGATAAAAATATAGATATTCTATCACATTTTACAAACAAAAGTAAAAAACTAATTTTTGTTTCCAATGAAATAAATGTCACCAAATTGTTGCTTATTTGAAATTAGAGAAATATTTTATTTTATAAAATAATATATAAAATGTACTAAATAAATATATTTATACTATGATATGATAACCTAATGCCTTAGTGACTAAGTACTACTTTTGAGGTGAATGGTGGCAGATTGAACTCCCACATTAAGATTTATGTATACAAATATTTATTCAGAGTTTGAGTAACCTGCCTTGGACAAGCATAGTGGGCTAATATGCATTCCTCCAGAAATGGAGAGAAGCCCAGTAGTGGGACTATATTTCCTATTAAAAATGAATACATACATTTTTTTTCTATTTATATATACTTTTTATAATTTCAGGACATGTCATAATTCAGTGTCTGGAGCCCGTTTCAACAGAAGGATTAACAATGGAGGACATCCCAGAACTCATTATCCGAGTGAGAATGGTAATGGAGACAGCTTACAAGGAGCTCTCTAAGGAAGTATTAAGTGCCTTACCGCCTAGTTATCCTCTCGCCACTATGGACTGAGTATTGGTTAACTTCAATATCTAGAGTGAAAAGGTCCTTTGATGTGGAATCATTTTATAATATGCTATGTATTAGACACAGTGCCGGTATTAGGGCCACTGACACCCCAGGCAAAAATATTGGCACCCACTTAAGGAAATCAAAATTGAATGTTAATTTTTTCGTGAACCAATATGAACCCATATTTAGAATTTCATCTTTCCTTTAGCGTTACCCAGAGTTAACAACGAGGATGTAGCGAGTTTTGTCGATCCTTTTTTTCTATATATATATATATATATATATATATATATATATATTTTAATATTTTAATATATAAATATAATATATAACATAAAAAGTTAAGCTATCCCTAAAGTGGGGGTGGAAGCATCGCAACCCCACCAATCCCCCCCCCCTAATGCTGGCACTAATTATCCAAATATTGAAAATATTTTCTGAAGAGATTTTGAGGAAACCTAATTATATTATCACATAGAAGAGAAGTACTTTTATCTCTTATGTCATATTTTTTACTATCTATACTTTTTACTGTATAAATTTAAGGTTTAAAATTTCGTTTTATGCATTATTATTATAGATATTATTATAGAGATATCATGATTTCTATGCAAAACAGATACATACAGACTTTGCTTAGAAAAAATGAGAGCATTCCTATTTGAAAAAAAGTTGAAATGTAGATTATTGTGTTTCCTAGATAAGTATTAAAGTAACATTTCTATGTCATTTTATTGCATGCTATCATGTAGTACCTTACTATGTCAAATTTTTATAATGATTAGTAGAGCTGAAATTGGCTTTGAATTATATATGTTAGAGCTTATGTGGAATACATACACTTTAGCCCATTTTTTCACCATAAATTTAATCAGATACAGATATAATCTCATAAAATAAATCCCAAAAACTATTTCCTATGGGAAGTTTACAATGATTTAAAATTCATCATCATCAAAAATGAACCTAATGAATATTAAGGTTATTTCTTTAATAACGCCTGATTTTGTGCAATTATTATTTTCCACTGCATCTGATCAAAAATAACTTGTTTCCTAGTCAAACAGTATTCAGTAGGTTTGCACATCGCATCCCTGATGAGAGGGGGACACATTTTAACTTTCATTGAACCGCGTGACGCAACATTCGAGCGTCTTCGTATACGTACTGAATACAAAACTAGTTACCAATTCACTTGTTAGCTTGGCTGCGATAAGAGTTACAGAATAATGTTAGGCAGATCATATTAATTAGTAGATCCAACCTTTCGGCATTTTATTTTTATAGTTTTACTGTTGCGTTTTTATTATAAATTGAATGACAAAAATGTAAAAATGTGAAATGCCATTTTGCTTTTAAATAAACTAAAGACGTTTCCACATAAGCTTTGACTCATATAGTGGTCAATATGATAAAATTTCTATAACACCAAAAATGTACTAAGTATAATTAAATATAAAGATTTCTACCTAAATTTATAAAAGTATACTGTGAGTTCAGCTTCAAAGACTTAATCAATGAATATAATATTTAACGTGCCGAAAAATAATGTTAATTATAATAAAAATAGGATTGAAATAAAATTAATTGATGATTTTTGCTACAAATAATGCTTCATTTGCAGAATTGTTTATTAGATATTATATTTCTACATGTTTCGCTTCCAATAAGGATCGTGGATACGATTCTCGCATCATTATAAATGTTTCTATGGCCTGCATATATTTATTCTGAGCTTCGGTGTTACCACGACACAGGGAATACTTGTGGCTATGAGTAAAAATCATTTTTATATTGGTTTTTAATACATTTAGTTGTTTTGTTACGTAATGTTTCTACTATATTAGTACCGTGGTTGTATTTTTTAATGTAAATCCTAAATTAATGACTTCGATCAAATTAAGAAAGAGTACTAAACTTTATGTTTATTGTAGTTATATACAGTGTAAGTTACGCCAGGATTACTTGTGTATTGAGAGATAAAATTGTACGGCTATGATTCGACCTATCTGTAACTAAAATATTTACAGAAAGTTTTTAATTATCCCAAAGCTGGAAAAAGACGTCCATGATGCAATAAAATTGCAATTTCTGGACTTTTTTTTTTGGAAAATTTAAAGTAATACTATGCCAAATATAAATATTTTTTTTTGACAGCCCATGTATGTCCCACTGCTGAGTTTGTAATCCATATATATATTTATTCCGATAGGGGGATCGATCCCGCGGGTAAAGGGCGCCGCCACTGAGCCACTTGGTCGTCATAAATGTAATGGCTCATAAGATGTCCTTGTAAATATGTTTTAGTATGAACAATAAGTATTAAAATTATTTTCGACCAGATCAAAAGGACATAAAAGTAAATTTTTTACCTAAAATTTGTGGACAATGTTTTCTAAAAATATAAGCCTACGCGTATTTTTCTATACATATGAATTATCATTCCTAGTCCAATGTAAACCTGGCGTTCCGAAATCTATTTTATAATAAGTTCACTGTTCAACCATGTTTGGTTATTATTGTTGATTGCATTGATGCAGTCAGGCGTCGTTACCGTTAAGTGAACTTTTATGGACATAAATTATTACAAACACATTTTATTTTTCTGCTTTTGTTTGCATATCGCGGATCTTAGCCAAGTATATTGTTGAATTTTTCGAAAAACGTTTCTTTAATATTGGAGAAATTCGCACGCTTGCAAATGCAACGTACATACACAAATTAATCTAATAAATATAAAAGAATCTAGTCAGGTACTCTAAACACTAAGTCAAACAATCGTCTGCTATATACTAAACCAAAAATGAGTTTTCAATCAATCATTAAAAATCATAAGTTATGGAGAACGACTTCTGTACAAAATCATGTATTATAGTAACATCAACTTTCTCACATTAACATTCCCTTCTCTTTCTGACTTATTTACATAGTTGACTTTTTTTAGACTCATGTCTTACAAATGACTTACAAGAGTAATAATACGCCTTAAAACTGTGATCTATCTCTGAGTGTTTATTTAATAAGTAAAAGGTTCCATGCAACATCAATTTTCTGTATCTCTTTGGTGGACAGATAATTGAATGAGAGATGTTTTGGTTTATTTCTCCCCTAGGTAATCGACTAATTGCCCACAAGTATCATTTTTAAAGTTTTTGTACTGATAGCGTAATGTATGAGAAGACTAAGTTGACTCTAAAATGAGACTTAAAGACAGCCAGTGCTTTACCTTCTTTTAAATTTAAGAGTATTATGATCTCTACAACTTCTAATGATGATTCAGAGCCGTATCTGAACTTCTTTACTGCTTTTCACAGTAAACAGCTTTACCGTTAGTAAAAAGACATTTCTATGAGATTTTCTCAAAGATATGTAATAAAATAAATGAGGTGCATCCTTGCAAAACACGAAACGTACAAGGAACACATCACTGATATTGCTATTATAAACTTATTCAGTTAATACTTTTTTAAAAACCACACAAGTGCCGAAACCGAGAAAACCAGCATTACGGTGTAAAGCTTTTTTAATCAAGCAGCATTTTATCAACATATTCGTACCCAATGATTAATCTTTATTTTATTATTGTAATTAATTAACAAAAAATTAAAAACTTGAAAATTTATGAAACTATTTAAATTAAAAAGTTAGAGTTAAAAGTTCGTAATATTTAAGCCAATGATAAACATTCCTAATTCCTATTTTATTACATCCATCACTATATTAGATATTTTTTCTAGCAACTGTCGATTTTCTTGCCGGTTCTTCTTTATTAGATACTTGAATATATTTCGATTGGATGACAGCAATTCATATCGTCGGCCTAATTATCGGTTTTCGTAATTCTACAAAAACACTTTCTCACTTCTCTCAGTTTTGATGCCACTAAATGGATAATCTAACAACATACCGATACTTCGTATTTAGCTCAAGAAATACCTCTTTTTGTACCTAAAGTAATGATTTAATAAAATTTTCTCTAACTATATTATAGGAATATAGGAAAACAATATTATATTATAGGAAAAACAGTTTTTTGTTTTTCCAATAATATTTACTCATATGGACTTACGAATTTTGATAAGCTCGACCATATGTTATATGCTATTCTTCAATCGTGTGTGTGTATATAAATATGTGTGTGTGTGTGTGTGTGTGTGTATAACCCCTAAAGCAGTCTATTTTTTAATTTAGCAAAATATTAAATCAATATTACACAATACAGAAATTGGTGTGTTAATACATTAACTTTATAATGTATTAAGTGCAATATCATGAACGTGTCTTTCGTATTTACTTTTAATGTAAATTTGTACATAAGGTGTAATCAATTGGTGTAATATAAAAGTCATATTATACAATGCTTCTTCAACTTATTGTGATATGAATTTATAATGTATTTAGTTATATGTCTGAAAAATGAAACCAAATAGTCTAAAAATTCCATCTATTTTTCCACATATTCATAAGGATGTGAAGACTTAATAAAGAGAATTGACATACACTGTGTTTTATTTCTAAACACTTTATTTATAAATATAATGTTTCATTGTAAATATCTGTTCATATAATTAACGTTAGAATGCACATTTGCACAACTATCACAGCCCCTTTTTACGTATAAAATATAATATTACCTGAAACAAAACATATTTATTTTAACATTCCGAATTCATATCCGCATTAATGTTTAAACGATTACTAAATTTGATAACACGCTATCAATTATGTGTAAATTATTGGTATTTGTTTTAACACATGCAATTGAAACATGGCAGCATTCCACTGTAGGACATATGCCTCCACCATGGCACGCTAACTAGCTCGATTCGATTATACGCATCGAGTTTCTACCAGTCACTCCGTTTAACCGGGGAATATCCCACACTACCTATCCAATAGGTTCCATTCCCATCACCTGGATGCCATCAACCAGCGTGCGATTTAGTCGCAGTTTTCTATCATGAAAAAATGACGGCAACGTGGTTCGTCACCCGTCATGTCCTGATTCTCACGAGGGCGAAAAGCGACTAACGGTGAGCCGTTTCGCAGCGATGATTGGTAGCGGACGGAGCTCTGTTGTCTCTGCCAACCACTGCGGGGGATAGGCGTGAATATATATATATATATATATATATATATATATATATATATATATATATATATATATATATATATATATATATAAAAATCAATCATGAACTGTGGAAATGTAAAACAATTTACCACCTGCGGTGTTCTCACATTCAAGAAAAGAGCGTATGTGTTCATTAACACTAGATTGCCCAAGAAGTCATTTTGACTTCTTTTTATTTTATTTAGAAATAACTATATATTGATGCAATTTCTTTGAATTTTGAGAATGCATACAGTTGTACAAACATACAACTGTACGCAAAGCCACAAAATTCTAAGAAATTGTATTATTATAAATATATTTTTCTCAATCAACAGTCAAAATGACTTGCTGGGTAATTGTTTTAAAGGCCGGCAACGCAACTGACGCCTCCGGCATTGCGGATGTCTATTGGCAGCGGTGATCGGTTACCGCCAGTTATCCCACATACTCATTTGCCTGCTCTGCCATTAAAAAACCTTTAGGAAGACGCGATGTCCAATGTAAAACTACTCCATCGGTTGCCGGTTCTACGACAAACGTGACCGGCTCATTAGCATTTCAGTTTACTAGGTCAAAACGCTTTATCGGTGTAACACATTGCGCTGCCAGAATAATATAATGTCCATGCTAAACAGTTACGTATGCTTTTAACCCTTTGACTGCCAGACATATTTAGAGCGTCTTGCCCTGGATGCAGTGAAAGTTTACAAAATATAATTATATTAAGTTACTGATATAATATTGTAATAGCATTTACAGTAATTTTTATTAAAAAAAAAAACACTACGAGATAACTCGTAGCTGGCGTCACTAAATAAAATTCCTGTGCTGGTTGCCACTACGAGATATCTCGTAGCTGGCAGTCAATGGGTTAACCTACAGCGTCCTAAACAGACAGGTCTAAGAAAGTGTATAATGGTAGTGGTATATCAGCTATTTCTTTAATATATAAATAATTTATTAAAGAAATGACTTTCCTATGTCTTCTGACATTAAAGTAATAAAATAAATAATTGGATAAATTCTTAAAAGGCTATCTAGACAGGAGATGCTGTCTTAATTAACTGTACTAAGCTAACAGTAAAAAATATTCCTACTATATTAATATTTGAGGTGAAAAGTAAAAAAGCCCAAATACCATTTAAGCAATATTATGTAATTTAAATCGTTAGATATGTTCGGACACTGAAAATCAGTAGGATTGTTTTTGCATTACCAAACAATCCGAGGAAATAAAGTAGTCTCTTTTACTCCTATACTAACTGCAAACATTATTCTCTCTTTCGTTAACTTGAATGATTCAAAATGAGTAAGTGTCATATGTAGAGACATATATAACGGTTTAAATCCTTGTATTTTTACGAAGTAAAATAGATTAGGGCTGATTTGCATGTTTTAAATTATACTTCTGTCACCGCTTAATAAACAATACAAATCGGCCTCAATATTTCCAAAGCACACAATTTATCAATTCTACTCCTCTAAAATGTACAAAATATATAATATGTGTTATTCTATTTACAGTTTTAATCTTCCTTATTGTGAGTAGAGAGTCTCGCCTTCACTTCAGCGGATGTTCTGGTAAACACTTCCTGCATTTGGATTTGTGTCTTTTCTACTAATGATGCAATATCCTCCTTTTTCAGATCAGCCGTTTCTATTAAAGGTAGTATTGTTATTATCACTTCACCTGAAAATAATAATAAAAATATTGTTAAATATTTGATGCCGACCAACAAAACCAAAGCGTAAGAATGTTTAAATAATAGAAGAGATTTTGTTAAATGTTGAGAATGTTTAAATAAGAGAAGCTTCCTCAATAAAAAGCTAAATATCCTCAGTAGGATATTTATTGAATGTTATTGTCATATACATTGAGAGTTTTTTGATGTAAAATCTCAAGTATACCAAGCAAATTACTATCAAAATCAAGCATATTCCGTATCAAAAGAATTCGCCTATATGTTATTATCTTAAAAATATGATAATTAGAATGTATATATGTGGTATATTCGAAAAGTCACAAAACAAACTAATCTTAATAGGTATGTTATCAGTTACAAAATCCTTCGTCTCTATCATTGACAATTCTCCATTAGTACTTTAATATTTCAAAGTTGCGTAGTTGGTGAATCGTCTGACATTGACATGGTATTTCACAAGCAAATAGATTTACTTTATCTGGATTTACAATGAGCAGCTGAATGTTTAATGCTTAGTCGCTTTGTGTTTTGCGATGACACACACACACGCGAGCACAGAAGTTATTTAGAATAAAAAATATTTTTTGATTGTTGCAATGCAATAAATAGATACAATTTAAATAAGGGCTTAAATTATACTCTTAAACAAATTTATATTTAATTTGAGTGGGACAGTCATTACCCACATATCGCTCCTAGATCCGCATTCTCATATTTGTATATTTTAATAAGAGTCTGTATTTACTCGGATACTAAAACACTGCCATTATAGGAATATCTACTTCAAATTTTTTGTGCGTACAAACTATATATATATATATATATATATATATATATATATATATATATATATATATATATATATATATATATATATATGTATGTATGTATATATATATATATATATATATATATAGGTATATATATATATATATATATATATATATATTAGGTGTACAAATAAATTTCCGCGGTTTGTCAAAAGATGGCCCCACCAGAAGGTTATGGAGAAATTGTCAGATGTAAAACGTAATATCCCAAGTTTAGTCATCTGGCAACACCATAACCTTAAAGTACTAGTGATTCCGTATCAGCATCACGTAATTTTTTTCGTGCAAAAATGTCAAGTTTTATTCCGAATAAGCATCATTTGCGGGAACTTTTGATTTACTTCTTTAATGTGAAAAAATCTGCAGCTGAGGCGCATCGATTGCTTCTAGAAGCATATGGTGAAGCTGCTTTAAGTGAGAGAAGTTGTCAGGAATGGTTTCAAAAGTTTAAGAACGGTGAGTTTGACGTTAAAGACAAAGAACGCAGTGGAAGGCCGAAAGTGTACGAAGACATGGAATTAGAAGTACTATTGGAGGAAGATTCGTCCCAAACGCAAAAAGAACTTGCACTTACTCTACAAGTGACTCAACAAGCAATTTCACATCGTTTAAAATCGTTAGGAATGATTCAAAAACAAGGAAATTGGGTTCCATATGAACTAAAGCCGAGAGACGTTGAACGCCGATTATGCATGAGTGAAATGCTGCTTGCCAGGAATAAAAAAAGAGTTTTTTGCATCGTATAGTCACTGGTGACGAAAAATGGATTCACTACGATAATCCAAAGAAGAGAAAGTCATGGGTTAAGCCCGGCGAACCATCAACATCGACAGCTAAGCCGAATATTCATGGAAAAAAACTCATGCTGTGTATTTGGTGGGATCAGCTTGGTGTCGTGTATTATGAATTGCTGAAACCAAGCGAAACCATTACTGGAGCTCTCTACCGAACACAATTGATGAGATTGAGTCGGGCACTTAAGGAAAAACGCGCCCATTACTACTCCAGACACGACAAAATTATTCTTTTACACGATAATGCTCGTCCACATGTTGCGGCGCCGGTAAAAACATACTTGGAAACACTCAACTGGGAAGTTTTACCCCACCCGCCGTATTCACCAGACTTAGCCCCTTCTGATTATCACCTGTTCCGGTCGATGGCACATGGTCTGTCTGAGCAGCGCTTCACATCATATGAAGACACCAAAAATTGGGTAGATTTGTGGATAGCGTCAAAAGATGAAGAGTTTTTTCGACGGGGTATCCGAATGTTGCCAGAAAGATGGGGAAAAGTAGTGGCAAATGATGGAAAATACTTTGAATAAAACGTAATGTACTTTTCCTTTACAATAAATTCCTAATTTTTTATAAAAAACTGCGGAAACTTATTTGTACACCTAATATATATATATATATATATATATATATATTATATGTTCTGAAATAGATACCGCGAAAATAAGAGTATTTTTTTAAATAGGAGTCTGACACTTAGAGGATACTCGTGTGGTTATGAACGCACTGCGTTTTGGCTTAAGATTCGTAGTGGTAACTTTAACTTGATGAATGAACCACTAGAAACACGTGGCTGGACAGCCACCAAAGTAAACGATGAATTAATGGTGATGATGGAAGCCAATCCGTATCAAACTATTGAGGAATTAGCGACATGGTTTAACGTTAGCGTACCCACAATATTGACCTATTTGCGAAAAATCGGTATAATTAAAAACTTAAAAAAATGGGTGCCTTATGATTTGACTTGTCTGCAGAGAGCAGCGCGCATTGAAACTTGTCTTACATTGTTAAACCAATATGGAAATGTAGATATTTTGGACCGAATTGTGACGTGTGACAAAGAGTGGATTCTGTACGATAATCACAAGTGCACAACGCAATGACTGACCCCAGGTCAAACGACAGAACAATGCTCTATCTCTCTTTCTACGGGTAGTGAAGCTTACCCATAGAAAGTTTATAGTGACTGTTTGGTGGTCACTGCATGGTGTAATTAACTAAAACTTCCTTAGATCCGATCAAGCAATAACAGAAGATACTCTGCAGTATAAACTCCGAACAATCATAGCGAAACACGCAACAAGACAGGCTCGTCTCTTCAATCGATCTTCTCTTTTCTTGCTCTATGATAACGCAAGACCTACTACTTGAGAAAGATTTTTTGTCGCTACGAGTATTGTAGATAGAAAATAAAATCGGCAGACCTCGCCCCAACCGACTACCATTTTTACCACGATTTGGATAATTTTTTGCATGGAAAAATATTTTCTTTCCTGAAATAAGTACTAACTACCTTCACACAGTTCGTAGAGTCCAGTTTCCCAGTTTTCATATTAAAAATTTATATGAGCTTTCAATAGGACGGCAGAAATGTATAGATAATGTGATAGGGTAAATGTTTTAACTAATCAAATAAGTCTTATACTGCAAAAAATACTTTTCGGTACGATTTCATACTTTAACCCCTAATATTTACTTTAATTAACTACTTTAATTAATTATGTATTAACCTACCAGATCCGAAGCGGCAGCGTTTTGAGTCTATGAAGTGGTACTTGGAGATGACGATTGGCTGAATAGGAGCGCGAGCGTCCATTGCGACGTGGAAAGCACCTTTACGGAATGGTAGAAGCTTATCTCCCGAATGTCTAGTTCCTTCGGGAAACAGGAGCAGCTTTCGCTAAAAATAATAAATAATAATGTTGTTATACAATATAATAATAATACATAATAATGTAATAATACATAATAATGCCGTAATGTCGTTATACAATATAATAATTATAATATTATATTTATTGATCATTAATAAAGTTTACAATGGTGTTTCACTGCCTGCCTAACTAGGGCGAACCCTGTACTAGGGCAGACAAGTCTCTTCTATGACACATTTATGTATAACATATATTATTCTAATTGCTATACTTGATATAATTTTACAAAAGACTACATATATACATATAAACTTTTACATACTACACAGTAATTATAGAACCGTTATCATTTTTATAAGAACCTCCGAATATTTCTTACACGCTATATTTACAAAGAAAGAATTGAGCGAAACTATAAAGATTAAGTTTAGACATGTGAACCTTTCTGAACGTGTGTAACGACCCTGAACCCAACAATGGGACATACTCATTTACGATTTAGGGTTTAAGAAATTACTTTTTAATTAGTTCGCAGCTGATGCCTAATTTCATAGTTATATATGGAAAAAATGCTCAGTTGAATAAGGACCTCTGTCCCGCCCAAATGTTTGAACCTTGCCAAACTTCCGTTAAAACTTTCGTTTGTTTCTATATAAAGTAGTGAAACAAAATGAGTCGGCAGGTAATTTAGTTAAGAGGGGCCATCCATAAATTACGTGACATGAATTTCATTATTTTGGAGCCCCTCTTTTTCACGTGTAGAATTTATGTTTTCGCACTTTAAATGTATGCATGCGGTGCCACAACAGGTTAAGACTCATCCCTCTCTTGTCACTCGATGACAGTTTGTTTACACCATCTATCCGTCTATGCACGTGGGCCATCTTGTTAGAGAATCTCAAACAAGATGGCCCCTGAAGCCCGTGTCAAACAAAGATCTCGCCGGTCGCGGTCGCGATACCGGTCGGCACAAAAGCAACCGACAATCATTGAAGTAGACGAGTAATGGACAAGAGATCGGGTACCAACCAATGTAAGAGTTTTGTGGGACGCCTCCCAACTAGATTGAACGATGATCTGGACAGGACAACTGGCAGATAGTGAATACATGTAAACAAATATCAGATTAGGTAGTAAGCCTGGGCGAGGCCGACCACAGGTTTTTGATGATGGTGGTTAAAGCTAAATTGTACCAAATTATTTTTTTCCATATTTAACAATTTACGTTACTAAGAGCTATATTTTACAAATCAGTCAGCTTTGAGTTATTGAATTGAAATATCGCTATAAATAGGGAAGGTCTGATATGAGTAATACTCGTGTGTATAATATTGATTGTAACAAATCTGAATAGACGAGAAACCTCTAATCGATACAAAGTACCACCGAAAGTCACCAAAGAAAATGCATATTAGATGATCAATGGTTAGTCACAAAGTCTATTTGGAAATCGATAAGAAAGAAATTTAATAGTTCTTATTCAATAGTCATAACGAAACAGCCATTTTTTTTTAGTTTTTTATAATCGATAAGAAAGAAATTTAATAGTTCCTATTCAATAGTCATAACGAAACAGCCATTTTTTTTAAGTTTTTTATAAGTATTTTGTATTCAACGACTGAGATGACCAAAAATATTTTAGTAATGGTAGATCCACGCTGCGACACCAATATGCCGGCTCGATTGGTGAAGTACCACGCCCATTATAATATATCGGCGTTATGTGGTAACAATTTTATCGATTTTAGTATGTGCAGGAATTCGGAAACCCAACTCCTCTCTCTGTCCCTTGTTTTCACCTTCACTATGACATTATACATGTTTTATCTAAGATCAGCGATGGTGATAACTTACCATTTTCCATAAAAAAATCTGTCATACTTTGACTTCCCTCACAATTTCGAATTTTATGTGTGATATTAGAAAGACACGGGCACCTCGAGCAACGGCTTTTGATTGTGAGAAAAATAATGTATTTCGAAAATGGTTTTACGAGCAATGATCAAGACTCGCCTTTTGGTATTGATCTCATTATAGACCTACATACAGTACCATTAGTATAACAAACTACATCTTGTTTTTCCATTAACAACTAGAGGAGTAGGTATATAAGCCTTGACACGTACCGGTGCCTTGCTATTCACAGGTGGTTATGAAAAATAATGCTAAGGTGTTCCATAACTAGTTCCACAAACATGTAGAAATCCTCATATAACAAGCGTACATATTATCGGTTATAAGTAATTAAAAACATTACAATTGTTTACTATCGCTTGTGTTACATTTTTCTCTTATTTGAAATACAATTTTGAAATGTAGAGGATTTTTTCTTCAATTTACTCTCATTTCTTTTTTGTCAGAAAAAGTATATTTTTTTTTAATTTCATCTATTCAGTGATATCATATTCAATATAAACGTACATACACCACAACAAAAAGATTTAATTTTAACTTCATACATTAAAAATACGCAAAAAATTTCCCACCTACATGTTATAATATAACGACTGATATTTTTCCCCCTTTATTATACAGCTCGTGAAGTTGTCGTGAAATAATTCCATGACGTCTGCATATAAAAGCATGTATTTCGCATTTGATAAAGATTAATTAATTTATTACTTACATAATTTAATAGAGATTAATCACAAATATGTCAGAATTATGAGCGTTGGATAATTTTTTTTTTTTTAGTTACCGACGATTAATACATTTTATTGCTGATATATTAGGTGTACAAATAAGTTTCCGCAGTTTTTTATAAAAAATTAGGAATTTATTGTAAAGGAAAAGTACATTACGTTTTATTCAAAGTATTTTCCATCATTTGCCACTACTTTTCCCCATCTTTCTGGCAACATTCGGATACCCCGTCGAAAAAACTCTTCATCTTTTGACGCTATCCACAAATCTACCCAATTTTTGGTGTCTTCATATGATGTGAAGCGCTGCTCAGACAGACCATGTGCCATCGACCGGAACAGGTGATAATCAGAAGGGGCTAAGTCTGGTGAATACGGCGGGTGGGGTAAAACTTCCCAGTTGAGTGTTTCCAAGTATGTTTTTACCGGCGCCGCAACATGTGGACGAGCATTATCGTGTAAAAGAATAATTTTGTCGTGTCTGGAGTAGTAATGGGCGCGTTTTTCCTTAAGTGCCCGACTCAATCTCATCAATTGTGTTCGGTAGAGAGCTCCAGTAATGGTTTCGCTTGGTTTCAGCAATTCATAATACACGACACCAAGCTGATCCCACCAAATACACAGCATGAGTTTTTTTCCATGAATATTCGGCTTAGCTGTCGATGTTGATGGTTCGCCGGGCTTAACCCATGACTTTCTCTTCTTTGGATTATCGTAGTGAATCCATTTTTCGTCACCAGTGACTATACGATGCAAAAAACTCTTTTTTTATTCCTGGCAAGCAGCATTTCACTCATGCATAATCGGCGTTCAACGTCTCTCGGCTTTAGTTCATATGGAACCCAATTTCCTTGTTTTTGAATCATTCCTAACGATTTTAAACGATGTGAAATTGCTTGTTGAGTCACTTGTAGAGTAAGTGCAAGTTCTTTTTGCGTTTGGGACGAATCTTCCTCCAATAGTACTTCTAATTCCATGTCTTCGTACACTTTCGGCCTTCCACTGCGTTCTTTGTCTTTAACGTCAAACTCACCGTTCTTAAACTTTTGAAACCATTCCTGACAACTTCTCTCACTTAAAGCAGCTTCACCATATGCTTCTAGAAGCAATCGATGCGCCTCAGCTGCAGATTTTTTCACATTAAAGAAGTAAATCAAAAGTTCCCGCAAATGATGCTTATTCGGAATAAAACTTGACATTTTTGCACGAAAAAAATTACGTGATGCTGATACGGAATCACTAGTACTTTAAGGTTATGGTGTTGCCAGATGACTAAACTTGGGATATTACGTTTTACATCTGACAATTTCTCCATAACCTTCTGGTGGGGCCATCTTTTGACAAACCGCGGAAACTTATTTGTACACCTAATATATAAATTAATCCAAATAAAAAAAAGGCTATATTATTCTTAACCCGAGGTGCTATGAATGTGGAGAGCGCGGACATCTACGTAGTGGCTACCTAACTCGAGAAACGAACGAAAACTAGTGAACGCGGCTATATCTACTTCTGACCAGCTGCAGGAAAACTAAATTCAACCCGAGCTGCGGGGTGGGCGCTGGCTGGGAGAAATATAACCCCACACATCATAGTAAAGCAGACGAGAGATGGCAGCAACAATGCTCGAGACGAGCATGTCGTAGGAGGGAGCAGTGTTGCGTAATACATATGAAAAATTAATTTTTTTATGAAACCTCATTTTAAAATCTCAAAAGCCAGGTCAAACAAGCCGTTACAACTTTTAAAAACAAATTGACAAGACGTCCGTCAATGCGTGACAAGAACAGTTAATAGAAACAAGCTGCGCGCGGGAAAGAGAAAGGACGTAAAGACTACACATTGCTCGAACATTTTCGAGTTTTGGCATGCTTGAACTTTCGATCGTTCTATCTATATACATAAAGGGGAGACGGTGCATCGAAAGGGAGTTTAAAAGAAAATAGTAGAAGTGGAAGTTAAGTGAAAAGAAGTGAAACTAGTGGCCGATTTCATTTTTCCGAACCCGAATCCCAGCTCGCAACAATATGATGGATAGAATTAGCAAAATTAATAACAATATCTTATCAAGTAACTGATAAAATTATCGATTCGACCTTCGGGTCAAAAGTTAACCATCCACACATGCACTAATGTGACACAACAGTTAATCAATATAAACATGCAAATATAGGGTCTGGTGGCAGAATTAGGTTTATAAAAAAACTACAAAGGATATAAATAAAATTCAATAACTTTAACAAGTATAAGTGCGGGTTTTATTTTTTAAAAATTATTTCGTCCAAGTTTGTTGACCACGACGTCGTGCACATTCTTGAAATCTAAACTCAGTATTCTGTACCGCTGAAGTAGTGACGTCGGGATGCCCTAAACCTCGCTGACGATATTTTCTTTTTATGCAGAGATGGTCGCCAGATTTGATTCAAAAACTTTACTTTCATCCGTCCATAAAAGTGAGAACCGGAGACCTGGGTGGCCAGAGGATATCGCCGAAACGCCTTATTTAATTGTTAGGGAAGAAATCACGAAGAAACTCCATGGCCTCACTAGCAGTGTGAGGCGTGGCGTCATCTAGTTGAAACCACGTGCTTGAAGTGAAGTTAGGGTCTTCTCTCAGTATTGGCAAAAAATAATCAGTAAGCATGCGTTTACTGAGTATTCGACCCATAACCTAATTCTGTCACCAGACATCCTATATTTACTCGTACACGAATACCCGCATGATATGTTGGGTTTGGGCCTCCGGAACTCGGCCGCTCACCATACAAAGCGTGGTAGGTAAGGCACACACTCAGACGCTGGTTTTCTGCGGGAGTGTGGTACTTCCCCGGGCGAGCAGGCCCAATCATGCTACAGACAAATATTATGCCATTCTTGACAAAGTATTCGTCTGCAGCGTGGCTCTACCACTATTAAACTACTCTTAGTCTCCAAAGCCTTTTTACCGTCCCGGTCGTTTGTCTGCCCTCAGCCACCACAACAAGAAACCGTACGTGAATTCCTCCATGTGTACAAGTTATTTAAGCAAAAATTTTTATTTATACCATGTACAAGTTAGCTTGAACTTTTAAATTTTTCTGATCGACATAATTTTGCAATGACGAACATATTATTTTCTTAATTTAATGATTTTAAAAAATTTAAAAATATTAAAAAAATACATATAACACAAAAGTCCCTAAAGATTCAAGCGTTATCCGAAAATTTTAAGACTTTTTTATTGCTTCAAAGTAAAATTTAAATACAGAACATGAGATTTCCATTTAGGACATAATACTTAGATAATCCATAGCTAAAATTCGGAATCAGGAATCGTCCTTGAGAAACCAGCGTCAATAGAAGTATTATAAAATTGAAAGTCCGTTCCGCAAGTCATATTATTTAAAACTCAATATACAACAACGACCATACTCAGTGACATTAACTAAACGACCGACACTTAACAAACAGCAGAAACATTTGACGTAAAGACCACAGTCAACAAATTAGACGTGTTATCTATATGTTCAAGTACCTACGGAATAATGGTGTTTACGCAGGTCAACTTGCAATATCATAAAACTCGTCAACAACAGAACAATAAAACCCGCGGATTGAGTGCTTTGTTCTTAAATTTCTTAAGATTCATGTTATAATTTCTTGCTCCATCAATCACTACTTGTATTGATTTTTTTGTTAATTATATAAAAATATATACTTAATAAAGAGAAACTTATTTTTGTTCTAAAATGTATCTTAACAACAATATCTCCTTAAACATAATACTTAAAATTTTAAATATATCAGAAAATACGATTCGAAGTTATTTTGATGCCTAACATTTAAGCTGTAGTTAGATTATAACATCTAATGTTTGTCTATGATTAGGTCGCTTATCGTATTATCACAAAGATAAGGTAAAATTTTTCTGTTTGTAAGTCATAAATCATAAATACATATATCATCATACATATAGTCTCTCTCAATACGTACAGTACATACAATCATAAGTACAGTCATAAATACGTAGCTCTGCATATTTACTACAACAACTCAATATTGATTTCCTCTTAACATGTCCTGGCTAATTTCTTCCGGAAAATACCGTACGTCGTACTGCGCAATATGTGCAGTAGATATACTGAAAAGTACACTTAAGTAAATAAATAATAATGCTATTATTAAAAAATAATGCTCTCATTGTTATTATTATTGTGGAATGACGTTGTTGGGGCGCATGTTGCGGACTGGGAAGGAAGAAAAAAATATATATTATTTTTTTATATATATTCACGCCTATCCCCCGCAGGGGTTGGCAGAGACCACAAAGCTCCATCCGCTACCATTCATCGCGGCGACACGGCTCTTCATTAGTCGCTTTTCGCCCTCGTGAGAATCAGGACGTGACGGGTGGTGAACCACGTCGCCGTCATTTTTCAACGAATTAGGTATATTATATTCGTCTTAGTGAATCCCACGAGCCGCAAGGGAGGATGGAGGTCAACCCCAGCAGAGCCCTGCATGCTGAGGTAAGGCACCATAGTACCCGGGGGAGCCCGATCCCGGGACGATCGGCACGCTTTCGACTAAGCTCGCCCCTAGCCACGCATCCATTGGCACGGCAGACCGTGAATTGGCGGAGAGAAAGGGAAAGGATAGAGAAGAAAGAAAAGTGCAAGAAAGGAAATGCGGAATGGGGGGTTACCAGACTCGGAATAAATATTTATAAATCCATATAAATATTTATTCCGATGCGGGAATCGAACCCGCTACCATTGACTTCGTGGGCGGAGGGCCGCGCCACTGAGCCAATCGGTCGTCATATATCTTCATATATATATATATATATATATATATATATATATATATATATATATATATATATATATATATATATATATATATATATATATATATATATATATATATATACTCAAAAAATATATATTATTTTAATCTATATCAATTTTTAAATAGCTTGATTGGTTTGGAGTTCCTGTGCGTCCGTTTTTACCTGCAATTACAAATTTTCAACTCTTTTTTAGTACTTACTTCTATAATTTATATATATGTGTGTATATAAATTATATAAGTATTGTGTGTATATAAATTTTGCGCAAAATTTCAGGTATTTAGACACACGGTGGCAGAATTCAGCTCTAAGTACGTTTTGTATAGTTAATGTTTTAAAAAGGTATATTCCTTTACTATATATATATAAATGTGAATTATGCTTATTAAAGGGAATGATATATCAAGTACGAGGAGCGTAAAATATTATAAGATCATCTCAAATTAAGCAAATTAAATACACATAAACATGTACACAATTCTAATCTGTTGTTAGGATTGAGCTCAGAATACAACGAAGATAATATGTTGTTAGCCATTTAACCTCATCGTTGAATAAACGCAAAATGTTGACGATTACGTCATGCCGATAAATGAGTTACGTGTTGTCCTAACCAACACCTAGTCAAGGCAACAGGACGAACGACTTGATAAATATAAATACCCACAGGAAAACGCACACGTGGAATATTTTGAACAGTATTGACTTTGACACATTAACGCTTACCTAGAGCGGACTAAATTGACCTTTGTCGACTTAAATGTCTGTACTTCTATTTAAGGTTATACTTACGGTTTCATCGATCGCTGTCGCGGTATTTTAAAAAATAATTGCATAACAGATATTTTTAATGATTTTAAACGTTATATGGTTTTAAACGTAATATGATTTTTTTTCTTTTGGGTAATATTATAGGTTATTATATTTACATCGAGTATTCGCCTAATTAAGGCACACATGACTAAGTACAAATTTAAGGCAGTAAGGAGTATGCTACTCCTCAAGCTTAAGGTATTGGATGAAATTTTCATGACACTTAAAAAAATGTTTAGGAAAAAATATACTGGAAATATTTGAAAAAAGACTATTTCTTGATTGAAGTGCTCGGTTTTAACCTTTCATTCACTTTATCAAGATAATTATGAAGAATATTATAAAATTTCTATAAATATTATTGCTCTCGTACAAAAGTTATCAAAAACGTTACAAAGATAAAGTATTACGTAATTAAATTGATATACATTTGTAATTTTCGTTTCATATATAAATAAATAAAAATTGTGAACAGAGTGATACAATATGTTAACGAACGCCATGTTCAAAGAGGGTTCATATGAAAGTAAGAAAGCTGTAAATAAAATGTGTGAGGTATTTCGATATTATGTTAACTATCTTTTATAATGATTGCCATACGAAACCGACTAAACAAAACTATATAATCAAATCCAAAAAAAGGAGGGTTGTTGCCGTAACCCTGACACTCGAATCTCGGAATAGGGATCGCAAATTGGTTTTTATAACTCAGACGCTACATCATTATCATTAATAATTTGCAGGTGGTATTTGTTCCCATAATTCTCTCTTACGACACTTACGCTAAGAAATGAGGGTTATTCTATGCTTGATTAATGGGGCACCATTCTATGATATGAACCACGCTGGAACAGATTTTTCTCCTCCTTTCAGAGAGCATTCTTTTCATATCAATATTATTGAACTGATTCTCTTCGGCTTCTGATCGGCAACTCTTCATTGATGTTTATAAATATAGAGTTGCCATCCTTCTATGTAAATTACATGAGTGTGAAGACGTGAAGTGCAATTGTACAGCAGTATAAAGATATTTTTTTGTGTTTTGTAGATGCAAAATAATGAGTTATTTATAATGTGCTGCACCCAACTTTATACACCTGTTTTATTTTCAACGATTTTATCACTTCTGATTTTACTAATTGTCCTTAAATAAAAATTTAGTTGGCAAGTAAAACATTGTTTAAAAAGCACCTATAACGAAAAGAAATAAGAAACCTTTGACCTTATCTGCAAACTTGGTTTATTATATCGTTCGTGCTAAGATCACAAACTTATTAAGAAAGATAAGTTTTCAGACTGTTAAATAAATAAATTCTAAAGATAAGAACGACGTCTCAAATCTGAAAGACTAAAAGGAACAAATGTTTTCCTGTATAAAATAATTACTAAACAACCCATTATTATATCCAACTATGTATATTTCATTTTAACTACAAATATGACAGACAGAATGATGAAAGTGAAAATTCACTTCAATATAAAACCTATATACTTGACAGTTTAATGTAATAATAATGATTGATCGTCCCGTGGTCAAAATTCGGCCGTAATTCATAACATTTAAAAGGGGTACGTACGTACACAGCTTTTTCTATAGAGACGTATAACGACATAAAATTTAGATTAAGAAGAATGACATTTCTTATTATTGTCAAGTTCAAACACTCAACATGTTTAAACAAAACCCACTTTTAGTTCATCAGCTCGCTGTGAAAAAATGTAATGATTTTATAATGAATGTTCTGTAGGGCTTCAGCAATACCTAATGCTTATGGTAATCAATGAACAAGCAGAATTAACGCGTTCCTGTGAAACATGCGCCTCCTTGGAAGTTTATTCACACTTATACAAATGTAAATTTGGTTAGACCCACTTGAACCGTATAACCCTTTGTTAACTGGACGCTTTATACGTTGTACATATACTTTATCAGATATTTGAAGATATATACCGACTTTTAGGGCCTACTTGGAACACTTTTTGGATTGATGAATTTTGAATGAAATCTTGTAAAATAAATTATTGAAATGAATTTTTGTAACATAAATAAATATTTGTTGTCACATAAGTTCGTCACATCGTATTTTGGCATGCAGATATTGACATCTATTGGACGAAAATTTTTAAGTGGATGGGGATATTTTCGTAACGTTAGTTATAGTGTACACTTGTGGCTACATTTCAGTGGAAAATTTATTTAATTTTGCTACTTAGTTTGTGACCTCGTGTATCGTAAAATTGAAGAGATATTTTACCTCACCATTTATTCCGATCACTACAAAATTATCTTAACGGAAAAAAATTCGCATCTTTGGACGAAATAAAAATGTATCTTGAGAGATTTTTCGAAAGCAAAGACAAAGCCTTCTGGAGAGATGGCACTATGCAAGTGTCTAAACGTGAGGCCAGATTGATACAAAATAATGGTCAATATAGTTAAAAGCTTTATTTTAGAATGTATTTTGCTTTGAATTAACGTTAAAAAACCAAAGGAACTTATGTGATAACCCTATTAGGTGGTCACATAAGTTCGTTTGGTTTTTTTATATTCAGATTTATTTTTATTCAGATGTAATCTATTGTTTCATCTGCTCAGTATATGTACATGAACGCTACAGCTTTTTATTTTAAAAACTTTTGTTTTAATTAAAAAATCATCCTCAAAATGTGTGTAAACGTTGAACTCAATAACTCGAACATATAACGTCAAACAAAAAGATCAACGACATTTTTAAAAGTAAAGGGATCAATTACCTCTTTAAAACCAGCAACATGGTGCGCGGTATTTTGACGCGCGTCGACGTGACAAAAATTGTCCAAACGTTTGTTATTGTATGGAATCGGTAGCAACTGTCTCGCAATAGACTGTACGATTACAAAGGAAACATGACCTAAACAGAAATTTATTCAATTAATTAATAACTGTCTACGGCAAGAGTCATGGCGTTTATAGCCAATTCTTATTTAATAACACGTTCAAAAAAAGTTTGTTGACAAATTAACACAAGTTGAGGATAGGATAACTTTTATTATAGGAGTATAATGAATTGGAAGCAAAAACTAAACGTAACCAGAATTCGAAAACTTTATAGAAAAGAAAAATGCAATCAACAAACGGAAAACTTTACACTACTTTTCCAATTTACTTTTTATAAATATCATAGATTCAAAAACCTTTGACACGTAATGTGTATTTTAAACTGAATTACTAAACCTATAGCGAAAGTATTATAGCTATAAGGATACAATCTTCGTGATATTAAAAGGCAAACTAAACAAGATACTTGCAATTTACCTTGTGTTCTCTAACTGCTTCGCTTTGCTTGTTCAGGACGGAAAGGGCGGATCTTGACCCTCGATCGATGAACACAGTGCCCCAAAGCCACGTAGCAGTTCCGAAGGGCACCAAATAAAGCAATTCTCGTTTGGACACCACTGTGCAGCGCGCCATCAGCGGCCATAGAACAGCTAGAGCTAGACACAGAACAAGGATTTCAGTATTTACTTGAAATTTAAACCAAACATTGCAAATTAAACAAAACATTTCTAGAGACATATCAAATAAAGTGTTAAGATTAAAACTTATTATATTTATATTTTTCCCTAACGTCTCTATCTATCTATATTTATATAGATCTTTCTTCTCTATCTATATTTATAATGCCATAAGATATGCCAATTTTGCTAAATTTACTAATATAGAAATGTCCGTGTAAACGCAAACATTTTATCACCCATCCACTACCTTGTATGTTTCATCAACATTTATCAATACATTTTTTCAGCTGTTTGTCGAAAAAAAAGGGGTGTTAGTAACATGCAAATGAGTTGGATCTGCGCACCGAACTAAGCAAAGTAACAAACTAAAAGTGTCATCGAAACAGCCCACACATTCAATTTTTAACATTTAAAATTTTTGTCCAAATTTCGCACAGAAATATTCCTGCAGTCTCGCCCTATCACATAAAAATATACATGATATTGCTATAAAAATATGTTTTTCTAACAAAATTAAAATTATGAAGAATTTGATAATATCATTTACCTACTATTGATGATGCATTTTTTGTTTCATATAAAATTATCCGACGAACTAGGTTCCTACGTACTACAATTGATACGAATCCAATCATAAAATATAATCAAAGGAAATACACAGGAAGGTTAGCGAACGACGCGTGAAAGGTATGTCTGACGTCGAGCAATTCACACTAAGACAGCGCCAATCCAGCTCCCATTATGTCACGATCCTCACAAGAAATGAGAAGAAGAATCATAAAATAGTAACAATATCATGGCCAATATAAGTAGAGGTATTTTGTGCAACCCACAAAATCGTATCTTAAAACTTTTTCGAAGTATATTTGTACAGACTCGTACCTCAAAATCACTCGTTCGCAATGCATTCGTAATTGGAGGTATTTATATAACAGATACTTTGATTTGAGGTCACAGGTCGCTTAACAGTTTTGTATGGCCTAGCAAAATTATGTGCAACTTTCTCATTAAATCGCAAACAACCGCCAACTATAGCATTAAATTCAGGTCGTTACATTGTAATTGAATTGCAAGGCAGCGCGATATCGGAAACCTTAAATTTAACGCTAGAAAGAGTAGGTATATCAGTTATTATTCATCTTACGCCTGCGTCACGTTACCAACGTATATAGGGGAATTCTGTATAATCCAGTTTTTATTAAAACCAAAAAGGTACTACGATATATTCATGTCAAAACGAACAAAATACCAATATCGATAGTGACTAACGTAATACTGTTGTCGAAGCCAATTCTACTACGCCGAAATTTCTGAATGATTCTAGAAGCTTAAACTGCGCAAAACATTGATTTTTATAAAGATGTGCGCAACACGGCGTAACAGTCCGTAGTGCGAAAATATTAATTTAATTCAAACCAAAGACATGATCAAAGTAGCTTATAGCAGATGTAGATTATATTCCAAAGCAACGGCTAGTATAGAGATCATTGATCATAGCAACGGTTGTCAACCCTCTACTAAGAAATTATGTAATCCGGATAAAGGAGAGTGCAACTGGAAAGAAGTTAGAAAAGACAATAATTTTTTAATTAAAAACATAAATTATAATATTCATTAAATAAAGTTTGGGGAAATGTGTTCAAATCATAACCAAGACACACACACAAATTTCAAAATCACATCATAATTTACATACTCGGATATATGATCTAAAACACAAAATGAAAAATAAATCTAACTTTTTCGCTATCCCTTTACAACGGTGGTTAAATCAATACTTAGATATCACACATATCTGATTGTATGGACAGATAACTCTCAAATTCTACCCATCATGAGCGTCGCAAAAGGTTACCTCTATCCGAAACGTTAATATGATATAATACCTAATTTCAGAACACTATGCATTAAAACATTGATATGGTCAAATGCCTAATTTGAGAAAATTATTCAATTAAACCTCGATATTGTAAAATATTTAATTTATGCAAATTCTGCAATGTAACATACATATTACACATAATTAATCGTCATCATGATCGTCATCGTGATCGTCATTACCAATAACAACTGTAACTCTCCACTTGCCAAACTCTAAAGTCGCCATCGGTGGAAGGAAATCATATATTACTTCCGCTAAACAAGTATCCAGTTTTTGCCAACAGCCCCGCGCAGATCGCTACATGTCGGACCATCTAGCCAGGAGGCGTCCCACACAACGTTCGCCAAGACGCGATCTCCATTCCAGCGATCTCCCCTGAATCTCTGACAAACGTGACCAGCCCATTGTGACTTCAATTTACTAATTCAGAACACTATGTCGGCGAGTTTGGTTGTGTAACGGAAGGTCAGGCTAGGTGTCGCTTCTTAGGGGAGGCCTAAGTCCAACAGCTGACTGCCGCTGACTGTTGGCCGATTTATTGAAACAAGCACATATAATTTAACGCGCACAGTTTTCTTTTTAATTAAAGCTTTCTTTCTCTCTCTTGCCATCTCGTTCATATAACTATTTATATCTACTTTCATAATGACCTAAATTAAACTCACCATAGAGATCGATACTACTTTGATGGTTAAGCAGCACCACGGCGCCTCTCGAGTCATCCACATTCTCCAGTCCTCTCACGGTCCACCGTATCCCAAGTAATTTTGAAGAAAACTTTAATAGCGCCGCTGGTATTCTAAAACAAGTGATGTTCAAATTATAATTATTTATTTGGTTCCCGATCGAAGTGAAATTCGCTAAATCACGTAAATTGTATGAAAAGTTGTTTACGCATTCAATAAAATTTTTCAAAAAGTTGCCATAGCTGACTATCGACAAGGAGGACGCTACTATATTCTTCAAAAGTTGGGAAATTACACCCTCTTTACTAGAGTATCACAAAATGACTAAATATATATTTAATAAATCGCCTTGATTTCATTAACCAAAGTGTTAAGAGTTTCCCTTTGTAATGTTAGTACACTTGTTGGTTGGTGCACTCACCTATGCAAGTCGTTATATCAAATTATATACACCACATAATTTAGTATTCTAATTGCAGTAAATGGATAATCGTTTACCATTTTATAATTTGGAATAACTACTTATATAGGGGACAACCATAAATTACGTTACGTGAATTTCATAATTTGGACTCCATGTGGAGTTGATCTTTAGTATTTTAGCACTTTAAATGTTAGTATGTAGTGCCACAAAGATTCCACTCGTCCCTCACTCGATATCAAACTTTGTTGACCGCCTCTTTCCTTAACGTGTGACATAATTTGTGGATGGCCCCATTTTTTCTGTTCTGTTCCAATTTGAACTTGAACAAAATCTGTTCCAATTTTGTTCAAGTTTACACGGATCGACCATCTTCGTGAACAACTTTAACATTTTCTGAAAATTATCAGC
Source organism: Baronia brevicornis (assembly GCA_031353405.1). Lineage (NCBI taxonomy): Eukaryota > Metazoa > Arthropoda > Insecta > Lepidoptera > Papilionidae > Baronia > Baronia brevicornis. Next base: position 120,735 of record JASFAT010002032.1, read on the forward strand.
TTATCTTACTTCTCTTTCACTCCTAGGTTTGCTGGAAGAAAACTCAATTTTGAGTTAAGCTCGCCTTTGTGCATCTTCTTTCCTTTTAATTCTTGTATGTCGTGTTTTATGTGTACAATAAAGTATTAAAAAAAATTATGCTTCTCATATAAATCATAAAAATCATATAAAGTGCATCTGTATGTTGTCCACTTGAACAAAATCAGTCAATTGTGAATATTTTGATACAATAGTTTTGGTAAGTTAATTTCTACAACTAAAAATCTGGATAAACTTACAAAGCATTCCTCGGATCAAACGGTTTGATTAGCATAAGGGGAATTGGAAGCGTTGCGAAAATCAATGACATTACCACGAACAACGTAAACTGCAAATAAAAAAAAATAAAGTAGAGTCCATACGAAATGAAAATGAATTATCTAAAACTACTTTTAATTTTAATATTTGGTTTTAATAACAAAACCGAGCAAAATCGTGTCAAATTTGGAAATTAGAACGTTGGGATTGTTGCTTGAATGAATTAAGGGAAGGAATTATAGAAGCAATTAAAAATATGAAAGGTGCAATATGCATTCCCTCTTATTATTTCCTCCTTTCTCTCCCATTATTCACATCCTTAGTATTCGTGATGACACATTCAAGTGACCAGCAACTTGCACGTGCAGCAAGTGGGTCTACCAAAGGACTGCCACTAACATTGTAAATGAACATGAAGTCACCGTCACAGCTTAGAGTTAGCAAACTAAAGTGGCTACTACCTGATCACGTTTATCGAAGACGGACAAACGTTGGAGTAGTACTGGAGTACGTACTGGAGTGGAGACTACATCCTGGCAAATGGGACAAAGACGGGTAGTTCGCAATCGTAGTAATGAAAAACCATTGATCTTCGAATGGCTTATATTTTGGCTTTTTATCTCGACTCTATAACTGGTATAAGTTTAAAATTATCAAAAATGTCTTTGAGTAAATCTGACACATTCATAAGTGTATAATAATAATAATAATCTTTATTTCAGACAATTTTTTTTTGGTCCATGCATTTTACATTTAATAATTTTACATTTGTGTTAGTAATTATGTACACCTTAAAAATTATGTTAGTAAATCATTTACATTGAAGCCGATTTAGCTGTTTTATAAGGCGCGTGTTGAATCTAGCAACAACGGTTTCCATGATAGAGTTGGAGCTATCCCGTATTCTGTGAAGCAACGAGGCTGGTCGTTTTCGCAAACGTCGTTTAATATAAGTTGCTAGAACGTGTGTAAAATATTCATTCACGATTTATTTATTTATTCAATATAAAATACAATATAACCTATGCTAACCCTTATAATAATTATTGAAAACTCCTGGAGCAAATTACGGATTTACATTTTAATTATGATAACTTATAATAAAAATATATACGGATTCGTTGAATATGACGGTTCATCAACATTTTATGTATGTTAAATGTTGTGCGTGTGTACCTAATGTATGTATGAGAAGAAAGAGTGTATATTTAATATTATTATTGTTTTATTTATTATTTACTAAATTTTCAACTTTGACTCCATGGAGTTTGGTCGTGAGTGATTTCTCTTAATGTATTCATCTGCAACGTGTGACCATGTATTTTTTCGATTAAATTTAATGGTTATGCGTACTCACCTTTATATAGTATCTGGCCATGGAGCTTATTGTAAATAGTATAATGAGAAGCGCCATCACACACCCCAGCACAACATTAAAGGCAGCCATATTTCTGTAGACAATAAAAATAATTATTATAATAATTTAATACATAATAAGAAATAAAAACACAGGAAATAAGAATATATAGGAAATTATAATTATGTGACGCTACGTTATAAGCTAAAGAATATATATGTGGTGCAACACCTACCTGGGTTTTGCAAATAAAACCACGGTGTTATCAGTATAAAGAAATGTTAAATATAAAAAAAATATAAAGAATACATAAAAATTAAAAAGAATCATTCAAGTAGGTGAGCCACAAATTTGTAGGTCGTGGGTATACGGCCGATCTGATTTTGCCACGTAAGCGGACTAACACTCCCCTGAGCGAGCTTGCGCTCAAAGAAGGAAACCGCAGGTAGAACCCTGCCGTTACATTTTCACCGCAGGTAACATACTGGCGGAGGGCAGGTGGCACCCTGGATCGCAGGTGATACCCTCCGTTATATTGTGCACCGCAGTAGAATCAACCCCGCAGGTAAAAGCTGGCAGGTAAAAATCTGGCAGGTAGAACCCCGCAGGTAAAATGTGCAGGTGAAACCCTGGAAGTGATAGATACCCATCGATTACGACTTGGCCTATCAACTTCCATTCTGGTTAACCAGCGACAACTCGTGGAAAGTATTATGTCGAGATTGTCGTAGTGGATTAAAACCAGAACGGAATTACAAAATAAAAAACTAAACACACATGTGCTATTCAAAACTTACCCTAAAACGGGGTTTGATTCCTGCACTTGTTTTTAAAATAAATACTGAGTGAGGGCGCTCTTAAGAGACGTGACGGTTTCCGTTGATATTTCAATAACGTACGAACCATCACTAAGGTGGTGTCGATCCTCGGCACCCGTCAGTAACTTCCATAAAAAAATCCGAGCGGTACACGAATAAGACCGAAATAGCACGAAGGCGCAAGCGCCGCACCTACACCTACTTGAGTTTACAAATTCCATCAATCTGTCACCGCATGGCTCTGAACACTTAACGTATGACAAGCAAAAACATAATTCATCACTTTTTAGGAATTTAGGAAAATGATTTCGTTCGCACTTTAGTAATGGAACTTTTTGTAATATTATTAATTGGCCTCTTGGTAGTGCAGATAATATAGCTTTGAACAAGTAAAGGAGGCAAGCGACTAAATGCGTCGTTACGGTAAGTAATCACCACCGTCCAACATTTGACAACTAGAAATCTTAGACTTGATCAGTTACAATACTAGAGAAGCTTCAAATAGTCAGAAGTCTCCGGTCTTTCAGACAAGTGCGGATGGTGTCCTTAAGGCTACAATTTTGTATTGGTTCGAAAATAAGAAGAAAACTAGTTCCAGAGAATTGTCATAAGTGAAAGAAATTTCTTGGGAAATTCACAGTACGATACCACCTGGATGCGTGGCGTTGAAAATGATGTTTTTGTTCGTGACTTGTTCAGCGACGATAGAATTCAATGGCAGGAATTACTCCGAACAATCCCTCGGTACATTTTATTTAAAAGTTGTCATACTTGTTTTTAGAAAGTCATGAAGCATAAGTTATAGGTAGCTTTCACTGTAAGCAAGTTTGCTTGCACATTATTATTATAATGAGTATGTATTGATCATACCGTCATACATCAAGACGACCGATTGGCTCAGTGGCGGGGCCTCCGCCCGCGGAGTCAATGGTCGCGGGTTCGATTCACGCATCGGAATAAATATATGTATGGATTTATAAATATTTATTCCGAGTCTGGTAATTCCCCCCAATCCGCATTTCGTTTTCTTCCCTATCCTTTCCCTTCCTCTCCGCCAATCCACGGTCTACCGTGCCAATGGATGCATGGCTAAGGGCGAGCAGCATGCAGAGGGCTCTGCTGGGGTTGACCTCCATTCTCCCTTGTGGCTCGTGGGATTTCACTAAGACGAATTTAATATACCTAATTTGATGAAAATGACGGTGACGTGGTTCGCCACCCGTCACGTCCTAATTCTCACGAGGACGAGAAGCGACCAATGGAAAGCCGTTTCGCTGCGATGGTAGAGGATGGAGCTCTGTGATCTCTGTCAACCCCTGCGGGGGATAGGCGTGAATATATAAATGTACTGATTATTCGACACAGAAGTTCTTTTCACTTTAAATAAGGACAGTTTATTTTAAAAAGCTTATATAACACAATAAATATAATTAATGGACTACAACCTCCATACTCAAAGTATGGTCTACGGAGCAGCATTCTGGTTGTAAGTGGCTTAGCTATATAGCTAAGCCACTTACAACCAGACTTCTACTTAAGCGGGTCATATGAACCGATATACATCTAGCATGTACGCACGCATAAGTGAAACTTTTAGCATTCTAAATATCTTTGTGTAACTATTTAGTACAGGGCAGGAAGAGAAAAAAAAAATTCGAAAAAGCGCATTTACGTATTTTAAAGGTCCTATAGTCTTTATTAAAAAGGTATTGTTTTTGGAACAACATCTTGCGACTCGCTAAAATTAGTAGTAATATAATATGTATGTACATGGCTCAAGAAAAAAATGTTGAAATACTTCCGTTAACGATTTAGTATGAACATAGCTTTTTTTACTGTTATAGAGAGCAGCTATGAGAGTAAAAAAGCTAGGAAAGTTTGGTTTACGTCAATAGACCATCAATAGTTAGAATTGAACCTACGACATTAGAACATAAGCGTAATCCCGAACCAAGTGTGTCACTGACGCTTAAAACACCTTTCTTTCTTAAAAAGCATATAACTTATATCTTGGACAATGTTGGACATTAAGAATTGTTATTAGCTACGTTGCATTGTCATTACACGTAGTTCGTCTGTTATTTACATAATAACTCTAATGTTTTTTATTTCTCTAACAACTTAATACTTTATGTAACCCCATCAAGCCTTATCAAGATCAAGCACGCACCATGTGACAAAAAAATGTTGTGATGATTATTTTTATTACGAGTCCATTACAAACATTACAAGTGTTTAAGATTGAATGCTCACCATTAAACCGGAAAATACCTCAAGGCTGTTGTCACCAAGAGCTAAAAGAATGAAAACCATCAGTCAGCAAAAATATCCTCGACAAGGCCAAAGCACACAAAATAAATCAGTTAATTCCATAATTATCAAAGGTGTTAAGTAATCAATCGAAATCTATTTATTAGTTTTCACGTTATACTCAATAAAATTAACACATTAAGAAAAAAATATTTAGGTACATCTATATACTATAAGCCACGTATTTATTTGAACGATAATTAGGAATGTGACGAAAACGTATTCGAAAATTAGGAAAGTATTATTTTTACTTTTCACGAGATAATCTAATCAATCGTTTAACTTTCTTATTGCCAGAGTAATTTGCCTAGAATCATCTACAAGTATAGTATGTCGCTAGCAATCCGGAAGAGGAACATGACAAAATTATACGACCAATAACACTATATTTTCAGCATGTTACCCTTCGGGGAACATAATATTTTTATTTATGGAAAAGAAGAAGATGAGAGTAAGACTCAAGCGGGTCACTTGACGGTAAGCAACTATCACCACCCATGGTCATTTGCAATATAAAGGGCAGAAGCGTTGCCTTCGTTAAAAATGTGAATAATGGAAGGTGAAATAGGTAATAAAAAGTATCGAGGCTAGTATTGGTAAGCATTGTTATGGTATGTGACCTGGGCCTTGCGATTATCGTAAAGAATTCATTTTCCGTCACATGTCACAATTCAGTCCAAATCCCTTCATTACTGTACGTTATATTTGTGACGCATTTTATTTTAAATATAACTAGAGTTTTTATTGTTCACCATTCCAACTTATAATATTTGTGCTAGGCAATGAATGATTCACATCCATAGTCCAATGGAAGGTACGAACTCACGACGTACAAATCGAAAATTACCCGAACCTTACCAACTGAGCTATTGCTGCTTTGTAAAAAAATATTTTCATAACTTAATCTACTATGAATGATAAACAAACATATATGTAAGTATAAATATTTTTTTCAATGATTCATTTAATCAGCACTTAATTTTTCTTCAAGTACAAATCAAATCAAATTTATTAATTTTAATATTATTTAAGCCCTTTTTTATATTTATTGATATTCCTCTATATTAGTTACATATGTGTATATACCAATAATGTATGCTGATGATATGATTTATGATACAAGTATATTAGTGAGGATGTAAGAAAGCACTAAATCAATACATGTGTATAAATTAAAAATGAATATCTTTTATTTTGAATAAATTGTATAAGCTTATTTTAACAGCCGAGTGTGTGGGTGCATGCATGTGAGCGTGTGTGCATATATGAGCCTATAAATTCAAAAAAGATTAAATACACGACCGCATAAAAAATTTTACATAAGAACGATTTATCTTTAGCTTTTTATCATTGTCAGTATGTCAACGAATTGTTTGTCATCACTTTTACCTTGCACAAAAGAAAAAAATATATATTATATATATATTTTTTTCTTTTTATATTTATCATCTTATTATATTTATTATCTATCTGCTTTATCGACGTGACGCTTATATAACTATTCGGATTGGACTTTTCCCGCCAACTTACATCAGTGACGTCATATTTTTATTTCATTTTCATAATCTTATGTTTTTGTCAGTTAAATTGTTTAATTATGGTGGCGTATTACACAATATAGTTCGATTAAGACGTATAAGTGAAGTGATATGAAATAAATGCGTGTGTCGTGTCTGTTTAAGTTGACTGAAAAAGTTCATAGAAGTTTTGATAGAAGAGCCACCATTTTATCAAGACGTAACGTGACAAGCTGACTAGTTACATTTCAAGAGATTTGATATATTTGCATTTTACTTGACACTGGCATAATAGTTATAACTAATTGCCATAAAAGAAAAGAAAAGAACTATTCGGACTTTTCCCGCCAACTACATCAATTGACGTATTTTTATTTCATTTTTATAATCTTATAATATTGTTGAATGTTGTGGCGTATTAAACAATATATTTCGATTAATCTGTAAAAGTGAAGTGATATGAAATAAATGCGTGTATCATGTCTTTAAGTTGGCTGAAAAAGGCCATAGAAGGTTTTGGTAACCTTTTTTCAAGAAGTAACGTGACAAGCTGACTAGTTACAATTCAAATGATTTGATATTATTGTATTATACATGACACTGGCATAATAATTATAACTAATTGCCAACAAAGAAAAGAAAAGTATATAACTATTTTATTAACTACTAACTGTTTTCACTGTCACTTTCAATATTCATCCATTTATAATAATATTCCATATTATCTTTCAATGATTATTATTCACTTTAGTGTTATATTGTCGTATAATTTTGAATTTTCAAACGGCTCTTATATATTTTCTTATGTTTGTAACACCATAAACGCATTTAATATACTTTGTCGACTTGATGCTAGATCTATATTATTTTCCTTTCGGTTCTAAGCTGCCAGCTAGTATTGAGCTGCTCTAATCGATATAATTATGATTCATAACACTATCTCATAACAAACGACAAATTTATGCCAAATAAAACAAAAAAGCAAATGAGGGCGTCATTTGCTCAATGGCAAAGTTAACGCGAAACTAAAAGTATTTATTCCGAGTCTGGATGTCCCATCAATCCGCTTTGGACAAGCGTGGTGAATTAATGCCCACTTCTTCAGAAATAATGGACCCCGTGCCCAGTACTTGGACATACGTGGGCTGTAATAAAGAAACTGTGCTAATTAACTAAAATAAACCATACATTGCTAACAATAACAAGTACCTTGTGCTCAATGAAGCTCACGAAGTTGATGTCTTAAGAAATATTCAATCCTAACAATTGAAAACGAATGATAATATTTAATTCCCGTGAATACATTGTGCAATGTAGAGGTGAGGTTCAATTGACTCCTTTTAATATATGCGTTTGTTTCAATGAAATCTGGCAAGATTGGCATTGCACCAATCAAAATCAGATTCATACGCTATTTTATAATTCGATTCTAATACGATATTTTTGCCACGCGTGTTTGCAATGAGACCTCCGTCAGGCCACCAGTGCTGCTACGGAATTACGCGCTGCTTTGGCGCTTTACAACATTGCGACGAAGATAATTGTAAATATTAGAAGATTTATACAACGAAAATCCTTTGTAGGTCTAGTTAAATCGGCGTCATCCGAATACTGGCGATACGGCCAGATTAGAAGTTACCGTCACCCGAATGTGGCTGACACGGCCTGGTGTGAACTTTTACCGTCACCCGAATATGGGTGACGCGGCAGTCAACGTGTTAATATATTATTAACAAAGATAAAAAAACACCATACCAAAACAAAATATTGTACATATTATTATAATATTCATTGTATGATTACGTTGATTAGTAAGACTCCCTATATAGTGCATGTGACTCACGAATGAAATGATCAAACATTGCGAAATAAATACTTGCAAGCCACTTAAGTATTCATCCCGGTACGGGAATCAAACACGCAAGCCCTAGCTATAAAAATTGGACACCTTACTAATGCAACATTTACGTTAAACGTTAAGCGACCGAAAGAAAAGAACGTACCTTTTTAACATTAACAATATTGAGCGAATTGATTAAAATGTTTTCAATATGAACTTACTAAAACTATTAATATATAATAGTATAAATCTCTATTGCTTTCGTAATAAGAATTGTGTCTACAAAAGTAGCCCGGTCAGAATAGATATTGACCCTTGGATTCATTTAAAACAAGCTGAAAATGTACAGGCACGTAAGGGATACTCACACTCTAAAGAAATTCTTCTCATTGATCCCGTGTGGAAAAATTTTTATATAAGGTCAAAGGTCGCAAAAATGTTTTTTTTTTGGATATTTTGGCCAAACGCTAACTGTTTGTTTTTACGATAAAAATAGCTCAGACTAAAATTGTAACCCCTATTTTTTGAGCTAATTTGACCGGGCTAAAGAAGTTTCTAGTTGATTCGCCGATACCAGAAGCGTCAACTGCGTAGGACGTGTACACATCGACGCAAAAAAACAAAAATGTTGTAAATGACACAGATGTCAACAAATTTATTGAATATCGACGAATAGTCCGACTATCAAGGTTCTAGGACCATGAAAATTTTTTTTTAAATTTTACAACGTTGAAACTTTTTGCGTGATCAGACATAATTTTTTCCGAAATCTTTTTTTGCTTTTTGTCTCTTTTTCGTTTCTCGATGAAAAATTATTTTTATTACTTATTTGATCGTATATATAACACACATACAAATTACCAGTGAATAGTAACTTCGTCCTCGTTAATCAACAAAACTTATATATACTATTTTTAATCGATATTCGAACCCTGAAGTCTTGGCTCAGAATTCATGTGCGCTCAGCATAGAACTATACGTTCAGAGAAACTGTACATACTTAACACGTTGAATACGCGGCACCCGTATTCGGGTGACAGCAAAAATTCACATCAAACAGCGTCACGTGTATTCGAGTTCTCACCGATTCGTTCTCTAAATTTTCTTTGTCACGATTTTGTAAAGCATCAAAACAGCGCACGCTTCTATACGAGATGTCATTACAAACAAACGTGATAGTCAACGTGTTAAATATATTATAAAAAGCTAGATACTTAATTTTAATTATTCGATAATTGTGTATAACATAAGAATATTTTAAGTTAAATGCCCATTATTAAATATATATTATATAGAAATACAAATACATTTTTGTGTATCTATTTTCATTAAGAATCTAACAAATTGCCACTAAAAACCCAAGTATGGCATAGTTATCTGTCTCATTTTCTTATTTATGATTTTATATATATTTATATATAACATTTAAAAAATGAAGCACAAGCGTACCGAAATTATGAAGATATGTCTTGTTAGTTATTAGTGCTAACCTATAATATGTAGGTACATACCGACACTTAACAAGTTCTTAAACAACATAGTAGAGCATTAGCCGTTCAAGTATTGCATGCAACAATAATTTGTGATAAATTAAACTTTAATGTTTATATTTAGATACCAACATAGTACAACAAAACTTTTAGAATTGTTTAGACAATTTTTATTTAACATTTAAGACTTTGTATAATTCAAATTAAGACACAAGACACAAAACTAGTTTTCAAATCATTAAATTATTCTCTAGGAACTAAAAATACGAACTTTTTACAAACGTGTTATGTTAAGATTTAGCAACTGGAGATAATAATTGTATTGAATCAATAAATAACGTTATTAGATACCAGAATTCGTGGTCGGTCATGCATTGGCATGCAAACAAGTGATGGAGAGATAACCCCTACAGATCACAATAATAAAGCGCGGTTTTACAAGCCACTCTACTTTCTAATTATAATGACGAACAATGTTTTAATTCGGTTTTATATTATTTTTTAATATTTTTTTACAATAATAATTTAATAGAGAATTCACGCCGCACAAAAAGAATGTTAATTTAGAAAATAAATAAATATTAGAATTAATTGTTATGTTATAAAAATATTAGCACTATATTTCCTATACTTGAATAAAAATACAAATGTTAAACGTCATAGGCACTAAATAAAAATGAAACAGGCTGTTAAGAATATATAGGTACTAATCAATTTTAATTACATCTATAATGATTTCAAACGCAGGTGTTTTCAAATACATAATCCGCACTAAAGCAAAAATACTGTTGTATAAACAAAATGAACAGATTCTTGAGTTCAACAAAAGTTTATAGTTAATAATAATAAATACAAGGAGTTTGTTATTAATATTAAACATCCATCCCCTTAAATTTGAACATTTACGAACTTATTTACATATATTTTAAAACAAATCCGAAAATTTTTAGGAATCAAATAAAGTTTAATTAAAATTTAATACCTGCCTTATTTCTAAACTAGCACAAACTAATACATCACCTAAATTATTCAAATGATTGATTGATATTTTATACTCATATCCCATGGCTATTATCTAACAGTTGTTTACTAACAAAGAGCTTTATTAAAAACTTAAAAAATACTTACGGTTTGAAAGCAATATTCCAATTATTTATTGTTGCGTCACAATTGATTGAAAACTATTGAAAAGTTATTTAAGAATAATAAAAAAATACAATACAAACACACGTGTGTCTCGAGTTTACCGGTAACACTACTTATTGACTCAATGACCATGCAACGACTAACTCCAGTCCTGCCGACGCTACCTATGAAATAACAGACTATCTCTCCATCCTTACATTAATTTACACTCACTGGCTCACTATACTACACTACATCAGCGTTAGGGTGCGTCCACGATAACTACTGATAAGTGCCGGCGCGCATTACTCGTTTATATTAATTTTTATGCGCTTTTTGATACCAATATGTCTTTTGCCTTTGATTTGAACTTTTGCATTTACACAATAAAGTTATTTTTTTATATATATTTTGCAGTACATATCTATGAACTTTAAATAAAAGTCCTAAAACCTTGCCAATTTTTTTTTATGGGATAGGAAGGCAAACGAGCAGGCGTGTCACCTCATGGAAAGCAATCAACGCCACCCATAGGTTTCCACAGTGCCATAGGCAGTGCGGAAGCGTTGCCGACCTTTAAGGAAAGTGTCATTATGGAAGTGGGAATGGGAGGGGAAGAGGGAGGGGGAAGGGTGTTGGGCCTACTCGGCCGCTCACCGTACGAAGCGCGGTAGGTAAGCTACCACTCAGACGCTGGTTTTCTGCGGAAGTGTGTGGAACTTCTCCGGGCGAGCCGGCCCATTCATGCTACAGACAAATATTATGCCATTTATAACAAAGTATTCAACTGGAGTGTGGCTCTACTATAATTAAAATATAGTAAATATTGTATTTACTATAACTAATAATCATTAAGTAATTTAATTAGTATTGTTTGTTCGAAAAACGAAACCCTTACAGACTATTCACTGTTCGCTGCAAAATTAATAGCGAAAACTAAAATTTGACACTATTCTATCTGTTCTAATAATCTACAAAAGAAACTAGGCCTTGTTCCTATCCCCCTTTCTTTTTCTCATCCCTTTTCTTTATTCACTTCTTTCCATAAAACGAAGAAAATGAATTAAAAATTGTAATAAGAATGTAACTTACCACTTTTACAAGTTTAGTTTAATAAATTATTTGAACCGTCAGCGAAAACTTATGTTTTTATAATATATCTAATATTTATGTGCAAAAATACGTAGCACATTGTAATTACTAACAGCTGCGCTGCTGTACATAAGTATATGTACAACTACTGCAAATATATATCAAATACGATTGTATGATTCAGTCTAGTTAATAAACAACAGATCTTGGAGTTAAGTAGGCCACCCCTTTTATGTATGGGCGTTTCTTCACGTCACTTACACCGAGGTCGCGGGAACGCTTGGCTCATATCCGTTGTCGTTGTCTTTATGGGCCCGTCTTTGAGTAGGAGGCTTCAGTTTTCCCTCCCACTTAGTTAAAGGACCCTCGGAAAACTTGACAATAACACACGTCATAGATAAATGATAAACGCACGTGATAATGCGACATACGGAGTATGCCGTACTTTATCTGTCTTGTAGGAGGACAAGCCTGCCTGAATAACTCTGCCCGGTATAAACGGGGCAAGCTATCTTCGAAGAACATTGGGACATGCAAGCACAAGCACCAACACCCCATAAAACAACATTAGCAGACGTTGGGAGGTAAAGATGGCTCCTGCCTTAGACTATCATTACAAAACGCAACTTCTTTATCGAAATAAACATCTCTAGTGAAAGTTACACGGATATGCGCTTGTTTATGAACATATCCCTAATTCTAGAAAATATACTCCCTACAATTTGTGTCCGGTGGTCGAATTTTGTAGGTTTTCAAACATAAATAATAAAAAACTACAAAGGAAATAAATAAAATTCAATAACTTTCTCGCAGAAGTGCGGTTATATTTTCTAAAAATTATTTCATCTAAATGTTGACCATCACGTGGGCACACTCTTGAAACACAGTATTGTGCCACTCGCTAAAGTAGCGACGTCGGGATGCCATTAACCTCGTGAATGATAGTTTCTTTTAGTGCTCAGTTGGTCATCAGGTGTGTTAATTAGACTACTTTTTAAATAACTGCACAGAAAAATGTCTATAGGGGTAAGATCCGGCGACCTGGATGGCTAGGGAATTTTGCCAAAACGACTCATTAATTTCATAGGGATCACGAAGAAGCTCCATGGTCTTTCCAGCAGTTTGAAATGTGGCATCCATCTTGTTAAAACCATGTGCGTAACATGAAGGCAAAATATTCTCTCAAAATTAGCAGAAAATAATCAGTAAGCATGTGTTTACTGATTTTTCTATCTATAACCTAATTCTGCACTGGACACCTATATTTATTACATCTTGATACCATTATTACAATAAAACATCAGGAAACTATTCCATTAGATAATGGAGAATTGAAAAATAAGGCCATGTATATTTTTGTATACATAGGCCATCATTGTTATGATCTTATCCTGAATCCTTTTCCTTCAAGCTAGGAAAGCACATCCTTTAGTGTGTATCCATTATTTACAACTTTAAATTTGTCAAAACAGCATACTTCGAGTTTGACACTAGAGAGAATTGCATACAATGCTCCTTGCTAGTTTCAGATTGGAAGCCAGCATATAGTATAAAGCCCTTGTTTCAACCCAACTATTTTAAGATGTAAACTAGATAGACAAATTTGACTTTCAATTGGTATATGGTGTATTCCACTTTTGTTTTCTTTATTATTTATCAGCTGGAATACTATTTTCTCACAGTTGCAGAAAATCTTTTCTTGATGGTGAAGCCTTATAAACATAATCTACAAAACAGTATATTCACTATAAAGTTTATTACTGAAATATACACATAATAAAAAGCTCAAGTGCAAGCTCAAGTGTAATATATATACATATAAATCTCAAGGCTAAAGATTAAGTTTACATCTGTCAATGACATTGAAAATTTTAAATCAAAACATTTTTTTCTTCATTGCAGTATATCTTTCAGTGTACTCATTATATCCTTCCATTGATACTAACTGTTTTATTTCAAAAAGATTTCCATCTAAACTTATTGTGTGAACTTTTGAATCTCTTAGTAAACTAGGTTTTATTGCATCTAAACTCAAACAATTTTCTTCTAATCTCAAAATCTTTAACCTTGGAGCTTGATACAGATCGTCGCCAAGATCTGATATTTCATTTTGACTCAGGTTTAGTTCTGCAGCGAAAAAATTTGACATTCCATTAGGTATCTGCATTATCTTATTATTAGAAAGTTCAACAACTTCCAAGTTTTGTAATCCAAATAATTGCAAAGGAAACTGTTTGAATTTATTGTTATTCAGATAAATATGCTTCAAATTACTTAACTTCCCAAAATTTGTTGAAAGTGAGGATATTAAATTATTAGACAAGTTTAACAACTCAAGTTTTTTTAGATTAGCTAATGCTTCTGGTATATACTCAATACAATTTGAATTCAAATTCAATTGTTTCAAATGCTTTAATACACTAATCTCATCTGGTAAACCAGAAATTTTATTCTTAGATAAATCCAAATTCCTCAAATTTTCTGATAATGTTAATACTTCTGTGGGTATTTCTTTCAATTTTCTATCGCATATTTGTAACACTCCCGTTTTGGATGCCGTCTCATAATGTTGTTTGAGACCCGAATTACCCATTAATATTATAACACAAAATAAAAGTTCTTCAAAATCCTTATATAATTATCCAAATAAACTTTTATATTACATGTACACGACAGTTATTATAAAACATACAGCTTAATTCATTAATAATTGAATCGATATGATAACTTTGCTTTGGTATTACTTTATTTCCGCTGTTAAATGTTGCTTTCCACAGAGTTATGGGGAACAATAAAGTATATAAAAATACTGCTATATAGTACGTAATAAATTATTGATAAAAATGCTCTTCGCTTCGAATTTAATGAATTATTGACAGTTGATAATGCTGACACTGTCACTGCTGACAATGCCGCAGTCAAAGATTTTCATTTCTTTTTCTTTTGTTTGATGGCAATAATTAGTTATAACTATTATGCCAGTGTCAAGTAAATACGATAATATCAAATATCTTGAAATATCCAGTCAGCTTATAACGTTACGTATTGATAAAATGGTGGCTGCTCTTACTATTTCATATCACTTAACATCGTGTAAACCACCACCACAATTAAACAATATAACATAATAATATAAGATTATGAAAATTAAATAAAAACCCAACGTCACTAATGTAAATTGGCGAGAAAAGTCAAAGATTTTCATTTTGGAGAAGGCACGAAGGAAATGATTGTTACAATTAATTTCCTTCGTGCCTTCTCCATTCTACGTGACATTGGCCAAATCAATCGTGCTGATTTGGCACTATTGAAAGCCATTAATTCGAATTGAATAATTATTACAAAAAATCGTTGAATGAAATGCATCCAGAATTACATATTATTAGAATATGTAATTCTGGATGCATTTCATTAGACACTATTTGACTTTTTTGTGGACATTATTTCCAGTTCTTTAAATGCCGATCCATATATCAAGTTATAAATCATTCAAACTATACGATTTAAATAGTGATTTAACATTAATTTGAAAAACGTAAGAGCGTAAGTGCTTTAGATGTTGTTCTTCGTTTTCTGAGGCTAATAACGCATTGTCGATAAATGGAAAAACGAAATCTAGTTCTTACAGTACCTCATGAATGAATCGTTGGAATGTTTGGCCAGCGTTGCGAAGTCCAGAACACATGTACGCAGAGTCAAATAGCCCAAATGAAATGATGATTGCCGTATTTTCTATGTCGTTTTCGCTGAGTCTCACCTGTTGTTAAGCTCGGTTGAGGTCGAACGTTATCGTCATGGTATCGGAGAGCGACCCGGCTTTGTAAGACTGTTGAGTCGGCGATAATCTACTTCTTCTTCTAAGACCGCCTCTCTGAGTTGCGAAGGTTGGCAGCCAATTTAGCACAACTCTCCACCTCCTTCGTGAGGTGCAGCAGTTCTGGAGCATTTGCTATCGCAGTCCACTCCATGATATTACGTAACCAAGACTTTCTTCTCCGACCAACTTATCTTTTGCTCGCGACTTTTCTCATCATGATCAGTTGCAGCAACATGTCATATTATGTCTCATAGTATAACCCAGTCATGACCCAAAAACAACTGTTATGTCTGAGCATTTTAATGCGCAAGAAAAGTTTGAGGTTGCGATTACAAAGTACTTGTTTCATCTTTTTGAAAGAACTAGGAGCGATTTCATTGCACAATTTCCACAAATGTGTAAATTTCCATTGGCAAAACGAGGAGTGGGCTTGGCCAGGGACGCACCGAGGACTGCTTTGTTGACGTCAGCCACGATAAATCGCCACTTGTAGGCTCGTCATAAGTTTAGGTGTAACTCCAGGGTTTTCTGGCCGTAGGTAGGAATAACCGTGTTGCTGGTGGCGTAGTTTGAATAATAGTGGCTTTGCGATAGATCCTTTGTACTTAGGTAGTACCGATATGTTTGCACCGGTATCTATCAAAAGATGTATTTTCGTGCTTTATTCAGTGACGAAAAGGCGATTTGAAGGTGCTGAAATACTGAATGCCGACGCATTCAGTGCTTATTCGTCGTTTCCCACTTCTTGAAAGTGCATGGAGTTGTGCACTTTTGTATGTGGTTACCAAGTCGGCGATGGTAATGGCATATTGATTCGGATGTTGTTGTGCTACGATTGCGAGACTGTGATTATCGATCTATAGTCGGCTTTTGACGGTGACAATGGCGGTTACATTTGTTGTTTTGCTGTGCGATTTTTAGTGCTGCTATGTCCATGATAAGCTTCCGTAATTAGTCCAGTACTTGTTGCGTAGAAACCTTCGTTATTTGCAACAGTTGCCATGGTGCGATTTTAAACTCATGATCACGGGGTATGAGTCTGAGCCAGTTGGGCACGATGAGATTTATGACATCGGGCATGATGTGGCTGATCATATTGGGCACAGTCACATCGGTGTCATCAGTTGTAATGGGTAGTACTTTACTTGAATAATCACGACCAATCTTTACGCAGAACAGTGAAAGAATGTATATATTGTATTATTGACAGAAAATTAAAGAGTGCGTTATTTACAACTTTACCTAATTATGTACATGAGTATATGTATGAGTAGAGCAAGCACGCGGGTGGCGCAGCCAGACTGTCGCTGTGCTCTAATATGCGAGGTTATAAATATATGTGCGCGGCGTGATTTGCAGTCAGAAGTGTTCGTCTGGCATCAGACGTGACCGGGTGTTTGCATAGTTTAACTGTCCGATTGCTAGCGATCACAGCGCTGGCCGGCTTTCGTGGACTGTCGGTGCAAAATGCGACTGCGTACTTTTCTTTTTAGAAAAATTTCGAGTCGGCTTCGTGCGTTGAAAAATTCCACGCCAGGGCGACCGCGATTGAATTGAAGCAAAGGCACCCTCCATTTAAAACTATTTTATTACATATTATTACATATTCACGCCTATCCCCTGCAGGGGTTGGCAGAGACCACAGAGCTTCATTCGCCACCATTCATCGCAGCGAAACGGCTCTTCATTAGTCGCTTTTCGCCCTCGTGAGAATCAGGACGTGACGGGTGGCGAAACACGTCACCGTCATTTTCAACGAATTAGGTATATTAAATTCGTCTTAGTGAATCCCACGAGCCGCAAGGGAGGATGGAGGTCAGCCCCAGTAGAGCCCTGCATACTGAGGTAAGGCACCATAGTACCCGGGGGAGCCCGATCCCGGGACAGTCGGCACGCTTTTGACTAGGCTCGCCACTAGCCACGCATCTATTGGCACGGCAAACCTTGGATTGGCGGAGAGGAAGGGAAAGGATAGAGATGAAAGTAAAGGAAATGCGGATTGGGGGGGTTATCAGACTGGGAATAAATATTTATAAATCCATATATATATTTATTCCGATGCGGGAATTGAACCCACGACCATTGACTCCGTGGGTGGAGAGCCGCGCCACTGAGCCAATAGGTCGTCTAACTACCTGTCAAAAATTTTAATAAACCCTGTGTTCCACCTTCCTACCCATTACAGTTATTTAAATCCTAGCCTCCTTACCCTAAATAGTTAGTGTCTTGTGATTTGACTTTGTGTTTCGGGTTCCAGTTTTGGTGCCACTCCCCCGATACCACGAAAGTCATGAACTCTGGTGCCAGCCAGAGAGGGGGCACTGCCCAAAGCAGAACGAAAATCAGAAGAACAGTCGTTTCAATAAGTGGCATCATCCAACGAGGGCTCGGAAGAGCCAATGGCAGCCGGCCGGCTATCCGGCTTACTCGAAGAGGTCGTCGTTGTAATGGAGTCCAACGTCGACTTTAGCGCGGCGATGTACAACGTATTTGTTTTTTATTTATTTGGCCCAACCCTTCTCGCCCCGGACGAAAGTTGAGCGGGTTTAAGTAACGGCTAAATACACAAGACCTAATAACCACTGGAAACAGCGATGCAAAGACCGGGAGGCGGTCGCCTGCCAAACGTAGGCCCGATTAGTGGGGTTCATCCTATACCCCTGACAGGATGTAGATGTCTCCGATTTGATTGGATCTGCGGTCAGCGGCAGCGACGCAGGAAACACGTCTGGAAGCTCGACGCTTCAAATCTTGATTCTGTCCTAGTTTCATTGGATAATAACTGTGCTAATAAACTAAATAAGTATTTCTCTGTAGTATGTGAGTAGCTACAATTAAATTTTGACATATGTATATATTAACGTTGAGCTATATGTATATATTTGTGTATTTGTTTAGCAGTTGGAAAAAGTTGAATGCTTTTTTATATTTTTTTCATAATTTCGTCAATTTTCTATGCGACTAACAACGCTCGATAAAACAAAGCACGTTTTAACGTGCTCGATATACACCAGTGAATGCCCGCGATTCTCGCAAAGATACATTGTTCTTCACGGCAATTGCAGAGAGCAATAATATATCTTTCGCGCCAACGTTCGTATAAATTAAATCATCATTCGAATAATTCAGGGTTCGGGTAATCAAAGTTTAAATAAATAGATTTAAAGCTCTTACAAGTAAAGATTACAAATGTTGTTAACAAGAAGGTTTACCATTCAGCATTGACTGAGTCGTCCGATAAAAATTTAGAAAATGTTTAAATTCCAATGATTAATAAATAACTCAATATAAACCTATTTTAACTTGAAAATTTTCACAAGTGATTACTGGAGGCGTTGTGCAAAAATATTAGGTTAATGTAAAACATTATAAGCCTAAGGGCTAGAACAGAAGAAATTCTAGCGGTTTGGTAAAAATACGATGTTTGCTAAATTCAAGTACCAAAGCGCCCTCTGCTACACAATACAAAAATCTAGTAGTTGATTTTTTATCTGTGTTGGTTGCATATTCAACTAGCTATTTGAAGTGGTATTTTATAATTTAAATTTTTTCGATACTTTAAAAAACATCCATAATCACATATTAATATTGGTGTGCTACAGCAAAATGGGCGTGAAAACATTTATTTAATATTATAATGGCTATTTTAATTTAACATTCGTATTTTCTTATTTTGCGACCGCGGGAAAACTACAAAACGTTTGACTGCTATAATGGCCGCAATAGCGCCAATGCTTTTGATGTTTGTTCTTTCGTAGTGAAATATTATAATGCGATGAGATTTCTGCCTGTTGAATACTTAAAAAAAAAACATATTTGAAATGGATGCTGGTAAGTAATTATTTAATTACACACTATTTTATTTTTACAAAAAAACTTATCTTAGGTTTTTCTTTACTTATGCATTTAGGAATATTCCTCAGTTTATTGTATGCGTAAGTCTTATTTTATTTGGATATAGTAATTATTGTGGTCAATACAAATGTTATTGTATGCAGAAGTAAAATCATTGTTTTGTGAATTCATGGCTTTCTCTCCAAACTAAGATCTAACCATACCTTACTACTATTCTAACTTTATTTCATAGAATTGCATTATGTACGTACCCAAATTATAATTATTTATAAAGAAAACGGCGACTCAAAATATCCTATTTTTACTTATTGTAAAAACACTATATATGAAATCTTGACACACTTCATGTTGAAGTATCTGTTTTATTCTTAATGTCTTTAAGTATCAAAGATCACATTAAAATTCCTAAAGAAAGAATTATAAAAATATAAAATTATTATGAATTAATAAACAGATCAGAGGGACTAATTATAACCAAAAAGTACATTTGTATGAAAAATACTTAAGATTTTTAATATGATGATATTAAGTGATGTTTATTAGTAGAAAATCTTTGTCTTAAAAATGTTAAAATTAATTTTATTGTATAACAACAAAGATATGTCAATAAAAATTGACCAAATTTCAATGTTGATGCACTCCAATGGAATAACATTTCAAGTGAGTATTTAAACATTTTAATCCCATATTTTCAAATAAAATTTTAGTAATTATTGTATTCCTATACATACTATATATATTTTACACTGTGATTGTTTATTTAAATTGATCATTTATTTTCCAATTCATAAGAATATATTTTATATATACTTGTGTATCAAGTGCAAATATACACATTTTCAATCAAATATTTTTCTGAAAATTCACTGTTTTATTGATTTATTACTGTTTTAATGAGTGTTACGAAAATAATTTGACTATAAGAAAGTCTGAGATCTGAATTCTAAACTAATAATTCTTCGGTTTATGATATATTTTTATGTTTAATGTTATTTCAGTATGCATAAGTAAATATATATCAATAATTTAATAGTTCCTGAATACTATTAAATTATTGACTTGAAGGATTTCATATAGTATTTAATTACAATTAATTGCTATAACATCTCATTATCATCATCATTATATGTTATACTTATAGACTATAAATTTTGAAAGAGATAATAAATTTTGTAAAGTTGCAAATGTTGTTTTATTATTATTGTACATGTAAATTCTCTTTAGTATGACATATAACTAAAAAGTAAAAAAAATAACTTGACTATTACAGTACTTATTGATAAATGGTTTTAAATAGATTATAGTTACTCCATTTTCCTGTGGATGTCATAGGAGATGAATATATGACAATTATAGAGCAATTACTAATAGATGAGCATAAAAACTAATTTATGACCCTAAGTGGCTTGCTAAGCATGGGATTATTACAATAACATCCTTTATTATTAAGGGAGGCCTCTATATTGATGATGACTACAGCTCTAGTCCTAGAATTCCTTGTTTTAGTCATCACTGGCAATTATAGTATAAGGCAGTTTTGTACTGTGACAATATCATGGTCTAGTGCTGCCAACTCTGAATATCTAATGGTCCATTTATTAAATTATTTAAATGAAGGAAATATTCAATTTAGTATTTTATAATATTTAAATAGTTATTTTATATTTAGGTTAACTCCACATTTTATTGTAACAATTTAAGCTTTCATATGTACTATTATATATATTATAAAAAATAAAGCAAAATGTAACAATCTTTACTAAATGAAAATAATTAGATCTAAATATTTTAAATGAATATTTTTATATCATGCAGGTTTAATCAAAGTTTCTCATTATGTTATAAAAAAATTGTTTAGTAAATCATATATACAGTAATAAATAAAATGACATTAATACAATTTTTTTTTCAAAGAGGTTTCAACACAGTTGTCTCTTATCGACGCACTGCTGAGCGACCTTGACAAAACAATTACACCATGCGCTAGCAAAAAGAATGAGAAAAAGGAGGAAGAAACACAGGATGCAATGCCAGACTCTACAACTAACACGGAAAAAAGTAATGCTAACCCATTCCACTGTGGAGATGATGTTCTAGTACCAAATAAAGATGGCCGATATTATCTAGGTTAGTTTTTTAGTATTTACTTCATGTGGTAAATATGATGTCCTGGCACACTTTCTGTGCTTTATCCACACTTACCACTCTCTTTATACTTGCTCGTCGGTTAAGGGTACTTTTGACCTGGCCTATCTTAAGAAAATGTGCTGGGAATGACGCAGGAGGAAGTCTCTGGTCTCTGTCTACCCCTATGGGAAACAGACATGAGCCATATGTATTTATGTATAATATATTATATAACATATATTATATTTATTATATAACATATATTATATTTATTATATAACATATAATATATTAAATTACATAACATGTTTTTGGGAATTTAATCTTGATGTCATTAATCATTCATATAATTTTTTAATATGTTACATTTCAGTAGGAGTTCTCAATTTAAAGAAAAAATATTGATTTACCAGACACTGTTAGAAAACTTAAATTCAATTAGATTGTTTTATTTGTGATTTTAATTTAGTAGAAAAGTACTTTAATAAACATATGCCACTGCTATATATATAAGTCATATGGGGTATAAAAAATATGGGGTAAAAATTTATAGATCTTTATGTTACTCATTTTCCATACTTTACATATCATTGAAAATCATCATTATCATCAGCAACAACCTGCATTATCATAGCATTCCACGACTATATGGCAGATCTCACACAAGCTGACAGGGTGCCCTATAATTGCCATGTGCCTCAGAAAAATTGGTGGCAATATAGTTATTGACAGTATCTTAGCAGACAGAGACATCTGATGTGGATATCACCCTTTTATATTCCATTTATTTCCACTAAAAAGAGTTAGAGTTAAGAAGTTTACAATTGAAAATTATATTTTTTCAGTGCTACAATAGTGCCTTCTATCCATAATTTGATTCTTATTTATACATGTTCCTTCAAATGTATTTTATAATAAATAATATTAAAACTATTAATTTACCTTAAAGGTAGACTAAAGCTACAAAATTGACATAAAAACATCTTATTGACATAAAAACATTATTAAATCTTGGTAAGAATTCCTCATTTTCGAAATGTGATAGACCAAAATCAAATCCAAATTTTATTTAAATATTTTAATAAATTACAAATTTATTAAAATATTGAATTATTTTAATAAATTTACTTTTTTTTTATGAGTTTCCTAATAGTTTGTAGAAAGTTTAAATTATTACGCAGAAATTTGAAAAATTTCAGAAAATATAATGACTATTGATACTTTGCGCATTTGACAGTTGGCCATGAACTTCGCACGTTTGACGTATATAAGCATTATGTTTTTTAAAAAACTTTTTTTTAATAATTATGTTTCGAATTGATTATTCATATCTAAGACAGGACAACTTCTGTCGGGTCATCTAGTAGTATTAGGTGCGCAACTAAGTTCTTGCTGCTTTTAAGTATTGCCCATCGCTAGCTACAACTTTTGCTCATCTTTCTGGCAGAGCTCGAATACCATTACAATAAAAGTGTTCGTCTTTTGAGGCTATCCACGAATCGAGCCATTTTTCGATGTCTTCGATATTAGCGGAACTGCTGATTAGGCAGATCATGTGGCATCGAACGAAGCAACTAATAATCGGACGACGCAATATTTGGCCATATGGCAGATGGGGTAGGACTTCTCATTTCCGTTCCATCTAGGTTTTAACGGGCTTTGCAAGATGAGACCGAGCGTTGTTATACTGTAAAATCACTTTTTCGTGCCTTTGCTTGTAATGTGGATGTTTTTCGCGCAGTGCTCGGCTCAGTAGCATCAATTGACGTCGATACTGTTCTCCAGTGATGATTTCCTTTGGTTTCAACAAGTCATAATAAACAACACTGACCTGGTTCCACCAAATACACAGCATAATTTTTGCATCGTGTATATTTAGCCGAGTCGACAACGTAGAAGCATGACCGGGCATTTCGTGACTTTATTTTCTTTGGATTGCTGTAATGATGACATTTTTTATCACCCGTCAGTTGTTCACAGGCGAAAAAACGACGCTCAACGTCCTTTGGCTTCAAATCGCTTAGAAATAGCTGTTCTTAAGTTTAGCACGGATCATCATCGAGCAATTTCTCCAATTCAACATCTTCGAATGTTTTTAGGCTTCCTTCGCGCGGACAGTCGTCAACATGGAAAGCACTGCCTTTAAAGCGACGGAACCAATTGCGGCACGTTGTTTCACTTAGAGCAGCGTTTCCGTAAACTTTTTTAACTCGCGATGCGCTTCAGTCGCCGTTTTCTTTGAATGAAATAAGAAAAGTAACACTCCCCGCAAATGACGATTATTTGGAACAAAAAAACACAACTAAAAGTATATGACGCCACAATAAAATCACTAATGTCGCAGAGCGGTTTGTTTACCATACATCTAAGCTTGGTTCATGACGTTTTGGATATCTCAAAATCGACCAACACTTACTGCTGGAGTCATCTAATGACAAACAGCGAGAATTTAATTGCGCACCTAATATTTGAATATGAAATATCAATTTTATGTACTAGGCTTGACTGAGGCATGTTTGTAACAACTGTCGCACAGGGACAATAATAGAACTGAGCACTAGCAATGACAACGACTCGTGTGAAGTGGGCACGGGGGTGGCGCGATGTCTGGTTAAGTTTGGCGACGGCACTAACTCGTGGGCGCCGGTGTCCTCACTCAAGCTGCTCAGTGCGCCTCCGGCAGACGACGGCCGCATCATGTGCGTCGTGTGCAAGCGCCGAGAGGGGGCCGCCATTGCTGGCGCCAACGTTGGGCCCAACTCCAACGCCATCGTCGCATGCGATATGTGTGGCCGAGGCTACCACGCTAAATGTCATACGCCACCGGTTGATGCCTGGATAAACGGTAAATTTCTTCAAATCTAGCCTATTAATTGGCCATTATTTATCTATTGACTTCTAAACTTATCTATTATAACACATGCAAAAAAAGTTATTGCAGTCAATCGGTTTTGCTTTGCTTGTTATAATTAGGGTGTCTTTTATAATTCATTGCTAAATATCGGGTTGTCACATAAGTTCGTTCAGTTTCTTAACATTTATTCAAACCAAAATACATTCTATAATAAAAGCTTTTATTATTAACTATATTATCCATTATTTTATATCACTCTGGCCTAACATTCAGATAATTGCATAATGCCATCTCTCCAGAAGACTTCGTCTTTGCTCTCGAAAGATTTCTCAAGATGAATTTTTATGTTGTCCAAAGATTCAAAGATTCGAATTCGTCCGAAATTTTTTCCGTTAGATAATTTTGATAAAGATAATTTTGTAGTGAGCGAAACAAATGATAGTCGGATGGTGCGATGTCCGGGCTATATGGAGGATGAGGTAGACCTTCCCATGAAAACCCTACCAACTTCTGTACGGTGGTTACAGACGTATGGGGTCGCGCATTCTCATGTTGAAAACATGTCGTCTATTAAATATTGCAGGCCGTTTTTGTGCAAGAGCTGTCTTCAGACTGTCAAGTCGCTCA
The DNA here is from genome assembly GCA_031353405.1 of Baronia brevicornis. Taxonomy (NCBI): domain Eukaryota; kingdom Metazoa; phylum Arthropoda; class Insecta; order Lepidoptera; family Papilionidae; genus Baronia; species Baronia brevicornis. The sequence goes on from JASFAT010002032.1 coordinate 145,861, forward strand.
CAGGATTTGTTGACCGAGTTAATAGTCTGATTATTCGGTAGCAGTTTATAGATACGCTCTTTACATCCCACCAAATACACACAATCGAGTGAAAACTAATCTTTGGTGATGTCTGAGGAGCACTATCTTTTTTAGACCAAGATCAACGGTGCACAGTATTGTTGTAGTGTCCATATTTCATCTCCAGTAATCATATTCTGTAGAAAAGGTTCTTCCTGGTTCTTTTTAATGAGCTGATCACAAATAAGCATACGTTGCATCACCTTGCGCTCATTTAAATCATACGGAACCCACATATCAGTACGATTAATATAGCCTTCAGCGTGGAGGTGTCTTTGAACTGTTGATGCGACAAATTCACGATGTCCACTATCTTACACAGTGAAAACTGTGGGTTTTCGTCCATCACAGACAATATCGTGGGCCTGTCAGTTGTTACAGGCCGTTACGTGCTCCGCACTAGCAATATTTAAGACTGAGTCCTCCTCTTCTGAACCTTGGCATACCACTTTTGTCCGACATGATCGGTAACTGCAGATGCCCGCCGGTAGACACTCCATATTTTTTTCGCTGCTTGGGTTGCGTCTTTCTTTTTCAAAAATAATACAACATAATAAGCCGAAAATTCTCATTTTGCTATACTAATTTTATATTTAATTTTTTCCCATTTTACTTTACTAATATAACATTTATTTTTGGTTAGTTTGTGACACTAACTAAATAGCGAAACTAACCAAAATAGGCATATGTAAAGTAGGCCGTTCTAAATGCGATGTGTGATGTGACAATCCAATATATAAATAAAAATTAATTTCCAAAATGTATGGACGCACATAACGTCAGAACGACTGCACCATATTAGATATTTCTTTATTTGTTGTTTGTTATTATCAGGACAAGGTTTGTATAAAAGATAATTTTCAAAAAATTGTACGGAAAGACGTAAAAAAAGAACAATTATTTTAAATCGCAATATAAGTAATAGATGGCGCCATAACTATGATTTTCAAATAAGTGTCAGTATTGATAGATTGACATTCATATATTCAATTACCCTTTCTTTTGTATTACAAAAGCAAAACATTCTTTCTGTGCCTTGTACTGTTTATTCTTTCCTCTAAAGTTTGTCTCATTTGTTTCATTGGGTGCGTCCAAACCGTGCAAAGCCGGGGTGGGCAGTTAGTATATTATATTTACAGATATGGTGTTATTTACAGGTGCATCTTGGCATTGTAAAAGATGTGTAGATCAACGGTATAGAGTGGCTGCAGCGGAAAACAGAGCTCTCAAACGGTCCGACTTGTTCAGGTTTAAGGGCGGTCAGCAAAGGCGGCAGCAACAGGAACTGATCCCACCGTGTGATGTATGTCTTACCGTATGACTTTTTATCGCCTATATCAGTGGTCGGCAAACCTTGCCATCTAAAAGAGCCAAATATAAACAATACGACGGCATTACATATCGATACCACAATGGATAAGCCTACACTTAAAGGCCGGTAACTTCTTCACTGCCTTTGGCACTGCGGATGTCTACAGGTGTTGATTGCTTTCTATCAGGCGACAAGCTTGTTCGTTTGCCTTCCTATCCCATAAAAAAAATATACAACATTGCGGTTTATTCAAAGAGCTATTTCTTATACTAAAAAATTTGCTTTAGTTGAGACCTTTTCTTGGAAATAAAAAGGAGTAAATGAGGAAAAAGACGTGACTCGAAGTGCTATTGTTCACAATGTGATATTGGGTTATGTGTGGTTCCACGCTTTGAATTTATCATATCAAAATTGATTATTAATATTATGTTCGGCTTTAAATAGTTTAGTAATTTCGTTGTATTAAAAATATATGAACATTATATTTAAAAAAAATAAATTATGGTTATAAAATTTTATATTTTATAAAGTAAGAGGATATTAATGAATACAATAAATATCATTGTAAAATTTAGAGAACAAGAAATGACTTGTAATTGCTTTGTAGCATTCCGTACTTCAGTGTCAACTTAGTAGTGCGCTCCGTTCACAGCTATTATATTTTGACGCAACCGCTCCGTAGCGAAAGGGTTCCGTAGAGAAATAAATGGAGTAATTAATTGAACATCAAAAATCTGTTCTTCATCACTACTATAACACTATTTAGCAACTATAACTAGTACATAATGTACTTAAGGTTTATGACTAAGGTCTTGAATTCGATTATTCCATTGATGTGAACCATATTTTCCTTGTACAAGCACTATTAGATTAGGTGGAATGGTTAACAAGAATTCAAGTAATGTAAGAACGTTTTTAATCTTATTTAAAAATAATATGACTGTGCCACAAATAAATCAATCGACAATAAAAACAATTATTAAAAAATTATTTAATTTACAATTCAACACACGAAATATTATATATATGTAAATATTCTTATATAATTCAAAATGTTCTTTTTACCTAATTATTTATAATTTCATTAATAATTAAAATATAATTTAAAAACTTTTTATTTTATTTCAGACCGCTTCCACTACATCTTCTACTGCTTCTGACGCTGGGAAAGATCAAAACGAGGCACATTGTTACTGTGGAGAAAAGAGTGATTGGCTTGCTCAGGTATGTTGAATATAATGTGTGTGGGAATTACGACAATAATCTTCGTTTTAATATGGAACACCAACTATGCTGACGTTTGTTTTGAAGAAAAAGAACCCCTTATGGAGTAGGATCTGTTATGTTTTGGGCAGGCGCAACAGCCAGTTATATTACCAAAGTAGTATAAATACATAACAGAAATCGTTTGTCTACATATACAACCCGCACTGACTATAATTGGTGAAGATGCCGTTTACATGAATGATAATGCTCGGGCCCACCGTTCTAGCGACGTAGATGCTTATATGCAAGAGGTCGGTATTCGTCGTTCGGACTGACCAGTGGGTAGCTCTGACCTTAACTCCAATGAGTACGTCTGGGACCTCCTACAAAGGCAAGTTCGATCTGTCCAACCACCTCCACAAAACATCAGGGAGCTTAAACGTGTGATCTCAGTTGATGCTTTCCACCAGAGAAAGCATACCAAGACGATTACATGCCGTAATTTCTGCAAGGGGAGGTCATACTCGTTATTAATGTATTTTTTATTAAAGTACCATAAAAATACTCTTAGCCTTAATTTCACTATACCTTTAAAAATATCCATTTTCACACGGATTTCTGTTTACATTGACTAAAACACCGATCCTAGGATTTAAGTGTTAAGAAATACACAACTGTGTAACCAGTCGCGTAAAACAATATATTAAAGCGCGAAATTTTGAAATTCATATAAAAATGGAACTGCGCCTAGCCTCGCGTACACTTACTGTATGGCTTGATGTATTTTCATTAACACGTTCGCGACGGGGCCTAAATTCACTGGTCGCTCCGTAGAGCGGGCCCGTTTTTATGCTTTATTCCATCGGGGAGTCCCCGATTGTACATGAAATTCATTGCCGCCTTATAATAATTGACACATTGCGACGGGCCTGTATTTGGCTAAAATGTAATGGCTCCTCCGTGATAGCGCTGTTTTTTGCACTTTCTCCCATTTGATGGTGCTAATTCGAATAAGTCATATGCTACATGTTTCAACATTGTGCATCTTTTGAGATCATAAAACGTTCGAAATAGAAACATACATTTTTGTTTCTGTCGCAGCTACACTCAGCTATTGTTAGTAGGTCAAAAAGTATAACATAATTAACATTTTACTACAATTACTTATATAATATTTTTGCTCTGAGGTAATAATGTTCTATATTTAGTTGGAATACTTTTGAAGTAATCCAACGTCTGTATATGTATAGGCTTTGTGTATACAATGTTATGAAGAAATTCACAAAAAGAAAACTTCTCTTATGAATATAAATAAATTTGTTAAATTAAATTATTACCTTGGTACTTTTCAATTAGCGGAGCGCAAGCGAAAAATCCAAAAGACCCTAAACTATTAGGGTCTTTTGGATTAGGTTAGGTTAGGTTGTAACAAATTGGCGGAATTCTACATTATTTGGCGATTTTTCGCTTGCGCCCAGCTAACGGAAGAATACCATCACCTTTTTATTAGATTGATACTGACGTGTACCACCGGTGGCTTATTCAGTCCCATGGGACTTACAAGAATGTACCACCGGGTCGACCACCCGATGTCGCGAACGTCTTAAAAGTAAATATGAAATAAAATAATAAGTTACACTTATATTTATTTTCAGATGTTATTGTGCTGTCGATGTTCGCGCTGGTTCCACCAAAGATGTGTTTCAAGTTTACAATATCCGCTTTATGCAGGTGACAAGTAAGTATATAACTCCCAATATATTTATATACTTTATCCGCTCAGATGCAACTGGCAACCGTGGCAACCAAAATTTTAGCCCAATATTGATTTCTGGCAACCGCAGTTGCCAAAAAAACGGTTGCAAAAAATCTTGATTTTTTATCTATTTCTATAATTTCTGGCAATTTTTAATTATTATAAATAATGGATGGAAATTGCTTTAAATGAAGATTCACAAAAATTCACAAAAAGATTATTTTTATCAATTTTATTCACTCACTTTTTGAAAATTTTATTGCATATGCAAATAGGGACATTTTTCGTGGTCCAATTCGCCTTTGACGCTCATCGTAGATTATAGTCTCTTCCCATAGAAATGAGGAGGCCCGTATCTACCAGCAACGTATCTCAATAACCTCTAAATTGTAATAGACTACTAAAATTGTTCAATTTTTTAGTGACGAAAGTTTCTCGCCATTCTACTGCTTTAATTTGTTTGTAAATATATTGTTTCACATTTTTTTTATTTGCTAAATAAGTCTCTTTCCGATTGTGAAAAAATGGTTTTTTTCAATAAAACATTTAATAGGTTTCTTGATATATTTTTTCTTATATTAATGTCAGCTTTAGTTAGTTGTTTACACAAATTCAACGAACCTTTTTTGATATCTATAGAATAGAATATTCAGTTTCTAAAATCAGGAAAATAAAGAAATTTGATAAAATCGATTATTTGAATATTCTTTTTCCAATAACAATCACCATTTTTACAACGCCTAATGAAATGTAACTTTGCATTTCATTTGCAAATCAAAAAGATTTATTTATTTCTTTTTATCATTATATATATAACGTACTAAACTAATTTGTAAAATTTCAGACTATACATATTCGCGTGTGCCAATTGCAATGGCGATACAGAATATCTCCGACGGCTAGAGCTGTGTTGGCTGGACCTAGCTCACCTCGCATTATACAATCTGACTGCATACAACGCGCCTAATTACTTTGATCTAGACAATGTTATCATGCCGTACATAATGGACAACTGGCACGCATTGCAATTACCTGAAAAAGTAAGTCTCCTTGCCCTTATCCTGGAGATTATGGGTACTAAACTACTTTCAAATTGAGTAAACTAGACCTAGGGATTAAAATAATTCATTCTTTTTTCCTTTAACTAATAAAGGAAGCTGTTAGATGTTTCGACTTTTACGTAATATGATATCAAATCACCATACATCACGGAGCGTTTTTCTAACTCGCTTCTTTCCATGCTCCACTACCCTGTGGAACCAGCTACCTCCAATGGTGTTTTCAAAACAATACGACATTGGAACCTTCAAAAAACAAGCCTACATTTTCCTTAAAGACCAGCAACGTTTCTGCAATGTCTATGGCACTGTCGATGTCTATGGGCGACGTTGATTGCTTTCCATTGGGTGACACGTCTTCTCGTTTGCCTTCTTCAAAAAATCAAAAAATAAGAATATATAACAATATTTTAAGATATTTGTTGAATCTTGACAATTTTAATCGTCATCAGCATACACTGCCAAGACAAGGGTCACCCTCGAGGCGCGACACCTCACCTGATCTCACGTCTACATGCATAGTTTCTGCACCGCCCTGCACAGATCGCCTAATGTAGTCGGGAGAAATCTTACACTATGTATATATAAAAACATATATATATATAAATATATATATATATATATATATATATATATATATATATATATATATATATATATATATCTACAATTTGTCAGATGTGGCGGACTCCAGTGAACGAGCGGCGGGAGAAAATCCTCACAGCATTGACTTCATCCCGCAAGCGGTTTAAATGTGGCCGTGAAATGAAAAAACGCGCGACCATATGGGGACTGCGGTTACGGCGCCCACCACCGCCGCCCCTGCAGCTGTCCGCTTTAGAACATGTACTGACAATTGTTTTTCATACTTATTACTTTCCATGATATATATTATAAAATAATATTTATTTATGAGTTAATACATTTTAAAAAGACAAATACGACAACAGAAATATCTGCAGTTTCCTTCGACGTGTCTTCTTCATTAACATTTTCTAAAAAGTCTGCTTTTTAAATTTTCTAGTATTTTATTAATACTTAGCAAAGCCTCAAAATTCTAAGACATCTTTATAAATATATTTTTCAATGAACAAACAGTCAAAATGACTTGCTGGGCAATCTAGTGTTAGGAGGAATCTTATTACGAAATCGATGTCGAAGCTTAATTGACGTTTGACAAATTAAACAATATGTTGTGTCAAAAATAAAGAGTTTGAATTTGTTTTACAATGAAATTTATGTGAAAAACAAAAGATCCCCGTTGGGAATCCACTTTTCGTCACTTTCAAACACTCGTCAAACCTTACACGCACGTTAATAATTGACTTGAACAGAATATTTATTGCGTTGACAAATCTAATGCTGAGCCTTAAATAACACTATGTAATACATGAATAGATAGCAATTTGTAACAATACAATCTTCTCAAGTCATCTATTAAAAATAAAACAAATATATAAGAAAAAATATTAGATAAATGTAAAAACAAAATTCACAATAATCTTTGATTTTATAGTAACTGTGTTAATTAGTTAATAAAGATGTAAATATTGTGAATAGACAATAGAATCAAATGATTATATTACTGCTTTATAAAAATATTTTTTATGATGTATATTAATATTAAGTGCATAAAATACTTCTATACTTTTATAACTATTAATACCTCGCAATTTTCGTTAGTTAAAATTAAAAAGTATCCACGTAAAAACTGTTTCAATAATTAAATAAAAATAGATTATGTCTATATAGTGTCCAGCATAAAGTATAAGTCGTCAACGTTTTACAGATTAAAAAAGGAGAATCTCTCACCGACGAATTAGTAAGGGAGTACGCACCAAGACTGCGATTTTTATCTCGTGCTCCATCACCACATAATGTAGATGACAGGTGAGATTTTTAAACTACTCGCTGTAAGATATGGATTAGTTTCTATTGGATTTAAGGAATGATTTCCAGGACAGACATCATAGGAAAGATTTCTGTAAAAATGTATTTCCGCATACTTTGTTTTTTTTTGCAAAAGTATAATACTGAAATAAAATAGGATACGTTATACTTACCACAAACCATACACTATAATAATAGAGCACGATTGGCAACTCTACATCCTGCTACCATGGTACTATCATCAGTCCATTGCTTGCTATAAACCACAGTGTTTTAATACTAGATTGCCATTAATGCTACACTAAACTGAACTAGAAAGGAGTTATTAGGAGTTATGACCAATGAGACAGCTAAACTAATAAGGGAACTCATATGGTAAAGGGCCACCAACTTGTTCATATTTATCATGACCTATTTTGTCTCCAATAACAGCGATTAACTTAAGGCTGAGATCAGCGAGAGAGGCCTATGTCCAAAAGTAGACTGATACAGGCTAATGAGAATAGTTAAAATAATTAAAATCCCAATCATGCATAATGTAGTGCTTTTTCTACAGCCCATATATGTTCCAATGTTGAGCACGGGCCTCTCCATTTCTGGAGTAACGGATAATCACCCACCACGCTTGTCCAATGCAGGGGTGACCAGACTTAGAATAAATATTTGTAGGCCCTACGTATATTTATTTCGATGCTGGGATCGAACCCGCGACCATTGACTCCATGGGCGGGGGACCCCGCCACTGAGCCTAAACACAAAAACAATGCATTTGTTTAATTTTATTTTACAGTTCTCAACCTTCTAGCAGTAACAATGAAAAAAGTTCCTATAAAATTCACAACCAACGTATGATAGTGCCCGTCGATGGTCACTGGCTGAACTTGATGATGGGCAAACGCTTCCACGAAAATCTTAACTCCAATTCGAACTCGGAAAATGATTCGACGAGTTCCTACGAATCTGCAAAGACTACGGAGCGTGATGAACCTTCGCCTATAGTTTGTACCTCTACTGCTAGGAAATCCGATGCCAAAGATGATGACTTAGAAAAAATGTCTGAAATTAATGAACTAGAATCAAATGAAGCAAAATCAGTCTGCGAAAACCCTCCTGTGCCATCACGTAACATGTCCTTATTACCATGTTCGGTTAAGTTAGACAAAATACCCAAAGAAAATATAGATGTTGAAGAAGGCAAAAACAACATTAGCAATATAAATATCAGCAGTCACACCGCTAGAATAGCAACAATGAACTTGGAAGTGTCCAAATTATCAACTAAGAACATTATCGAACATTCCAAAATAATGTCACTGCAACATATGAATCGTCTACCTCCTTACAATAGTAACTTAAGTCACGATATAGAGTCTTCTGGGGATGAGACCTCTAGCAGAGGCACATTAGATGCAATTATACCACCACTGAAAGATTTTCAGGGTAAAAATAACCCATTTTTAATGCAGAACACATATCCGGCGAAAGCGCCGTTTTCTTCCACAATCAATTTGTGTAACAAACAAAATGGTAAACAGAATCATTTTCACTCACGATTTTCGTTACCAGTTCAATTAAATCCACTTATGGCTCCTATGATAAGGCCGTTAAAACGGAAACTTAGTGAAAAAGATATTGTAATAGGCCCAAATGGAGAAGTTAAAAGACGAAAGTATAGAAGACCTAGGAAATACTTACAAATGCAGGTAAAAATTACAAGCAAATTATTAAAATTTTTAACCGTATTTGTTATATTCATTAAATAACATTCGAATACGACATTTTCGGCTGACACTGTCAGTCAAAGAAAAGATCTAAACCATACTTAAGTATTAAATATAATCATGTATACTAAAAAAAAGTAAAATTGATTTATGTACAATGTTATAGTTAGGCATATTATTTTTTTTATCCTTTCAGCTCAACAAATCGTGTCCGTTACCAGAAGACTCCACAAAAGCAATCCCAAATGAGAATGGTGACGTTACTCCACCGATCACACACAACCTGAGCACTGCAAAGTTCCACGGCAGAAGACTGAGACAAAGACAAGAAAAGAATTACTATGAGAATGCACGACGGAACACCAGCAACAATGCCAACAATAACAGCAGCGTGAAGAGTTTGCAGCTGAGCCCGCACAAAACGAGCAGCATCGTCTCCGACGTTGATGCGAAGCAACTGTCCGCATTGAAGTCCAGCGTTCAGTCGTACTTCAGAGCCGGTCAGACGTTCCGCGTGTTGGCGCGACGCCTCGCCCCCGACACACCCCCTGCCTACCTCATTGAGTGGGATTCCAACACCACCTAGTGTGGCCTCATATGAATTTATTTAATTATAAATAATGTATTTTAATAACATGTAAGTGCTTGTCTGTAGTCTAATATTAATTGTACAGTAAATTCAAGGAATGTGATATATTATTATTCCACTTGGAGTACATTTTATTTTACCTCTATTAAAAATAATGAAAATCTCGAGAATTTAATAAGACCGCTGTTTCTATGCCCATAACGGAGGAATTATTTAAAGTATGACTTTATTTCTAGTATAAAATAAGGAATACAGTAAACCCTCTTATAACGCGGTAGATTGGTTCCGCGTTATACGAAGGATCACTGTATGTATATCCAATGTTCCTACAAACAACTAGGAACCGATAACTTAATAAAATAATTTTATTTTATAAGAACAAGATGTGCAAACGTAAAGTTATTATGAACTTTCAAATCATTATAAATTTCACAGTACAAATAGATGACTTGGAAAATCCCCGCTATATAGGAAGATTTACTGTATGTCTTTGTCGCCGAGTCACTGATGTCATTCAATCTGTCATGGTGAGTAGATATAATGTGTCCCTCGACATAAAAGATAAAAATTAAATAAATCTTATTTAGATCATTATCATCATAGTATAGCTGCCTAGTTCACCGCTGAATATTGGCCGCCTCATAAGGTAAGGCCGTAATGCCCACGCTTAGTGCGTGGATTGGGGATTGAATCATGTTTTTTATTAGGTAGAAGCAACAGCCAATTGGTATTTGCTCCCATTTCCGTCTCGTACAACTCCCACGGAAGAAATGGGGCGCAAATAATATATTTTTTGTATAACAATTATGAATCAGAAAAATATTCAGTACAAACCAGTGAAAATAGTTATCAATTTAAAGAATAAAATCCTACAAACTTAATTCCGGAATTTAGGAATTTTAGATGCACATTTCAGGTCTTAAGAATACTCAATTTTTTATAAACTTGGCACTATTTCTATCTTTTGAAACAAAACTGTAACTCTAATACTAATGAAGTACCTCTTTTATCTTAAATAATGCCTCGGACTTTTTCCATGCTATGAAGATAAAAAGAATTAGGCTTATTAATTACTCCATATTAAAACCTCCCGTGTTTGGGTGGTATGAAGGCTATTTATTCCCTGTTCATGCTAAGTGTACTAATAACAAAGGGATTACTAAACATTTGTATTTGTACAGTTAAAACTATAACTCGCTCGTTTGGTGCATCTTCATCGGGATCACCATCATACTAAAAAAAACACCACAGGCTATAAAACCCCGTGTTTTTAATAATTTTTGAAAGTAGGTAATTTAGAAAGTGTGGCATGAGTCCGCGTTAAATAAAGAATGTTTTCATTCATTCATTTGAATTAATGGCTTTCAATAATGCCAAAATAGCACGGATGATGATGATCGCCAATGTTACATAAAAGGGAGAAGACACGAAGGAGGTTAATCAGTGCCATTGATATAAGGAAGGAACAGAATGCATGAATGAATGGATGTTTTCCACGAGTGGCTACGTATGTAGTTTGTCATAGCTTACCTTCACCTTTTTTGAAGTGAAATCTTTTATGATTTGAAACTTGATGAAACGAAAAAGCAATACTAAAAAAAGACATGCATATATACATCTATAAGGTTTATTTAGGCTGTGAAAGAATGAAAGAGAATATTGACTTTTTTCGTTACTACCGCTCATGAACTGCATACGTTTTCTTTATTTTAATACGTTCATAAGCAGAAGGGATAAATTTGTTTTTCAGCGACCACGAAATCGTAATCCGATAATTTTAGACACTTGCCAAGGTGCATTAAATATTGGTGATTGACCATTTGTTGCTGTTATATCTAATGACACACATACTTAATCATCCATATGGATATTTGGAATAATTATACGCTGTACAAGTTAGCTTAATCTTTTTGACAGATGTGATTTTTTCTGATCGACATAACTTTGCGATGACAACCATATTATTTTCTTAATTTAATCATTTTAAAAATTGTAATAATATTAAAAAAATACATATAACACAAAACTCCCTAAAGATTCAAGCGTTCTCCGAAAATTTTAAGACTTTTTATTGCTTCAAAGTAAAATTTAAATAGGAACACTGAAAATAATAGACGCTTGTACAATGTTACATTGGTCGGACTGATGGGACACGATTAACAGGCAGTATACAGTATAGACCGATGTAACACGTATTTTTTTAATATTTTTACAACTTTTAAAATCATTAAATTAAGAAAATAATATGTTCGTTATTGCAAAGTTATGTCGATCAGAAAAATTTACATCTGTCAAAAAGATCAAGCATACTTATACAGGGTATAATACTTGACTAGGACCCAAAATTGATGGTAAAATAAAAATCCAAATATTGCATTGTTCCTACCTGAATATATGTGTGACTATAATATAAATGATTTAAAACAAAGAAAAACAGTTTAAAACCGATTTTAACCATTTTAGAAAATTGAACACACCTTCCTTGTTTTCTCCACACTTGGATGAGTGTGGAGAAAACAAGGAAGGTGTGTTCAATTTTCTTCCTTCCTCTCACATTCATCATAGTGAAACGGCTATCCGTTCATCGCTTCTCGCCCTCGTGGGAATCAAGACGTGACGGGTGGCAAACCACGTCACCGTCATCAATATTTTACACTCCGTGCAAAAATAAAAAATTTAGTGCTCATTTAATCATATAGCATATTGACAAGGAATAGAAATAAAACTTCATCTAAATAAATGTTTATTTTATAAAAGTGAACTGTTTCTTGTTTTATAAATATATAAGTACATGTTGTACAATACAGATAACACAATTGTAAGCGCGTACATCTCACAACATAACACTTCCAAAGAGGCATTAAGTACCTACCTGCAGAAATAAGCAGTGTTTAGAATGCAATGTTATACACATCACGTGCATTATGCTTGTGATGCATACCTATACGCATATTAATTGTATTTGTTAGCGTACAGTTTAGTTATCGTCATGATAAAGGTCAGAATATGGATAATATGTTGTAACCATTCAAGTTTGCAAACCATTAAGTCAAGGTACAATTTAAAAATAAAAATCAATATATTTATGTATATGTATAATTTTCATTTGCCAAAATCAGAGATTTTAGGTAGATCCTCAATATGCCATACCCCACTTAAATTTATGAATGTATTCACATACGCGCGCGCCCATTCTTTAAAAAATCCTAGTATCTATTATGGTTTCCGAGGACTCATTGTTTTTACATTATATCGAAAAAAAAATTATTAACAATTTTTAATTTCTGCTTATAGTTAATATTGGTTCACGTGGTCGCTCCCTTCACATTTAAAAACAAACATCACGTTTAAGTGTTTTTTAAGGAACATATTTTGAGTTAACGAGATTTTATTGCTTTTATTATTTTGAATGGCATTCTCAGTGTTGATTGACGTACTTACAAAACATTATACTGCAATTTAAACAACAGTATACTATATGGAATGTCAATATATTTTACTTTTATATCTACATTTGATTTAAAAGATTGAGTAAATGTCTGCAATTAAAATGTTTGTTAACAATATACAATAGTTGTTTTAGGGTCGTTATTATATTCACACCGGAAGTTAATTGAGTATGATTAATGGTGATAATACTTTATACATTTTGCACTGGAGTAATCTAACTACAAACATAAAAAGGCATAGTCCAATGTAAAATAAATATATTTCAAACCAAATGTATGACATTTGATCTGCTTTATGATGACAGATAAAAAATCTAACATTAAGCAATATTTATCGAAAATCGAACACATAACAGAAATTCATTTTACTATTAAATACATAACACATATTATAGTCCCATTGCATTATGGTTTAGAACTTATTTCTCCAAGCCAATGAGGAAATTACTTTAAGCACCAACCAAAACGGCAAATGCATCATGTAAGACCACCGTGCAATGTGAGAATGCATGTTAAATAACAGATTTCATGGTTAAAATTGATTACCTAACCTTGAGTTACATAAAATAAAACATTTTTGATATTTTTTTATCAATTTACATGTCTACCACACTATACTAGTATTTAGTACTAACTATAAAACAAATATGGAAGGTAGAGGACGCTCCTAGAACATAATATAAATATAGGCTTACAAATGTAAAGAGTGTTTACATTAAAAACTTGTATACAAACATATATGATACATACACAATATTTAAAATGCAACCCTCTTAAACAGGTCCACGCGACGATCTCTGAAGTCTACACTGATGGTACAACAGTTAAATTTATAATAAGTATATCTATTCACAGCACTTAACCACATGTAAGTTAGTCAATCGATTTCACACATAAAACAATCGCACTCCGTGTCACATTATAACCCACTTTGGGTGTTTTAATATAGATTGCATTGAAATTATATTTATTTTATATATATTTACAATTAATACAAAGTTTATGACACACATTAAAGTGATTCTTCAAATGCGGCCATTAGATCGCTTTGCATGTTCATGTCTATCTGCCCAGCCATCTGAAATTGAAAACATTTCATTTACATTCATAGACTCATATTCAGGTTTTGAACTGAATTGTACATTTCAGAAAGATGTATATAAGATGTCAGTTTCGTAATTCATTAGAGAAGGAAATTTTGCACCCAATTAAGAGGTGAAGATTGAATTAAGAACAAGTATAATGAAATAATCTGTTTCTACACCTCATGAACAGTAACGATTTGATAATGTTGTGACTTGGGGTTTCAATTGTCCTTACGACCTGTAAGGACACCTGTCGCATTCCACAACCAGATGCATATATTTTTATTGTTGCTTGGCAAGTAAACGACAAATAATATTGGGTTGTCACATAAGCTCGTTAGTATTTTGGCGCGTTAGTATTTATTGGACGAAAAATATTTAGGTAGAAGGGATATTTTCGTAACGTCAGTTGTACACTTGTGGCTCCATTTTAGTGTAAATTTTTTTAATGTTGCTATTCAGTTTGTGACCTCGTTATACACGAATGAATATTTTCGGCATATTATATTGTATTTTATTCGAAAAAGGAAAAATCCAACCCAAGCAGCGAAAAAAATTTGCAATGTCTACGTTATGGGCATTTACCGATCGCACCGTAGAAAAATCGTATTTGCCAGGTTCACAAACGGAGAATTCAGCCTTAAAGATTAAAGAGTGGAGGAACTACTGACCGCCTCTCGCCGGCGACGCTCCTGCTCGCGCTGCCGCAGGCGTTCGCGTTCGCTGGCGGCGGGCTTGTCGGGCGCGACAGGCACGGGGGCGGGGGCGGGAGCGGCGGCCGCGGCGGCGGGCGGCGACGCACGCGCCACCGGAGACACACTGGGCGACGCCTCTACACTCTCCGCCTTGCGCGCACTTTGTACGACCCTAACAAATCAATACAAAAATTACATACAATTTTAATGTGGACAGTAAGAATTTTTACTTAGCTAAGATCCTGCGATAAGCAAACGAAAGTAAAAAAAATGTGTGTTTGTGTTCACTCTTCCACAATGTACACGACACGTGTTTTGCCTCAACACGAGGCATCATCAGGTATAGTAGACTCTAAGGAAGATAACCGTTTAGCGAGTAGTTTAACTTCTCTGTAAATCCATCTACTCCAGTAAAAACACAGATTATTATTTTTCTAATTTTGTTTGCTTGTTGTGAATCTTAGCCAAGTAAAAATGCTGACTATCCACGTAATAATAGATTTCCGCAGAGTAACGCCCGACTCTATTAATCATACTTTTTTAAAATGAAAAAAATTATAATTAAATAAATTTAATCGATTTAACGCAGAAAAGCTAAGTTTGCTCTTGGTGAAAACCTTTTATCATAACTCAATCAAATGCCAAGTTATCGGCACACGATGTCGAAGGGTATACGACACGGGAACACTAGACAGTTAAATGTGCGATATTTAAATACTGCAACATAACTGCGACATTTAATGTATACATCAAACAGTTGTTCATATCATAATGTTGTAATTTCGGCTATTATAAAAAAGTTTAAGTCGTTTTAAAAGAAGCGTGCTTTTGGTTAATATGATCTATAATGAATTTATATTTTGATTGAGCATTGTATCTTGTTTGTAAAGATATGTATTTTTATTTTATTTTTTATGGGATAGGAGGGCAAATGAGCAAGCGTGTCGCCTGATGGAAATCAATCTACGCGTTTCTGGCCTTTCAGGTATGTGTAGGCTTGTTTTTTGAAGGTGCCAATGTAGTATCGGTTCGGAGAGACCGCCGAAGGTAGCTGGTTCCACAGAGTGGTGGTGCGTGGAAAGAAGTTTCGAGAGAAGCGCACCGTAATAGATCGCCACTCATCCAGATGGTGAGGATGAAACTTTTCTTTACCGCGAGTTGTACGGTTTTATAATCTAAAAATAAAAAGAACCTGTTTGGCTTTCAGCAACTTTCAGCAATTTAATGATATATAAGAGAGCTAATTATATATATATATATATATATATATATATATATATATATATATATATATATATATATATATATATATATATATATAAATATAATTAGCTAATTATACACCACTTTGCAAAAAAAATATTTTTCTTCCTTATTGGTAATAATTTAGTTCTCAAGAGGTTTTAATAGCCTAACTAACTAACCGAACTATGTTACTAGCACTTAATAAAAAGTTTGGGTATGACAGAAAGTTAATTTCAAATTCGAAGCTTTTGTTTTCTCTTCTTAAATAATCCCTTTTTAGTTCTACTTACTTTTCGCGGGTTTGTTGTTATAAGGTTATCAGACAACTAAAACTGACTTCTTGTTATTTTTAGTAGAATTATTTATGTTCATCATCATCATTCTGCTTTATTGTGACTTAAAACAGATATCTTAATAATCAATAAAATTATAGCACTGCTGGAAGAGGGGTGTAGCTAATGTTACATCTCACAGTAAGTCTCACTAAACATACGAGTCTTAACAACCTGGACTCGATACCAAGAGAAAGATTCCGTTCAGAGAAAGCAAGGTTCTGGGAGAAAACGTTGAGAACAACCACGTGACGACCGCTTTTTAGTGACTCAGGCGCCAAAGAATCGCAAATGCAGTTACATAGACCGCAAAAGAAACTTAGAAGAGGTACGAAGAGTACAAGTTAACCTATGGACTGTGAGGAGGAGGCTTTTAGCAACTAATATATGTAGACGACGACCAGCATGGGGCCCCAAATTACTCCGTGAGCACCGGATTGCTCGATTGAGGTTCGCTAGAATTTGCCTATCTTGGACACTAGATAACTGGAGTAGCGTACCCTTTCTCCGACGAGGCTTGAATATGTCTGTATAGTGAGGACCGACATCGGTAAGTATTAAGAAGACCATGGGAACGCTACGCTGACGTGTGTTTTGGAGAAATCACTCCTTATGGTGGAGGACTTGTTATATTTTGAGCGGACGTAACTTCTAACTATCGTATCGAGATAGTATTCATTGAAAATGGCTCACTAAATGCGCAAAGGTACACAACAGAAATCCTTTGTCAACCAACATGTACAACCCGCACTGACTGTAATTGGTGAAGATGCTAATTATATGATATGATATAGGATAATAATGCTCGGGCCCACCGTTCTGGCGACGTAGATGCTTATATGCAAGAGGTAGGTATTCATCGTTTTGACTGGCCATGTTTTTATGTTTTCCTAAATGCCAATAAATAAATTTTACAGAATAAACAATTAAATAAACACTGCAAATAACCAAACAAAATCTTAAACGATCTAAAAAAGTTTAACAAATGTAAATAAAACATAATTTAAATTTCAAAATATGAAAAATTAATACAAATCCGCTTAACCCTTAATATGGCAGAAATTTCTTTTTTTTAATTTTGTGAATGACCTTGTAAAAAATAAAATCATGTTCTTCCCCTTTTTGAGAAAATACATGTCTTCTGTGGTGGACATTTGACATGAATAAATTACAAATTTGAATGACTTGGATTTTTTTAAAGTTTGTGTTCGGCATAGCGGACAATATCACATTAAGGGTTAATGTTGTATATTTATTATTTATCAAAACAATAATTATATAAAAAAAATATAAATAAAGATAAATATAAATAGCACTATGTTATCATTCGAAATAATATAACTGTTCGAAGTCTTATAGCCAAATACATTTTCTTTTTATTGTTGAATTATGAATATTTTTACGAAGCAGATAAAAACTCAATATATTTATTAAAAATCATATTAACCAAAAAGACGTTTCTTTTAAAACATCATATATAGTTTCTTTTAAATCATCATATAAATTACAACGACATTAAAATAGAAACAACTGATTTAATATACATATAAATGAAATGTGTGATTAAATATACACACATATATATATATATATATATATATATATATATATATATATATATATATATATATATATATATATATATATATATATATATATATACATACATATATATACATATACATATATATATATATATATATATATATATATTAGGTGTACAAATAAGTTTCCGCAGTTTTTTATAAAAAATTAGGAATTTATTGTAAAGGAAAAGTACATTACGTTTTATTCAAAGTATTTTCCATCATTTGCCACTACTTTTCCCCATCTTTCTGGCAATATTCGGATACCCCGTCGAAAAAACTCTTCATCTTTTGACGCTATCCACAAATCTACCCAATTTTTGGTGTCTTCATATGATGTGAAGCGCTGCTCAGACAGACCATGTGCCATCGACCGGAACAGGTGATAATCAGAAGGGGCTAAGTCTGGTGAATACGGCGGGTGGGGTAAAACTTCCCAGTTGAGTGTTTCCAAGTATGTTTTTACCGGCGCCGCAACATGTGGACGAGCATTATCGTGTAAAAGAATAATTTTGTCGTGTCTGGAGTAGTAATGGGCGCGTTTTTCCTTAAGTGCCCGACTCAATCTCATCAATTGTGTTCGGTAGAGAACTCCAGTAATGGTTTCGCTTGGTTTCAGCAATTCATAATACACGACACCAAGCTGATCCCACCAAATACACAGCATGAGTTTTTTTCCATGAATATTCGGCTTAGCTGTCGATGTTGATGGTTCGCCGGGCTTAACCCATGACTTTCTCTTCTTTGGATTATCGTAGTGAATCCATTTTTCGTCACCAGTGACTATACGATGCAAAAAACTCTTTTTTTTATTCCTGGCAAGCAGCATTTCACTCATGCATAATCGGCGTTCAACGTCTCTCGGCTTTAGTTCATATGGAACCCAATTTCCTTGTTTTTGAATCATTCCTAACGATTTTAAACGATGTGAAATTGCTTGTTGAGTCACTTGTAGAGTAAGTGCAAGTTCTTTTTGCGTTTGGGACGAATCTTCCTCCAATAGTACTTCTAATTCCATGTCTTCGTACACTTTCGGCCTTCCACTGCGTTCTTTGTCTTTAACGTCAAACTCACCGTTCTTAAACTTTTGAAACCATTCCTGACAACTTCTCTCACTTAAAGCAGCTTCACCATATGCTTCTAGAAGCAATCGATGCGCCTCAGCTGCAGATTTTTTCACATTAAAGAAGTAAATCAAAAGTTCCCGCAAATGATGCTTATTCGGAATAAAACTTGACATTTTTGCACGAAAAAAATTACGTGATGCTGATACGGAATCACTAGTACTTTAAGGTTATGGTGTTGCCAGATGACTAAACTTGGGATATTACGTTTTACATCTGACAATTTCTCCATAACCTTCTGGTGGGGCCATCTTTTGACAAACCGCGGAAACTTATTTGTACACCTAATATATATATATATATATATATATATATATATATATATATATATATATATATATATATATATATATATATATATATATATATATATATATATATATACCTCAGCGCATATTCTTATTCTTACCTTAGTTTATCGTCTTCTGGATGTCGCCTCTCCGTTTCTTGCCTCTGTCTCTCTCTTTCAGCCTGTTCCTTTTTTCTCAATTCTTGTTGTTCAATAAGTGCTCTTTGCCTGTCTATTTTCTCCCGTGCTTGTCTTTTAAATGCCTAAAATTTTATTAATGTATTAATAGTTATATCACAAAAATACGACTACGAAAACCATATGTTAACTATATACATAAACTCACTTGAAAACTATCCATAGCAGGCTTTGGTTTGATTTGATTATTCGTTCCCATAGTAGGTATACTTTGCGGGCTACCAGCTTGCGCTAAGGATGACCATGAACTAGCATTTTTCAAGTTTTGTTCCTGTTTTACTTTAAAAGCTTGAATAAAATTAGAGTTTTTAGTATCCTCCAATTTTTTATCCATTTCATATTTAGTTCTTTCTGAAATATTGTTAGTCACTATATTTGGTACACCCATAAGATCTTCAATCGGTTTTGGTGTGAGCAATGGCTTCGGTTCTTCTTTTTTTATCATAGGTGTAACAAGATTCGGTGCGGAGGGTAAATTTACATGCGATTGGGCTGTCACGGGATGTGACGTTGAATAGATGGGATCAAAAATGGACGACACGGGCAGGGCACTAGTCATGCCAGGTAAGTTGGAAGAATTCATTTCTGGTCGAAGCATTTCCCTCTCGTGTTGCGAACTTTTCTCAACGAAACCGTTATGCGGTGGAACGAACATTTCACTCTTTATTTGTTCTGCTACGTGAGTCATTTCCGAGAGTCCACCTAGTTGCGCCATTAGGCTGTGATGTGAGGCATCCGGAATCATTGGCGGTTTTGGCATAGGGAAATCTTCCATTCGCATCGACGGTTCCGATGATATGCTACCGCTTACGTCCATAGGTACGTCGGCTTTGAGACTTCGTTCTAGACTCGCCAGCGATCTTTCAATAGGGTCTATGTAATGGGAGGTGTCGATCTTATCCAGACCATTCCGCGGTTCAGCCTTGATAAATAATTTTTGATCGAGAACATCCCCAGCAGGTTGAGGATGAGACGAATCTGGAATATTGTTGGCGACACTTATCGATGGAGCGGAGGCAGCAACTGGGGCTGGTGCCGAAATTGTTTTACCATCAGCGGTTGGCGAAGGTACGTGTGGCACTTCATGCTTCACATCATTCGGAGGTACTGGAGATTTGGCCACAGGAACGATAGGAGGCTGCACTGGTACGGCCGTTACTAGCGGTGGGACAACCTTCTAGAATACAAGATTGTAATTAAATAACTAAACGTTTATTTCGCAATATACACTCACGGACATATTAAGAGGGTCGTAAAAAAAGGTCTTACAATAATAATCATTTTATTTCAGACACATTCTTTTTTTAGTTCATACATTTTACATTTTTGTTAGTAATATATACACTTTAAAGGTATATATAATTATCTTAGTAAATCATCTAAAATTCCTTAAAATTAAAGCCGATTTCGCTGTTTTATATGGCATGAGTTCTAGCAAAGACGATTTATATTATAGAGTTGAAGTTTTCCCACGTTTTGTGAAGCAACGAGGCTGTTCGTTTTCGTAAAATGGCCCAGCCATCGGTGCGGGCTTTAACGGACCTGGAGTACTGCAGAAACGCGGCAACTCTAACAATATTCTAAAACCGTTGTTATATCGGACCCGCGGGGCGTTGATGGATCGCTGCGGGTGTAGAAGACTTGGAAGTATGCTTGAAACAAAGTTGTTTTTGTTTTTAAATAGAATTTTAACACTTTGAATTCCAAGCTTTTTCCATTGATTATTGAAAATAGCCTTAGAATTGGTATATCAATAATTTCACAAATTTTTAATTTTTTTTGATATCGATATAACATTAGTTTGTTAAAAGAAAGTGAGAGAGAGAGAAAGAGAGTTGAAATTAATGTAAAGTAAAACTCACCATCGGAATAGATGCAAAGAATGCGTGGTGAATGACACTCACCGGTGGTGTGCAGCTTATTTATTGTCTCTAATTTGTTTTTTTTTGTAAGTCTATTTTTTTATGTTCAAAAATGTTAATTTCATTAAATGGTTCTATTTAACAATTTTTAAAAGCCTTTGTACAAATAAATATAATTTCATATTAATGTACCTGCGTTCCTCTAAATATGTCCATGAATGTACAAACATTACGCAAAATACTTACAGTTTGTGAGGGTAATGGTAGTACTTGCTTCTTCAATTTTTTTTTAGAACTTTTCACCAAACTGGCACCTTAAACAATCAATTAAAAATTATAAGAAAAATTTTATTCCAATATAGTATTTATTTACAACACAAAACTCATACATACCTATTACTGCCTCAACTGTCGTTGGTGTATAATTATTTTATATTAATTAAAATTAAAACCATAACACCTTTGAGATTTTCCTTATTTTAAATATGTACCACTTAAAATAATAACAAATAAATAGGGCAGGACTTAAAACTCAAGTATTTGATAATAATAAGCTTTTTTCTTTGATAAAACATGATTCCTCCCATGGATCTATGTCCTTTCATCATTTTTTCTTTGGACTTTCATCTAACCCGTTAACTGCCAGGCAAATTTAGAACGCCGAGACAGAAAACATTAAATTTGCTATCAGCAACAAAAAACTTCCATCAATTGTTACCAACCTAAACTTATAACGAAAACTACGAGATATGCCAAAAATATTGAGCACCTAATAAATTTTGCACGTGTACAAAATGAGGAAACAACAAGGCGTATTGTTTAAGGATTAACTTTGCGGACCCTAAGAAGTCATATAAACTAATTAATGAGACCGTAATTAGCAATAAAACAACTGGCGCAATAATATTTGTCATTTTAACATTTTTATATTTATTTATCAGTTCACTACTTTCGCTCGTTATGTAGACATCCAGTGATCTAATGTGCTATTGGTGTTTTGGTTTGTTATATTTGGTGACATTTTATCAATATGCCCAACAGCAACAAACTTTGTTTAGAAAACATGTAAATCCAACTTTTGCACGAGGAAGGGAAATCACAAGTAGAGATTTCAAAAACTATGCAATATGCTATTCAACGATTCGCTGTATTGCGTTTGGACAACAACTTTTGTCAAAGAAGCGGAAAATTTTGCAGAAGAGTGTTAGAGAAGAGACCATTTTTTAGAAAAAGTAAAATTCTGCCTGATGTAAGAAAACAATGATCACTCGGTGTGTGGTTTCCGGCATAGAATAAGACAACCGCATATGTTACCGTGGATGTTAAGCTAGGCAATGAGAGAAAAAAGTAGACGGCAGCAGCACCTACAGAGTAATAATCATTCTACGATCCCCAATTCCCCACCTGTGGATTATCACGGCAGACTTGATCGAATGAAAAAACCTCTTAAGTGCTAAAGAAATTAACGAATATCATTTCTTCAATGTTGTGCACAGTAATAAACCACTGTATTTTTAAATTCGCACAATTTAAACGCAAAAATGTACATATTATCACCATTAAAATTATTAGAAAACCTTCAGATCTCAGGGCAATTTAAATAAAATTCGAAACATGTTACTTAAAAACTTTACTTATTTTTCTTATATATAATAATATATACAAGATTTAATCCCACTCAATCTTATATCTAATCATTTTAAGTCATGAGGGTCGATTAAATAAATCTTAATTAAAATTTATTACATGCAGTGTTTCTGTTTACACTCACAAATACCTAGATAATTACAACATAAGTTGCGCAAAGTAATTCATTGTACCAACTATTACTTTCTTTACAAATTTTGACTTATACAAAATATTTATACATTTCATTTATAAATAAAATATTAAACGCAAGTTCACACTATCATCACATAGCAATTATAATCTCCAATAATTAAATTACGTTTCAAATTTTATAAGAGTATACCAATGGACTCATTTGTTCTCTTTCTTAACAAAACAAAAATGGAAACTTATGATAATGGGAGTAGAGCACAACCGATGGAAAATAAATGATCAATCAATAAAAATTTTTCAGCTTTGAAATAAAATTTTTGATAAAGTATTGAAAATACCTTTTTACAAGAAAATCTTATCCATTAGAGAAGGACCTTCTCTAAATATGAAAGACATAAAATATAATAGACATTAAATTTGAAAGACATAACCATATTCTTTTGCTAATTTTATAATAGAATTTATATGGATGGAAAGTAATTAATATATTATTTTGGCTTTTATTTAAATAAATGTAAAACTATGTGTAGTCTAATTTTAAACATAATGTTCACTTCTATCGGTTCTGCCCACATCTGTTCTATTATCTAACTTACAAGGAATTCTTTAGAATAATCGAATTGTACTTGGAAAAACATGTATAGTGCAATATGTTTGAAGATTTAAATACTTTGACGTATCTCGAGAGGAATGTACAATAGCCAAAAGATTATTTAAAAAAAAACTAAAAGCTTATTGTAAAATACTGCTAATTCAGTTTGGAGAAATAAAAATAATGCATGATATTACTCGTATATATTACAAACGAATACGAATACAAAAAGAGTCCTATATAGGACAAGGAAAATAACATACTCATATCTATATAAGTATTACTTTCATTATTTCACAAGTGTGGTAAAAAGAAAAATCAAAAGCTCGACTCATAGGTAGTTTGTATATGTACAAGAATTTTTTTTTTTGAGTCTAAAACTTTTTGTCAACAATGACCATATTTAAATACCATATAAATAAACTCCAAAAAAATATTTTAGAATTTGTAAGACTACAATTTCCATTTAGGCATAATAATCTTTTAAATAAAAAAATTATATAAAGCAATATTTTGTCAAAATATATTCAAATATCAAGAAATTTAATACATAGCTGAAGAAACTACTAATACAAAGTAAACGATATACAAACTCAATCTACGTCTTAGAATTAAAGTCCTGTAAAGGAGTAATTGTAGCCTTCAACTGGTGAGATATTTAAATCACAATAAAACAAATGATTTATTAAAACAATTATGACCACAAATTCATACTACTAGGCCTCTATCTTAAACATAACCGAAAGACGGAAGGAAGAGAATACTTTTGCATGTATAAAACCACGTTACAAAAACAAAATACATACCCTACATACCCTTAAATACGATCTGATATTGATTACATAAAATGTAATATAAAGTAATAATCAATAGTCCAAGTTCAATTATCAATTTATATTTCAATATCAATATATCTTCTAATTACAATTAAGTTAAATAATTATATTTTTTTTGTCAGCATATAACAATTTATAGATTTTAATTTACATTAAAAAAATGATTATTTTCATTATAGAATTAAAACGAAATTATTATTTTCTACAAAAAGCTCTTAATATTTTATGAGTATTCCGTGTAACATATTTTCAATATATGTAGCAATTCACTAGGGTAATGTTATTAACCAAAAATTAACGAAAAGCTGATGTGTGTAATAATTCTTTAAAGACTAAAATATTTAATGCATATTTAAAAAGCACCAGGCTATAATAAACTAACTGTAAACTTATTGCACCATTCTCCTCCCTCCGTTTTATGGATAAGTTACAGAAATAGTAACATTTTTTAAATAGTAGCATTTTGTTTTCAATGAGGTTACGGAGTATCTGGGCCAGAATATTAAATTTAAATATTTATAATACTAGATACAACAAATACAGTCTATATAATAGATAAGTTTTGCAAACAATTTGTGAAGGAAGGAGGCCAGCTTTAGGTATTTTGGTCCATAAAAACATTTTTGATCATAAGTTACATATTTCCGGGAGCAAGCATCAAGTAATTAAGCGTTAAACCAATAAACCATACCTTTTCAGACAAGTTAAAATTTTTAACTACAACATGTCACAAAATTACATCCTCGTTGTAACAAGAGCCCATAAGTGAACAAGTTTGCTTGCTAAGTTGGTATCCGTCCTTACACAATTGTTTGCATTGCATTGCTGTGCTGTGTTGTACTGCGCTACGTACGGCACTACGGCGACTGCGCCCGTGGATCCGATCCTGCTAGCCGCGACATTGACTCAACTATACTCTTACTCCCTAACTATTCAATCTCCAAACACGTCCCCTCCCTCCCTCTATTTATATATTTATTGTAAATTTCACACTCAAAAACGATTAATTAGTACCGTGAGATCTGAAGTTTCCAATAGAAATTCGTAATAAGATTAAAATTGTAAGGATGCAAATGAAATAACACCGCATTGAGGACATGATATAGTTAAAAATATTAATATGAAAAGGTATTTCCTATTGGTTTATAAAAGGAAACCAAATAATGTCTTACCAGCACCAGTAATGTACACTGTACCATCGGACACCAAAAGCTGGCTTCTCCTCCTTACCCTCTACTAACTGTTTTGTGCATTTACTAACATTTCTTATATTGCTCAGCGAACAAATTTTAATCAAAAATGAATAGAAGACAAGAGTGGTATGTTCACCTTTTCAATATCACAGTAATGAAAATCATATTCAAAATTATTCCCACTTTCCATACATACACAGACATAAAATAAAAGGAAACAAGTTCTAAGGGAAAACAAGATGTTATACACTAACGCTCAAAAATATCTGGCCACCTGCATTTTTCTTTATAATCATTTCATTAGGTTTCATTGTTTGTATCTCACTGCAATATAAATATTTACAGTAAAAAGTAAACAGCATCATATTTTTCGATTCCTGGTCATAAAACCGAAATAGTTTTATCATTGGAATTTCTCAACGTGGATCTTTTGCTCTTATAGATTTGTTGGGAAATGACCAAGAGACCAGAGGCCTAATTATCAGACTTCATAAATCAGGTAAAAGCAATGGTGAGATTTAAAGACTTAAAAGATATCAAGGCAATCAATTGACTAACAATATTGTTAAGAAATTGCAACTCAAAGAACAATTTGCAATACTGTTCGTGCAGGAAAATCAAGGTAGAGCAAATTGTGATAGACATTTGACTTTATCAGAAATAACAGCACACGTCACACTTCAAGACGTAGATCTTATGCATCCCATATAGCGGTCTCAAAACCACTTATTAAAACTAATAATAAAATTATTTGTTCTGAAGAAATCAAGAATTGGACAACCGCAGTTGGTAATGGTTTAGGGCTGCTTCGATGTTTCTCCCTTCGGGGATTTGGTGCAAATAGAAGAAATTTAAAAAAATAAAGGTAAAAAGAAAAGTGCAGTGGCGGGATATATATTTCAACAAAATACATCAAATCTGCAAGTTTTTTAGAAGAACTAAACCAGGTGTTGAAAATCATAACATAGACTTTGCAGTCGCCCGACCTGAACCCAACAGTTATAGTACAATCAACTTCACAGGTACGAAAATGTCGTCATACATATCAGGATATGTAAAGAAAACTGCAAGGAGAATGGCAAAAGATAACCAAGACAAAATTAGAAAAATTAGGAGCTGTGTTATCAATGACTAGTTATTAATGATTAGTTTTTAATGACGGCCTCGTAAGCCGTCATTAAAAACAAGTTTAAAATTTGGAAACAGTATTATCATTAAGAATTGCTAATAAATAATTTGAAAACTATGAAATCGTCTCATTTAAACTTTATGAAATGCTTTTTGCAGTGTGTCCAATTAGTTTTGAGCGGTAGTGTACACGAGGTTGTTTTATTGTGAGGTGAAATAAAATTTTAATTTAGAATTTATTCTTTTTCAGATATTACTTAAATTTTTATATGCAGTTAAAAAAGACACTCTTAAATCGCTCGCTCCATGTACATATGCAATATGTTTCAAACCATCTCCGTTTTGAAGATAATAAAATAACAATCGCCAAAATAAATAATATTTTGGATTTATAAATAATAGGATATTTAAAATATGAGGTTTCTAATAAATAAAACATACAAAAAATATAAATCATCCACTCAGAGGACAAAAATCTAACAATCAATTCAATCCCTACTTCTAAATACTCGAACCTTATATAGGTACTAGTTTTCTGTATATTATATTTTTATACTTCTCATGTCATTTATTCTGCCACTGATGTTTTCAGACTAGAGTAACATTGTTAAATTGGTTAAAATTGTATAAAATCGCATTTCATATATGCGTTATGATATGATATTTTAACATAAAATTGAAGAACCATCAGTCAAAATATAAAAATACTGGCAAATATAAAAACATTTTGTAATAAATTTCTAATTTTTACGGTAAAGGAATTATAACAAAGTGTAAAAAAGGTTTGGTCAAACAGCAGACGGGGCGGGACGGTGACGTGACGCAGACGGGACGTGAGCAGTTCTAATGCATTAGTTAATATAGAAAATGTCATAGAGCCGTCCCGCTCGGCGCTCGACTATCGGTCCCGTCGTGTAGCCGCTGAACCCGACGGGAATACAACAAAAGCTTGGCGGGACGGATCGCGAGCTTTAAACGCGTTATTCACGTCACTACTCAAACAGCGGAACAGGAGCACCTCATGCCCGACGTGAGATTTGTATTCAGTTACAAAAAGGATCGAAAAAGTCATCTAAATCGTTGAGGCCACATTTTTTGTACAATGTAGTGCGATGCGGACGTCACATTGCGGGATCATCGCATCTGCAGTGTGACATTCACACCGCGTCGTCGTCCCGCCCGCTCCGTCCGCTCTTTAACCAAACCTTAAAGCCTTAGTCAAACAGCGGACGGCGCGGGACGACGACGCGACGCTACGGCAACGCGGTATGGACGTCACACTGTGGAGGTGAAAACATACACAATCTTAAATATCCCGCTAGCATCGCGTCTTATTGTATTCCCGTCGGGTTCGGCGGCGACTCGACAGGACCTATAGTCGAGAGCCAAGCGCGACGGCTGTGTGACATTTTCTATATTAACTAATGCATTAAACTACTCACGACTCGGCAGCGTCTCGTCGCCATCCCGCCCCGTCCGATGTTTGACCAAACCTTAGATTTCAAGTATTAAAACATATCCTTGAACGTGATGACTCATCTTAAATAAATGCACGTAAACATAAAATGTAATAGTAAACTTGTAATGTCGGTACTAACTATTAGTACTGACCAGTGGAGTGGTATAAAGTCTAACCTGCTTCACTGTCACTGCTGTCCGACGAGCTGGTGTCGGTACTGGAGGACGAGTTCGAGGAGTCCGATGAACTCGACGACGACGACATACCGCCGCCGAGACCATCTTTGCAGCCTTCTGCCAACAATCATTGTACAGTGTAAACAACACATTCTCACTATGAGATCAATAAAGATACTAATGATATAAGAACACTATTTGCATATTGAAAACAAAATAGCTTTTCATATTTGTATACTCAAATGGTCAGATAGAAGTTTTTTTTTATAAATGTTGTTCGACAACCCTAAGTTTATAGCTAGTAGAAACACGTCCTAGCAGGTAATTAAACACAAATTTTGGTAGACAATTAGAACATTTTTAATACATACCCTTTTTCGGTTGCTGTTTCTTATTTGATCCTAATTGCCCTGAAACATCCTGCAATCTTTTTTCTAATTCTTGCTTCTTTTCTGCCATTTGTTCATCCTTAGATTTTCCCGAAACTTTTCGATCTGAAGGGGAAATACAGTTTATTGAAAAGAAAACATACACAATCTTAAATATGAGGTAAAGACTAAAGTGTGAAATCACGGTTTCGTTTCACAGAAAAATTAAAACTTTTTTGTAAGATAAAATAATTTGTTGGTCAAAGTATTTACCCTTACTGTCTACACATTTGTCTGCCATCTAATTAGAAGATCATTTAAATCTTTCCAATAGAACTCTGGGGACCTAGACTCCGCAAACTGTAACAAGGCAGTTTGTACTGATTTCTGGGAAGAAAATATTCTTTCATTCAATAATTTGTCCAAATTGCATTAAAAAAAAAGTAGTCGGTTTGGGCGAAGGGCATTCAGTACTCGCACGGAAAATGAACAATGGTTTATATCTGTGGCTCTTGTAGTGCCAAAAACAAGTAGGGTAGTCTAGCTGCTAGTTTGGTGTTCTGCAAACACTGTTGAATCTGCTGTTACTGCTTGACTGGAGCTGACAAATTTGAATGAATTACACCATGCTGTGACCACCACACAGTTACTATAATCTTTATATGGGTAAACTTCGCTTTAGGGTACCTTACGTAACTTATTTAACGTTTGACCCGGGGTTAGCTACTGCCTTGTGCGCTTGCGATTATCGTAAAGAATCCACATTTCGTTGCATGTTGACACGAAAGTTTAATTTTAATTCAAAGTGGCCAGTACGTTAAAACGGCAATCTCATATTTAATCCCCTATATAAACGTATTTTATGTACGATGAGATATTGAAACTTACGAGTTTTTTTACGAAGACACGAGGCAACATAATTTTCTAATTCTCGTAGTGTAGATGGTTTGAGTGTTTCAAAGTCTATTTCAATCTCATCGGGATTAGAGTCTCTCAGAGATGGCTCCCGACTTTGTATAATGTGTACCACTTTCCCGAGCTTATCACCTGGATCAAAAATTATTACCTATGAAAATATTATAATATAAACATGTTATTAACATGATTTTCTCAATAAAAATAAAACAATGTTGTTGATTCTTTTTATATTTCATAAATACACAAATATAGGGCTTTAATATCTTTGACAAAACTTGTTTCACAGCCAATCTGCTAGGCAAGGGGGCTCGCCATTTCTGGAAAAATGGACATTAAAACGCACCACGCTTGTCCAAAGTTGATTTCAAGACTTTCAATAATTATCTATAGGCAAAGTGTCAGACATATGTTTGCACCAACATACTTAAGTGTTTGATACCACAGTGGTCTATTATTTCTGCCAGGGTAGGTTTCATAATTTTTTAAGTGGCTTCTATAAAAGCATTTTGATGTGTGTTCACTTTGATGTTATCGTGTTGGAAATACATATTCCATACTTTTTAGTACCAAGTAGGGTTTAGTTTTCTGCCTGTGCGTACGAAGCTGGGTTTATAAGGCGTACGTTCATTCTGACGTTTAAAATGCAGCGTAAACGCGTCCAGATCCAACAAAATCTGTCACGTGCGTGCCATCGTGGGGGGTGGGTCGCTGTGTATTACGCAATGGCGTTATAGCGATAGACCACAGGGTGGAGAGCATCAGTTATTATTGTAAAAGTGAAGTAGTATGCGAGTGTACCGTGTGAGTAAGTAGTATCATCACCTGGCAGTTTGTTGATGTCGAGAGAGAGCTGCCGCTTCTCATCATAGGACATGGGTTTGGCGTGGTCCTCGTCGTCGGAGTCGTGATGCGGCGGCGGGTGCGGCGCGGGCGCTGGTGCGGGCGCTACGCTCTTCTTCTTCGCAGGCGCGGCGCTGCGGGATCCTATTTTGGCACCGACGCCGCCACCACCACCTCCACCCCGTTTACTTCCAGTCTTGCCTCGGATCCCACTCGTCGCTGAATAACAACTTTCGTATAGCTACCATCTCAAAAATCTTACTCATTTACTAAATTTCCCATTAGTCTATCATTACTATAAAAAGAACCACTACCAATTCATATTTAACGACCTCGAAGAATGACCTTTCATATAAGAGTGTATATATACGCTTTAGAAAAGTGGGCGCGTGGGGAAGAAGAGCGTATATAAACATTCATACCATATATACTTTTATTTCAGAATTTACATGTTTACTTTACTTTTGTTAATCGAGTATCTGGAAATGCTTCATGCCTTAAGCAATTGACTATCATGAAAAAAAAGCCGTGAGCGTGTGGTTCCATGCTTTAAACTGAACCATACAAAGTTGATTATTAATATTATGTTCGGCTTTAAATACTTTAGTAATTTTGTTGTTATAAAAAATATTATATGAATATTATAATATGATATTTAAATAAAAAAGTAACTTTTGATTATAATTTTTTATATTTTAAAAAGTAAGTTACAGAACAAGAAACGATTTAATTTCTTCGCAGCATTTCGTACTTCAATGTCAACTACTCAGTAATGCGCTCCGTTCACAGCGATTACATTTTGATGCAAGCGAAAGGGTTAACAAAATATTCTTCCACGGTAAATATATGTAAAGTGCAAACTTTTACCAAATATCTGTGCAGAGCGGTTGGCTCAAATAATACGTGTAATCGAAGATCAGACTAGGTTACGTGTCTCAAGAAAGGGCAAGCAATGAATAACATGTTTGCATTGTAGTAATGTTTGTCAATATTTTAAATAATGAAATAAAAGTAAGACCGAGGAATTTGAAAGGAAACCTACCCAAATTTTCCCCAATATTATTTGCTTTAGTTGCATATGGCGTCACTGTATTTGCCTTTGGGATACTACTATTAGTTACTTGTTTCTTTTGTTTTTCTTTAATTTTCTTTTTCGCCTTTTTTTTGGTATTAGATTCCTCGACAAGTTTTCTCATTTTCTCTTGAAGGGCTAGTAGTTCTTTCTCTAACAATTTCACTTTATTATTTCTTTCTTCCTCTGAATCGTCAGATTCTGAGTCAGACTCTGAACCAGATTCAGAACTAGATGCCGAACTGCCCTTATCCATTGTATGTGGAACACCAACATGAACTGGCTCATCTGGAATCTTGGCATACCTAAAACATAGTAATATTGATTTTATTATTTAATAAAAAAAATGAAGCCATGTATAAAAGTATTAATCAAATTTACCTCATCTCAAACACATCTTGGAGCTTTCTTGCCATTGCAACAACATCATGATCTGGTGGATTATATTTATAACAATTTGTAAATACTAAACGAACATCGGCAGCGAATTCTGCGGCTGTTTTGTACGCTCGATTGTCCATCTTTTGTTTCACAGTTCCAAGGTCCATAGGTTTCTTAATAATATCAAAATAATCATGAAGACCCAATAATTCTGCATCAACCGGTTTGTAAAACGGCCACGCATATCCCTGTCGAATATTTTGTTGCTTTATTGTACACTTCATAAATGCAATCATCAATCAACATATATATGTAAAATAAATGTTCTAACATATTGTTGACTAGCTATTGTATAACTATTAAATTTTTAAGGTATACCATCTAACAGTTCCCTGAATATCATTTCAACAGCTACAGTACTTTGAGTTTCAGTTTAGTAGTTAATGAGATAGGCAAAAGACAATTATTTCGATATCATAGACACATTTAATTTTTTTATAAAAACACTAGTTTTTATACAAAAACATGCCCACGCAATGCTTGAAGTAAAAGCATATTTTTTGTATTTTAATTTTGTTTATACACAATAATATGTGCGAGACCTTTATGTTAAACATTCATTTTCGTTCCGATAATTAGGCCGACACATTGTTGGCCTAAATGGCAAATCCAAATTTTACAGAACCAACAAAAAAATAGTTTTTATAGTAGTTTGAGAAATCCATCTTTACTTTAGATATAAAAAGAGGATTCTTTTTAAGTTAAATACAAAATATTGGCATCAAAAAGGAAAAAAAAAATTGGAGTCACGAATTCTGACAATTAGGCCAAGGGATATGCATTTGCTCACAAATAAACATCAGTTTACAATAAAATTTATCAATGTTATAAACATAAATTATACTTACTGAATGTTTTTTAGAGAATAATTCTTTTAGTATTTCATTACAGCTCTTTAAAGCATCGGACAATTTCTCTTTACTTTTAGCCAATTGGGGAGTCATTGTAGAATGATGAGAAGATGCCCCAGGTCCACCGATACCTGGCGATAGCCCTCCCATTTTAAAACTATCGTCTCCCACTCTTCCAGCCTGTGTTGTATTACAAAATAAACATTATATAACAAACAGATTTTGTAACGCCTGAATTCTCTCGGAATTCATTAAAAAAAAGCACGTTTTCCTTTTTTCTTCCAAAATTTGGAATTTATTAGGTAAGATTTTACATCGGAAAAAAAGGTTAGGTTTAGGTTATTTTTACGTGGGAAAAAAATGTTAGGTTAGGTTTTTTTATGTGGGAAAAAAATGTTAGGTTAGGTTTTTTTATGTGGGAAAAAAATGTTAGGTTAGGTTTTTTTATGTGGGAAAAAAATGTTAGGTTAGGTTTTTTTATGTGGGGTTTCGGAGGGAACAGAGAAGTACCAAATAAATTTAGTTATTGTAAAGAGCAAATGGACTCTAATATTGGATTGTCACATAAGTTTGTTCGTATTTTGGCGAGCAGATATTGACGCCTATATTGGACGGAAAATATTTAGGTGGAGAGGATATTTTCGTAAAATCCGTTGTAGTGTGTGTACACTTGTGGCTACATTTTAGTGTAAAATTTATTTAATTTTGCTACTCAGTTTGTGACCTCGTGTTTAGTAAAAAGGAAGAGCAAATGAATACATACATACATTAAATACCAAGGCAGCGAAAATATACGAAATACGAAATGTCTACGGGGCATCTGCAGTTACCGATCGCGATGTTCAAAAGTGGTATGCCAAGTTCAGAAGCAGAGAATTCAGTCTTAAAGATTACGAGCGCTCTGGACGGCCTGTAAGAACTGACAGGGCCACGATTGTTTGTGGTGGACGAAAATCCATATTTTACACTGCGTGAGAAAGCCGACGTCATGAATGGGTCGCATAGTACCGTCCAAAGACACCGCGCTGAAGGCTATATCAAATGTGAATGATGATTTGAATGAGCGCCAGCTGATGCAACGTATGCTTGTTTGTGATGAGTTCATTAAAAAGAACCATTTCTTCCGAATATGATTACTGGCGACGAAAAAAAGATACTATACAACAATGTTGTGCACCATGGTGCACTAAAAAAAGTGTCTTGTGGTCTAAAAAAGATAGTGCTCCTCAGGCATCGCCAAAGATTAGTTTTCACCCGAAGAAAGTGGAACGTGTGGATGTAAAGGGCGTAGTCTACAATGAGCTGCTACAGAATAATCAGACTATCGACTCTGTCAAATATTGTGAACAACTTGAAGACAACTTGTCTGAAGACAGCTCTTGCACAAAAACAGCCTGCATTGTTTAATCGACGACGAATATGTTTTCACTATGACAATGCGCGACCACATACATTTATAAGTACCGTTCAGAAGTTGGTAGGGTTTTCTTGGGATATTCTACCTCACCCACATCATATAGCCCGGACATTGCACCATCCGACTACCATTTATTCAGCTCATTACAAAATTATCTTAATGAAAAAAGTTTTGCATCTTTGGACGACATAAAAATTCATGTTGTGAGATTTTTCGAGAGCAAACACGAAGCCTTCCGGAGAGATGGACTTATGCAATTGTCTGAACGTTGGTCCAGAGGGATACTCAATAATGGACAATATATAATAATAATAATAAAAGCTTTTATTTTAGAATGTATTTTGCTTTGAATAAATGTTAAAAAACCGAACGAACTTATGTGACAATCCAATAAATTACATTACACAATATATTTCGATAGCATAAGCAAAATGTAGCACTAATGAAAAATATTTATATCTACTACATTACGAAACTTATAAGACGCATAATACTACAATTAGTGGATATCGATATTTCAAGCATTTGAAGTCCAAAATTTAATATAATCCAATTTCACTTAGATTAATAATTACACTGCTCTATACTTTAACTTCGATACACAATTTTCGTTCACATAATAAGAACATTTTATTCAACCAACAAAAAGTTCTCCCTGGTTTTCATCTACTTTGTAGTTTCATTGTAAGTTGAAAGACAAGGTTTCAGTCAAGGTTAGTTTATCATAACTAACCTTGACTGGCCTTGCTCTGGCTTTCTTTTATCATTATATTTGTTAGTTAATTATTATACATTATATCTGTGGCACCATATTAAAAAATTTGCTCATATTCTAGTACCTTTATTCAAGTAATAAAAAATTCATTTCATTAGAAATACCTAGATTTATTTTTTTTGTAATGAACACTCTAACAGGTGGTGGCAGAATGACCAGCATTGTAGTCAATTAACTACAGCATAAAAGCTGAGTCAAGGCCTATTCTTTGGCACATTGTTAATTTTAAGTTATTTCGAAATTTGTGTAGTACTTTACTCTAATTTATAACTTAATTTTTATTGTGATCGTTACTTTTGATATTGTTTTATTGTTACCTTTGATGTTGTTTGTATTGCGCGTTGAATAAACAAGTTATCTATCTATCTAAAACTGTCACCTTTTTCTGACGTCCACTTTCTCTTCTCGTCGAAATTTTAGCGGGCTTAGGTCCACTCTGCTGATCAATACTTGGAGTAGTGTAACCTCCTTCAAACGAGCTCCCCATAGGCGTTGTAGTGTCAGCTTTTCTCTTCACACCTTTTTTTACCTATAAGATAAATAAATAAATGCAATTAATACCAATGTTAAAAATACTTCATTCTTATGAACAGAACATGCTTTAATTGTATACCTTTGCTGGTTGTGTTTGAGATAATGTGACCGGTGGTATTGTGGATACGGGAGGAGCAGTCGCCTGCGTCACGTGAAAACTGGAAGGTTGAGTAGCTACCTGAAACAAACGATAAAAAAGTTTAAATTGTTAACTTTATCCACGGATACCTAACATTGTACAAACGTTTTTAAAGTCAATCCAGTATCTGAGCGCATACTGGCTTACTATCTGGTATAATATAGTTAATGGCAGGACATACCAGACGCATAGACCTGATGCCGGATATTTACCAGATTTCCATTTCATCCCTAATTGTCACCATTGCAAAAAATGCAATATCAATGTTGTGGTGATCGTGTTTTATGGATTTTTTACCGTTTTGCTGTCGCTTGGAAATTAATTTGATGTGAAGAAGAAGAAGAATGCGAAGAGTCAATTTGATCCGTTTTTTAATATATAAAGAAAAAACAAGTAGTTTTAAAATTAAACTATTGTTCTTAAATTATAAAAAATTATTATTAAGTATTTTTATTATAATATTACAAAATTTTAATGCCTACCTTTCATATTTCGAAAGTACTAAGATCTTTCATGTGTCTAAAGCGTACCTTTTATATAGGTACATTGTATAGTTATATTTTTACTGGTAGAAATATTTTTATATGATATTTTCTTTGAACCAAATACGGTAAAGGCCACTCTTATAGATACTGCAAAAAACAAAATCAAAAACGAATGATTTGTTAATTTACTGTATTACATTAAAGGTCATAAAATAGTAATATTCTTTAGTTATATGCTACAAATGGATGTTTTACATTTGTATGTAATGAACCCTATAATGAATGCCATAGTATCAATTTGAGACACCCCCTCTCCGCTATTAAGCGTAGTATTGAACAAATGTATCTCATGTACTTGGGCCGTATATTCTATATTAAAATAATATTTTTTTTCGGTACGAGTGCTCTTTTGGCCGCGACACTCCCGCCGTGTATGAGACACCCCGCAGAAAACGCGCACATAGTACACGGTCAGTCCTACGTTATCACAGTCAGTTATCTCATAAATATCAATTAATCAACATAGATACAAATGTAGAAAACGATTGTTCAAAAATCGAAGAGTACAAGGTGTTTTTTGCATATGTGCAATTTTCATTAGATGGAGGTCGGATACATCCAGCGCTCGTCCACGTGGTTCATCAGATGGAGGCCGGATATACCCACCGCTCATCCACACATGTCATCAGATGGATGCCAGACATATCCGGCGCTGGTCCACACAGGTCATCAAATGGACGCCGGATATATCCGGTACCCGTACCGAAAGGGTTAATGTATCATTAACCCTTTCGGTACGTTACAGAGTGAGTTACAGAACATACAAGTTTTCTCTACTATTTACCTGTTGGGGCAGTCCCGTGTGAGTGGCAGGCGGGGTTGCTGCAGAGGCGGTGAGGGTTGGGGTGGTGGTGGTGTTCGTGGAGCCAACGAACGCGGGCAGCGGTGTCGACGGCACAACTTTAACCGTAGTGCGCGCCGGCAGCGCTCCCACCCCTGCACTTGGAGCCACCACCACCCCCGCACCCGCACCCGGCGCGCCCGCTGAACCGCTCGAGCCGCTCGTTCGCTTCTTAATACCACCCTTTCCACTATTAGACGGAGTTTCAATTTCCTTCTCCTCCTTTTCCATTTGGGCTATCTGTTAATTTTTTTAGGTTTTTAATATTATCCATAATGCTAGTCATACTTAACACATTCCCATCGAGAGACCAGATTTCTCGTTTTTAAAAAAATTAGACATCGGAAAAGGCGAAATCTCATTTGTGCATTTTGCTGATATATTTTTTTTATATATATTGACCACTCACATTTTATATATGAATTTTTTGACAACAATTACATTTGCACTGGTGAATTTTTAAGCATTTATTTAAGAGTTGCGTTTTTTTTCTCCTATTTTACTTAAAAATCACCAAAATCGCTAAAAAGGCAAACTAAAACACTGAAACCGACAAAGAATAAAAAAACATCCCACAAGAGTATTTATAGTACGTGAGACACATGGAGTAAGGAGCGCAACACGATATACACGCCAATTATGTGAAGTATCGTTACACAAAGCAAGCTGTTTCACATACTAAAAACCCAATACTAATAATAGTTATTTCCGACTTTTAAAAATTGAAATAAAAATATTAATTAGAAAAATAATACGCGCAGTTTTAATTCACACGTCGAAATATTTTAATTTCATTAAAATATCCCGATTTATAGGTAAGTTTGAGCAAAAGTAACCTGATGGGAATGTGTTAAGATTTGAAAATCTTATTCACAAAAGTTAAAACGAGCTATTTTCGGACGAGCTTATTTCGGAGCAGACGAGTGCTGGAGTGGAGACCGCCTCTTGGCAAACGTAGTGTGGAACGCCTCCCGGCTAAATGGTGCGATGATGTGCGAGAATCTGGATGAGTGAAGCCAAAGATCGGGCTAGGTGGTGCTACTTGGGGGAGGCCTATGTTTAGCAGTGGACTGCAGCAAAATTAATGTTTATGAATTCG
The DNA here is from genome assembly GCA_031353405.1 of Baronia brevicornis. Taxonomy (NCBI): domain Eukaryota; kingdom Metazoa; phylum Arthropoda; class Insecta; order Lepidoptera; family Papilionidae; genus Baronia; species Baronia brevicornis. The sequence goes on from JASFAT010002032.1 coordinate 184,324, forward strand.
TTCCCTATGCATTCGAGCATCATTCATTCGATCACGATGAAAGTTCGTATAGATATTATTGGCAATTGCGAAGGTTTTCCTCATAGTAACATCAACGCCAACACCCACCTATACAACCACCTACGCTCACCCAAGCATTAACCCTTAATTTGGCAGAAAAAAAATCTTCTTTTCTTTTTTAAATTTTGTGAATAATGTGTTTTAGGATATTTAACCCTTCTTTGTATAATGGTGAAAATTTCCATCATAACACTGAATGCCCAAAAATTATATAAAAGAACAAGTTCACTTCAAGTTGATCGTGTCTGGATACCTTTTGGATTGATGGACATTCCATTGCATAAAAAAAAACATAGCTGCCAAAAATAAGCAAGTGCCACTATCAGTAAAACGAGCTTGAAGTTATCATTCCGCTAGTTGTTGTAATAGCAATAAACGTATGATTTTGTTTTATTATATTTTACAATTTCTTGTAGTAAAAATAATAATTGTTTAGTTAATTATCATAAAGAATAAAATATATCTAATGATATCCTCTTTTATTTTGAATTTAGTACTAAGCCAATGATCTTACTTTTCATGATAATGGAAATTTCTATCATATTGTTTTTTACTAAATTTATACTATAAATATATACTAAGATTTTTTTAACCATTTTTCCTTTAATTTTGAACATGAATTATATCACCTTGATTTATTACACCAATAAAGAAAAAATCATGCAAAGAAGGGTTAAGGGCCTTGTAAATATTAATAAAAAAATCATATTCTTCCCCTTTTTGAGAAAATACAAGTCCTCTGTGGCGGACATTTGACATGAATAAATTACAAATTTGAATTACTCGAATTTTTTTTTAGTTTGCGTTCAGTGTAGTGGACAATATAAAATTAAGGGTAATTACATGATTATTTAGGTATTGTTGATCATAGCAGCCAATTATTTTAAATTAAGTCCCCATTTAAAAACCCACGGCAACACCAGGTACACAGCTCAAAAGCAATATGAAGAATGATTCCATATTTCAATGTTTGTTGTTTGGAACAACATGAAATTGGCCATACAATAACATATTATTACTACAAATATTAATGTTACTTGTACGTGGTGCATTCTGCTGCTGGTGGAGACTGATCACCGATTGAAGGCGGCATAACAGCCCCAAAAAGTAAGTTATAAATATAACGAGATATTTTAACGATCGCACATCTGCATGCACAACGAACTGCAAACCTCACTAGGTTGAGAGAAAATCATGCAATGAACTGTTTATTTTAAAACGTATTTTAAAACATTTTACTAAGTTAATATTGTATGACGGTTATATACATATAAGAACAGTGAATTTCCTTACCCGATTCAAAAATAATTTTTCTAAAGTTTGTGCCATTACAACCACATCTTCGCCAGGTTTGTTGTAAACATAACAATTTGTAAACATAGTATTGAAATCTTGTATACATTCTTGAGCTGAATAGTAGTAGTTGGACTCCAAGCGCTTCTTAATCGTGCCCAAATCCATGGGTTTTTTAATAATTTTATGATAATCCTACAAAATAAATTTTTTTCTTATACTGATAAGGTTATATATTTAAAACAGATGGACAGAACTACGACGACTAAATACATACAGGAAGATTCAACTTTTTGGCGTCAACAGGTTGATGAAAGGGCCATGCAAATTTATGTTTCCATACGGCCTTAATTACATTTTTCTGAAGGAACTGCAATTGATTTGTTATTCGCCCCTGGCGGCGTGGCGTGTCTTCTGGCGGTGTCCCATTGACAGGCTCTACAGTAGGCTGCAGAAAATGTACAAAATGTAAAATAATTCCATATTTACTATATGTACATAATTAAAAATTTTTTTTTAAAAAAAACATGATTATTGTGATGACTTTTATATAGTGTTTAATAGATTGTGCATGACTTAAAGATATTAGTCATTCTTCATCTTATTAATTTACCCAAATTTTGAACACCAAAAAAATTATGATAAATATATAAAAAAAATTATATGAAGATAAATTTGTTTGGCAGTGCGATAAGCAATCAAGATAGAGTGCAGGAGGCAAGACCTCCTGGCACTCTATCTTGATTGCCATAGTGACAACCCTTCTGAAATTACAATATTTATTCCTCTACTTTATAGTTATTACTTTTCATATAATATTGCTGGGCATCACAATTATTAGCCTCTACTTATACAGTTGATAAATGTTAACAGAGCATACTATTAGCCATTTAAATACTGCATGGAGCAGATACATAACATTGTCAATCTACTATACTACTATATCACAATATTAAAAAATAGATAAATGGATATTGGCCTATTAATCTGTTGTATTAAACTATTTTACAATTATAAACATAAATACTTACGGTACTCGTGGTTGCGAGAGGATCTACTGCCTGTTGCATTGTGCTGGAGTCTGCAATCTACCTGCCAATGTTACACAAATACTATAGTGGGTGTATAGACATTATTAACATGGTTGATATGCAAAAAAAACTCTCACCTCAATTGTAACAAGAGGTTCGTCCAGTTTCTGACTAAGAGGCATCAGCTATATCCTGTGATAACATTAAACCATTTTACCATAGTATATGTTTTGGCGCCGATGCACCTAGCAGTAGCTCATTTCGATCATTGAGAAGTTTTCTTTAATCTGAAAAACGTCATATCCAATACAATAATTGGATTACACAAATGAAAAAATAACGAAGAAATTGGAAAAGCATTTGAAAATCTATATTTAAAATAAGTATATAACTAAAGTACTGTTATAGTTAACCAATGGGAACTAACTTTTACCTTTTCCAATAAAGTGAGTCAATTATATACTGAGGGCCCTGTAGATACATTGCCGATATAAGGACAAGATGTGAATAGTAAAAAGGGCAGAGAGAAATAGGTACGAAAAAGTATAGGCAGTTTGGTCTTCAATTTCCAGCACTTACAAACAAAAACTCTAACTAATTGCAATAAAACAAAAATATAAATAATGACTTTCATAAATGTCGAATGTTTCCATACAGAATAAATTTTCATTCTTTATCCTGCAAGGATATATCCCACTTTCGTCCTAAAGTTTGACCTCACATATAGTTGTCACATGTTAAATTTCATTCAATTAATTTTTGAAAGATTATTGTTATCATTTTTATGTTTATTCAGTTATAATAGAAGAAATATCAAATATAAAAGTGCAGTAATATTGTATTATGTACATATAATACAGCCAAAATAATCCACTACGGTATAATGGCCTCCCACGAAATGCAAAGCCCCTCATTTTGCAATAACTTTTGAATGCAGATAAGACATCTCAGATTGGATTTTATTCTCAAATAGATGCTATGCATCTGATACTGATATTTTATCCCATAGCTGCCACATATCAGACCCACAGAAAGAAATGGGACAATCCTATTTTATGCTTAGAACCACACAGATCTCTAAATATTTCAACACTATTACCAAGCACATTCAATTCAGAAAGTATATGAATTATATTATATATATAACTGATTATATTATAATTAATAACAATGAATTTAAATTTTCCTCAATAAAACAAATTCATATTCAGTAAGGGTGAAACATGCTTTATAAAAAAAAATTATATAATAAACACTTTGTTTTGCATAGGTAAGACTGACTCAAATAATTTCGTTTGTCACCTGTACAACATCAAATTGGTTATTACCAGTATTTGCCCGATAGTTTTTACAGAACACATATGTTGTGTTACCTTTGTGTGTGTTAGACTGCTAAGTGTTATGCATTAATTTTACAAAATGGATAATATGACATTTCCAAGTAGACTGAAAATTAGAGCTTGTTTATCAGTTTACTATGACAGTTGCAATAAGGTTGATGTCTCACCATTTTCCTGTTGAATTCACAAATGATGTATAACTAACACTATGATTTGTATAACTGAACTGGAGATAATCAGATCAATGAAACAATTACAAAATTCATTGTCATATCATTCATTGTCATAGTATAGTCAGATTTTTACCTGTTAATTTTCAATCTAGTGTTTTGTGATAGTTGTTTATTTAAAATATGAAGAATATCTCTTCAGAGGTCACCAATTCCACATCTGAAAGTTAAAGAAAAAAATATAAGACAAAATGTAGATCATATTCTGCCAGTTCGTCTTATTGTTTTAGTCAATTAGTAAGAGTGTATTTTTAACTGTAAATATTAGTCTATTTTCTTTTTGTTATATTAACTTGAAAGTGATTCTTATTCGAGTATAGTTGTTGGAATACTGTTCTACTCCAAATATAATAAATATATATGATATAACTTATACAATTGCAAGAATATGCTTTGCAAAATTAAGCTTATTATAAGCATTTGATAAGATTAAAATTTAATAAAAAAAATTGTTTTAGTGTTATTTTTTTTTGTTAGTATATTACAATTTAAGCGTTGACTTGTTTTTAAACATTATCTTAAATAGATAAAAATTTAAATATTCACAATTGACTACAAACAATTGTTGCAGTATAAAATTATTATTCAAATATAATTAATAAATGTTGAAAAAAAAAAGAGAACTAGAACTGCAAAAAAAGGTCATCAGTGTTAGCAAATAACTAATTCTGATTAATTTTGTCAGACCAGTAAAATTAAGCAAATGATAATCTAATAACATAACCCAATGAAACCCTTTTTAATTATACATTTCTCCTTTTATTTACCATTGTTGCTCATTACTATTATGTTGACATTTTCTAATAAAACACAATTTTTAATATTTGTATTGGTTGACTAGTAATTATCTTTATTTCCTTTGAAACCTCTTCATTTAAACTAATTTTTTTAATAAATATTGTTATTTATTAAAACACATTAATTACCAATCTTTATTTAAACATCATATTCATAGATCAAATCTTGAAAATAAAACACTTTAGATTCGGCAATTTTAGAAGTTTAACTATCATTTTTGTGCTAGTTCAGCATAGAATTCAAATACTACTGATAAATACAAGTGAAATGTTATTTATTATGTAATAAAATAATATTTGTAATAAAAAAACAATATTATTTATAGTCATACAATTTTATTTATCATTGATTTTTGAGATTTTTCATAGAATGTATAATAACAGAAATATTAAAATTAATGAACTATAACTATTACTGTACCAATAATTTGTATGTTTTTTTATTAATTTTTATTTTTATACAAAAAACATAAATGCATTACAGAAAGGTACTAAGTATACTTCAACAGAATGTTTTGTTCTATGCAATATTTGTAAATAATTATTTGCATTATATATTTCCTTTTTGAAAAAGAATGTTTATTTGGCAATGACCTAAATAATGATTTTCTATGAATAACTGACATACATACTTCAACCAAGCAGTCTTTGAAATATCAAGTCATACTTAACATATATTCATAGACATATGCACATTAACACATGCAAGTGCAAACATACACCTAATAAACATGTAAGACATACTCTTTTACTTACAAACAACTAATATTCACTGCTAAAATATTCCTATATAGTCCCACAACACAAGCTGAAGCCTAGCACAGTACCTACCTATAACTGAAAGAGTAAATAAAAAAAGTATGTTGTTAAGGTAGTAGTATACAATTGGTTTGACTAATTTAAGAAAATACAATTTTAATCTTAGTGACCTACAAGGATAACAGAATCATATATAATACTAGTGAAAACTCAAACTTTGTATTCATACTACATAATAACATTTACTACTTTCCAAAATATGAAGGAAATTTCAATATTTAGGATAAGGTTTTTAATTTAATTTACCATACAATTAAGAATTTTATCAGTAAAATATTTTAACATTATTAAACGGCTATTGGTAGAATTATATGAAGATATGTAGTTAACTGCACTATCAAGGAAATATATTTTGAGTCTAGAATATTCTTTAACCACTATTTTATAGTGTAATGCAAATTATAGTGTAAGGATTTTGATGGGATAAGCAATTGAATAAAAAGTTTTTCTAATTTGATAATGTATATATTTTGAAGAGTTCCAGGTTTTCAGCATATAATATTACATTTTAATTTCATTTTTCTTTTAAAATTTTTAAGAAAACTAGTTCCAATTGCCAAAGCCCACGCTACAAACTTAACTTGTACGAAGCAAATTAATAACATTTAACATAAAACTATTCAAATTATGAACCTAGAGAAGGGATCGTTTGGCTTGAAAATAATTTTGGTGGACATTACTAGTACAAGAAGCCAAAAAACAAAATCTTCAATTACTGCTTATTTTTTGCAACATGCACGGTCTACTTTTACAAATATTGTAGTCTTAATAAAAGGGTAACAAAATAGCATGAAAATACAATATATACATCTTGATAAAAGCTAAAAAATTATGAAAAAAGACTTACGAAGGATATTAACGCCAATATGGCGGATGAACTAAAAATACGATGTTGGAGTTACTTCTGCAAAAGCAAACTATCAATTTGCTCGAAATTATCATACACTCCACAAAATTCAAAGTTCATAGTCATTAACTACATATATATATATAATTTCATTGTCTATCAATAACAAAAAACACTGTCCTTTTATACAACAAAGAAAAGCACAACCCGAACTCTACTGGTACAAACGAGCTTCAGACATGGCGGCCAAACATACACCGAGTGACGAGCGTCTGTCTCTCGTCGAACCTAAAATTCATTTTTCACTAAGTCGTTCTGGAAAAGAAATATTACAAAAACAGCATCCAAAAAATTAAAAAACCATAATATTTCAATTTTAGTAAATTGATGACAAAAGGTTTCATAGTATTCATAGGATTCAATCTGTGACAATAACGCTCTCAGCTTCCATAGTTAAACCCAGTTCACGATGTAGTGGCGCCCTCATATCATACTAGTACTAGTGAATTGTCTGTTCTGTCCTGTTACCTACTGTATTAGAAATAAATACCTACTGCTGTCTGTAAGTTCAAAATCGATACACTAAAGATAGTCGATCACTTTCAATACCTATTAATTATATAAATTGATATCTTACTATTCAATTATGTTTATATTTCTGTTTTAAAACCTGTCGAAATCATAATTAATAAATTAAACATACATAGAAACATTTCATTATTTTGAAATTACTTCTTTAATATTCCTGTGCAAAAAGCATTACAAAAGTAAAAAAGTAGCATTTCTTAAAAATTGAAATAAAAGTTGTCAGGATAATAAATTACATAGAAAAAGAAGATAAATGTTTCGTATTAAATAATGCATGATTCTTAATGCTTGCTATTTGCAAGAAAATTTCAGATATAACATATATAATACAAAAAAAGTAATTATTATATTTAATAATATATAAATAAATATAATTAAATAAGCACAAAAAAGTAACTGTTTTTGTGCTTATTTAATGTTTGTAAGTTGTAAGATAACCTCAAAAAAAGTATTTCTCCTCTTAACTGTCAAACTCGTTTAACTGTGTACTACACTATTAGGAAATAAACGAGAGTGACGTCCATTTAAATATAAATTAGATAATATAAAAAGATCATTTTAATCAAAATTTATATTCATTAAAATATCTACTATTAAAATGAACTATTTTTGATACGTTTAGAAAACACTTAGAATATAGGGGATAAATTCACACTATTCCAAAAATTATACGACTACGAACAATCTGACAATAACTGAAAAAATTTGGTCGTTCTTGAGAAAATTGAGCCAAATTTTTTGTTCTTTTAAAAGATTTTAACAGAGTAGTTTCAGATGGTGCTAAAACCATATATATATATTTATGTTTAGATAAAAATATTATTAATAATACTCTTTCTTTCTTTGATGGCAATTTGTTATAACTATTATGCCAGTGTCAAGTAAAAAATTCTACCAAAACCTTCTAAGGACTTTTGTAGACAATTTAAAAAGTCACGACACACGCAATTACTTCATATCACTTCACTGATGTGCCTTAATCGAACTATATATTTTACAATACGCCAAACAACATAAGATTATGAAAATGTAATAAAAACGCAACGTCACTGATGTACCTAAGTTAGCACACAAAAACAAACATTTATAAAAATCGTTTGTAGAATTGAACAATCTATTAGATAATTGTATTTTGTTCAATATATTGTAAATGTTGTATGTATGTAATAATATTATAACCGAGCAGGAAATCGTCAGCTTTGTATATGTTCTTATTTCACTCCTGCACTATTTAAGTAGATCAAGTATTGAGCCCACAAAAATTGTAGTTTATACTTACAATTTGTTATTTCTTTTTATAATTACTATTTATTTATTTCTGTACCATTTTACACAATTTCAATTTGCAGGTGACTGGATGTAATATCTCATGTCTTCATCTGTAATTTTGACTTATACGCAGTATATAAATAAATATGTACAGTGAAATATTTAGGTCTATTCATTTTTCAATTTAGTTTAGTTTATATTAAAATTTTCTTTAATCTCCAAGATTGCATTGATCTTGCAGTGCAATCTATTTTTATGAACATTTGATTTCACTTTGTTTTTATATAGCCCATATATATGCCTCTGTTGAGTTCGGGCCTCTCCATTTCTGAAAGGAACGAACCAACCACCTTTATCCAATGTGGGATTGGCGGGGTTACCAGATGGAATAAATATCTGTAGGCTATACATATATTTATTTATTCTGATGCGGGGATCGAATCCGCGACTATTAACTCCGTGGGTGGGGCGCCCCACTACTGAGTCAATTGGGCGTTGATGTTACTTACTTAAAAGAAATTCTAATTCTTAAATGATTTTTCAAAATTACTAGTTGCCTCTTCATGTACATTAGTTTTAATGAATCTCCGAAATTTTTAAAATAATGTTATTTCTAGACCTGCGCCTTAAATTGGATAGGCTAGGTATGAATTCATCAAGTTTAGTTCGATTTAGCAAATCGATACACATACACATCTCTATTTTAATTAACGGTGGTTGCCAGGTTGCAATGACATATAATGCACATTAAATCACGGAAAATAATATTGTCCGACTCTATGTAATTACCTAAGCAAGCATGAAATTTATCTTATAAACACTAAGTACGTTTAATAGCTATTATAGCAGGTTAACTGTGAAATACAACACGTAAATGGTTTTTGTAGTTAATGTTTTCATGCGATTTTAACTAGTAAGTTATGTTTTAATTTTAACGAATTACATAAATCATTGTTAGGATCAATTTAGAGCGAACTGTACTTGACTATGAAAACGTAATGTAGACGAAGTATTCTAAGTTCTGTTCAAAAGTGAAAGTGCTTACGCGTTAGTTTTTACGAATGCACTTTATATAATTTATAAGTTTATAGTTTTATTTTTTTATTATTAGTGTACATGTGTTACTTAATGAAAAATTTCCTTTATTTTATAATTTTTATATACATATATGAATCATACCAATAGCACGTTTTTAGTGTAATTGTTAATTATGGTGTATGGTTGAAGTTTAACAACAAGTGTAGAATTTGTTATCGTTTTTACAAATGAAGTTTATCAAACAACTTACTTTTGTATAAACAGTAATGCTGCTATAGTTTTTAAAACATTACGGTGCTACCTGTAGTGTAATTTTAACTGATTATAAAGTTTAGTTGTCTATAGTTTAATCACTAAAGTAATTTCATATAAAAATAAATATTTGTAGAAATAAATATGGAAGAATATAACCATATGCACATAGGACATTCTCATCATGCAAATGAAATGATTCAAAATTCAGATCAAATGGGGCACTCAAATCATCATATTAATGCAACACATAATATGGATGATCTAAATGTAAGTCTTACATTTGACGATAAATAATATCCAATTTTAATGAATAGTTGAAAAATAAATCTTAAAAGTTTCTCAATATAAAATCCTTAAGAGTACTGCTTGTTACTTATAAATTATTACATTTCCAGAACATCATGAATACCACTGAAAATTTCCAATTAAGATTAGCTGCCAATGGTTATGAAAATTCGGCAGTCCATGAGACTCATGATATTTCTGTAAACCATGAACACACAAACCATGGTTTACATCAAATGCAAGGAATGTCCATGACAGTAAGTACTGATATTGACTTAACAAAAACATTTTCTATTACTTAATTTTATGTATTTTTTTTCTTCAGTTTCATGGAGGATACTTGGAAACAATTCTTTTCTCCTGGTGGAAAGTGACAGATATTGGTGAATTCATAGGATCATTTTTAGCAATATTTATCATAGCATTATTATATGAGGGGTAAGTGTGTATGTAGCAATACTTTTTTAGCTTATATAGTAAGAGTACTTTAACTTAATTATGTATTTGAATAAAATTATCAAATTCTTTTTTTTTTACACTAATAGGCATAATGTTATTAATACAACTATAAAATGTAAAAAATTTAACCTCAATGTTCAGGCTAACCTGGAGGCAATGCAATTTTTTTCAGACAACTGTTTTGTTTTACAACAAACTGACAATTGCTTATTTTACCATTTGGAAAATCAGTATCATTATATCCAAGGAAGGATAACAAATATTATATGTCTTAATCGCTGCATCTTACATTCAAAACTAGACAACTATGCACCAAACAGTTGCCTTCATCAAGGTAAAATAAATTACTCAATACAATTTCATTGAAATTGGTTTTTGATTATGTATTTCAGATTGAAGTATTACAGGAAACACCTGTTGTGGAAAACTTATACAGGATTACAGTATTGTGCTGTTTCACCCCCTGATAAAGGTGTTGCAAATATTTGTGCAGCTGATGAGCCTCAAGTTATACAGTTGAGTGAAATTTTTGAAATTTTGTGTAATATACAATTAAAGTAAAACTATTAATAATAGTAATATCCTTTTTTTAAGGCCCATGCCTCATGTATTGGAAAGAAACATGTAAGTTAAGCATTCTTTGCTTCAAAATTAAGTACAGTAGACTCCATACAACATAGGGATATGTTCACATAGTAGGAAATTGCATTATTGCATATAATATTAATTATAGAACCAATTTATGTAAATTCAAACATGACTCAAGATTGTAAATGTTCTTATATATTTCAATACATATCTATTATTGTTCTTTTTATATACACACTACTTTTTAAAACTGCTTCATTGCTTGTTTATAAAAAATCGGTTACTGTATACATTTGCTTTTCTAAACAAAAAATCTGAAAATATGTAAAAATATTAAAAAAAAATTTTCGTTGGTCCCTTATAACCCTCTATCTAATATTAGTAGTGAGTTATAAAGGAGTCTACTGTGCTCGGTATTAATAGTAGGAATATAATAAATCTATGATTTATATTACTACAAAAATTGATAAACTTTATTTCCTTTCCTAGCCCTACCATGATGAGTACAACACATGCATGGCAGACTTTATTGCATGGAATGCAAGTACTAGTGAGCTACATGTTAATGTTAGTGTTCATGACATACAATGTATGGCTATGTGCTGCTGTTGTCCTTGGATCTGCAACAGGTTACTTCCTCTTTGGTTGGCGTGAATCAGTAGTAGTCGACTTCACTGAACATTGTCACTGATCAAATATTAAGTTCACTAAACCAGATTAGTATTATAATTAATTTTATAGCCTTGCCATTAAAACACATAATGGGTTATATCATGGTGTTATTATTATCCTGTTATAAGAAAATTGCCTTTTTGGGTGACCAAGCAGCATTTGTATGTTATATATTTTGTAGAATATTTAGAATATAGACAAATATAAAGATTTGAAATAAAATGTTTTTTTAATTCTACACCCACAAACCACCAAAATTAGGATATTAATGCCAAACAATCTACCAGCAACAACAAGTCCCAAATCAGTAAGTATTCAAGTCTCTTTAAAATTAGTTATGTACAGTTCCTCTCATAAACAGCTATTTGGTACCATTTTGAAACTTACACAAAACAAGGTATACCATGTTGTAGCTAGAATTCAAGTACTTGTCTTGTGTTATATCAAAACATAAATGAAACCTATGCCTCATATAAATTAAGGCAATAGGTACCAAGTTTTCGAAACAGAGTCTAAAGATATAAAATTAGAAATTTAATTTCAAATACTTTATAAATGAAAAAGTTAATTTTGAAACTAGTAAAAAAGAAATTCAATATTTCAGACGAAAACTTTGTCCAAGAATGGCATATTTATCTGTAGCATGAATGGGTCAGGTCGCGCGGGGAAGTAACACACTCCTGCAGAAAACTGGGTCTAAGTGGTAGCTTAGCCACGGCGCTTCGTCCGGGCCCAACCTCTCCCCCTCTCAAAATGACCTAACCATAAAAGCCGGTGACACTTCTGAACTGCCTATAGTACTGGTTTATGGGCGGCATTAATTTCTTTTCATTAACTGATAGGCCTGCTTGTTTGCCTTCATTTCCCATAAAAAAAATTATGGAAAACGACAATGCAAAGGAAAAATATATTTAAAAAATAATAAATATAATTATTATAAAAAAAATACTAAAACACAATAATCATGAAAATTATATGTATTACTCTTATCAAAAATGTTGAAAACCAAGCAAAGACAATTTCATTCACAAGCAAAGCACAAAATGTGTATAGTCACTTCTAGAAAGGTAATGAGGGATTCATCTTATTTATAATAAATATATTAATCTTGATTCTTGTTTCATGTCATTTCAAAACCATACCATTTATGTGAGTGAAACCTATAATTTAAATTATAATTTTTATTTATGTTTTTGTAAGATGGAACATTTCTAAACCATAGTCAAATTGTTATTTTAAAACCACTATGAAATGACCATAGCAAATGTATTTTAAACAACATTGTTATTATCTAGCTTAATTTATTAAACAAAATCTAGCAAGAATGTTTATTTATTTTTGTTTGATCTGATGCCTCTGTAAACAATGCTTTTTTAAATTGGAACTACTATTACACTTATAACTACAGTATTTACAGGCATATGGCCTCACTGACGTATGTATCCTTTTATGAACATTTAAGGAATTAATAAAGCTTGTCCTGAAAGCACACTGATCACACATGTAAGGCTTTTCAGATGTATGTGTTCTAGAATGCTTTTTAAGATTCGAAGATACTTTAGTATTGTAAGTGCACATAGGGTATTCACACATATACTGTTTTTTTTTAATGATATCAATGTTTTTTTGGGTAGAAATCTTTTTCTTGATTATGTTCCTGAAACAAAAGTCTGATAAGTATTTATTTCATTAAAAATACTCATTATTTATTCATACAAAAACTTGCCTATTTGATAAACTTTCAATTGCATCTCTTTGGATTTGATCATTTCTATCATACAATTTATATTTTAAGTTTATTTTTGCATTTTTGATTACTTTTGACGAATTTTCACTGTTTATTTCGTTTAATAATTGTGAAATAATAGACTGTGGCTGTGGACTAAATTGAATAACATTGGATTTATTCGGCCTACCACTTTTATTTAGGCATTGCGAAGGAAGTGTTTCAGATTTTGAAATCTCTAGCGGATCTTCCATAATATAAAAAGCTGGCGAATAAATAAAGCACGTATTTTTCTTTTCTTAACTGTTTAAATAAAAACTAGACTATATAATTTACTCTATAATTTGAGCATATCACAATATGATTTTTAAATTCAAGACAATAGTATTGTTAGAATTTAGAACAAATTACTGATACTAGATAAGAGCTGAAGTCAAGAATTAAGTGGTCTAGGCTTAGGCAATCCACTTACATTACAAGTTATAACACTTTTATATGTACTAGTCTAGTGTTGTTCCTCATTGCATAAATAAATATGATAATTATCATACACGAACCAATAATCGGTTTAATTTAAAGAATTCGTGAACTTTTTGCAGAATGCATCTAACACAAGTAGTTTGTATTAGTATATATTTTTAGTTTTTTATGACTTTTGGCTCTGCCTGCTGATGAAGTATCAGGGATACAGCGTGATTTTATGTATGTATTAATCAATTTAGATATAGACGTCAACTTTTTGTTTAATGTGTTCGCCTCTCAATCTATTTTTGTTATACAGAAATGCTAAATTCACAGCAAACGTTACTAAGAAAGTTTGGCATATCAAATATTTTTAAGTTATTAAGAAATATCGAACTTAATGCTCGAAAGCTTGTTGTGACTATTGACTGCAGAAGTTTATGTTTTGGCGGAATGGCCACCATTTTAGCAAGATAGCTTGTGATAAGTTCACTAGTGTACTACCGTAAAACGGGGTATATAGGCACAAAACCAGGAAAGTTTTTTTATATCATAATGTCCAATAATTTTGGTTAGTAAATCTATTATTATATTTGTGTTTTTAAAGGAACAACATTTTTTTTAATAGTGGAAAACGTTATTTTGATAAAAGATTGATTTTATTATTCTGTGATACATCAGGAAAGTTTTGTGCATGGGTATGTACAATTATAATTTAAATTTATTGATATCGATGAAAATATTTGTACGTGTACAATTTTATCACTATTGAGGTGAATAGAGACGCGAAAAGGGAATACACATACCATATGGGGTCAATAGAAACGTAGTATGGGGCTCATAGAAAAGATAATGTTTGGAGACTATACTAACTATAAGTCTGTAGATAAAATGTTGTTAGGGTTGGCACAATCCTATGTCCTGATGATAAAGTACTTTTAAGATATCAGAAAATCTAAACAAAAAGTCCCAACTAGTTGAGTTTATGGTGTGTATTATATTCTCACTTATAAATTTGAAATTAATTTTATAGACAGGATTTTCAAAATATATGTTATATTAACATGATTTATATATTATGTGCCTGTTACACAGAGATTTTGCGCCATTTGTTTAAATAAATATACAAACTTTTTACTTAATTGCAGGTAAACAATATCCAACATATCGTGCATATACAAAGCTGATCCAAGGGGCAAAAGGTATAATAAATATGATGTACACCTTATAGCGAAAGTAGTACAAGCGTATATATCTGGCAATATATCTCTGAAATTCATAGCTACCAAATTTAAAATAGACAAGTCTGTATTATATACACGCTAATCGAACTATGAAAAGGCAAGGTCAGACTGTCTTGTCCGATGAAATCGAAGGAACAATAATAAAACATACAAATATACGTGTTGGTTCATCTGATGATTATGAAGAAATCGAGGAAGAATCAGAAAATGTAAAGGAAAAAGCTAAAGGAGGCGGAAAAAGGACGAAAAAAATAAAGAAGCGATTAATGACGAATATGTAGCGTATGATGATGAAATGAATAAATAAGGCTTTTAGATCATTGATGATAAAAGAGAAAACAAAGTAGATAAAGCGTAGCGTAAAAGTAAAAAATCAAAAGAAAGGCAAGAAAAATGAAGAAAAAGAGATTAATTAAGTCATGAAGAAACTAATGACTCAAACTTTTTTAATAATATGCAAAATACTGAAATATGTTGTTTATCTAATGAAGATATAGAGGCGACGTCCATTACTATTGGACAATACGTTTTGTATGAAGGAAATAAAATAGTCATAGCAGAGAATTTTACAAGCACAGAATCTAGAGAGAATTTGACAACGATAATAAAGGAATTTATTACAAATAATAAAGTAAACATTCTTGCTGACAAAATTATATCTATAAGTACTTCGGACAGGAAGATATCAGTTAAGTTAAATGACTGCAGACAAATTTTACACGTTCTGATGTTAAAACTGTTAGTCAACCAATTACCAGCGGTTTTAGAGGTAATATGGTTCCTGCACGTCGATCGTCGTACTAAACTAATGATGATATTCTTAAAAATTTAAGGAGATCTCATCTGAGGAAGTGATTTAAAATTAATAAGACTGATAAATAAATAAATTAGAGACAACACATTGTAATACTCTTTGATTCCTTATAAATTATAATGAGTGTGATTTGAACTTCTAAGTGCAGTTTCTAATAAAGTAAATAGTTACTCAAAATATTTAGTTTCATTTCACAAACAATAATATTCACAAATATAATCAGGCAACTCACTTAAGGTGGTGAGTACCTTTGATTATTTACCTATACATATACTATCGAAACAGTAGCAGCCCTAGCATTTTTTCTATTTAACCCATATGCCATAACCATTGAACCCACATCAAATCAAAATAGGAAAGACATTTTTTTGTTTTATAAATTATTTATAAAACATATAAAACACTTTTTTATGTTTAGTAAATGTAAAACCAGTATTAACTCATACTCCAACATAAATAAGTTCATATTTAAAGTTGAAAGCATTGAGTAAATTTGACTCAAAGTCTAAAAATGTTTCTATCGACCCCATTTTATGGTATCTAACTTCAATTCTTATATTTAACTTAAAACTGGCATAATTGTACTTGATTACCATCACGAAGGAAAAACAGTGATAACATGCTCTGTGCATCAACGAAGTTATCAATTTACTGATAATTGACATAACTAAAGAATTGAATCGAAGATATGGACAAGCAATTTTTTGTTTAATTTTATTTGCAAAAATGTCTTACAAAGTAATACAGTTACGTACTATACATCCTCCTTATATGTTAAAAAAGGAAATTATTAGTAAATTTTGTCATTCACAGTCAAAAGGTGCTAGTTTTCTAGATGAAATGCAGAAGCATTATATTCCAACTACATATATTCAAAGAACTCTTTTATCAGTTGGGTCGGGTGTTATTGCTCTTTTAAATCCATATAGAGGTGACATGATAGCATGCTTAGGAGAAGTTACGGGAGAAACTTCTATAAAATTTATGCGCAATAAGATGTTGGAAACTAATGAGGGAGCTGAGATTTTAAAAGAACAGCCACGTATAAATTCAAAAACGGTTTGCTTTCAGTCACTTTCGGAAATGCCAGAAAAAACTCTTGGTCGAGTTTATGCAGAATTTATGAAAGACAATAATATAACAGCTGATTCTAGATTACCTGTTCAATTCATTTCTGATCCTGAATTAGCATATGTTATGCAAAGATATAGAGAAGTCCACGATTTAGTTCATGCTACGTTATTTATGAAAACGACTATGTTAGGTGAAGTAAGCATATATCTATTTCTATATTTTACTCATTTTCTACTATTTTAGATAGAAAGAATAATGTAATTTAACTGCACTCAAATTATTGGATGTATAAAAACTAATCAATCAATCAAAATATCTTTACAGAAGTAAATCTTATAAAATTATTTTTCAATCATGTAAATTTTATTGGTAAAACATTATTTTAATATTCAAGTAACAATAGTACAATTGTTTAAGTTTGTGCTTAAGACCTAAGAATGTGAATTACCTATCTTTGGACTGAAAATGTGAACCATATTTTTCTTACACAACTATGATAGGTTGAAATTGAAGTTGTTAACAAGAGTTCTAGTCATGTCAAAACATTGCCAGTGTATATTAAAAATACAAAGTATTTTGGATAAGACAACTGATTGACTCAGTGGCCGAGCCCTCTGCCCGCGGAGTCAATGATTGCGGGTTCAATCCCTGCATCGGAATAAATATATGTATGAATTTATAAATATTTATTCCGAGTCTGGTAACCCCCCCAATCTGCATTTCCTTTTCTGCTCTTTCCCTTTTCTTCTCTATCCTTTTTCTTCCTCACCTGCCCTTTCCCTTTTCTTCTCTATCCATTTCTTTTCTCTCTGCCAATCCATAGTCAGCCGTGCCAATGGATGCACGGCTAAGGGTGAGCTTAGTGGCAAGCGTGCCGACCGTTCCGTGATCGGGCTCCCCCGGGTACTATAGTGCCTTACCTCAGCATGCAGGGCTCTGCAAGGGCTGACCTCCCTTGCGGCTCGTGGGATTCATTAAGACGAGTTTAATACACCTAATTTGTTGAAAATGACAGCGACATGGTTCGCCACCAGTCACATCCTTATTCTCACACACACATATATATATATATAAAATATATATATATATATATATATATATATATATATAAATATATATATATATATATATATATATATATATATATATATATATATATATATATATATATATATATATATATATATATATATATATATATATATATATATATATATATATATATATATATATATATATATATATATATATATATATATATATATATATATATATATATATATATATATATATATATATATATATATATATATATATATATATATAAAATAGAGATATATATAATTAATTATCTAAAAGACAGCAGTAGCAGTTTAAATGCTGTCTCCACTTTTGTCAACACTTTTTGTCTTAATTTTTTTCTACCTAGATAGTGTCATTTTCTGGCAGAGCGATTTTGTAGAATAATGTATACATCTGGTAATTTTTTAATGTTTACATATATAGATCAATTACTTCTAAGACAAAATTGCTGAAGAGTATACAGTGTTCACTAGTGTTTTCTACAGCTTTGAAAAATCTATTAGACATATTTTTGGAAGTGCAAAATATTTGAATAATTAAATTTTAAAGGTTTCAGTTAAATGGGTAGAAGGCATTCAAACTAAATTACCTATGTGTATTAGTGGTGGAATTTTGGGAGCAGCAAGGCTAAAGCCAAAGCATAGACAACTATATCTTAAGTATTACTTGCCATGGTCTATTATGACTGGAAATAATGCTAAATTTTTGCAAGGTACAGTAATATATTGGTATAAAGGCATAATTTGCAATTAAACCATTTATTTATGGATGTGTTATAAGTGAATTTACATTGTTTACAGGAATTTATTTTGAAAAAAGATGGGAGCAGGATATAGAAGATTTCCACAGAGAAATGAATATAGTTAGGCTGACTATAAAATGACATATTTTGATTAGTGTATGTAAATTAATACTTAAGAGGTGTATTTAGTAGTCCTTTCAGTAAAAGTAACATGTTATAACTACATTTATAATCATTTTCCTATATTTTATTGAATTTTATTACACATTAATAGCTCACATCTTTAAACACTGGGTCTTCCTTAAAGTGAGACTTGTAGCGTCAAATGATCCCATTGCCGCATTTACTGCACTAAGCACTAATATTTTCTCTACAAATACTAAGTTTTTATTTTTTGATTAATATCTGATAACTGCTCGTTATCAGACATCGTCTCGAATTTGAATTGTCGCTATATATTATTTAAAAGTGAATGTGAAGGATGCTATGCTATATGTATAATAGTTTCAATAAATATTAAAACCGTTTGGTACTCTACAG
The DNA here is from genome assembly GCA_031353405.1 of Baronia brevicornis. NCBI lineage: Eukaryota > Metazoa > Arthropoda > Insecta > Lepidoptera > Papilionidae > Baronia > Baronia brevicornis. Next base: position 203,580 of record JASFAT010002032.1, read on the forward strand.
GTAACAGCTTTTCCCAACATTTTTTAAAGTATAATATATGCAAATGTATTTGCATTAATAAATAAATTCCACAATAAAAAATATTACTATATTTTGTGCTCGCTTACAGTACAAGTTCATAATAACATTTCTGAGCTGCATCCATTGGGATTATGTAAAGGAGTCATACGATTTTCTACCTCTACAATCCATTCATACCATATTCGATGTGAATTAACACATCGCCAAAATGTAGCAGTAATTTTTTCACCTTTATGTACCCTTAGAGGAGTCTGAAAGGAATATTTGAATATAAAATTAATAACCCAAAATTGTCACTCTTATATAACAAAGTAGCTCATTTCACAATAAAATACACTATAAATTCATAATAAATAAATTAACTATACTTATTTTTATTTTATATAATACTTTATTGTACACAAAACATGAAATACAAGAATTAAAAGGAAAGATGTACAAGGGCGAGCTTAACTCAAAATTGAGTTTTCTTTCAGCAAACCCAGGAGTGAAAGAGAGATAAGATAAGCTGTGAGGATAGAAATAAGTGTACAACAACAAAATATAATAATAATATACATACATAACAATACATACTATATATAAACATATGAATACTAATAATATATAATATAATACTATATAAATAAGAGGATACATATATATAATATACATATATAAATATTTTATACTGAAAGGAAATGTTCTTTAATTCTTCTCTTAAATACATCCAGTGAGAGGCTATCATGTATAGTATGTGGGAGAGACTTCCACAAGCGCACTGCGTGTACAGTGAATGAGCTACCGTATTGGCTGGAAGAATGCGGAGGAATACGAAGGAGAAGGGAGGAGGACGTGCGACTGGGCTGATCCCTGGGGACAAGAAACTGGAAACGCTCTTGAAGATATGCTGGAGATCTGGGATTATGTAATACAGAGTAAAGTAAAGAAAGGATGTGAGTATCTCGACGCCGTCGAATAGGCAACCACTTCAACCGGGCCCGAAATTCCGTACGTGATCGTACTTCCGAAGTACAAAAATGAAGTGGATGCACAAATTCTGCAGACGCTCGAGTTTGTTAAGGAGCTCCTCCGTTGAATCAAGGAAACAGACATCAGCATAGTCTAGAAGTGGAAGAAGAAGAGATTAGGGAAGGGTTGAAGAGGATGAAGGGTATGAAGAGGCAGGAATTTTTGAAGTCGTTTGAGAGAATGAAAGGAGATAAACACCCTCCTACTTACCTCTGCAATGTGCACAAGATTGTGATCTATAAGAACGCCTAGATTTTTGGCACTTTTAGAATAGGCAATAGGGACAGAGTCGTACTGAATTGGCGGAAAAGATTGCTGATCCAGTGAATTAACAAAATACTTGCCACAAATAATGAGAGCTTGTGATTTTGCACGATTGACAAGTAGGCCAAAAGATTTAGCCCACTGATGAATTTTTTCAAGATCATTATTGATGGCAACAATAGCTTGAGGGAGCTCGTCAAGTTTGCAATGTTGATAAAGCTGCAAGTCATCTGCGTATAGATGGATCTATAAAGATTGAGAAAAAAAAGAGGAGAAAGAACGCCACCTTAGGGGACGCCCGCAGCCAGGTCACACCAGTTACAGGAGGCCTCATCGGAGCGAACCGACTAGGATCGACCCCGAAGATAAGAATTAAACCAATCAATTACAGAAGAAGAAACATTTAAGGAGGATAAGATACCCAGAAGAATGTCAAAATTAACTGAATTAAAAGCACCGCTGAAGTCCAGTAGTACCAGAATTGTAAGGAATTTGTTTTCTCTAGCCAGCAGAATGTCATCAGATATTTTAACTAAAGCCGTTACAGTAAGGCCTGGACGGAAACCAGACTGAAAAAGACTCAACAGGCAGTTAGTGGAGAGATAAAAAGACAGTTGATTCTGCACAATCCTTTCAAGGACCTTGGACAGGATTGGTAAAATGGAAATTGGACGAAACTAAGATACAGACGTGGGATTTGACACCTTAGGGAGAGGCAGAACATGGGCCTTTTTCCAGGCTGAAGGAAAGGAGCTAGTATCAAGGGAGTGGTTAATGATGTGGTTACGACGGGTATAAAAAATAGGTTGAAACATTTTGATATGCAACCCATCATTGCCTACTGCTTTGGTAGAAATGGACAGGATAGATTTTTTAATATCTTCTTCTGTAACCCGATTAAAGGAGAACGTAGTACATTTCGGCATAGAAGAGTTTAAAAGACTGTTTAAAGTAGCAGTTTTTACGTCATCATCCAGTGTAACTGGTGATTTTGAGAAATGTATATACTTTGTTTTATTTAACCTTTAATCTGTTAGGTATCAAAATGACAATTTCTAGATATTTGTGGATCCCATTACAGGACTTTCCTATGTACCATAGACATGCTAGATTATATGCGAGAAGGAGGACGATTTTATTCTTAAATAATGTATGCAAAAGAGTAAGATATATATAAACAGTAAAATATGGCCGAAAATAAAGTATCTGTGGTGCATCCTGTGACATGACGAAAATAAGTTTTTAATATGTCGTGTCACGGGATGTGCTCACTGACAAAAGATTAAGTTAAAAAATTGTAAAGGTCAATGATTAAAAATGTATGTAATTTTTAAAAGACAGCTAAAAACGTGAGCAATAAAGATAATATGTAATATATTTAAGTTCTTTGGTTATTTTATTTTTAAATTATAAAGCTTTGTTCATAATACTACATTCTTTACACTCACTTTATTATAAAATAGGCTTAAATCATGAGGTACCATATTGCTTCTATGTGCTTAGAACTATATGATACAAAAAACAATAAGTTCGAAAATTTTAGGTATCACCTTCGGCCACTCATGTCTTCAATTATCTAGGATATGTTTTTAGATCACAAACGTTTTCAGTCAATAATATACTCAAAATTTCAAAGCTTCATTTGTAATTTACTCATATTTTAATCTTATGTAACAAAGGGATTTTTGAATAACTTTTTTACCTTTATTGGAATAAATACAGGAAACCAAGATATCATTCCTGGACTATGAGTAGATGGTACTATGCTTATCATTTCACTTCCATAAAGTGCACAATCGAAATATCCACCAAAGCCATGCATCACATTGTCTTGTTCCACTACCCAAGATACAGTTGCAGTTCTCCTATTGTCAGATAGGGCAAGTCCTCTGTAATCTAACATTTCGTCACCTTCATGATTAGTGGTGCCCTTAGCAGGATGATTAAAAGTAAACACACGCTGAAAGAAATAATATGCTAACATTATTTGTTTTTCTTCAGTTAAAAGAAATACTTATATTAAACATACCTTTGTGTCTGCAATATCATGTTTATTTTGCATATAAACGACCCATAACATTTCTAGATTCTTTTCTTTTTGGTTCAATGAACTTGATGCCATTTTTGCAGCTGCCCAAAGTCGAGATGAAGATATTGGTGCTACATATGAATTATACGCACAAGGTATTGATACTCCATCTGGTTTTAAAAGACCTGCTGCTCCATCTAAGCATTCTGGAGAAAGTTCATTGTCTCCCCAAGAACCTGAAATTATATTTAGTATTACTTTAAGAATATAATATTAGAAAAAAACTTAATTTTTATTTGAACTATTAATGAACACACCTAATAATTCTGAGACGATAATGTCAGCCTTTGTAGAAATATTTATATGTCTCATATCACCAGGTATGACTACTATATCACGGTCACGCCAAACTTCGCGAATCTGCGCTGCAAGTACAACTACTGCGCAAGGATTTTTTTCTACTGCTATCACCTACAGCACAATAAAAGTTATAATTTAATATTTCACTTTAAATGACCAATTTTGTCCAAACATAAATAATGCCATATTTTTATTTTTTTGAATATTCTAGAATGAAATTTTCTTTTTGATTCTAAAGTATTCAAGGATCTAAAAATATATATTTTTTATATGTAGGTGCAAAACATTGAACCAAAAGCAATATCTTTTATTTACGTTACAAAATATAGTTTACAAAACTTTTTTCCTACAAAATTAGAAATATTGTTCCATACAATTACGAACGTGTGGAATCATGTAGTGTGTGTAAAAAGTATTTGTACACCCAGCTTTTTTACAAAAAACAATACATGGTAAACGAATAAAAGGTCTTCTTTTCTCAATAACATTGAATGAAAAATCCAGAATGTTTTACTTTTCAAAACTAAAGAAATAGTGATTTTGAGTAGTACAAAAAGTATTCGGACAGTCATTTGCTTTTTAATAAAAATGAAATGAATATTTTGTTGGGTATCCTTTCATCCTTGCATCAATTACTGCCTGAAGTCTTCGTGGCATCGAATCGACAAGATTTTTTGTGATGGTAGGAGAAATTTTTTTTGTAAAATTTGATGAACTGCGCACGATTTGAAGCCAGACAGGCTTGTGTGTTTGGTGTCGTGTACAGTGGTTGGTGGGTGGAGAATTGATAGCCGATTTTCGGTAAGTTTTTGGTTTAAGTTCCAAATAAATCCACTTCATCCAGCGCAAACAACACATAAATTTTCTGTTATTGTTTTGGTTGTCCACATAGTGATGGATTTCCGCAAAGTAACGCCTGACTCCATTAATAATAAATATTTGTCTCACGTAGCCGCCTTCTCGGCAAGGCACAGTACTTTCTTTCTCAGTGTTTGCGCAGGCACCGTATAAAGACCTGGTCGAGAGGTGTACAAAAGACAGATAGTAGAGAGATAACAAACAATTAACAGTCAGCGCACACGCTCGCTATAACCGTCTTTTCATTAGTTCTGTAATTAACACTCAATGTATTCTGATCATTAGTTGTAGATCACTTGTGAATTTATAATTTAATATTAATGTAATTGTAATAACAATTATTAATAGCTGTTGGTGAATCTGCGTGCTAATTTATTTAACACGCAACCTGAACCACCGCATTCACACTAGCACACCCCAAAGACCTCCACAAACTTTATCTGTGCGAAGTTTTGATACGAGAAAAAGAACACCAGTATAAAATATAAATTTCACGATTTTTATTGCAATTCTAACTGCACCTCAGTATTGCAATAAAAATTTAGAAATAGATAAAATTGCGTAGATATTTTCTTAAAGATTTTTTTAGTGCAAAAATATTTCCGCCATATTTTGCTTTATTATTTTCATAAATAAAAGAACGTAGTGCAAGCCGACAAAAAGTTACGTTATGTGTATGGTGATGAAGCTTAAAGAACTTTTTATTTTATTTTCTATGAGGGTGGAATTTTCAAGTTTTCAGAGAGATGGCAAAAAGTCATCAATCAAGCAATTACTTAGTTGCCAACCACCTAATATATATATATATTATAAAATCCTTTGATAAATACAAATTATACCTTCACTTTACTATTTGTTATATCTGCAGCATTAAATGTCGCTCTAATTAGAGGCCCTCTTCCGGCACCTAACACCATAATGATGATTGGTTCATTTTGTCCCGCAGCATCGCCTTGTCCAACTTCTCTTCCTTCGTTTGACACAGAGCAATCACTGATTGTATCCTAAAAATACATAATAAATATTAAACTTTGCATTGTGTAATTTTGTAACAAAAAAAATGTATTTATGAGCGCTAATATACATTCAAGGTTAAAAAATCAATAGTTCTTTCAACTAATAATTTTTTTTTGAATAATACTAAATAACATACTTACACATAATTTATCTAAAATCTGTGCATTATTTTTTTCCTCCCTTTTTTTCTTGAGGTCTATTATAGATTGTTTAATTGCTTTTTGATATTGATTATATTTAACTGGATCCTTTTCAAATACGTTGTAGGTGTGTGTATCAAGGTTGTCTGCCAGTGGTTGTAATGGTGTTTGAAGGTAATCTTCCCATCTGAATGTTTATGTATAAGATATGTTAAGATTTTAGTACCTACCCTACAGATTTAAGTAATGAAATATAAAACTACTGTCCCACAAGTATTTTTCAAAATAAAAAATATAATTAGTTTAATGAAAAGGAGTATAATTTTGTCTAAGAGTCCCTGGAAATTTATTTCACATAACTAATATTGTCTGAATGTGTTCTGGTATCCTGCTGGCTTATCTTTTAAAATTCCTGAATACTGCCTGGCCTGCCATTTATTTTGGTATATTTCCTTCCATTTCGTCCAGAGTGGTGGGGTTGTTACCTTTGTTTTAAGGTAGTTCCATCGGTGTCAGATCTTGGCTACGTGAAGGTCAGTTTTTGTCACTTCATCTTAATATTAATTGATTACAAAAAAGTTTATGCACAACAAGTAAAGACATGTTAGATATGTGAGATAACAATAAAGAAAATTCTGTAGCACTGGCGTGAAAAGTTGTCATGTGTACAATATTCAGGCCAATATCCCTCGCGCTGCCCAAACTATGACTTTTAGTGAGTTACGTGGCCGTTTATGTTTTGGATTCGTTAAATTCCAGTATCGGCAGTTTTGCTTGTTCACATAGCTGGTAAGGCGAAAATGTGCCTCATCCAATAATAAATTGTTCTTAATGTACCAAAATCGTTCAATTATCTCTATAGTCTGCTTCTGTGTAACATTCTATGGCGACTAAATTCCCAAGAACGATCGCACCTCCTGTCTGCTGCGTTTGCGCAGTAGGTGAAACAAATTAAAAAACACTTATGGGACTTCTTGTATTATTATAGAATCAAGCGTGTCAATTTTTAATTACCAAAAAAAGGGCTGTGTAGAGAAGATAAAGTATCATAAATTTGCAAACAGAATTTCTGTTTATTTCTCAATGATAAAAAGTATCTAAACGTTAAATTTACAGAAATCTTCCATAAAATTATAGACTTTATACTTGCTAAGGAATACTATGTAGCAACGTTATCAATGTAAACAATGTGTGAAAGGGAGCGATAATGTCTTATTCTTTCGCACACACTCTCGCCCTCTCTGTGACGTAATCGGATAATAATACTTAGTTACTTAACAATTAATAGAGAACTAGAAATTATGAACTAACCTTGTTTTGAGAATAGTTTATGAACAACAAATATTTAATTCTCTATTTTTTCTGGTAATTAAAAATTATTTAGTGCGTTATCTTCTATTGTTACAATTCAAATTTTAATGATTAATTAATTTTTTATTTTATTTCGCATCAGATTCACAGTTAAATAGTATTATTAGCTTGCACACAAAAAATGCAACTCAGCTTTGCAATAGCATCATTGGTATGGTTTATTGTTAAATTATTTAGCTTATTTGTGTTTCTGATATACATTAAACATGTGTCTCAAATGAATACAGTGTTATTATTAGCTATATAACAGCAGCATTATAGGTATACTCTACATAATTCACAAAACAATCGAGGCATTCTGATAATTTGTTTTGCCTGTATTATATTTTATTCACCATTTGATTTGTAAAAGTAGCTTAATTTTCTAGTTTTGCATCAGATAAGAAAAAAGCCCATAACTATTACTGGGATAGTGATTATTTTATTAAAATGTAATTTTTTAAAAACATATGCTGCTTAAAATGGACAGGAAGTATACTTCCTTAGTAGATTCAAAATCGATGACTATTGGATAAAAAACGAATACTTTCCCATGGCCTTGTAAATAAATACATTGAATTAAATTAAATTTTATATATATATATATATATATATATATATATATATATGTATGTATATATGTGTGTGTGTATGTATGTATATATATATATATATATATTATAATTAACAAATGGTGATCAATTGGCCCAGTAGCGGGGTACCACCTACATAGTCAATGGTCGTAGATTCGATCCCCGCATTGGGATAAATATAAGTATGGCCTGCAGATACTGAGGCTGGTTTATATTCGTTCCTCCAGAAATGGGAAGGCTGTGCTTAGCAGTGGGACAAAAAACAAAAATTATGAGAACCCTTTGGCATAACTAAGCATAGGATCTTCAGCTTTGTACGGCTTTCTTTGCCATATACGCCATATGTATTGCAGGTAGAACTCAATATTAGATCTTCTTGCTCCACTAACAATCACCTGTGCCTCATGCTCTACCATATTTATCACTAACTGCTGATGTGCTCTTGATAATACTGGATATCTGTAAGTAATAAATAAGGTATATTTGAAAATAACCTATGTACACAATAACATAAGATGAATAAATAATATACCAAAGGGTCTAATTTTCAAACATTTAAATAGAATATATAGATCTTAAAATGAAAATATTCTTGTAAGTATAAGCAAATTTTATGGTAATAATTTACTCAGCCATATGAAATAAAATAGCACTAAGGAAATAACTATACATTTATAGTATATCATTAGCTTAGATAACTAGAAATTTCTTTTTTAGAACTTTTTTTTTAACACTTAAATCCCAGAATCGGTATTTTAGTCTGGACATTTTTATGGGTATAGTGAAATTACAACTATTTTTATGGTACTTTAATAAAACAGACAGATAAAAAAATAAAAATTAATAATAAACGTGACCTCCCGTTGTAGCAATTGTGGCATCTAATTGTTTTGGCATGCTTTCCACCAGGCTTTTGAAGGTGTGTTCCCACTCAGGCGAGAGATCACACATTTAAGTTTTCTGATGTTTTGTGGAGGTGATTGGACGGATCGCACTCGCCTTTTAAGGAGTTCCCGTCTCAAAGGTGCTTAATAGGGAAAAGGTCGGAACTCTGCACTAGCCAGTCCAAACGACGAACACCGACCTCTTACATATAAGCATCTTAGTCACCAAAACAGTTTTCTTAATAAGTGCCAATAACATAGTTTGGCTATAAAACCTCTTTAGAACTAAATTATTACCAATAATGTAGAAAAATTAAGACCACCCGTTTTTGCAAATGAGTGAATAAATAAAAGAAAAATGGAGCAAAATTATAACAACATGGTACCCAAGAGGACACAAATGAAAGCCTCTCTTTCATTTGTGCAAGCAATTAAGCCAATGGCAGGATGAAATTGTTGAAATTGCTAGCAGGACTTAGACAAAGTTGGCAAATTGTAAAGACTGGAAAAGACCAGAGGCTTTGGCCATAAAAGGCACACAGAAAACTAGATATCATAGAAGGAAGAATAAGAAAAAAAAAATATATATATATACATTTGTTTGTAAAAAAAAAATTATAATAAATAAAAAACTGAATGTTTTTTGTGCATATTGAAAAAGTATAGGTGTTATTAAGTTTCAAGGCAAAGAGATAAGATTTTAGAATAAAGGACATGCAGAAATCCAAATTTACAAATGAAATATAACCAAAAAATTAAATACAAACTCCTTTCAGTGTTAAATGAAGCATCACATCATCAGTTTAGTCACATGCAATATTATTAATTATGACATTATAATTATATTAATTATGCAACATGTTTAAAATTAGACAAATTCAGATAAACCAAGGTCTTGAACTTAGAAGATGGGCCTTTGGATCAGTACTAATTGCACCCCTGGTATATTTTCTTTATGGTTTAATATTTTAACATTGGAATGATCAATATTACTATATTGGTTACTAATATAATTTTAAAAAAAGTTTATTATCTATAAGGATGTTATAAAAGGATATGTAATCTATAGATTATATAATAATTAGATAATCATTATTTTTTTTATTAGATTCAATAAAAAATTACAATGACTTAAACCCCTAGAAAACATTGGAATAAAATTTTTAGTAATTATCCTGACAACTTCATATGCATATGTTACTACATTATTTTACATATATATGACATAAAGCAAACTTTACATTTCATGCACTTCTGCCTCTTCTTCAACAATCTGACTGAGAGAATAAACATTTGACTAATGCAATATAATGGTAATGTAAACTACTAAAATAATTTCTTGTAACTTAACTGACCCTTTCTTGTTATTTTGGAAAATTGATGTAGGTAAAATGATAGCTTTGACCGGTTCTCCAAGCCATCTTTTCAATATATCCTCTGGTGGAAGATCGGCAGATAATTCTAACACCACTTCTACACGTTTATCCCAATTCATTCGTTCATGAAATGTAGACCACCAATACCACGGTTCCTCCCAAGCTTCTTTATTTGCATCATCTTCTTCTTGAGAATTAATGTGCTTCTCAGTTCTAGTACACATCATTGGTACACTAACCCAAATCAGAGAAGTATGATGACTGTAAAAAGAATTAAATTTTTATAAGAAATTATTTATAACTAACCAATAGTAGGAACCACATTTATACTTTGAACATTTTACTAAATGTATACTGATTTGGAGTTGAGAGGATGTGTTCATGTTAGATAATCTCAAGTTACTTTACATATATTAAACTATAGTTACTGGCTTATGACAATTCTGGCTAGTTTTGCTATCCCCCTGAATAACATCTATCAGGAAGGGAGTGGGAGTGGAACCAACATTAAAGTGGAATCCAATTATCTGTTTCAGCAAAAACTGATTCATTTCCTTTACAGAAGAAAAAAATAATACTATGTTATGAGTAACAGCGAACCATTTATCATTATTAGTTTAAAAGTCTGTAAACATCTATTGAGCGAAACTAGTTATTATTACTAGTTACTATTAGCATACCCCGTTTTAAAATAAGTTTGAAGTACTCTGGCTAAATTATGAGTATTCCTTGAATGTAGTGACACCATTATAGCAGGAATACCAAGACCACGACAGTACGAGAGCTCTTCATTCAAGCAGTCCTCATGTCTCTGACGCACTACCGGCGAAGATGAATCTACACAAAGGTACGGTGATATTTTTCCTACTATTTTATAAATCCAATCTTGTGGCGATAAAATCATGTCTGATCGCGTAAATCCTGCAATTTTGCTAGCACCATTAATGTACGGTCGTCGAAAACGTGGGTGAACTACCGGTGTAACTATAAATGAATAATTATATTGCAGTGCTTCTGTGAGACATGCTTGTAAATCTGGCGTTGTAATATAATCGAGTCCGCAAGAAATATCTTGATGAGACATTACTATAATTGTTTTTATACAGCAAAATTTAAACTCGTTGACAATATTAAATATCAAGCATATTAAATGTCAAACAGCAAACACAAGCATGCTTAACTGTCAAAAATACTTTTCTTTTTCTTTGATGACAATTAGTTACAACTATTATACCAGTGTCAAGTAATATACAATAATATCTAATCTCATGACATCTAACAAGTAAGCACGGTACGTCTTGATAAAATGGTGGACATTTTACGAAAACCTTCTAGGGACTTTTTCAGTCAACTTAAAAAGTTACGATACACGCATTTATCACACATACATACATATCGTCACGCCTGTTTCCCGTAGAGGTAGGCAGAGACTACAGATCTCCAGCCGCTACGATCCCGGCACACGTTCCTTGCTTCCCCCATACTCATCAATTTTTCATCCATCCTTCCTCTCACATTCATCGTAACGAAACGGCTCTCCGTTAGACGCTTCTCGCCCTCGTGGGAATCAGGACGTGACGAGTGGCAGACCAGGTCGCCTTCATTTTTTAACAAATAAGGTTTATTAAAATTCGTCATAGTGAGTCCCACGAGCCGCAAGGGAGGATGGAAATCAGCCCCAGCATAGCCCCGCACAGGCTTGTCGAATAAATATCGATACATCGATAGATCGATATTTTCAATTCAATATATCCAATATCGAAATTGTATCAAAAACGATATTTTCTTTTGTTTTTATTTGGTCGACTCATTTATACGTTTGGTCATACGAGATCTTATAAAATTGCTTACCCCATTTAAGCAAGCTACTGAAGAAATTAGCGGCGATCAGTACGTGACTTCTCGTTTAGCGATTCCCATTACAAATTTAGTTCAAAAAGGACTTGAACACCATGAAACCTTCCACCGAATTTGGTGTTGCTGTTCAGAAGAGTTTGCTAAACTTAGTTATTGCCAAACTAGAAACGGTACAGCAACAAGTAAGTTGGAGCAAGTTGAAGTTCGAATTGACTGCGCGCTGCGGCTTACCACATAGGTAACCCATGTGGTGAACAGCGCAAAAGTCGTGCGTGAGGTCCTTCGTCTTATATTAAGATCAACTCGCCTACCCGTGCGTACGAAACTGTTGGTCTATAAGGCGTACGTTCGTTCCCGAATGACCTATGCTGCGTCGGCCTGGTTTTTGGCCTCAGAAACCCAGCGTATACGCGTCCAGTTTCAGCAGAATCTATCTCTGCGCACCATCATGGGAGCGGCTCACTATGTGTGTAATGACGTAATAGCAAGGCACCTCAGGGTAGAGAGCATCCATGAGTTTGTGGTCCGTTGATGTTCGACCGAGCCGATAATGGATCACACTCACACCTCAAAAATTTTGCTCTTCTCCACGCTCGGCGACCTGAGGGGCATTCGCTCTCACGCGAAACTCTCCTATCGTCACCTGGATCCCGCGAGGGGAGAGGATCAGGGATAAACAGGAATAGATTTGGCCATATCTCGACGATACGAAGTCGTTAAAGGTTGCCTAACAGCCGCTGGAACCAGCGGCATCTAGGATCGAGGCTCGGTCGCCTCGGTATACTCAGTATATAAAACTGAGTATAGTATATAAAATATAAAACTGAATAAAGTTGCTGCACGAGTAGTGGGGTTTATCCTCGAGGCTCATTCCCACACTCTTGCGCGGGATGTGGATGTCCCCGTTTCGTTTTAACCCCACGATCCGTGGTTAGTCGTCGGCGATAGCGGCGCAGGAAACACGTCTTGAATCTTGCCATGAGAATCTTGATTCTATCTAAGTTTCATTTGATATAAAGTCTGCAGCTAAATAAATATTCTTGCTCTCTGTAGTATGCGAGTAGTTTACTCACACTTCTGTAGGATTTCCGTTAATTCATTTTATACAGATTTATTGAGAACAAAACAAATACGTAATACCAATAGATAGTACAGCATCCATTTCACGTATCATAGATTAAAGTAAATTAACACTATACAACTCGTGGGTATAATTCGATAATATTGGATGGATTCGATATATCGATATTGTGTGAAATACATATATTTATCGAGTACTAGTATGCAAGTGCTATTTGTTTTAAAGTTTAAGGTTATGAAATAAATAAACTTTTTTAATGTACGGTTTAACCAATTAGTTATAGCTGTTGTGTTAGACATTTTTTTAAGTTTAGAAGTTGTGTACTTATTAACTTAAAAACATTAGTATTTTTCTTCAAAAAATATTTTCAACACTTGCTATGAAGCCTCAAAAAAAATCAGTTAAAAGCAAGCACATAAAAAATGAATTATCTAAGGAGCTCTTTTTTTTAAAAAACATTTTTTCTGCCGTATCTATACCGATACACATGAAAGGTAAATGAAAAAAAGTACAATAAAACTATGAATTAATTTACTATTATACCAAATGCCAACATATAACCTAATCAATATATGATTGGCTCTGAATGTACTTTCTCTTACCTCTACCTCTAAATATATATTTTTTTGGAATGTAAAGACCGCGGTTAACCGAATTATAATTACATCACATAACAATTTTACCTTTATTTTCAGGCAATAGTAATAATGATGAATTTGAGATAACAAGTGAAACTCAGCCTGCCACCAATAAACAGTTTCCAAAACGTGCATGTAGTATTGTGGAATTAGAAGAAAAATTACAGAAAATTAAATCGCAGAATAATTTTCATCTGAAAAACAAATTGGTGAAGAAGAGTTTAAGTAGCAAGCTTAACAAGAAACTTAAAAAAAAGGAACGGTTAGATAGGACTAAAATAAAACCTGGTTCTGGTTTGCAAAATGGAGATAAACATATTAATGAAGTGACACACACAAACACAAAACCTATTTTCAATAATGAAGGCAAATTAGTATTTTCTAAGTTTGATTTTGCAAATATTGGAAAAAAAGGTTAGTATAGGAGAAATCCTGCAGTCCTTGATTATTATGAATAATGGAGTTAAATTATATTTTAAGTCAAGTAGTCTATTTCATCATTTAATATGAAAGCTTCTGATGGTTACTTAGTAGCTTTTATAGGGCAGATGTGATTTGCTTATTTTGTATGAAGTGCCTCACTGCTACTCTTTATTAGCTAATCTCTTAAATGCCAAATTATTTTACACATCCTTGCTATTTGCGGTTTCACCTTACAAATTTGGCACTTCATTTCCCGACTGGTGATTTATTCCTATTGGGTCACATTGCTATGTTGAATTTCTTTTTGCCATTACATAAGAAAGTACTATATTTATTTCTTATCTTTATTTTGGAATATTTTTAAACATATGAAATAGATTATAAATATGAATCATTATTTTACATCTAAATATGTTTGCAGATAAAATCCATAAATCTTCAAAAAATCCAAAAAAAATTTTAGAAAATATGAAACAACAAGAAGACAAATTCAAACATTTAGAGGAAACTGATAGTACTGATAAAGTAAAACAAGTGAAGGAAAAAATTGCTTGGAAAAATATTATGCAAAAAGCTGAAGGTCAAAAGGTCAAGGATGATCCTATTTTATTGAAGAGGGCTATTAAAAAAATGGTATGATTGTTTTATTTTATTCGGACAGAAATATTATTGATTAGACATACAATGACTATAACTTATATGTTATGAAAGTTTATTATTATCTAAATAGAAAAATCAAGATTTAGATTAGGTATTGCATATGTATATCATTGTTGACTGTGCAATGCCTCGTAACTTCCACCTATATATACCACAGAACTTGAAAAAAAATTGTAATTTTGTGCTATGGTTATGTTAATGTTATTTGCATTGATCCATTTAATACATTTTTAAAAGTACCCATATCATCCCTTTTTTTATAATGACAAAATCGCGAAATACGTCACTGAACAAATTATAACAAGAATATCGCATAACTAACTACGCCGTACTACTAATAGTGTGGATGTTTTCGTATTTAACTCCGGGAAAAATACTTATTATAATGTAATAAATATTTAAAGAAATATAGGACTTTGTTTTTTTCAAAAAGATTCACGAGGAATTCTTTTGACGTCAATATTAAAACATAAAACATCACCGTTTCGGGAATAAAGTGGCGCCCTGAGAGACTGGAAACGGCGTAAGAATGTTTTATTCCTTTCTAAGTCAAAACTTCTTCACCACATTTGTGATTTGAAATTCAGTGAAACGAAAAAGCGACATTAAAAAGTGACAAACACACACACATCTATAGGATTTAGCGTGTGAGAGTATAAAATAGAGGTTTCACTTCTACCGCGTGTTAATTGCACACGTTTCTTTTTTGTTTACTTTATAAAATGACGTATTTAATACTTATAAGTATAGTATATATATATTTATATGTGTAGCACTAACATATCTTAATAAAGGGATTACATTAATTATTTTAGGAACAAAAGAAGAAAGTGAGTAAGAAGCGTTGGGAAAATAGAATAAGCAATGTGGAACAAAAGAAAGAGGAAAGACAAAAGAAACGAAAAGAAAACATTGGAAAGAAGAAAAAGGAAAAGAAATCAAAGATTGTTAAATCAGCTATGAAACGAGGACGAGTAGTTATTTAAATGTAATGAAATGATACAATATAATGACCACTTTTTATGACATTCATTACAAGTATATTTGTATTTTTTTTGCACTAAAGCACCGTAATAGATACTTTAGTTAAAAACAAGCATAACTACCTTTTATCACCCTTTTAAAATACCTATTCCAAACAGAAATCAACTTCTAATTTCTTGTATCTTTTATCATGTTATTATAAAGAAACAATATTGCCAGAAAACATAAGAAAAAGTTGAATCCATTAGATACTTAAATGTAATAATCGACCAACACATTCTGTATCCAAGAAACTGAACTCACTTGTTTATTTATTTGGGCAATTGCGTACATTTTTTTAATTCAAGCCCACATGTACTATGTTTTGGCTCAATCTATTATTGATTATGGCCTACTGGCTTGGGGTGCTTCTACGGATACTATCATCACCTCTTAAGGGTTATATCAGACAAACCTAAGACTTATTATGTAGAGAACTTGTACCAAGAGACAGGAATAATGACTACGTGCGCGTTTTGTTTACCGATTGGTAAACAAAACGCGCACGAAGTAAGAATGAACATAAACATGAGAGTAAAGAAAGATACTATCATGTTCATCGCGAATTGCACACATAACGACCAAATATCAGGGCAGCAAGAGACAATAAACTAAGCCAAGCAAAAACAATAGTATTTAGTAACAGTTTTTTTCCTAAATAGGTTCAAGGATATTCCATAACGTCTCGAAATCATCTCTAGGCAAAACACGCAGAAAAATAATAAAACGCTAGTTAAAAATTGGATTAAATAACTTTAAGCTAAAACAACAATGTATGTAGTGCCATCATTTATTGGACCTAATATGCTCCATTCAATTTCACTTCATAGCAGTTTTAAATAAATATCGCTCATTGGACCTAATACGCTCCATTCAATTTCACTTCATAGCAGTTTTAAATAAATAAATATCACTCATTGGACCTAATATGCTCCATCCAATTTCACTTCATAGCAGTTTTAAATAAATATCGCTCATTGGACCTAATACGCTCCATTCAATTTCACTTCATAGCAGTTTTAAATAAATAAATATCACTCATTGGACCTAATATGCTCCATTCAATTTCACAACATAGCAGTTTTAAATAAATATCGCTCATTGGACCTAATACGCTCCATTCAATTTCACTTCATAGCAGTTTTAAATAAATAAATATCCCTCATTGGACCTAATATGCTCCATCCAATTTCACTTCATAGCAGTTTTAAATAAATAAATATAAAATTCAGAGCATTACAAAATAAGAAGACAAAACCAATAAAAGAGTACACAAATTATTTAAAATCTCATCATTTTTGTAATCATACATAATTTGCGCATGATTTTTTTTAATTGAAGCTTAGGGACTGGTATGTTTATGCACTGGTGGAGGGATGTGCTTGTGTAGAATGCGGGTGTTGATCATAAAACCTATATAATTACAACATTGGTAGTGGTAAAAAGTAAGTTGCTGACCGGGATAAACGAAGACAAGTTAGAAACGGTTTGGTACATGACAATAATCGAATGCAGGCTTAAAAAATGTATTTATACTTATCCGCCGGCACGATTGTCTGGTTCTTCGAGAACATTTTTCGGCCATCTACGAAGGTGTTATTTCTTTTGTGTGACGTAATGATATGCTTCAATCGTTAGTGGTTTTAAATGTATTATAGTAAACAAAAAACTTATCGTCAGAATAACCAAGTTTTGTCTCCAGTATGAATGGGTTGACTCGCTCTTGAAAAGAAAAAAACTCTCCTAGAAAAAATTTTGAAAGCTAGTAGAATTGGTATGGACCTTGTCGGCGAAAGCTGAACATAATTCATGATTTTCAAGAAACCGCTATCATTGATATTATTGTATGCATGGGACGTTTGATTCAACTTGACTGTATACCAACTGCATCGATCGTTTAACTTAATTTGAATACAACATTGTTTCATACATCTTTAACTCTAAGGGCCTAATTATATGTGTCCGTGGCCAAGCGGCATGGTCGCTGTACAGTAAGATTGCACGAGATCGTATGTATCCAATTATATGAACAGCGACTCAGCGCGCTTGTGAGTTTGTACCTGTTCATTACCGTTCTGCGGCCGCTTCGCATAATGCGCAAAGCGGCAGAATCGGATCTCTATAACGAGACTAACTCCAGATTTTATGATCAGAATTTAGGTCCTAACATTTTTGCTAAGATCGTCGATTTAACAGTTGTCAGGAAGAGATCATTTTTAGTATGATTACACCACCTGTAATATTCATTACCGTAGCTTGTTATATTTTGGGGAGTCCCCCACATGTGGTTGACTCATGTATTGAACATGTCTCAATAAACATCAGAATTATTGATTTTTGTAAACCAAAAAACCAGTAGGTGGTTGTAATAACTAAATAGAATGAAGAAGGTATATCTACGGTTAAATAGCAGAAATGTATGGAAATTATAAGGAAATGATTAAGGAAAATGGATTATTTATGGCATATCGTAGTTAACTTGCAGTTTTTAATATAATTATAATTATCAGCACAACAATTTTAATAATTCTAGGTTTGTCAATTTTCAATTTTAATAAGGAAATAATAAACTAAGATTTGAAAAGAAATTAATTTATTCTTGACAATCTGTGTACACCACTATATTAAACAATTTTTAATTTCAAATTTAGTTTCTATGATCTGGATAAATAAAACATGATATAGGTAGTTGCCAATCATAGTTTATAATAACGTATTCTACTTTATTTTATATAAATATAGTTTTGCATAAATTAACGTATGCGAAAATACTTTTTTCCAATTTTTACTATGATGCGTCAACGAGAGATTTTTCTGTAATGAATTTGAAATGGCGTAAAGAGAGAAACAGATCCTCTATAAATTTAAGGAAGAACAAATTATTAATTTATTTAAATGTACTGTAGAATGAACTGTAGTCTTTGAAGGTTTCAAAAGTAAAGTACCTTTGAAACCTTCAAAGAAATAAAATTATTCACATATTCTAAAAGTACTCAAAGACGTAATAAAAAAAATTTCGTTTTTCTTACTAAATATTTATTTTTTCCTACTCAAAGAATTTAGTACACTATTTTCCTTAAAGAAGGTGGCAAACCCTAGTTGTAGGTAGCATTGGTAACAGTTTGTTCTTATCATTGTTGCCAAAGTACAGAATAGAAATTTATAAGTTGGTTTCATATACGTGATTTGGCTTGTATATAAGATAATTAAATGCAACGAGTGTTATATTTTGGCCAAAACCATACATTCGCCAAACAACACCAGACATTGCACTGTTTTACAGTCTACTGTGCTATATAGATATTCTATTCTAAGTCAATAACTAAATTCATATGAACACATTTTTGTCTTAATTCTAGGTGCATTATAGTTTGAACAACATACATTTACCTACAAAATGTTTTCGAAATTATAATATCAATTAAAGTAGTAAAACTCGTAAGTAAAGTATTACATCAAAGTATTGATTCTCATTTTTGTTTGTACTAGTTCCTATATTAGAAGCTTCCATAATATATATATATATATATATATATATATATATATATATATATATATATATATATATATATATATACATACATATATACACACATTTTTGCATTCTGCTAATTTAATCTATAAATTTAACTTTTGCCTTACAAATTTAATTGAAAATAGGTACCATTAAAAAAATCCTATCAGTGAGATGGACGTTAAATACCGTAATATTTACAGATAAAATTAGCATAGTGCTTGTATATTTTATTCTTTTAAATAAAATATTAATTATACAACATTTAATAGCAATTAATAAGTGAGATAATAAATACAATAATTCCAAAATTAAAACAATTGTCCTTATTAATATTTTATTGATGCCAGATATTTTAAGTAAGAAATTGGTAAATGCATAAATATTAAAATAGGTACTAATATTTGAGGCTGCCATGTGGATTTATATTATCAATATACACATAGTATGCCAGTAACCAAATGTAAAGTTAGCATTTCTCACAATATGGCATCATACAATGATATTTTTTAGGTTAAGATGTATATGATTGGTTATATAGGTAAAACGTAATATAGATATTATTTATAAAATATTTTATTTGTAAATTGTTTAGGATTTTTGAAAATTTCGTGATACCAAAAGTTAGTAGCATAATAAGGGTTTTATTTCAGAGAATAAAATAATGTTGATTAAACATGAAAAAGAACTGCTATATTCTTGATGTAGCAGTTTATATTCCTGAAGAAAATTTACAGACATATAATACAATATCTTACTGTCAAAAATGGGAATTAACCCTTAATTTGGCAGAACAAAAATATTTTTTTTTTAAATTTTGTGAATAATATGTGTTTAAAGACCTTGTAAAATATAATAAAAAAATCATGGTCTGCCCCTTTTTGAGAAAATACGTCCTCTGTGGCGGGAATTTTACATAAATAAATTACAAATTTGAAAGACTTGGATTTTTTTAAAGTTTGTGTTTGGTGTAGCGGACAATATCAAATTAAGGGTTAACATAAGTTTAATAGAACAAACATAGTGACAACTACTTATACTTAAATAGATTAACACAGATAGGTTTGTGTTGGTATTTTCAATCAAGTGGTCAATTTGACCTGTTCTATTGTCAGTTTATAAACTGCCATGTGGCCTATGATCCAAATCAGAATATTAATGTTAACTATTCGCAACTATAAGCCAGAACCAAGAATTTTCACCTTCATTATAAATAATTTCATTTGTTTATTTCTTTTAGCTAATATTTATATGAAGGTAAACATGACAAACATGCTTTAGGGAGTTTTTTAACTTAAATTTTCAACAAAAAGTGTTTAAAACTTTTTAGAAATTTATAATATCTATTAAACAATTTCATGAAGAAACAAAATTAAAAAAATTTAATGATCAAAATTAAGAAAATAAAAAACACCTACAAAGTGTTTCATTTTAAATTCTTATAAGAAAACATTAACTGTCTTTATTTTTATATAACATGTACTTTTTATAATAAGCTGTGGTTTTCATATGAAATGAAAAACTAACTGAATTTCAGTTTTCTAAAAAAGAATTTAGAATAACACTATACCTAGTTTTTTAAGATTCCAAAAAATAGTTTGCTTTTTAAAAGTTGATTTTTTGTGACTGATACATATAAAATGGAGTAAAGTAAATAATGAAATTCAATAATTATTTAAACTAATAATAATTATAAAAAAATATACTGGTAAAAGAAGATCTAAATGACAAATGGTGCAAGATCTCAATATCAAATCAACATAATGGTAAAAGATCTGAATAGCAAATCAATTAAATGACCACTTTTTTTATTAAGACTAGCGCTTTAAATTTATTATGGTAATGGGAAACTTTTTTTTTGGAATTTGGAAAAAAAATGTGGTGTTTTTAAGTTTCCTGGCATTTTGTGATGAATTTCAAAAAGTTTTCCTTGAAAACTTTATAAAATCTAGATGGACCTTTACAGGGTAAAACCTCTTACACACTGTATTTATTGTCTTCTTATTAATTGACAATTTTATTGTTAAAAAGCAAAAATGTTAAATTAAATCTGAATATCAACAACGTTTTTTAAATATCACTACTTCTGTGTAGGTATATTCAGAAATTGATTTAATGTTGAAGATATTGGCTATAAATATTTCAAACAATTATGAAAAAAAACTTAATATTAGCTAAATATAAACTTAATCTAATTAAATCTAATACAATGAAAAATAATGTAAATCAAGTGGGGAAAACAAATGTAAATAGCAACAACATATAACCAATATACAGCCTCAGGAGAGGAGTCTTTGTAACAAAACATATATGATAAAAAATGATTTCAAAATATATACATTAAGAGATGTATATTATATAAAGTATTAAAAAATGCTATAAGCAATAATAATTATAGATTTTGATAGCCTCATAAATTTGATTGCAAATATGTGTTATATATTATGATGTCTCTGTGACTTGAAAATACAAAAATTAGTTCCAAAAGGATATTAAATGTAATTGTGTTGGCTAACAATACTAGGTTAATGTCTAAAAAACTACAACAAAAATTAAACTGTATACAGAGCTATCAATTAATATTGACATGTTTTTAGTGGATCTGTTAGACAATAACAACATTTTAATATATTATGAAGTAGGACTTTCTAGTATAGTCTTACAGATAGTTATAACTTTTCAGTGCATAACACTTTAAGAATAAATATTTTGTGTATACACAATAAAAAAAACCATAACATGCTAAGGCTTTGCCAATGGTCATTGCACTTATTAGTTTTCTTAGACCTAATGTCATGAAACAAGGAGTCCCGCATATAAAAGATGTCTTTAAAAATATTTAAAATGTACACTATATGCATATGAAACTATTCATTTTAGTCTTTGGAGTTTAAAGTACATTGGTGCACTGGAAAATAGAATATGCCCACTGTACAGCCTCCACAGACAACCTATATACATTAAACTTAGATTCTCTTAAATATGTTTTAAAAATTATAAAAAAAATATAGCTCTTACAATTTTCCAATATAGAAAAATAAAAAATGTTTAATGTAATACTGCATGCTATGAATTACTCCTAAATCAGTCAAGTTATTGTGATCATCAAATCATAAACAATACATTTGTTATTATATTGTTTGACAAATGTACAAATTGTTGCAAGTTTAGTCTGGTTTGTAATTAGTAAAGCTTTTATTTTAGACAACTTACTCATTATTATTAAGTTTAAAATTAAAGGTGGATAACATGTCAAACATATTTATCCAATTTATAATGATACATATATATTGTGAAGTTGTTCATCACATTTCTTTTAAACATCATACTTGGCTAAATATGTTCAACAAAGAGCTAAACTTAAACTAACTGTATTATCTTAAGAACTACATCTTAATTTAAATGGTAATAATAAAGCAAGTTGTGAGGCGGGATATTTGTATCAGTCTTGTGAAATTCTCAATTGTGAAACTTATGATTGATTTTAACTATTTGGTAATCTGTAATAATGAAATCAATTTAAACTTTACCTCTTGTTTATTTAAAACAGCTGCACTATTTACCATCAGTTCATCTCATTTTTCAATGATGAAAGAGTTGCATCAAGTATTCTACCTGTAGCATAACCAGGTATGTTCAAATAGGCTGGTTTATCATGCTCACATAGTCCTGGCTCTGTACAACATCTGCTAATTGAAGTATTGCCAGTACTTGCAGAACTTGTGTGAGTGCCAGTTATGTCCGATGAAGATCCTTGACAAATCATTTTATGATTTGTGAACTGTTCTAAAGAACGTAGCTGTTCACCACAATTTTCACATTTCAGTTCCCTAGCATGAACCTTTTTGTGACTATTCAAGGATCTTGAATTATCAAATACTTTAGTACACATGTCACAATATTTTAGGATTTTTTCTCCTGTGCATACTACTTTATGGTTATTTAGCCTATCAAGTGACATGTATCGTTTATTATTACAAAGGTCACATTTAAACTGTTTTTGTGGAACCCGTCCAGTGTGCACTTGCATGTGTTTACGTAAATTGCTCTTATCCTTTATATATTTTGAGCATACTGAACACTTGTTTACATCTTTACGTGTATGATTTGCATCTAAATGCCGTCTTAATTGAGATTTCTTATAAAATGGTTCCAAACATATTTGACATCTAAATGGTTTTTGAGCTGGATGAACTCCTGTCAAATGTGTGTTGAATTCAAGTATAGTAGGATAGCTCTTTCTGCAATGGGGACAGTGAAAAAGTTTGCGACATGTAGCAGCACTGGAATCACAAAATGGATCTGAGCAATCATCACAAAATGAATCTAAGCCGGAAGGAGGAGTTACTGTTTGGTATGTTTCTAATTCATTTTGCAGAGGATCATGATCTGGTGTGCCACCTCCACTGGGTTCTTCTTTAATTTTAGCTTGATCACTATTTTCCGAAAAATCGTCTTGTGATGCAACACTACGCGATGTGCTTGCAAGCATCCACCAAGGATTGTAATGCCATGTTCCTAAGGCAGGCTGTACGGACTGCCCCTTAATGTCACTTGGTTTTGTTTGCGTTTCGGCATTTGAAAATCCAGGGAAGCTGGGCAGCTCTTGGTGTTTACTTCTTGACGATTCAAATATATTATGTTGCGATATAAGATTTTCGTAATCACTTGAATCTAATTTTTTGTCAAGTCTATCATTTTCTTCTCTTTTAGACATATTTTGTGAAGTGCCTGAAAGTATGTAAGGTAGATTTCATGAAATAGATTCATTAGTTTTAGAATTTTTTTAAAAATACAAACAATTGTTTATGTATTTAAATTTGTTTCAATGCATGGGGTTTTTAGGTAAACAAACAATGCAAGTTAATAAAAATTTATGAAGATGGGCATATAATTCTATTAGCCTAGTATAATTTCAAATAAATATTTTCTTTGGATAAATATTGTTTCATAATATGACGTACGTACAATTTGCGACTTGCCATGCCATACACAATTTCTTAAAATTTCAAAACTGTTCGGCCATTTTGTTTAGATTTGTTATTATTGTTTGTTTCGTTCCACCGAAAAAAAATAAAGATCTGAAAACCATGCAGCCAAAATGTTTAAGGTTTTAATTTTTAAGAATGATTTCTTAATATAATAACATTTCTGGACTTTTCCCACCAACTTCCATCAGTGACGTTTTTTTTTTATTTCATTTCCACAATTTTATATTATTATCAGTTATATTGTTTAAGTGTCGATATATAGGTCTACAATATAGGTCAATTAAGGCATATAAGTGAAGTGATATGAAATAAATGCGTGTTATGTAACTAATTAAGTTGACTGAAAAGGTTCATAGATTTTGGTAAAATAGCCATGATCATAGCTTTACTAAATCCTTTATTTCTATATTCCGCATAAACTACGTTAAAACCTTTCAGATGCTTTGTGGCCATATCCATTTGCATCTTTCGATTTTGCAATACTTTACTGAATATGTTAATTTTTGATAATGTTTCGTACGAAATAATAATTGGAAATAAATTGAAATTCATTTATCTTGCGTACTATAGATAAAATTTCAATTTTTAATTTATTATCAGATGCGTTGTTGCGTATTTCTATCAAGGCATTTCGAAATTGGCGAATTTAAAATCGGTTAGCCTTTACATTATCAAAACGGCATTCCCAGCCAGTAAGTATCTGATAATGGTTTAGGTGTAATATTTTCAATGTGTTTTTTTAGAACATTCGATCATGATGTCGACGCTACAAATATCGTGTAAATCATTTGTAGAATACCAAAAAATTTACGGGTTAAGTTGTCCGCGACAGTCGGATATTTTTATTCCCAACTGATTTAGAATGAGCATGATAGTTACACATAGTCCTTTTCCGGTAGTATCGTGAACTAAAAATTTGATAAAATGTTCCTTGATATCCACCTCTTCGTTTGTTATATTGACATAACGAAGAACAACCGATAATTGCTCTTGATGGCGCACATCAACAATGTATACAATCCAACAAAATGAAATAATATTTTGTTCTGCTTATTGCATCGATAGTTTCCTTTTGTACTTTATTTGCCATTGTACTTATTAAATCGTTTTGAATTGAATGCGATTAAGAATGATGTATGTGCGTGTATGTGGAGCAGCCTTAAAACAATTTTGTTATAGTCTAGTGAAATTTGCTTTTAAGTGAAGTTTGTATATAACGAAATTTAATTTTATGAGCGTAGTAAAAATTATTTGTAATTTTTGTAGACCACGGGAAAACGCTTGGCTGGGTTCCGGGGAACGCGCTGAATCTGTCTTGCGCCGGCCCTGGGCGCAGATTATAGTGTAAATTATTGAAAAATATTGTAATGCGAACAAAACTTTCGACGTGCAACTGCACACGATCCATCGGCTTTGATATACGTTTCAATTTTAAACGCTCATTGTTTACCCGTTTACGTCGACAGTAAATTTGTGACTAAATAGCAAATGTACAAGAATGATGAAGCTAAACTCTGCCCACCTGTTGTAGAGGAATTCCAAATTTAAAATCCAATTCTGCGTTTCGTATCATCAGAGATTTAATGGTATTTTACATTATTATTGTTTTGTATTAATATATATCCTCATCCATATTTGTGTATTTTAACTTACTAATACTTTTATTAAAGATAGTTTTATCCCCATCTTGCTAAATAGCGATCTGGTATAGTGCGGCTTGTTCGATTGGTTTATTGCTTTCTTCGTTATAATTGATAATATTAAAAGGCACAAAAGAGACAGAGACTGTCTTCGTTGCACAGCACACCTATCTATCGTCATGGCTCTGGCGGCTGTAAAGTGAAAAGAATAGCGCTACCATTAAGCCGATGTATACCCACTACTGTTTATACAAAACCTGTGTATAAGACCGTGCTTAACACTGACAGAATAAATTGACTCTTACCAAAAAAAAAAATAAGTTATTAATTTAAATAAATGAAAATGAAATGACCCGAACTTTTCCCGCCATCTTACATTAGTGACATTGTGTTTTTTATTCATAATCTTATATTATTATAAGTTTTATTGTTTCATTGTGGTGACAGTATAATTCGATTATAAGTCTTAATCGAATTATATTGTGTAGTGCAAGTGTAGTGATAAGGTTTTGGTAAAATAGCCACCATTTTATCAAGACGTAACGTGACAAGTTGACTAGATGTTTCAAGAGATATGAAATTATTCCATTTTACTTAACACTGGCATAACAGTTATATCTAATTGCCATCAAAAAAACAGGAAATAAATGAATCGATGACAGTCAAGTCCAAAATGTATGTTGAAGTTAATAATGACATTGATAATACTTTCGTGTCTTCTCTCTTCTACGTTACATTGGCGAAATCAACCATGCTATTTTGGCACTGTTGAAAGTCATTAATTCAAATGAATGACATTAATATTAATTAATCACTAAAATATTTACAGGATACAATGGAGTGGTTTAAATTAAATGTTTTTAAAGCACTATGGACACCTGCTGTAAATATAGTAAGGTTAGAATATTGTTTATGATGTAGTTGGCTAAAGCAAAAAGTGTTTAGAACTTACATTTATATTTAACATATTCAAATTTCATATGCTGTTACCTTTTTTTTAAAGGACAAGATACCATGCTGATAAAACACGACTTATAAGGCGATATGGTTATGAGGAAAAAATTTGGTGTGGAGGCTTACTACCACGATCACAGGGAAGACCTTTGTCAATCCCCGAGTATAGGTATATCTGGTTTAAGCTATTACTCTTGAACCTGTTTATTTTTTTGGATCTAGTAGTAGTAAATCTCCAGTGAAATTCACAATGTTAACTTGTGAGTGTAACTTGTAACAAAATGGGCTTATATCCTTATATTTCTTGTAAATAGCTTGAGAGGTGTAAAAATGTAAAGATTAATAATAGGCATGTAGGCTTATTTATTAAAAAGAGTTAATTATTTACAGACCTGGAAATCCATGGACTGAGCGTAAAGCATTATTTGGTCAAAATGACTATATTGATATTTTAGGTCCTGGAAATCTACATCCCGTTAAAACCCTTTATACAGTTCCTTCCTGGATAAGAGGAGTTAGTGGTCATGAGTATCATGTAAGTGTAAAATATATATACTTTTGTAATAAAGCTTAGCTTTTAATAGTACAATACATGTTATATTTTTGTATATAAGAAATAAAGCTATGGTTAAGCATTACAAAGACTATTAAAAAACTTAGAATAGCTTATGTTTACCTTAGCTAATGTTTAGTATTAAGCAATTAACAGGGATGTCTTGATAGCTTTTAATATCATATATGTTTTAAAAATATTATTTTATTAGTCTTTAAATTATAACTTAAAAGTACATATGTAAAAGGTAAATATTTGGTTAATCAAATTTGTTAATTTAGATCATCAATAGGTCTAATGAATGCTGATAGGTTTCTTGAGTTACATACACTTTAGACAAGACTCATCATAAGGTTTTCTAAAATTGATTAATTATTTTTGTTTGTTACAGATTCTCCTCAGGAAGAAAAAGATGTTTGCTAAAACTGGATCACCTGTAGTAAGACCTACTAAGTGGAAGGAATATGAGAAACGACTATCATTCTTATACAGAAAATTAAATAGAAAAACCAAGACAGGTCCATCCCCAGATTGAGTGTTTTAGTTATGTGCAGTTTATTATTGATTATTAGATAGTACCAGTCATCTTTTAGAATATTCCTGTAATTGTAAATAAATAAATGCATTTAATTTTCATATTTTTTCATTATTCTTCACAGTATGATAAATATATATATTAGTAAGAAAAAAAAGTTTTTGAGTTGACCTATAATTATTATCATATAATTCAAGTATAGGTAATGACTAGTTTTTTATTATAATGTACAAACAAATAGTTGAACAAAATATGTATGGCTAAACGAAAAAAGAAAACAAATTTTCTGCCTAATTATTCAGCTATACAATTATGATTGTCATAATTGTTGTAGTCGCCAATCCTCTTTTATTAAATCTGCAGCTTTTTCTGCTATCATGACCACTGGAGCAAGTGTATGCGAAGCTGGTATTCGTGGAATAATAGATGCATCAGCGACTCTAAGCCTTTGAATACCATGAACCAAGAGTCGCGGAGAGACTACACCCGTTGGATCTCCTGATGGCGCCATTTTACATGTTCCGACCTAAATAATATTATTATATTAATACAAAGTAACAATTTAAAACATTAGGAAAAGTGTTAAACCTTGAAATTCTTTGTCAATATTATTTAAAAGTTTTTTATTAAAATGTAATTTATATTTCTTTCACAAATTATATGTTTAAAACAAACATGTCAATATTGGTAAATAATGTATTTGTGGGTCATTAATAATATATGCCACTGTGTTGGATTCAAACAATCATCAAAAGTATCAAACAATGACTAGAATGTAAACGTAATTTACGAGCATTAGTGGACATTGGCCCCTTATAGTCTTTGAATTTTCTTTTGATTACATCTAAATTTTGTTTCATTGATAAATTAATGAATCGAATGTGTTTTGTTTGTAGTCAACCTGTGTGATTGACGCTTAACGAATATTAAAGATGTTACTGTTGGTGAAACACATAGGAGAGAGACATCATCGCCTCTGCCTAGAATATGTGATGGGTCCTAAAATCGTATTTTTATGCTTGATTATTAATCATTTTAGTTTTGGATCTATGAATTAACGCGATTCGCAACTTAAGCACAGTATTTCGTACCCAATACGTTGGGCACACAATACTATCAATAATTATTGGTTCAATTGAAAATAAAACAGTTTGTTTTTCAACTTACTTGATGATCCAATGTAATAGACGTTTGCATAATAGCGCATTCCCAATATTCATCAGAATCGAATAAAACATTTTCGCATCCAGGAAATGGTGTTTTATGTAGTCTTGTTTCAAAACGCTGAAAAGATTTGGTGTTGATCACTGCTTCAGCCTGTAAAAATATATAAAATGTGAGCAAATTCAATTCAAAATAAAGTTATTTTTGACAAATCCTTACTGTAACTAGGACGCATATAAATGCTTTTTAGTTTTTTAGCGGAGCGTTTATTAATATTACGAATATTTAAATATAAATACGCAATATGGAAACGTTTCCGTCAAATAAAAGATCAGAAATAAAAGCAAAAATTAAAAAAATAAATATCTCATCGGTTTATCATTTTATTAATGTACAGTGTCTTCTTTATTCAAGGATAAAAACCGTAGTGCAAAAGATGTAATAAAATAAATCCTAGTATACTCTCTCTTTCTCTCTCTGAGTCCTAAGTCCCCCCTGTTGGGGCATAGGGCGGACACGACGTTTATTTTTTATTTTATTTTTTTTATTTTATTTTAGTATACAAACACTAAGAATTGTACAACTACTTTATCGACGGCTTAACTATGGATATAGCATCACGCAACACATTACATGAATTAAATTATAGTATTAGGTTGGCAACTAAGGAATTGCCGATTTGTTCAATGAAATAAAATAATATGTAAAAAAAAAATTAAAGTTTTTTTTTACTTGGATTGATATAATATTTTCCATTTTGGGTGATGATTTTTTGCCATCTCTCTGAAAACTTGAAAATTCCACGCTCATAGAAAGTCCTTTTCAGCCAAAAACTAAGTAAGATTTTACAGCTTCATCATCATTGAAAGTTTTATTACGAAGGGAGTTGTCCAGGGATCGAAATGAGTAATAATCCGATGGCGCGACATTAGCGCTATATGGTGGTAACAATTTTTGCTTAGTTGGCCAAATACGTGTGCGGCCAGGTATTATTCTGGTGGAAAATGACACCTTTAGGATTGACCAATTTTGGTCACTTTTCCTTCACCGCTGCATTCAATTTGTTGCCGACAGTAGACCTTCGAATTGGTTCCTTGGAAGCAACTTAAAATACATTGTACCTTTTCAATCCCACCAAATTGACAGCAAAAATTTCTTTTGGTGGATATTTGCCTTTGAAGTGGTTTACTTATTAGGTGTGCACCACGATCGTTTTTTTTGTATACATTGTTGTATACAATCCACTTTTCGTCTCCAGTGATGATTCGTTTTAAAAACTGATTTAATTCATTGCGTTAAAGCAATAAATTGCAAGCGTTGTTGCGCTTTGTCAGATGAACTTTTTTCAATTCGTGCGGAACCCAAATATTCAGCTTCTTAACGAGCCCGACACGTTTTAAATGCTTCTCAATGGCTGCATGTGAAACATTTAACTTCTCTGCAATCTCCTGTGTAGTTACGTGACGATCCACTACGATGATGGTTTTGATTTCATCCTAATTAAGCTCAACTGGCCGACTTGAATGTTGGCCATCTTTAAGACAAAAATTTCCAGAACGGAATTTTTCAAACCAATTGCGGCATTGTCTTTATTTAAGGGCTTCATCGCCATAAACATCACGTAACTTTTTGGCCGCTTGCGCTGCGTTCTTTCCTTTACGGAAATAAAACAAAATATGGCGGAAATGTTCGTTTTTTGCACTCCATATTAAAATTGACCTAAAAAAACTTTAAGGAAACATCTACGCAATGAACTTGTAACGCTAGGTCCTTACCTAAGACAGCTAACGTATATAAGAAGAAGAAGATCATAACATTTACGGATATCATAAAAATGGGAGTGAGAGACGTCTATAACTGAAATCTGAAATTACTTAGTTGTAAACCCAATATAATAATCTCGTACATATCAAGAAAATAATGTTAAAAAGACTAAATATAATTGTAAAACAATAAATATTAATTACTTTGTGAAGTAAATTTTGAATTTAACATCTTTTAAATTTTGCAGTTAACGTAGAAAACACATCCAAAATGTCAGTACCTACTACACACATGATTTAGAAAATAATTATCTTGTATTTTTAATAAAAGTAATAAAAGTCTTGTAATATGAACAGTTGTTCGGTTAGAGAACCTTTTGCTGTTAATATTGCTAATGTCTAATATTTCAATGAAATATTAAAAACAAAGAACTATTATAAATACTTTGGAAAAGTTCTAATCCAAACGTTTTATCCCCATCTGCAGGTGTGGTGACCCAATATGGTGCGTTTTTCATGAAACCTCTTTTTATGCACCATTACTTGTGGAACCAGCTATCTACAGTGCTGTTCGTGAACCGATACGACAATGGAGCTTTCAAAAAACAAGTCTACTTATTTCTCATAGACTGCTAACGCTTCTGTAATGCCTATGGTGTAGCAGATGTCTATGGATGTCGTTGTTTACTTTCCATCAGGCAACGTTTGCTTGATATCCCATAAACATTGCAAATTGTTATCATAAAAGCCGGTCAAGGCAGTCAATACAAATCTTACTAAGCGCACACCCTCTCTTAAGGCGCGGATGTCATCAGGATGGTCAAAATAGTTTGGGTGTATTTCCGGATGATCAGTATATTTTGCACTTCGAAGCATCAATCGGCCGACACTGCGTGGGCGGATAAGTACCGGGTTTATTGCGAAAGTACGTTGTCTGACTTCAGGTGGAAGCGATCCGTATACTTTCCAGTACCACTTATCCGTTACACCTAAAACAGTAAAGTAAAAGGTAAAAGGTAGTAAAAGTAAAAGGTACTTAAAAATTAAAAATTTTTTGGTCATAATCTAAGTAGAGTTTCAAAGCGCTTGTATGTCATTAAATAGAAATTATGAAATAATATAAATAACAAATATTACAAAAATCCTTACCTAATAATGAACGTAATATCCCTAGTAAATCACCAGCAAGAGACCCGGCTCCCATCACCAATTCAATGTCAGGCCGTCCTTGTGTGAGATCTTTTTCGGCGAAGGAAGTGCGACTAAACGCAAGTCCAGTAGCCCCACCGGGCATGGTTAACGGACCTCTTCCCGCCAAGTAGGCTAACGCTGATGAAGGTGAAGCCGCTGTTTGCTGCGTTGTAAACGTTAAATGGTGATGTCGCAAAAATATAACGTAAGAACGTCCGTTTCTTGCTTTTAATAAGTTATCCAACTATATTAATGTTACATCGATTGATTTTTTAAAAATAAGTTGAATAAATTTTATTTAATATATATATAATAATAGTAACAAGAAATGTAAGTTATTAAATAAGATTAACGTCTATGCATATTTTATAAAATTTCTTAAAATCATGTCGATATTGTTATCGCTTATTGAAGCGTTTTTCGTTGTTGTTGTATAATACAACATCAAACAAAAACGCTTCAATTCCAAAATTATTGTACAACAAAAATATACTTGAATATAAATAAAATGTACAAAAAGAGGACTAATTTCAAAGAGGAATCTATTCTAGTCAACACAGAGAATCTCAAATAAAATTCAGATACATACCTACAAACTAACGATATAATCATAATATAAGCATTATATTGAATCGATTTAGTATTAAAAAAACTATCCAATTGACCAAAAAAAAACAATATCTAACATACAAAAATCTCATTCCTTTTTGCACTGAGATACAGCTACCTGAAAACGGTTCTGTTCACTTCTATTAGCGGATAGTATTGCTCAATTGCACACGGTTGCTATTTGCTCTGTGCGTTAGTTTGCGATTATCTTTACTTACTACGGTGTAGGGTGTGTTCACATATACATGTGTGTTTGTGGAAATGAGTTTCAATATCGATGCCAGAATTTTAAAATGTTTTAACCCCAATTCAAAAAAGTTACAGCGAACCTCAAGTGTAATTATCGCAGATGGCAACACGTGTAGCTGCACAGTACATACATTTACATATATGTCTCAAGAGTGTTATATTAAGCGAAAAAATAAATTGCGATTGCCACTCACTGCCACTCACTGCCACACAGTGCCATCTTATCTGTACACTGCCTTCATAGCTGTTTACTCGACACATGCACATATGTTATATGTTTTTAATGTGTTATTATTGTTTTGCCCTAACAGAACTATCTTCTACTCTAGAGATGGCTAATCGTTTGATCGCGGCTATTATTCCAGTCGATACTAAGAATAATCTTCAATGTAGCTGTAGTATCCCCCTTAATATAAAAAATACTTGAAATCTCTTCAATTTACTCGGTTAAAAATTAAAAAAATGTATATAAGGTATATTAAATACGATTCAATGTTACTTTTATGAAGAAATACTGATTATATAACTGGTAGATCGCACAGAGTACAATTAGCAAACAATAGATTTTAGGTTTCATCAAGTTGGCCACCTCTGTTCTACTGTATATATTAATTAAATATTATCATTTTTTTGATTTTATCTATAAGCGGGTCAGTAGGTAAGTTTGTAAAGGAGGTTGTTGTAAAATTGAAAATAAGAACATACTTTTGCAACTTACATCATTTACACATATACTGGATTCGTTAACAATAAACGCATTCCCAGAGAATGTTATATGATCTTGAAGATTATAGCCCACTGGAAGATCGACTAGAGTTTTGATGCCTATGTCTCTTAGATGCTCCTTCGGCCCTATACCTGATAACATCAGCAACTGCGGGGAACCAACGGAACCGGCCGCTACAATGACTTCTCGACGTGCTATAACTCTCATCCTGTTTGAAAAAGAATATATATAATATTCTGTACCATTTGGGTGTGTGTATATCTGATATTTATGGTTTAGTAGCGGTTTTTATTAATATTATTGATACTTTAACCGTAGGTTCTCTAGGGAGCTCTGAATTCAAATAACGGTTAATAACACTGCGTTATTTAAAATTTGATTTCTAACAAACAGTAGGTATTGAAATCGTCATAAAGAAGCTAAAAATAGTCATACCGTTTATTGTGTTTGATAAATTCAGCGCCATATGCTGTATCAGTATCGGTATTGATTAATATTTTCATTACGGTTGAATATTTTGAAACCTTTAAGTTTCTTCTGAATCGTATTGGTTCTAGAAATGCTTTTGATGTACTACATCTTCGGCCATTTCGCATAGTCGCTTGTGGTTTAGAAAATCCAATTACACTTTCGCCATTAGGATCATTCCACTCATAGCCAAGCTCTTCTCCTGCTCTTTGGAATGCTGTCTCTAGTGGAAGCAAAAATGGTGCGTGGTCTATATCTAAATATCCACCTTTTCCATGGTAACTGGAATTTTGCAATCGCTTAATCTTTACGTTTTCAGACTTTTTGAAATATGGAAGTACTTCGTCATAACTCCAGCCTTCGTTACCCATTCTAGCCCAATCATTATAATCTTCAGGATGTCCTCTTTGGTATATTAAAAAGTTTAATACGCTACTCCCTCCCAGAACTTTTCCTCGAGGCATAAAACACACTTTGCCTCTCAGATCTCTGCAAGCTTTTCTTTCTGGCTCTGAGTTGTAACCCCAATTCATTGGAGTTATTGAAAGAAAGGGAGCAAATATTGGTATGTCGGAAAAAAAGTTTTCATTTCCTCCAGCTTCTAAAACAAGCACCTTCCATTTGGTTACTTCTGTTAGTCTATTTGCTAAAACACAACCTGCGGAGCCAGCTCCGATAATAATAAAATCGAATTCCTCTAAGTCTTTTGGGTTGTAATCAGGTACAAATCCTTCTTTATGTGTTTGTGGTAGTGGACGAAATAGATCTGTCCAAAAGTCGAAAAAATTTGAAACTTGTAATGCATTGGTGGCATCGAATAGAATCAATAATAATAGACATTGCATTTTGCCTTTTTTTAACATAAAACCTGAAAAAATTTAAAAACCTGTAAAATTTCTTATGATAAATTTTTACATAATTTCTATGTTAAATTAAACATTTTAATTTTTTTAATAATACATACGTACACATTTTCAAGTAAATTACACACGCATACTTAACTCTAAATGAAGCTATAGGCATCATTTTATCCGTCCTCAACCGTTCATAGTAATCCTAGGTTTTATTTATAACATAGCTTCGAAGGCCGTACGTTGTCACTAATGTAAGTTAGCGCAAGGTATTGTGCGCATACAAATGACCATGTACCCGCTGTTACTGGTTTCCCATGTCTAATCATTCAATCATATCACGGCTCGTCCATTCAGTCGGACTGATGTAAGACCGTGGAAATAGTAATAATGGTCAACGATCTTAATGACTTCAAGGTCTAATTCACCGCACATATTAATACTAAATAAGCTTTTAAATGACCGACCAATTGGCTTAGTGGCGGAGCCCTCCGCCCGCGGAGTCAATGGTCATGCGTTCGATCCCCGCATCGAAATAAATATATGTATGGATTACAAAAATTTATTCCGAGTCTGGTAATTCCGCCAATCCGCATTGGACAAACGTGGTGGGTTAACATCCGTTCCTCCAGAAATGGAGAGACCCGTGCTCAGCAGTGGGACATATATGGGCTGTTAAAAGAAATAAAAAAAAACTTTGAAAATATATGTTTTATAATCAGATCTTCTAAAAAGCGCTGTTAACCCAAAATTGTGAAGAAGCATCGTAAATTTTTCGCTGATATCATAATTGACTCAACCTCAGGTCAATTTTTCGTCAATTTTACCTTTGTATGTTATAATTCATATTAGTTCTCCGGTGGGGTACAAGGAATGTAATATGTTTATGGAAATTGACTTGCGTATATAATATTCCTCATCTACAGTTCTAGTGAGCATACATATGTACTAACAGCGTTAGTAGTACCTCACACCCAACCTACATACACCCAACCCCTTTTTTACGCGGTAGATACGTTCCTTAGAAAAGCGTGCAAAAAAACATTATGTAAAATCTATATGCGACTTATGGTAAATTTGGGGATATGTTCCACAATTTTAAAAAATCGTGTAAGATGAAAAAAACTTTAAATATTATCTCGAAATAACCATGCAAAATAAGTAATAATGAAATCCATATTACATACGTATTTATAAAACAAAAACAATTCATTTTTATTATAAAAAAAATGAAATTAGTGTATAGTGAAAATTCAATCCATAAGTACAAAACAGATCAAATTACTAATTGAAATTATGAATGAAAATCAATTTTCCAACTATTCATCG
This sequence comes from Baronia brevicornis, assembly GCA_031353405.1. Taxonomy (NCBI): domain Eukaryota; kingdom Metazoa; phylum Arthropoda; class Insecta; order Lepidoptera; family Papilionidae; genus Baronia; species Baronia brevicornis. The sequence goes on from JASFAT010002032.1 coordinate 239,703, forward strand.
TTACTTGATAACAAGCGTAATAATAATGTCCGTACTTAATAAAAGACGAATGTAAAACTTAAGAATTTGTCACGATCAAGGTTTGTGTTGTTTCACTTGCGTAACAAATTTGTAATTGAATATTCGTTGATTGTGTCAATATTTTATAAGGCTATGTGTAAGAGATATAATTTGCATTATATTAAATTATGAAATATAAAAACTTGTATACATAATTTCTTAAGAGCTATGCCTCCCATACATTCTTGTAATTACGTAAGTTGACGGTTAATTGATTGAGTAAACTTTTGCCATAGATATTGGATTACACTTTAATAGCTTTGTTACTTTAATTAAATTTAAATTTTATGGGATAGAAAGCAAACGAGCATGTGTGTTACCTGATGAAATATTAATATCGCAAGTAGATGTCTGCAAGTACAAAAGCATTGCAGGTATGTGCTTGTTTTTTTTTTAAGATTTCAATTAGGCATTGTTTCAGGAACATTGCTGAATTTATTTTTGTCTCATATAGGGTGTTAGTGCGTAGGAACTTGTTTTGAGACAAATGCGCCGTATTGGATCGCTGCTCATTTAGATGATAAGGATGAAACTTTTGTTTATTGTGAGATGTCCAGTTAATCATAGGTGGGTATTATAATATGATAAATTATATGCATCATGATTGTTATTTGTAATCTTTTTTTTTATTTGAAATTTACCTTGTGGTTCGTGGCATAGTATAGGGCCTGCCTATTTGTTCTTGTGGATGTCGTAGCGATTGTGAGAGCAAATGAGTTGTGTTTATGTGTTTTATAATTAGTCTGTGATGTCGGTCGGCTGGCATCCGCCTAGCGTGGGGTGTTAGGATTGCAATTTTGAGGAATACACATATTGTTATATAAGTATTAAATGATGTAAAATGTGATGTAATAAATAGGTTTTCATAGGCTGATTATATTGTATTACTCAACCTCTTTATTCGCTTTGATTTGTCGTAAACATGGTACAAGTAGCCATGGAAGCAATTAACGTTTGTTTGAAAGTTATGCGAATTGCGTTGCACAAACATTTGTACATTCAAATGTATGCAGGTGAAATTCAATGAATATAGTGTTAAATGATTATGTGTAAATAAAATTAAGTCAGTATAAACGTACTTCGATTTAACGGAAAAGTTATATGTCCATATATGATCTATTTTTCATTCAAATTATTACGTGGGTTGTTATTATACTTGTAAATACAATTTTATAATTTATTTAAATTTATTATTTATATTTATTTAAAATATTATTAAATAACACTTTAAACCGAGCCTAATCTACAATTCGGATTGAATTTTTTGATTTTGTTATTACGCCGCAGCTAGCTTTTTATTTGAGTGTTTACATATGTTTGAATACGACTTTCACCTCCAAGGCACATTATCTAGCTCTGTTTTCAGTTTCGTGTATCAAACTTTTGGTAGCCGGCACCGCAGGTTGTGTTTTCGTACGGTCGGCGAAGTTCCACACTGTTTTTCAATACTTAGTGTCTACTCGAGTATCCGTCCAACCGTTGTCGGTTCTCCGACAAACTTGACAAACACATTGCATATATGTTTATTTTATAAGATTTTTCGATTACTTTTCCTTCATTTGTACTTAAAACAACTCTTTTGATTTTGAAGTTTATTTGACTTAACTTATACTACAAATTATTAAAAAGCCATAGTTGTATTTTGAGTATCATAATCTTTTAATGCAACAATTACAAACAATAATTACACTAAATAGTAAAATATGGATATATTATCGATTTTTTTAACGTACTAGGTAGGTAATGCGAAGGAGGAACGATTTATGAATTTAATTCCAGTGTGTACAAAGAATAACGTTAATAAGTTGTTAATAAACCTACATAATTTATTGTTACTTGGTTACGGGTCCTTTCCACTAAATGTGGTTATACTGTATTAAATTGACAGTACAGACATACTTATGTGCATTTTATTATTATTTAAAATTGCTTTTCATACATACACTGGCATAAAATTGCATTAAGTGGTTATTCTTTATTCTGTAATCGCATATAATTTTAGGATAATTACGTAATACGGTGCTTCTTTCTTTGAAATTCTGAAGAGACAAGAAGAGTTTCTTTTTTTGAAATTCAAAATTATATTTTGTCACCGGCATGCGATAATTTATTATAGTGTCTTTTTCTATGATTTTTTGATGATATCAGAATGATTATGCGGTCATCAATTAGCTCTCAGAGCCTTGTATGTCGAAGTAACAAAGTTGCCTACTTCTCGTACATTCTTAAAAGTTTTAAAACGGAATAAAAACTAATACTACGACTGAGGGGGGAAGAACTGGAGGAATGGACGTTAATTCACCATGTTTGTCGGAGGCGGATTGAGGGCAGCCAGATCATATACATTGTCTCCGGATGCGGTAGCTTCGCCACTAATTTTCATTGACTGATGTTATAAAATTTTGTTTCGACTTTTATTTCGGAATTAAAACACTTGCAAGAACGAAGTAATCACCCTAATACTGTACCAAGGCAACAAGTGTGGTAAAACCACATATGCTACTTCTATTACAACTGTTTGTTACAAATTTTATAGAACAAATTACTAACGAGTTTCATAAATATTATACACATAGTATTCATAAATACAATACATATTTTATTGAGCAAATTTATTTAGTAATCTTATTAAAATAAGAATAAAATACATGCTTGTAAGATAATATTTAATTACGTGTATTTAAGTACGTGTAATAAAACAATTATTTTTATCTAAGTTAAGCTTCAAGTAACACGGATGCTGTCATACTAAGTAATAGTACCTAATGGTAAATATACATTACATATGTCATCGTTTTGCCACATGTGACGTATATTTATAGTGCTATATTTTTTTTAAAATTCAAGGCACGTAATATGTAAATATATTTACTGTTATGTCGGGTGACTATTATAAGGAATAGAGAAAATAAAAAATGTCACTTTGTTTTAGATTTACTCTTTTATTACAAATTGTAATAAGTTTTATATGACTTCAAGTTCTTTGCATTATTTTCTCATGTACCTAATTATTATTCTGATCTGATTTAAACTGCAAGCAAATTGCATTATATGGATACAATTTGGAAAAAATAAGTACACACGTTTCATCAGGTTTATGTAATGTTTATTTATTGCATATATTTTTTAGATAATAAATTACATGAATCAGTGTGATATTCTCGTAAATTTTCAATAATGTTCATAAATTCGATATTATTTCGTACACTAATCGACAAAAATCATTGACATTGTAGTTTTGGGTCACATCCACACACAACGGCATAAGAAATAAGCATGACATAACGACTGGCATAAAATGTGACTAACTAACTAAGGAAACTAAGGTCAATTATTTTAACTTATTTTTAAAAACCATTATTTACTAAATGACCAAATGTTTATTTTTTTAAATTAGTAGATAGCTTTTATTTATTAGAATTTGGGGATAGGACCCTATATTATATACTTATTACGTTAATAATTATGTAAGTCTCTACTTTGGGCACAAAGTGTCCTATTATATATCCTATATATATATATATATATATATATATATATATATATATATATATATATATATATATATATATATATATATATATATATATAAATGTTGTTGGGCAGGCTTAACCAACATTTTAAGAATTGTTATTGTGATGTAAGCGTATGCAATTCAAAACTAAATATGCTATCGGCCCTCGAAGTACTGTAGCTATTTATTTAATTGCAAGTTGGTTTTTATGTTTGCATTTCACTTATTTCGGTGAAGCAACCTTGTATGGGAGTATGCGGGACTGGTTGAAGCTTGCAAAATTCTTGCAGGTTTTTGATTTCGAAATTGAACGTTATCTTTATAAAACACAAGACGTCCGTCCAAATCCATGAAGGTGTCTAAGAATTTAATTTCTAGTTGTGTATCTTTGGATTGATTATATCTGCGTGATTAAGAAATTTTAAGTTAAGAAGGATATATGAAAAATTATTTTGACTTTTGCATATTTAAGTACTTGTATGTTCTGATAGTTATATCTTCAATTTCTTAGGAAATGTGATGTGTCTTTGGTATTCATATCGGTGAGATAAATGAGTTCTAAAATTCGGCTGATTTGTTTCTTGCGAAATATAACCACCAGAGAAACGGCGAGGAAATTGCTCTCCATAGCTCTCTTTGACCGACTTTGAGCTTGTGGAACAGACATACTGTCAGTGTCAATGCATTACATAGTTAAATATATATATAATAATACACTTTTGCTGTCGTATTTGGATGATATCTAGTGTGAACTGATTGCGGAAGAGTCAGTTAAAAAGCATAGTTGCGTACGTCTGCGTCTTTAATGTGACTGCATAAGTGAGTATATATGTACATATATACTCATATTATGCCTATCTGCGTAAACTTGTTAACATAGTTTGCCTATTCGGACTCTCAAGTAGTTACAACTGCTTACGAAACATGAATCTATCTTATTTCAAAATTCCACACATGTGACATTTTTCATAAAAAATATGTAAATAAATTATAATTTATTCTTATCTTTTACTTACCTATATTGGAATTAAAAATAGTTTCAAGGTCATCCAAGTTCTTATAAATAATGAGAGAACATGAAATAATTTGGCGTTTTTCAATACGGAAAAAAGTTTGTCTTTATAACTAATAATCTATTATGCTGTTTTACTCAAATATTTTATTTTATTTATAGATTTTTGTTATTAAGCATCAAAAAAGTACATATTTTTTTAAAATAACACATTAGAAGTCAAAAATAGGAAGATATTTTATATTAATTAAATAATTTTGTTAATGTGATTTTTCGTATATAATTTTTTTAAACAGTATAAAATATGCTATTTACAATAGCCCAGTGGTAAAGTTACCGCTTTTGCAGTCAATAGTCGCGGGCTTGATTCCCACATCGGGATAAATTTGTATAGCTTACAGGCCACACAGGCTAGAGTAAATTCCGAGTCTGGATGTTCCATTAATTTGCCTTTGGCAAGCAGCAGGAATCAAAGAATAATAAAGAAATAAATAATATCTCACGTTACAATAATTGAATTTTAATTCATTTCTGAACAATATTTAAAATGTCTAGCTCATCTTTAAACAAGTTAGTTTAAATTGAGTGTAATTTCGTACCGGCAAATAGGAAGCGAGTTAATAAAAAAAATGTTCAATACCCAAAGCAAAATTATAAAATATTCAAATTACTATGGGAAATACACAAAATGATAGTAGTTAAATAAAATACAGTTATATTTATAGTATGTTTACATAACAATACATAACTATTATCGTAAAATAATAATAATTAAGCGGGAATGGTGTTACAAAAACAGTTTAATTTTTTGGTTTCTAAATTTTGTTTAAAAAAACGATCTAATTGATTAATGAATTATTGAACACTTCACTGCAAAATATTGCTTTGATAACTTAATGGTATCGAAAGTTATAACGAAATTTATTCTAAAAAATAAAACATTATTCATTAATTATTTGCAATGATGTAATAATATATATTTTATTTTTTATATGATAAAATAAATTTTTAATATTTTATCATTTAATTTTAAATATTATATAGACTTCATATTATACACGAAAAATAAAAAAAATAAACAATTAATTAAAATTAAACTGGCTTTTACCAAGTTTACAATCTAAAAAGAGTTTTGTTTTTAATTTGGTGACGTCAATATCATGAAAATAAAGATCTTAAAAAGAAAACAAAAACTTACCTGTAACTCTTATTATTGTATAAAAAAAACCTTTATATAATCCTTAAAAATGAACTTTTATAATTGCACTAGTTTCTGTCCGCATAGAAATGATACCTTTTAAAAACATTCTCAATCTACTCAAATAAAAATAAAAAGTGGATTAGACTCTATGCTTCAACATATATCCATGATGCACGCACTACGTTATGCATTGTATTGGGTGCGTGTCTGACGAAGTATGCACAGGTAAATGCCGTTGGTGGACACGACATCGACCTTGCCGATTGAGAATTAATCTGACACTGTTGCGTATTATTTGTTTCATAAAATTTGGAGCTACGAACAATATACATCTATCATATCAAGGCAGTCCTCGGAGTTCACGCTCCTAAAATTTGTGTCACGCTTGATGTAACTCTTAGGTCATTATTTAAACTAATCAGTGTTACTAGGTATCAATGGCATATGCAGTCAAGCTAATTATTTGTGCATATGTTGAGGTTAAATAATTTTGTATCTGAGCAGCATGTTACTGATATATTCTAATTTATAAAAAATAAACAATAATGAAAGAGTTCAATGTAAAAAAATTCCGCCCAAAAACGGTATTAGATGTCAACTTGATTACCATTATAATTTTTATTCTTTGCATATTTAATTATACTAAAAATAATTAAAGTATGTGAAAATATTAAAATCAATTTGCTTTAAATTACGAAATAAAACATTCGAAGGAGATTTTCAGGTTGTATAGTGTTTTCAGTTTTAAAAAAAGAGTAAATTATTTTATTTTGAGTAAATTTGTGTGCATTCTGTAAATCTATGATGTCATTTCACTTGTTTACAGCAAATGACCCATGGGTAGCCATATTTTTTATTTACTGTATGAATACAACGTTTATTGTAAGCATATAATAATTTTAAAATTATGAATTGTTAAAAAAAGCATTTTAAAGTAAGACCCTCTCTCATAATAAGGTCTCTAAAGTTTAAAATTGGTAGTTTTCTAGTCTAGTACTCATATATTCAATGAATATGTTCTATTGAATTTTTTAGAGTAGGTTTTATTATCTGTAATATGTTCGATCGGAAACCTTGCACATCTTTGCAAAGGGACCGCACCGAAGGGTGGTAGGTTTGTTACTACACGCCGTTCGATAAACGGTGTGAGTCAAAAACATAGTGCCAATTAAAATTTTAGACTTTTTAACGAAATACGTATGCCAATATAATTTGAAATCCTAATTTTATTAGCTGTACCAGGTAATTCATTGCAATGCTATAAAAAGACAAATTCATTTTTTTATATAGAACACATAGAGACATACTTTGCTGGCATACGAAGAACAACCCACATAAGTTTCATCATAATCGATTGAATGCTTGAGAATCGCAGAGGCCAAACATACAAAGAAACATCTATTTTTTAATTATATACATTACGTACGTATATTGCATTATTATTCTCAATTATATAAGCCACGGGCGCAGTAATGTATGCGCTTTGTTTGTGCAACGGAAGTAAGCTGTTATTTAAAACTTCAATTTAGCTTGATGGTTAAGGTTAAGAATGCTATACGACTAAGGTGCTGATTTTCTGTATTCCCAGAAATATACCTTAAGCTAGATAATTTCTTTTGAATTTGTAAATATTTATTTTCAATTTATTGTAATTTTAAGATGGTAACTTATGAAAATGAAATGAAACTCTGAAATAATACAGGGAGATCTTTAAAAAAGCAATAATTTCTATATTTGAGAATACATTACATACTTCAATGTTAATATACTATTATTATAATTGAAACCATCATTTATAACAATAGTACACTGTACGTGTAAGTTTCGGTCATTTTGCCTAGTTTTTTAAATGGAATTTCTCTTTTTATTTTACTTCAAACAATACTTTATTATGGAAAAGGTAGGAAACGACAAAAGCGGATCACCTAAGAGTAAGTAATGAGCGCGGCCCATGGACTTCTGTAATACTAGGGGCTCTGCAGTTGCATTATATATATATTATATATATATATATATATATATATATATATATATATATATATATATATATATATATATACCTTCTGTAAGGACGAGATGTTCTACGTTGTTTTATATGTTCAATCGATAATCAAAAAAAAATTCTTTATTTTTCAAATGTTAAAATTATGAAGTTATAAATATCGATTTATAAATTTAGATACATTAGTCAATGTATCACTCCAGTACTCATGTAGATTATGAGAGGAAAAGATTAAAGTAAAGGAAGAAGAAAGGAGTTGGTACTTCGGATCCCTGCACTCACCCTACGAAACGCGGTAACACAAAAATGCTACCTCTTAACAACAACAACAACTCCTATAATCATTGAAGATATTCCCCGGTGCAGACGGCCCATTGGTGTTGTAGCTTGTTCTCTATTCGGTTTTAATTGTTTATGATTTTAAGTAGGGAATTATTACGTGTTCTGCGGCGAAGAAAACAATTATGTAGTTTTACTTTATTTTTCCTTTCTTCACTTTTCTCTTACTTTTCCATGATTCACACTTGCGCTATGGTCTTATACAATACTCTTTGTGTTACAAATGTTATGAACATTTGTCAGTGAGTTTTAACCATCAAGAATGCGGATTACTTCTAAAAAAAATAAAGCGCAGTAGCAGGAGTTGAACTCAATCATTAGTGAGTTGATTCCCATTTCCGGTTTTTTCGAACCCTAATTTTGTTGATACTGCAAAGTGAAAACTTGTTTTATATTTCACATGAATGATCTGTTGAACAAGAGTGTAACCTTGGTACATGACCTCGGGGCAAAAGAAATAAAAATTGAGAGCACTATCAGTTACGACAGATGGTTTTCTCAACAATACGTTTGATTGGCATTCGTTTCGAAAGCAAATGTGGGTTTATTGATGAATTCAGCTCTCTAATTCGTACACGTTTATATATGTGGAATGTCATATTATATTAGTAAATACTTTAAATATGTAAATGTACATAACTTATATATATATATATATATATATATATATATATATATATATATATATATATATATATATATATATATATATGTGTGTGTGTGGGTGTATATATTTATTATATTTCTTTTGTTATACTATACAATCCTGAATTTTGAGAACACAACGGGATTTCACTTTGTGGTTCTAAGTGAAATCCCGTTGCGTTCTCAAATATAATATACGAAATAAATATAAAAAAATATATATTTATTTATTTTTTAATGAACACGAAGTGAAAAAGAATACAAAAAAATGTACTGCTTATTTTACACATGCTTTTAATATAAAATACAGATAGACTATAATACTTTAAATGCAGTAACTTTAAATATATAAATAGAGTTTGCACTTAACACTGAAAGCAGTGATTTCGCCATTGAGCCAATTAAGTCTTCAGTAGTAATTAATAAAGTAATGGCTGCTTCGGGTGCCAAATTATAACAATAAAATATAGTCACCATACTCACGATACATAATACAGTACATGATATTGCCCCCTTGTTAATTTTAAATTGTATTAATGTATTGTGTTTACGAATGTCAGTTGAAATATTTCTTATACATTGATTGCATTTCTGATTGGTATTTTAATGTTTTGAAAATTTAAATAAAGAAGAAAATAAACTAAACTGTGGGATTGCTAATAACTTCATTGCTTATACTACGACCATAATTCAATTTTTTTATCACGCAATATAATGCTGCAATCTAATTTAATATAGACGCACTTTTCAAAAGCCCTCAAAGTTACGAAAGCGGATATTTCGTTCATATAAAATATTCTACGGTCTTAAAATGTAAATGCGTTTACATAAATAATTGTTTCTGTCACAATCGCGTGACAATACCAGTTCGCTTTTTGGGGTTCCCTTGCTTAACAAGATTTTTTATAACATGTTGCCAGCGTAGGATATAATATATCTATAAAGGTTCAGTTGCCTGCTAAACAAGATTAGCTTCTGTTAAGTTCAACAAAAATTTTAATTTAACGTTAAGTGATCAAAAATTAGTCATGTAAACGAGTTCGATCGACGATCGATGGATTGTCTTCTTTACGTAGTTTATCAGAATACCGGTTTTCACAATGTTTTACACACTCATAGTTTTGACCAGTGAAACCCTAAATCACGTGTCCAGATTGGTTACGTGATTAAGGGTTTTGAAATTTTTTTTTGGTTTGGCTAAAATGTAGTTGTATTGGCTGATTAATATGTTAAAGCCAACAAATAAATAGAATATGATTTGCATTAATGAGTAGTTAATTTTTCAACTTAAGAATAACTAATATTTAAGAATACCTTGAGCTAACACAGCTTTTATAAGATTGTGTTTTATATTCCATTTGTTTATTAAGAGCAAACGAAAAATTTAAAAATGTAAATTTTTGTACACAGTTCTACTAACAATGGCTCTAGTTGGGGATATTGATCAAAAAAAAATCTTTATCACGTTAAAACTATTTTATTTCAAGTAATTACTTCGTATAACTAAGGGGTTCTAAAATTAGGGTTTTAAATAATTTTAGGTACGAAGACATTTGTCTGGGATTTCTGAGAAGACTACTTTAGCCGATTCGGCTTGTAACATCGTTTTTGTGCTCCAACTCGACGTCCGCTTCAGTTTATTTAATAATTTTCATTCCTAATCAAAGAAAATCGTGAGATTAACATAACGATGTGTACATACAGTCCAAATGTGGAGTGGTGCATTAGTGTAATTAAATACAGTTAGTTATATTAAAATTGATTAACGCAAGTTCGTTCTAAATGATTGCCGTTATCGTTGAAGAACACATTGAATAAACGACCCTATTTATCTCGGAGCCCTCTGTATCCAGATATGCTATTAGTTAAAGAGATTGGTCTGCGGTTTTTGATCCTCGTGTAGTGTTAAGTATGATATGTAGATGTATAGTAATAATCTTTGTAAATAAATGTCAATATAATTTTTCTTTGGTTTTTATGTTTAACCGTGATATTAGTGTACAAAGAAACAATTGGAAATTATTCAGAAATAAATAGCGACAAAAACATTGTACAAAAATTTTGATATTATATATTTCCTTCTCTTTTCACATTATATTACTGAATACTTTCCCAGATGCAGTCAATGTATGTGTAGTGCCTCAGATTTTTCCTGATGCTAGTCTTATCAGATGTTCATGTGAGGCCTGATTATTTATCGTCAGATATCTCCCTTGTTAGTTTACTGACCTCTTAAATAAAAAAAAACCTAATCACAGAACATAAATAATGGTAAAAGTAATTCGTTTTATCAAGATCTTTTTTGTATTACGCAATCATCCCTTTTACTTTCTATAACCAGTCATCTAAATGATTTTCACAGGGCTCGTTTATTGATCTGCCAAATGCGTCTGTCCTTACGCCCTGTATTTAAAACCTTTTAGGGAAACAAGTATCTCACAGATTCTTACAGGCGTTTACAGGAATTTCATTTATCAATGTAGTTTTTTTACACTTCTTTATGTGTCAAATTATTTTATGCAAATACAGCAATTCCTACTAGTAGTTGAATTAGTATAAAAAAAATGAAAATAAAAGTAAATTTAAAAAAGTCAGTAGTATATAAAATGGGGGTCTATTTTGGATCTAATTATAATTATTATTTAATTATAAATAAAATAGACCCCCAGTTGAAATGAATTATTTGAATATAAGAATCGTCATAAGTTTCCGTAGTACCTAGGAATAATAACTCACTTTTAATGTAAATTGCCACGGTAGTAGAATATTTTGAATTTCGAACACATGGGTTCATCTATTTTTGTTGTGAAAACACAGTAAAAGGTTTCACTAAAGCTAATATTCTGTGGTAGGGTGTGATATTCCTCTGCTCGCCATTTGTGTTATGGTGACTCTATTAAAGGTACCACTATTAAAATTATAAACCCAAAAGCAGATGGAGCGGGCAAATACAAAACACTGCGGTTTTATATTTGCCATGCATGCGTGAAACGTACTTTGCAAAGTTTTGCATAAGGTTTATTCAGATTTAATCCCGCCCAACAGCCGAAAATTCTTTAACACGACTTTTTTGTTCAAAAAATTTTGTTACCTCTACTCTGAAAGGTAAAAAGTCCTATTTCTTTGCAACTTTATTTCGTATTCTGGTCCGTGTTTTACGTTTGAATTAAAAAAGTTTTGAATTAATAATCCAAAAAGAATAATGAATTGTTTTGTTGGATAAAATCGAACATAATCCGGCATCTGGTCCGGGATACACATTGAAGTGTTTTGAGTGGCAAACACAGACTACACTCTGTCATGAGAATCTTTCTTCATTCAATGAAAATTTTGATACAATTTAAGAATTATGGATACTTTGTCTTAATTCAAATTACATATTTATAGAAAAGTGTGAGAGCCCAGCCATATATGGGCTGAAAACTGAAATATATGGAAAAGAAATAGAACCTTTAAAAATAATACAATGAGCATATTAATTACAATAAAAGGTATTAGTAAACAAAGTCTGTTAGAAAATAATTTAGAAAACGAGTGTAAAACATTTTATTTTTTAATTTCTTTAATAAGAGAATAACATATTATTTAAGAACATGTCTAAAAAAAATAATAAAAATAAGTTATATATACATAAATACATATTGCCATGCCTGTTTCCCGTAGGGGTAGGCAGAGACAAGTTATAGACACAAGGATTCCCTGTTTTAAGAGGCTTTATTAAGACCTAAATGATATGATGAAGAATAAAATTATGGATAGGCCATATAAATATTTATCCTAATGTGGGAACCGAATCCACGATACTTGACTCAGAAACTATAACACTTTGTCACTGCTACATGGGCCGTCAAGTTTCATAAAATTATGCGTTATAAATTATTATATATATTTATTAAAATATGATGTTAAAATATATATGTATATGGTAGCATTCCTAACATACAACAATCTGCCTATGGCAGTCCTCTGTTAGGCATACATATTGTACCTTTATCTTTTAAATAAAATATATATTTTTAATTGTGTATACGTTTTAATAACAAAGCAACTTCCAGCTACTTAACAAAGTCATGAATATTTTGTGTCTAGGACAAACGTTAATGGTTGTAAATGGGGAAAGAAAACAACTTTCAAGGTTTATGACTAACATATGATTCGTATTAAAACGTTAGTTGTCAATTATATATTAAACTTTGACTCAAATTGTCGTCGCAGTACTTACCAAGTAAGTTATGGCCATACAACATTTACATATATACAATCTGAACGTGCGTTGTATTCTGCAACTGTTGTCGAATATTAAACATTTCAATAGCATGTGACACTTTAATTTATTTATTTATAAACAGAAACTTTGATTCTCTGTTAGTTGTTTCCACTTTTGTATAAAAATATGGTCAAAGCAAAGTAGCTAAAGACCTACATATGTACATATATACTTCAGTGGTGAAGCTAAAAGTTTTGTCGTCTATGGTTAAGAGTTTGATTTATACATTTGTATAAATGTATGTATGTATATTTGGTTTACAGGTATTTATTCCGCGTCTGCTAGTTCACCTTGGACAAGTGTCAGGGGTTAATGCTCTTTCCTCCAGAACTGAAACGGCGCCCAGCAATGGGAAATATGTATATCGGTCGTGTAAAGTAACTTTTTTTATGGGATAGGAAGGCAAACGAGCAGGCGTGTCACTCGATGGAAAGCAATCAACGCCGCCCATAGACATTCGCAGTGCCATAGGCAGTGCAGAAGCGTTGCCGACCGTTGAGGAAAGTGTCATTATGGGAGAGGTTGGGAGCGGAGGGAGGGGAAGGGGGGCCTCCGGAACTCAGCCGCTCACCGTATGAAGCGCCGTAGCCAAGCCACCACTCAGGACGCCGGTTTCCTGTGGGTTTTCCCCGTGCGAGCCAGCCCATTTATACTACAGACAAATATTATGCTATTCTTGACAAATTAGTTTGATTGATGTTAGTTTCGTATTCAGTTTTATGTAAAAAAACAGCTGAAGTTAAGTAATTTAAAAGGGAATGTCCTCCGCATTGCTTTCTGAGCCATTATAAGATTAGGGAATAGGCGCCACGATCATGTCTGCGTTTTAGCATCGTACCTAATTTAGTTTACAAAACTTGAAATTTGGGTGACGAGAAAACGTGACGAAAGTTCGTAAATACTGTACCGTCAAGTTGAGCCTTTTTACAAGCAATTTATTCTGATATTCCGTACTCAATTATACTATATTGTATAAGACGGCTTTATTTCTCGAAAACTTCAGTAAATTTATCATCAAAGACAAGCTAAATATAACGTTTTTCTTTTCAAATATTATCAGGTTATGTTCCTGTAGATGTCAGGTATTAACATCGAGAACTGAACGTATAAATTAATATGTATTAATAATATGTACAATATAATTTACGTATTGGTCAATGCTATGTAGAAAGCGCCCTGGTAAGATGGAGGGACGATCTGCGTGGAGCGCCGGGTAGAAACTGGATGCGTGAAGCCATAAGATCTGGTAGATTGGTACGTTTTTGGAGAGACCAATGTCCAATAGAGGACTGCTACACACTGTTAATAATAAAGGTTATGGCGATACAGTTTTAAAGAAATATTAGTGAAATTTGAAAATGGTTCTCCAATTATTAAAAAAAAATCAGAAGACCAAATAGGGTTAAGTAGCTAATATTTGATCAGTAGATGTTGCGAAAGTGGAACAGTTATGTATCAATAAGGTTTACTAAATCCCACCGGAAGCCGTCGCAAGTAACTTATTTAAATATATTATTTAAAGTGATATTATAACTCTTTGAGTTTAAGCAATCATATATATAAAAGAAAAATATGATTGCGTCGTATTTATTATGATCGTAGTGTATTTGTTATGAATGCGTTATTGCAGCAATTTTCCTTCCATACATTTTTTAGAAATGATATTTCTATTTTTATTTGTTGTACAATATTTTTAATTATTCCACAAATGAAAGCAGAAAGTTCTCAAAAAAAAAACTTTTCATATCCTTGAAATAATATGCCTTGTTTAAACTTGGTGGGTGTCACAGATATGAGGTTTTATTTAAAATGTTCCTCCAGAAATAGGGTGGTTCGTGCCCAGCAGTGGGATATGTCTTCATATTTTGAATAAATACATAGCCGTTGTTACACCGTTTCGTTTGTACACCACAATCTTGGGTGGTCAGATTCGCTTTTAGTCAAACACCTAGTTTTTTAAAACGATTTTGGATATTTAGCCTCAAGTGAGGTCAAATGGATACTCGAATAAAGCCGAAGAACGGCTGGTGAGCCCTCTAGGGAAGAACCATTAAAATCTATTGTGATATAAATTCGCAGGTTGTTTGACAGATGTTTCTTGTTGTAGGTATTTATTTATTTATGAATTACATTTGTAATTTAAAAATAAATACCTACTGCAATTGCAATTACATATGTATATGAATAACATATGTTTGTATAATTTATCGTTTTATACAGTGTGTATAAAAAAATGGCGCTTTTAATGAAGTTCTTAAGCTAGATGACGTAACACATAACTTCTCAATTACATTTACGATAACTAGTGTGTTAAGTTCATTCTATCGCAGTTTGGAGCAACTGCTGTTGTTTGAATTGGGTGCCGCGAAACAATGCCTGATTTTATTGATTAGCAACAAAGAAGCCAACTTTATGATGCCATATAAAAGAGTTTCAAATTTATACTCCAGTGAGGGACATAAATTTGCATTACATTTAATGCACTGTCGCTTAATGCATATAAAAAATTAAATAGGTATATAGTTAATTTAAAAAATTGAAAATGTTACTCAATTATAAATTAACATCAGCTTGCGATGGTTCACTGTTGGACATAGTAGATTCCCTAAGGTGTCCCAAGGCACGCTACTTAACTAGTTTTTTATCATCGCCTTGCACTGGTTGTCGCCCCATGTAACCAAGGGGCGTTTTAAATTATTTGTCAAAACGCGGTTCCCGTCTTCAACGATTGTCAGTTCTCTATCAAACATGATCAGCGCATTAAGGCTTTAGTTTGTTAACTCGTATAAATACTGAATCAATAAATTTATATATATATATATATATATATATATATATATATATACATATATACATATATATATATATATATATATATATATATATATATATATATATATACACATATATATATATATATATATATATATATATATATATATATATATATATATATATATATATATATATATATATATATATATATGCTCATTAATAAATTTATGAAAATCATAAGTATACAAATAAAGTATTAAATAATATTTTTAAATTAAATTATTAATTATTAATCACTTTTAAAATTAACTTTGAAATAAATAAAAATAAAAACGTTTCACAGAGACTTACTAAAATATTCTTAAAGTATCTCTGGAAGGAATAAATTAATAATGAATAATTGGCGGTTGCAGTAGCACCAGCTACTATATAATTATGACCATAAATTACAGCTATGTACGGATAACTACTTCAGTGATTTTTTGGAGTTATATTGATTAGTATTAAAGCTAAGGATTAGTAAATTCTTATTACCTCCCCATAGCAATTACATGTAAATATGTCACCTATATCATTCCTTGTTGGACATAGGCTCTTACCATTTGCCGTAGAGGGAATACTGGGCAGGCGTATTGACGATTAAAAGCTTCAACACACAGCGACGGGGTATTTATATATATATATATATATATATATATATATATATATATATATATATATATATATATATATATATATATATATATATATGTATATATGTGTATATAAATGTTAGTTATTAAAACATCTTCAATATTTTTCTCTATAATTATTAATTTATTGATACTTCCTTTGAAAGTTATTTATAATATAACACATAAAGCGATACAGGGTATATATTTGTCATTGGCAGTGAGTTAATATTCAGGGATTTTGGTTAAATTCTTGAAATAGCCGAAACACACAACTGGAATAGTTAAGGAGTGAATTAATATCTACAACACATTTTTCGTAGTGCTATGACATTAATGGGTCGGCTCGATTAGGAATATTGTATTTACCTTATCCTAATAAAATATTGGTGTTAAGTGGTGGAATTTTCTATGTCGCCGCGTTTTGACAGGTGATTGTAGGGATTCGGAGGTTCAATTTCTTTCTTCTTTCTATTCTGCCTCTCTCTTTCTTACACATTTCCCTGGGTAGGCAACATATCTGAAGTGCCCTTGGTGTTTCAAATGTTCATAGGCGGCGATGACTACTTACAATCAGGTGATGGCCTCCTCCATAAAAAATGTATTGCTATTTGTGATGCAACTGATGAAGTGCCAATATCATAAAGGGACTAACTCATAAGATGCATTCCTTTCTAAGCAATTGGACTATTGAGGTGCACTATTTTTTTCAGCACGAGCAATGAAGATAAGTTTGAATGAATTAGTTTGAAAATTACATTATCAACATTAATAACTACAAATAGTAATATTTAATCACATTTTAAAAAGTAAAATTGTGATACTGAAGTAAGTCAATTTTTATTTTTATTACAGTTATGGAACGGGGATGACGCTACTTTTATAAGACATTTCAATATCGGATATCGTGGCCAAATATGGAGTTTACAATAATGTAAAACGATTTGCGAAAAAAAACCCTTTGTTTTTTATACTTATAAAACATTCCTAACAAGCTTTTTTTAAATTTTTATAAAACATTCCTTGCAAGCCCCAAATTAGGATTATAGTGGGTGCCATTTTAATAAACACAAAATAACAATCACCTAGATTCAAAAATCCTTTTCCCATACGCCATACAAATATTATGAGTTCGATTTCGGAGGAAATCCAACTCATGATTTTTGGTTCAGATAGCGAACAATTCACCATTTGTATATATGTTTTTATATTGATTAAATTAAAAGATCCTAATTCAATCAAAATGTATTGCAAATATTGAAGAGCGAAGGCTAAGTCTTGTCGCGCTTTACAGATAGGTCAAAAGTTACAAAGCCAAAATTGTTACATTTAATTAAATCCATCTAAGCCTATGGCCAACTTCGGCTTTGATTTGATTAGTGATGTAATTAAAGTAACGATTGTGACAAGATAACTTCGTAAAAGCTTTCTTAACATTTAAATCTTTAATTTTTAACATTACATCTCAACTCATGTACCTAAAATAGTAATTCGGCAGTTTCACCACATATATATGTATATCTAAATTTTAAGAGGCACACTACATAACACTTAATATATAATATTCGTCATATTGATATGATGTTTAGCTTTTTACACTGACTTTTTAATACATACAGCCAATAACATTGATCTACATAAAGGTTTTTCTTCATTGGTATCTATAAGGTATAAGTATTATGTTAGTGTCAAGTAAAATATAGTTATAATAATATCTTAAAATGTAATACTTAGTTTGTTTCCGTTTTCGCTGTTCTACAAAGTCTTACTATGGACTTTTGTAGTAAACTTCGCGATACAAGCATTTATTTTGTTACTTATCTTCTATACCTTAATTTAACTATTTTGAACAATATAATATATAATAATGAAAATATAACTGCGTCATATTTTATAATATATAATATATAATTTGAATTAAAAACATAAATCATAATTTGAATTAAAAGAATTCGCCATAATTTATAGGTTAATTAATGTTAAATAAGTTGTTTGTTATTCACAAGTTTTTAATGTTAAATAAAAATTTAATGAAACCAACACAACTTATTTAATTATTTATGAAAATTGAAGTGTCTTATTTTGAACACATTTAATTAAATAACAATTTATTATACATAGAATATAAAAAAAAATTATAATCAAACAAACGATTGTGAATGATAAGAACGAGTTATTATCCTCGGCAAATAACTACGAGTATGCTTATACTTTGTCCAAGAAAAGAGCTGACTTATCTCCAACATCACATCTAGTATCGGAGAAGGTTTTAGAATCTTCTCTGTAGTGGATCACTACGAACCAATGTTTCTAAAACGAATGACAACTGGGTGTTATATTTATTAAAAAATATTTTTAATCATCTGTTAATCAACACATTTTACCAAATATTAGAAATTTAGCAATTTTAGGTTACAGTACCTATGTAATTGTGCGTATTTACAAATTTGCTGGTCAGAAAAATATTATATATTAGAATATCACATGGGTCATTAGAACAATTCTAAAAAAGCAAACGCTTATCTAATTTTGACCTAAATATGTATGTCATAAAATTGTATGTGCATCCAATACTTGTTCCCTACATTTAAATCTAATAAGAGCAATGACACTGACTGCCGTTTAGCTTTTAAAATCATATGCATTTTGAATCTCATACGCTTTACGAACTCATCTACGTAATATATGATGAAGTACAAATTTTACCTATGATTATTGTTATATTTTAATTTAATTTGGAATTTTATTTTATACTGGTCTATGTATGTATGTATAACATAGACTACATTATATTCTATTTCAAAAAATTTCACTGCTAATTTTAATTTTTGATTCCTGTCAGTATTTATTCGATAGTGATTGTTTTTACAGTATTAGTAAGTTTTGTATAGTGTCTTTTGAAATTTACTTTTGCATATAAAAGATCCTTCTTTAACATTTCAATTAAATCGGTATTATTGTTTATTTTTATGGGATAGGAAGGCAAACAACCAAGCGTGATAAAGTCAACGCCGCCCAGAGACATCCGCATTACCATAGCCGGAAGCGTTGCTACCCTTAATTCGTAGTTGTGAACACATCAAAACATTAACTAATGATTATATTACAATGGGAATACAGTATGTCTTGATTTCACATTTACAAAAGTTGTAGACAATTGACTTAAGATACAGTTTAATTAAAAGGACTCAGCTTAGAAACAATTGTGTAACGTTTTACACTTTTATCCTTCTTTTCAACTTTCACAACATTTTAAAATCTGAGTGGAATGTCTAGAAATAACTGCGTACTTTTTCCTATATCGACGACTGAATGAGCGTCGAGCTCTTGCTAGCTATCGTTTGAGGCTTCTTCTATGTCTTCCTCTTCTAGCGGTTGACTGGTCAGCGCTGCCCAGAGCGGGGATCTTGCCCCGAGCTGTGCGGAGCCCCGGCGCTAGCTGTCGCGAGCACAGGCCGCTGCGGCTGCTGCAGCTGTGCCCACGGCGCCCATGGCTCCGAACAGTATTGCACCCACTTCGCGATCTGGCGTAATATCAACCTGCAACGCATAAAAATGTAAATCATAGAAAGGAACACTTTTTTTGACGGAGTCAACGATCGTGGCCTTCAAGTATTAATTCATAGCATGATGGGTTAATGTCCATTTCCGAAGAAATGGGAGGCCCATGCCCAGCAGTGGTACATATATGTGCTGTCTAAAAAAATCAGCAGGAGATATGTTTTGTTTTTAAATTCTCAAAAACGACTACATCTACTCGACGAATCAATAATGGTTACGACCTTAAATCGTAGTGCCGCAATGTTCGCTTTCTGAGCGAAGGTTATGGGTTCGAGTACTGCATTAGGATAAATATTTATTTGCCTTATAGGTTTCTATTCTAAGTGTGTGTGTGTTATTTTTTCTTGTCATTTGTGTGTTTAAAATGGTACCCATAACAACCGGGGTTCTATTGAAGGATTATGAGTTTCAAATGTAGATATTCCATTTTCATGAATGTGTGATATAGATGTAGTCTAATAATGGTAAAAGTAGACGGAAATTGTGGCAAGAAAGTACAAAGAAAGCACTGTTACTTGTGAGAGCGTGGTCTGTTCAGGATCTGAACGCTCTTCTAGCACTGTGTCCAGCTCCAACGTAGGTGGCGGTCGAGGCGAACGAACGAGGCTAACTGCGCGGTTTCTGCTCTTCGCTGGGGACAACCTCACCACGGAGAGCTCACCCCGGTCCAGTTCACAGTTTCTACGTCTTGCACGCTCTCTATAAAAACAAAGTATAATATCTTAGCGCGTTTGGCTTTTCTAACTCCAGCATAGAATGTTTTGTCGAAAAGATGCATTATTAAGTTTAAGAGCAAATCAAGTGTTCTTTCTCTTTATTTATTATCATAATTATCAGATTACGGCAGTGTTTTTACGCCTTGTAGGAAACCTATCTCCAGCAATAGAGATAGGTTTCCTACAAGGCGTAAAAACATAATGTTCTGCTTGTATGTGTCGATAGATAACACGCCGTGATGGCGTTCAATTATCTCTTTCCACGCACCACTCACCCTTGTACGAGTATAAAATTAATTACACTAAGAGGTATATTTGAATCGATACAACATAAAAATCTTCAAAGATAAGTCTCAATTTTTCTCAGGGCAGGCAAATTTTCTGCATTATCTTTGGTACTACAGATGTGTACGGGCGGCGTTCATTGCTTTTCATAAGCCAGCAAGTTTGCTTGTTTGCCCTTCTATTCTTTAAAAGCAGTGTTAAGACTAATATATATTTCAAAGTGAAAAAACCCACTAAATCCACTCTATCCACTCTATCCACTCTATCACTGCACAGCAGCCGCTAAAAACAACTTTGGGTTGAGAGGAATCCATCGCCTCCGAGTTATATTAGTGTTTTACTCTGCCAGTCGGAAGTGACTTGCCGTGGCCAATCCCGAAGTCTCTCAACCACCTGCGTACCCAGACTGATCGCTGTAAAAAAGCATGGCAAAGTGGGGTTTCTCAACCACAAACCACTTGTGCAACTGTGGGAGACCCACATAAACAGTGGCACTCTTGACATCCTGCTCTTTGTGTCCTGCCATTTGGTCAGCAGATGATCTTATTATGACAACCGACGATGCGGTGTCAGTGGCCAAGTTTTGGGCTGGCAGCGCCTGATGTTTGCTGATTCGAAGAAGAAAAAGAGCAAATATTCTTATTTTATTAGTTAGTTCATTTTACCAAGAGCAATTAATAAAGTTTAATAGAAAACCCAAGGTAAATATAATATAATATTGATTATATCTCCAGTTATTACCTAGCTAATTTCGCACGCCGCCTCAGACAGCAAATAACTGTAAGCGCCAATAACGGAAATCCAAATATGCATGATACAATCGGCACCACTATTGATTCGGGCGTTACTGAAACAACGAGAAACTTGTACAGTTTATATATGGCTATATATATTTATTCCAACCCATTACGCGGGAAAACAACAGGAACAAATGAATTAAGGTTTGCGACGTGCCTTCATAAAACAAGCTAATATTGCGAAATGTCTTTTAGAAAGGATGCTATGGATATAGATGAGTTTCTTTGAGACGGTTACATGCAATATTTCTTCTTTTAGAATAAGACTTGCAAAGAAGAAGAAGCAATGTTTTGATATTACTCGAATTCCTATTAACCATTTCAAGTAAGCTCAGTAAGGTTATGATCGGTAATTATGGTTCACATCAAAATTGGAATGGTAGAATTAAACGACCTTGGATCGCAAGCGCAATCCTGAATAATAGAGCTATTTCTGCTTAAATGATTACTCCTTAACAGTATTAAAATACTACAGAATTCACTGTTAATTATTACATCTTTTCATCGTTCATAATGGAAAAAAATATGTATAAAGTATCTATATCCTCCGAGGGTATGTAAATTAAAAATTTCACTTTGGGGTAGATTAATTATTAAATAATTTTTTAATTGTCTTTGTTATCGCGAATATTACATTACGATTTTTAATCATAAATATGTAGTGATCACCTATAAGTATCACCTTAAATATGTAGCGATAAATGTAATTTAAAATGTAATAATGTTTTATACGGTTCGTGGGATTCACTATGACAAATATAATGAACCTAATTTGTTAAAAATGACGGCGACGTGGTTCGCCACCCGTCACGTCCTGATTCCCACGAGGGCGAAAAGCGACTAACGGAGACCCGTTTCGCTACGATGAAGGTGATAGGAAGGATGAACGAAAAGATGAATGAGTGTGGAGGAAGCACGGACGGTGTGCCGGGATCGTAGCGGATGGCGATTTGTTGTCTTTGCCTACCCCTACAAGAAAAACTATACATACATACATATCGTCACAGGCGTGACGATATGTATGTATATATAATTTTTATTCTATAGTATTTTATAATAGTAGTACCAAATTATAAATTTCAATAGTAGTCTCAATAGAAGGTTACGAATTTCTCGGTGAGTGTTAAGAGACGTAGATCCAACTCCATTCTCCTTCCTTTTATTATTTGGGCTTCTGCAGCCTGCGAGTTATTTCTCATTGTCTGAACTTGGACAGTAGCTCTTTCTGTCCATGGCTGCCATTTGAAGATGAATGTAGGTTTATGTTGGGACGTCCTGGGATGAGTTTACGTCGTCTCCAACTATGGTCATATCTTGATCCTTGACAGGTCCCGACAACCATCTTCAACCCGACGGCGACAAGCGACGACTGAAGGATTTCTTATGGAAGTGTCCATTCTTTAGGAGGAAGGGCGTGTCCTTTTTTCCTATACTTCCTTCATCATCTCTCATTATTCTATAATAAGGTTAAGTAAGGTCTGCCTAAGGTAGGCAGAGCCAGCAGATTTTCATGGGTGGCGGTGATTATATTACCATCAGGTAACATGCATGCTCATTTGCCAGTTTCTTGTTCTAAAAAAATTCGACATCTCAGCGATAATGAACTTTTTATAACAACCACTATCCATTAAGGTTCAAACTGAAAGACGCATGCATGTTCAATTAAAAGTTACGTGAAGTAATTATGAATCATTAGCCTCAAAATAAAGGACTCGCGTTCCTGCTTAGAAAGGTAATGAATCCTTAGAAGCTAATTATCGTGTAAAACTTCTCTTGTAATATACAGTTATAATTGTCAGCATGCAATTAGATCAGTAACAAATCTAATCAGGC
This sequence comes from Baronia brevicornis, assembly GCA_031353405.1. NCBI lineage: Eukaryota > Metazoa > Arthropoda > Insecta > Lepidoptera > Papilionidae > Baronia > Baronia brevicornis. Next base: position 263,381 of record JASFAT010002032.1, read on the forward strand.
TGTAAAACGCCCACTCTTAATTGTTAGTTAATAATTGTTGTTAATAAAAGTGGACCCCTTATAAGAAAAGTAAGACGTCTGTCTCATTTTGAATAGTTCAACCATGAACTATATTTTGAACGTGGTATTTATGAATAATACTTTGACCTACTGCATACTTAATACCATTGTGTCAAACGATTAGTGCAGGGCTTTTGTAAGCACCTTACTTCTTCCATTAAATCCTTTTTAACCATAAGGTAAGAATAATTAGGCATCTCCAGTGTCATTGGAGTTGCAGATGTTCATTGGAATCCTGATTGTTTACGATCAGATGACCCGCTCGCTCATTTTCCTACCTCTTTCATAAAAATAACAAAAAAATAATTATTATTATGTTTATATCAAACTAACTGCCCGCCCCAGCTTCGCACGGGTGCTGTAAATAATGAAAAAATGACACAATCCTCAGAGGAAAGAACAGCACGCAGCACAAAAACCAAGTTTTGCATTTGTAATACAAAAGAAAGGGTAAATGAATATGAATGAATGTCAATTTATTAATACTGACATTTATTTTACTAATCACTGCTTCTTTGTTAGTCATAGTAATGGCGCCATCTAATATAATAGTTATATTGCGATTTGAAATGACCGAAAAGAGAAAAATTGTCTTTTAGGTCTTACCGTACAATTTTTTAAAATTATCTTTTAAACCTTGTCCAGATAAAACCAAAAAAAGAATTATCTAATTTGGTGCAGTTGTTCTGAAGTTATGCGCGTACATACATTTCGGCGATTCATTTTTGTTTATATAAATTCTGCCAATTTTAAAGGATAGTTGTTGAATTTTTACATACTTTTCTGAGCAAAATCAACTTTTCGAAACGGTTATAGAAAAAAAATATAATGATTCAAGTAAATTTAACTAGTATATTTGAATAAAAAAAAATTGTTTTGGCTTTACAGTTTTAACAACAATAAATAAGATAAAAATTACTGTCACTTACCTGTGGGATAAATAATAATTGTTGGTCGTTTATTGTTGTTCGTGCTGGACTTTGCTACCACGTGACTTGCGGTTGTAGTCGAGGAGGTGGTTGTACCCACATTGGTGCCCAGCTGTTCTAGGATTCCAAACGTTTCAGTTGTTCTCGTACGCATCATTGTCGTTACCTTTGCAAATATATGTATGTCATGGAAAATTTTACTACCAACGTTAATTATAAATTGTCCAATTAATATACATCTAGTTTTTAACTTAACGTTTGTCTTCCGTAGAGTCTACTATACCTGAAGATGGTGAACCTGAACAAGGTGGAAAAGTGGTAGTGTGTGTTTGGTGTTGTGTATAGTGGTTGGTGGGTGGAGAGTTGCTGACGGCCGTTTTTCGCTAAGATTTGGTTTAAGTTCCCTGTAAATTCACTTCATCCAGCAGGAAAACACACATTATTAATTTTCTATTGTTGTTAGCTTGTTGCTGATGTTAGCTAAGTAAAAGTTTTAACTGTTCACATCTAGTTTTCTTTTATATTGATATCGCTAACATTTTTGATACAAGTTTATTACAAAATATAAATAGAAATTGTTATTTTCAACCGTCGTCGTAACCACTTGAATCCCAACTAATGGTACGTGAGTTTTACGCAGTTTTAGTTAAATTACCGCCGACGTTTTATCGGGGTGTTCACACCCTAATTCCATGACCGTACTCACATTTATTGAAATAGTAATACAACATTATAACTAGCTTCTGTTTTAAATGTCTCATATTTTCATAATGGGTTGTACAGTATGTGCGATTGCAGACTTAGATTTTCAAATAAAAAACTTAAGTAACAAGAAAACTTTCACAAAGAATCGAAGTGCAGGTTTTATATTTTACAAATTATTTCATCTATATGTTGACCGCCACTTTTGGAATCTAGCCACAGTATTCAGTGCCACTCACACAGTAATGACGTCGGGATGATGTTAACCTCGCGTATGATATTTTCTTTTAATGCTGAGATGATTGTCGGGTTTGTTTCATAAATTTTACTTTTTAAATTTTTTCACAGAAAAATGTCCATAGAGATGAGATTCGATTCCCAGGGTGACCAGGGGAAATTGCCGAAACTGCTTAAATACATTAATTTGTTAGAGAACAAATCACGAAAGAGCTCCATGATCTCTCTAGCAGTATTAGGCGTGACGCCATTGCGCCTTGTTGCAACCATGTGAATGAATTAAAGGCAGGATTTTATCTATTATTTTCTATCAATATTGACAAAAAATTATCAGTAAGCATCAATGACGATTTTCAAAAAAAAATTCAATCAAATTATTTCACTGATTGACAATGCACACCAAACGGTCACTTTGAGATTATGAGGTGGTTTGTGATGTTTTAAATGTGGGTTCTGTCCTAAAGGACACATATTGTGGCCTAAAGGCCACAAATAATGGCAATTCTGCTTGTTGACGCTTCTATTCAATGGCAAAATGGGCTTCATTACTTCAAAAAATAGTCTTCACCGTACGAAATCGCTTTAAGATTTTATCGCCGAAATTTACGCAAATTAAAATCCTTTTTAGCTTTAGGGGTTTGCACAATTTGAATTCTTCAGGGTGAAATCTAAGATCCTTCTTCAATATTATATACACAATAGTTTTGGAAGTCCTAAGGCAGCCGTCTTCTTGCTGACTGACGCGGATTATCGTACAAACGAGTTCAATGTTTTCCTTTGTTCTCGACCATATGGGCCTCGGCCGTGGATTTTTTTATGCTGAACTTATTTCCCGAAATCTTGGTACACATAACCGAATGAAATTTTCATTTGGGGTGCCACATGATTGTGGAATATTGTAACCCCAAAGAAAATCTTCGACGTGCAATTGCACACGAATCATTGGCCTTGAAATAAGCTGCTATTGCGAACGCACGTTGCTTGCCCGTACACTGCGACATTGTGACTAAATACCCCGCGTGAATGATGAAACTAACGCGGCATCCCCTGTGCTCCTATGCTCAGTGGTTGTAAAGGCTGGTTTATAAATTAAGTATTAATAAGTTAAGATAACTTATAAATTAAGTATTAATAAGTTATGCTTGATTTTTGAGCTTAGCTCATTAATATAAGAGACATTGCTTGGAATCTAGAAGCCTTATTAATTCAGTTTATTGTTATTGAATAGGCGTAATAAACACTGCTGGGCACAGGCTTCTCCATTTCTGGAGGAATAGAAGTTAACCCACGACTCTTGACCAATGCAGAATGGGCTGATATTTATTTTCTATTTTCAGTCATCTTTCCTTTTTATTTAACATTATTTATTTTACCAATGACACGTTATTTATTTACAAAAACAAGAGGAAATGCTATCGCTTCGAGAATAACGAAGTTATTTTAGAGTTTCTGAATTAATGATACAGCTTCAACAACCTATAATTCATTTCGCTTGCGATGGAATATAAATTGAGTATACTTTCGTTTTTGTGTGTTGTTTGTAAAAGAAGTAGCGAGTTATAAGGAACTTTATTAAAAGAAGCTAATTGTATATAAAAGTTATGTTATTAACTAGTTGGTTCCCGACACCTTGATCTAAAATTTTATTGAATATATTTTTAATTTAAACATAGAAATTTTAAATAAATCTTCAGAAAAATCAGCCCAAATAATTCCTTAGACCTTACGTAATACCGTCTTGTCTACCTGAAAATCGGTAAAGCCATTTGAAATATTACAATATAAATAGACAGAATGAAAGTTTTCAGCCCCAACAATACAGTCAAAATAATGAATACTTATTACTTCCCATTTGAGTTAGTGGCTGGCTTGTAATTTAAAACTGTCGGAATCTTGATTCAACCGTAGTATAGTGGCCATAGGTTTTGTAGTGGCTATTAGGATTTAAACCATTTTAAGCGTAGGTTTCGAAAAAACTTGCTACTAATGTTGTCAGCTATAATGCTTGTCCCTTACAGATATGACAATACATTACATATATTCTTTTTCTTATTTCAAATATGTTGATTTCCTATGATTCTTGCTCAGCAATGCCTTATTTTCTCAATTTTAATGGCCAGTTATGAGTAGCAGCGTTACCTGGCTTTTTAGCCGCCGATCCGTCCGCATAGGGTGGCAAGAATGGGCAAGTTTTCCCAACTTAGGGAAAGTATATAGCACGTCGAAGATTTTATATAGACAGCCAAGTCCAGCACTAGACTACAAGACTTTCATAGTGGTAGAGCCAAGCTGCAGAGAAATACTTTGTGTTAAGAATGACATAATATTTGTCTGCAGCATGAATGGACCGGCTCGCCCGGGGAAGTACCAGAAAATCGACGTCTGAATGGTAGCTTAGCTACTGCGCTTCGTACGGTAAGCGGCTGAGTTCTGGAGGCCCAACAAACTCCCCTACCCCCTCACCCTCCCTCTCCCACTCCCTTAACGACACTTTTCTTAAAGGTCAGCAACGAAAAAGGAGATTGATAACAAATATAAAAAAATAATATAATAAAAATAATAATGAGTATAGGTTTACATAATAATAAGTACTATTCACTGAAATATTATATTGACTGTTGTTGTGTCCGCGAATGGTGTGATTCCAATTGGTTTAATTTGCGATCTTAACCACTTGGAACTCCAGATGGCCGTGCTCTGGTGGCTGGAATGTAGAAAACGGTAGTGCTCCAAATCGTTCGGTTCTTGTCTTTTCGTTCTAAATCCGAGCTGTATGATCTGAATGTTAGGTCTACCACCTTTAAGGTGAGAATCAAGGGGAATAAAAATAATTTCTCATACGAAACTTGACTATGTGGCATGTGATCAAGAAGGTACCTTTTTTAAAAGATATTAAAATAAAATATAAAACCTTTGAAAAACGAATTTTAATGTACAGAATATTAAAGAAATAAAATGAATACAATGTTTTTAATATGATAATAAATCTAATCTCACTAAGGCGAATAACTAAGGGTAGGTGCTAAAGAAATACTCGCCAGTGCCCCTATATTGCACATTTGAAGCGTAAAGTAGGTTAAGTGGTGTTTTATCAAAACTAATTCAATATTAGGTAAAATATATTCTTACATTGTTTAATCTTTTAATGATTATATGTGTGTGAAAAAAAGTCTATTCTAAAATTAAAAATGTCCTTAATTTCTAAAAGCATATGTGTTCTAAGCAATGTTTCATGTCGACATTAAATTAACCTCATTGATGCCGTTTTTTGTTGCGATAAGCAGCTTTATCGTAAAAAGGGTTCTCGTATGTGATCGGCCCTCCGTGAATACAAAATCGAAATCTTATGTGGGGTACATTGAATAGAGGGCCGTATTTTCGCTGATGATACACAATTTACGTTATCAGTATCTTTCAGAGCCTTATAACATTCTGTGAAAAGTTGTTAGAGGTTTATAAATATAATACAATTTTCTAGATATTTACAAGGTTCTATGATTATTACTTTAAAATTAACAAAGAAAATGTTTAATCTGCGATCTTCAAACTCAATATTATATTAAATTTATAATTATGGCTTTAATGTCGCATTTTCGCATCATTATTTTTAATAACACGTTGAAATTGTGCATGAGTGTTTCATTGGTTATTTATAGCGTCACGGGCAAGGTTTTCATGTCATTTTAGACTTACCGATGCGGCTCGCTGTAATGCACTTTCAGAAGCTGTATATTCCAATTATAATATTTTATGTTTATTAATTTCGTTCAATAAGTCCACGAAATAAATGTTTCTTTTAAACGAATATTAATCTATATTTATTGTTGTTAATTTTAGTGTGCACGGCGATAGGGATAATTTCGCGAAGCAAGCTTGTGAGAGGCGACGCAGGGCGAGCGTCCTGTCGTTCCTCCGCCGGTAAACTGGAGCTCGGCTAGACGGTACGTAACTGAAACAACTGAGCACTGTTAGTGCATTTCGTCCAGCGAGCGACCCGAATTCTTCAGATTTACTAAAACAAAGCCGAATTCTCGTAGTTCAAATTCTTTCATACGAGATTCGCTTACGTATTTAAGTAATGCGTCAAATATTTAAATATCCTATTATCCAATGAAGGGATTTATTTACATAGAGTATGGCAATCAGAATAAGAATAAGGTTCTTTGTTGAATACGTAAAAAACAAGAGAGAGAAAATGCTGATAATTCCCCTAAAGGTCTTACGTATGTAAATTGCCTTAAGAATGAGATAATATGGTGTATGTTGTTGTATGTATGTTGCCTTAAGAATGAGATAAGTATACTTTCTTTTCGAACTTCTTAATCCCTCCTTTACATATGTTATTTTGAAAGAAATAATAACTTTTTTGAACTAGGAAATAATTTGATTTATATTTAATTGTATTAAATTTAAATCTTTTGTCCTGTAATCATGCACAGCTTAAAAACAAAGCTAATATAAAAGTGAAGATGTCTTAAATTTGACATTATTCAAACAAACATCACTATTTTGTAAATGGTTGACTATGTCGCCAAATAATTTCTTTGGCTGTAATTTAACGAGGCTACAATAAGAGGATCGCGCAGTCAGGAGAGCGTATGTGGGTCGCCCAAGTGGACGACGTCCTGTGGGGTGCCTCAGGTACAGCTGGAGAGACGGTGGTGGACGACTAGCGCAACCTTCTAATCCGCAACTAGCAGGCGGTGGTGCAGGTAAGGGCACGGTGGCGAAAGATCTGTTCGGAGGCCGTTTTGGAGATCCATTTTGGGTTGCTGCGCCCACAAAGTTAGTTATTTACAATTAGATTTATTATCATAGTATAAAATGAAACAAGGGGTCAAAAATAACAGAAATGACAATACGAGGAAAATATAAGATAATACAATATAGAAATATGAAAACTTTTTTTAAATAAATATAAACATTAATTTGATTTACTTAAAATAATTTTTATTTCATTCTAGTGGTTTTGAAATATCTGCGAGTCTTCATATTTATAAGACGGGGAATATTTTGGCATAAATACGTCAATCAAATCGGGACTGTGACACCTCGTTGCGTTTATGACGTCTGAGAACGAGCCCTGGGGATGAACGCCACCATTTGGATAGTAATCAGTGGATGGTTGTGACCACCTAACGGCCATGGTCTCAAGATGGCTTATATCTGTTCTTACGTCGGGTTCAACGAATGACCTCTCCCTTTATAGGTAGTAATATACATATGCCGAAGTTTACAGATAAAACGGTGTGCTATTTTTCCCAAAAACTGAGAACATGCGAAATAATGTGTTTAACGAACTAGCCGTTCATTTAACTTCTCTTCAAAATAATTATTTCTCGGAACATTCATTTAAGCTACTGCTGAGGGAAATTTAATTTACCAACCAAATTATTTTCTGTAATATAATGGGCTACACGTTATTTGTATAGTCATTTAATTATATCTCAATCACACTTCAATTTTAAAACTTTAGTTAAAAATACCAGTTGCCTTTTTTATGAAACCGGCCACTAGTTTCATTTCTCGTCACTTCTCTTCACTTTACTTCCACTTTTTCTCTTCTACTATTTGTTTCCGTATTAAAATTTTAAACTCCTACCTACAACTACTCTCCTCCTAACACTTTTATTTAAGTAAAACGATCGAAAGTTTTAGCATTTGCAAAATTTGAAAATGTTTCAGCCTTGTGTATTCTTTTCTAGACATCGTGCTGTCTCTTTTCCGTGACCAGCTATTTTCTATTAACTGTTCTTGTCAGGCATTGACTGACGTCTTCAATTATATTTATATTTAAGTTGTTGTGGCTCGCTTGACCAGAATTTTGAGTTTTCAAAATGAGGCTTAAATCATTTTATAAAAAGATAATTATTCTTTATATATTGTGTTACCTACGCAACAATAGTCAGGCCGAGCTGTGTAAACTTTAAAAATATTTTAATTATATTATACTTATATTTATTTAAACAACTTTTAATTAATTTTAACTGAACTTATTTTTATTTTATAATAATATAATAATTTAAGGTATAACTTTGTTTAATATATATAACTTTGTTTGTGTGAAGTAAGCGCATTTTGATTCATATCTTGTTATGATTCGTCTCAGGTTTCTAAGAGATTGACGTTGGAAATATCAAATTAAGTAAAACCATTTATAATATGTTTAAAATGTATTAAAAATAATTAGTATAATATACAAAAATGGCATTTATAAATTTAATATATATGTAATAAAATAATAATTTCTTTTTTGAACCGAACAGTACCAGATTAAAATTGCTATTAATACACCCTCGGTATCGTAAAATATATTACATTAAAGGAAAATATCAGAAAAACCCTTCAACGACGTACATATGTGTCTAACGTATTCCGAAAACGGACCAACGGGCAGAAAATAACCAAAAGGCTAAATGGTAAAAGTTATTGGACCGTTGCAAATCATCATCATGGTGAATACATTTAACTTGGGTGAAAGAAATGTAATTGTCATCTTCGTAAGTATTCTAGAGTAGTCCGCATTCCAGATTTATCCTTTTACTTCCTCCTTTTAGTTCCCTCGTCCCTTTTATTACATTTTATTTTATTGATTACACGATTAATTTGTGTTCAAACGTTGGTAAAGTAGAATGTGATTATATTTGTTTCTGATATTTTGATTTTTTTTTATGCATGATACAAAGAAGGGCTTTTACTTCATTCATGTCAAGTATTCTTAACTAACTCGTTAGTTTGAAGAGGATTAAAGAGAGCAGTATAGGAGAGAGAGAAAGAGTCAGGACAAATATAGTTAGGTTTTGAATTTTTTTATTAATTTACTTTCTTAAGATAATATAAGTACCGTTTACTTATTTGTAGAGAAAGATAAATAAAATATAAAAGTCCCTTGTAACCATTAATATACTCATTCTAATTCTCAATGTCCTATTTGTTTTTATGTTTTACTGTGTATAATAGAGATATAGCATTCTCAGTGAGATCGTTGGAAGTGAAAAGACATGTTTTCGTCTTTTCTGTTACTAAAAGATTCTTTCGACAAGCCATTTATGTTCATTCTTTAGCTAGCATTACTCAAAATGTATTGTCATAGCCACGTGTTCGTTACGTTGTAATTTACTCTTCAAATACATATACAGCGACGAACTTTTGATGTACTACTATGTACCACATTTGATGTATAAGTGATAAAAGTAAAGTATAGTCATTTTTTTTTATTTTTTAATATATATTCACGCCTATCCCCCGTAGGGGTTGGCAGAGACCACAGAGCTCCTTCCGCTACCATTCATCGCAGCGAAACGGCTCTTCATTAGTCGCTTTTCGCCCTCGTGAGAATCAGGACGTGACGGTTGGCGAACCACGTTGCCGTCATTTTTAAACAATTTAGGTATATTAAATTCGTCTTTAGTGAATATCACGAGCCGCAAGGGAGGATGGAGCAGCAGCAGCCCCAGCAGAGACCTGCATGCTGAGGTAAGGCACCATAGTACCCGGGGGAACCCGATCCCGGGACGGTCGGCACGCTTGCGACTAAGCTCGCCCTTAGCCACGCATCCTTTGGCACGGCAGACCGTGGATTGGCGGATGGAAGTTTACTATACTACTAGAGGAAGTTTACAAACTATTTAGTTTTGGAGAGAGCTCTAACTATTAGTGTGACTTTTTTTTAATTACAGTAGGCAAATAGTATATTGGTAATCCGATAAGTGATAAACATCTGCAACACCAGAGACATCACATATGCATAGCCGGCCTTTAATGGCCTTTAATTAAAACATACGTCGCTTCAATATAATAATACTGTTATATTAATTGAACATTCATTTCAATTTTATTCATACGTATTTATATAACACATAATACGGCTTCAAAATAGCTCATAGAGTTCTACAATTTCATCTTAAATAACGTATATATATGTCTGAACCGCAGGGGCAGAGAGTCAGGCTTACTAAATATGGATTGTTTCATCTATGTAAGTTTGAGTATGCTATTATCATTTTATTTACGATATTTTTTATTCCATACACGTAGAATTTGTATCCCTGGTTGTTGTGTTGGTAATAATAATTTCAGGTTATGAAAAATACATTGCTTTTATATTACAGATTTTTTATACATAAATGTATTACAAAGTCGTACGTAAGCATCATTAGTATTTACAAAATAAAAGCTTATATTTAATTGTATTCTTTTATTTTATTTGGGATATATTAGTTTTATTTACATTTTTAACCGTTATTTATATTTTAGTTTAATTTCTTTCAATTATGCATTTATTGTTGTTACGTATATTTAATTAAAAATGTTTTTTAGAATTGATTTACTATCGATGTCACGATTATGATATATAATCGTGACATCGATAGTAGCAGCCCCAGCAGAGACCTGCATGCTGAGGTAAGGCACCATAGTACCCGGGGGAACCCGATCCCGGGACGATCAGCACGCTTGCGACTAGGCTCGCCCCTAGCCACGCATCCATTGGCATGGCAGACCGTGGATTGGCAGAGAGGAAAGGAAAGGATAGAGAAGAAAGGAAGGGGCAGGAAAGGAAATGCGGATTAGGGGGGTTACCAGACTCGGAATAAACATTTATAAATCCATATAAATATTTATTCCGATGCGGGAATCGAACCCGCGACCATTGACTCCGCGGCCGGAGGGCCCCGCCACTGAGCCAATCGGTCTTTTTCTGATTGTTTTATTTTATTTTGATGTCTTTAGAATCATTTTAAATTTTAATCAATAGTAATTTTTGATATTTTCAAGATGAAATGTGTAAAAGGTATCATTTAAAAAAATATATTAAAAAAAACCATAATATTGTTAAGAATCGTAAAGATACCTAATGGGTCTTGGCAACGGGCTCATTTATGAGCATTCTTCATAATCTATCAACTTCAAATCTGACGGCCAGGTTCGTTGTAAATCACTTTCTAATATGGGTATATCCTTAGATCGCGATTTTAAATTCATCGATTCTAGTCGAGGATATCATTTATCTCACGGCTATTTGTAAAGATGCGATTGACATCAGTTCTAAGTTGAGTGCTCCACAAAATATGTTATATATTTTTTTTACGCCTATCCCCCGCAGGGGTTGGCAGAGACTACAGAGCTCCGTCCGCTTCCAATTATCGCAGCGAAACGCTCTCCATTAGTCGCTTTTCGCCCTCGTGAGAATCAGGACGTGACGGATGGCAAACCATGTCGCCGTCACTTTTCAACAAATTAGGTATATTAAATTCGTCTTTAGTGAATCCCACGAGCCGTTTTGGAGGATGGAGGTCAACCCCAGTAGAGCCCTGCATGCTGAGGTAAGGCACCATAGTACCCGGGGGAGCCCGATCCCGGGACGGTCGGCAGGCTTGCGACTAAGCTCGCCCTTAGCTACGCATCCATTGGCACGGCAGACCGTGGATTGGCGGAGAAGAATGGTAAGGATAGCGAAGAAAGGAAAAGGCAGGAAAGGAAATACGGACTGGATTACCAGAATCGGAAATAAATATTTATAAATCCTAAATATTTATTCCGATGCAGGGATTGAACCCGCGACCATTGACTCCGCGGGCGGAAGGCCCCGCCACTGAGCCAATCGGTCAAACAAAATATGTAGCAATCGATATTGAGTTGTATTATTCCGACCATGCTGTAGTCGTTTCATATTGTTGCCTGTTCACTCGTATTTGTTCACCTAGTTACGGAGAGAAATCGGGTGGCCCTATTCTATGCCGGGAACACAACACACAGCACACGCATTTTTATTTATTCAAGCTTTTACACAAAGTGAGTACAACAGGCGGACTTAATGCTTTAAAATTTGAATTGCAGTCAATCTGTGGGTGATACTGAAAAATCTGCTTTGGAGGTGGTGTAGCTAGTTAATAAAGAGAATGAAGGTTTTCGATTAACTATCTCAATCGAAACTCTGTATTTGAGAACTGAATGCGTGACGACGAAGGCTGGCCAATTTTCGCGTTAGCATTGCATTGCATTGTAGGCTTTTAATGATGATGATGAAGATACGTTCAGGGTGGTTCGTTGTTCATCGGCATTATACCACGTGTAGGTGAGATTGAAATTCGAAACAGCATGATGTATTATATTTGCATTCTAATTTAAGTTTATGTTTTTAATTTCATAAAAATCGCATTAACGTTAAACCTTCATTATGTATAAACTAATATTGTTTACCTCTAAACTATTATTGTATATACTTTAATCTTATCACGAGGGGCTGACATTATAAACGTGACCCACTTACAACCAATTAAAAATTGAAGAGACCCTTTTTGTTTGATACTAAAACAAAGGTCGGGTTGTAAGTCTTTGTGTATAGTGATTCCCTTTGAGTTATAAAATATATTATAGAATTTATTAGTACTATTTTATTCAGCTAGTAATTTATCTGAACTTTTTAAATATATTCTTTTCTTTTTATATTTAGTTATTATATATAATTAGGTATAACTATTATGCCAGTGTAAACTAAAATACAATAATATCAAATCTTTTGACTGTTGTACCAAAACTTTCTATAGACTTTTTCAGTCAAAAAGACACGATACACGCATTTATTTCATATCACTTCACTTATACACCTTGATCGACTTATTATATTATATAATACGCCACCACAATTAAATAATATAACTGATAATAATATGAGATTATGGAAATGAAAAAAAAAATACAACGTCATTCATGTTAGTTGGCGGAAAAAGTCTTAAATATATTCACACTTTTCTGCTGACACATTTTTTTGTAAAATATTGGGCGTGAATTATTATTATTAAGGTAATTAGTATTTTTCCGACCAAAAAGTATAAATATTAAGAAGTTTGGTCACGTTTCTTTTCTGAAATCCATAATATGGTACAAGACCGAAGAAAATGTAATTGGAAATTCATATTTAAAATTGAAAATTCATATTATAACTTCCAGCAAATGAGTTTTCTTTTTCGACAAAAAATACGAGCTTTTATGAAATTCCAAGAGAAATAATTCATTGTTAGAGATACGCTCACTGAATTTTTAACTGCATTTTGTCTGCTTGTAAGTTTTTTTTATATAGAAGAGGAAGGGAATTGAGTAATTGTTTACTCGATGGTAAAATAATCCCTGGACTTTTGCAACACCAGAGAGACTGCAGAGGTGTAATGATTTTTGTTTAATAAAAATATGTAGTAGGTATTAATACTTTTTAAAGATTATATATAATTAATAGCTACGGAGTTTTTTGCCATTTCATTTCCTTATATAAAAATTTGGCATATATTATAGGAAAATATGACTTCATCAGCAAAGAAGTTGACACTTTCCCTAACGTGAGAAATTTTGTTCGCTAATGGGATAAACTTATGTTATTGTAGCCGATTTAATTACCGCGACCGTGGGTGATAAATCCCAGAAGTATCTCAAGGATAAGTATTTTACGTGTGCGCAGACACGAAAAGCAATCTCTCGTCTGAATCCTCCTTTATCGTATTTATACAGATGCAGTTATAAGTAGTACCAAAACTTAAGTATTGTGTTTAAATTAAATAAAAAAAAATCCGATCGGGATTTGAAAAAACCTTTGCTTTAGAAGTATTGTACAACCAATCACCGAGCCATCAATTATTTGGATTATACTATTCTAAAGCATAGTAGTAATTTTCTAAAAATATATATTTCTTTTCTAACTAAAACTAATTCATATCGAGTATTTTTTTATTGATTTCGATTTATTTTTTTTGCTGTTAAGTTTTGACCACATTTATTACTAAAGTTGAAATATTCTGCAATTACCGTTCAGCTTTTTTATTTATTGATTCTGCGCCGGTACAAACTTTGCCAGGTCAGCTAGCATATTTTATAATTCTTCAATTTCTCCAAGTTACTTATAACAAATATAAATAGATGTTACTTCTGTTAGAAAAAATGATTCATACTCATGGTATAATTAATTATAAAGATTATTGTGAATCTATGATGTTAGATCCCAAGCCCAACCCCTAAACAATCAAATAATTGTTGCTTTATTCAGTAGAAAGTTCAAATACATCCATAATAATACCATCGGTAAAAAATTCTTGCCGGCTCTTGATATTTGCGAAATATTCACACTGTATCAAATACAATTTCAAATTTTAAAAAGTGAATGCTATTCTCAGGGAAATAGAAATAAGGGTAACACGGTACCGAGTATAATGCTTATATTGAATATAGCAGTCTCTAGGCTAGGCTAGTCTTTTTGTTTTGCAGCTGCAATTCTATTAGATTTTAAACATTTTTTTTTATTTAAGTTACATTCAGTTGTTAATAAAAATTTGACATAGCGATATATAAATATGTATGTGAAATAAATAAGGAACTTCTTGGGTAGAAGTTTTATATCATATAGACCTATATTTTCATATAGACCTAAAAAACTTCCAACTACTTGTAATGATGAGGGTATTGCTAGTTTTTTTAAAAACATAAATATGTTAATAATTAAAACAAGTTTTAGAATTGTTTTATTTAAATAGTTTTTTCACTTTACATCATTTTTAAATATCCTTTCTTTCCAGCAACTAATCTATATGCTTTTAAAACAAATCATTAGTGTGATAAAAAGGAACTTATTTATACATTTCCATTTCTTACAAAAGTATTTTTACTGTTGAGATTTTCCAGATGGACGGAATTAAAGCAAGCGTAATTGCACTCATTTATGGAACTGACTCACTTGATAATTTATTTTCATTTATTAAGGTAGCGAAAGTAGAAAAGGCATTTTCTCAAGTAAATAAGTTGATTTCACTCGCGTTTTATTCTAAAGTTTTGTTTTCGGTGGTATCATTACTTTTCATTAAAACTGTAATAATTTTTTGTCGACCCATTTATAGAGATTCTAAAATGCGGTATATGTAATCATAAGCCGGTATTTTGATCATCGCTTATTCATTAAAGAGAGGCGGCTATGAGTAACCCTCTCTTTTGCGAGAGAGGTTTACGCTTAACAGCGGACTACTAATCGAAATGTCTTCAATTGATAAAGATCATGAGGATAATCAAAAATTAACATTGCAAAAGAATTCTAGTTATTGGCAATAATGAATAGGCAGGGTAAGAATGAGGAATAGACAGGTAGGGGGATAGTTTGAGCTTCCAACATTCAACGCTCACTGGACATCGTTTCTCTCTTTACCATATTAAAAAAAAACGATTATCTCTATTTTAGAAGTTTTATATGTATACTCGAAGTTTCACTGAATAATTTAAGAGTCATCGCCGTAGCTCCTTGCGAGTTAGCAAACTGAAGTGACAATGGACTAGATGTATTTATCGGGGAACCGCCAACTGTTGGAGTAGATGCGTTGAGACCGCGGCTCTGTAATTTCAGTATGGAAAGATTCTCGTTTAGGTGGAGCGACGATGGCGCACTTTGGAGGAGGCCTATGTTCGGACGACTGCCGTAGACTAATAATGATGATGATGATTAATGGAGTCAGGCGTTACTTTGCGGAAATCCATTACTATGTGCACAGTTAGAACTTTTACTTAGCTACGATCCGCGACAAGCAAACAAAATTAGAAAATTAATAATGTGTGTTTTTCTGCTGGACACTTAACGGTTGTCTTACGTCAAGTCTACTATACCTGATGATGTCTCGTTTTGAG
The DNA here is from genome assembly GCA_031353405.1 of Baronia brevicornis. NCBI lineage: Eukaryota > Metazoa > Arthropoda > Insecta > Lepidoptera > Papilionidae > Baronia > Baronia brevicornis. The sequence goes on from JASFAT010002032.1 coordinate 278,962, forward strand.
GCGAAACACGTGTCGTTTGCAAGGTGGATAAGGTGGAAAACACTACCCCAGTGTGTGTTTGGTGTTGTGGATAGTGGTTGGTAGGCGGAGAATTGCTGACGGCCGTTTTTCGGTAAGATTTAGTTTAAGTTCCCTGTAAATCCACTTCATCCAGCAGAAAAACACACATTATTAATTTTGTTTGGTTGTCACAGATCTTAGGTAAGTAAAAGTTGTAACTGTCCACATAATGATTTGATGTTTAACCACAGAAGTCGTGATTCAACGGGACGCGCGGGACCGCCCAGTAATGACTATTCTGCGGGTGGTCTTGCATGTTTCATATTTCCAGTCAATCACTAAAGTATTTTACTACTTAGCTATTAGGTACTATTTACGACTTCTAAATCTCCTTATACCAATTAATTCACTCACCGCTGCCACCATGATGTGAATCTCAGGCCACATGATGGAACTGCATTTATAGTAATTGTACTAAACATCCGACCATCTTGTTGTCTTACCCCCATACAGATATACTACATCCATCAGGTGAAACGATTGCTCGTTTTCCTCTTTATCCCATAAAAAAGATATATAAGGGTAAAAGATATATAAGGTTTCCTAGAGGTTCAAATTGATTTTATTAAAACATTTTTTTTGCCTTCTTTTTTTAATCACTGTTAGGAAATGTTTCTTATTACGTTGCGTGACAAAAAACACTTAACCTGTTTACTAGCGCTCCATTACGACGTCGGAAAACATAACAATCAATTTTCCGCTTGTAAAGGAGAGCGAAGGTGCTGTAACTAAAAGTATCGACTGCCAATACTATACACTACACACCCAAATTGCAATTGAAATTAGAAATTGTATAGTAATAGTTCATGATTTATTTTTGCGTTCTACTCACGAAGAACTAAATATTATTATAGTACAGTTTCAACCTTTCTTAATGTAATCCTTTGTGAGATAAATGGAAATATAAAGTAAGTTTTCACCTGTACTATAGATCTCTACGCTCTTTTTATATTTGTCGTTCTAAATATAAAATATATTATAAACAAAGAGATAACATTAATGCAAACCATTGTAAAAGATTATTAACATTGTTAAGGAAATTCAAAAGATATGGAAACGCCTTAAAAATTAAATGACCCGAAAAGAGAACAATTGACAGGCTGTTATTTTTTTTGGTAGCATAATATAATTGAAATGTACGGATATTGAATCGGCTATTTACTAACTTTCATTTGATACCCATATACTTAGAGTATCAAATTTCTTTACTCTCCCCCTTTTTTTCTTAATTCACTGGCGCCATATTTAAGTAACATAGCTTCTGTCACTTATGGTCAAAATGAATCTAACGACAACTTATATGTCAACCGTTTAGGCTAAAGAAAGTGCCAAAGGAATATACATATGTACATAGTATGTACATACATACACTCCGTAAATATTTGCAACATTACCAAATATTACAATTCATTATATTTACTTCTGTACAACAATTAATTATATCTATACATGTGTGTAAACATAATCAATTGTGTGGGTAGAGGAGGTTCTCCATTCCTCATGTGTGTTCGATTCATATATTGCTTAATGTTTTTCAGAATATAATTTTTGTTATTAAGGAAAACTATATTCTTTTCTTTATTTACAGAAGAGGGGGGTCAGTGGCTAAACGGCTTAACTCACGCCAAGTAAACACCTCTGTAATAGATATTTGCAACATTAATCGACACTGTAGATCACTTGCTTGTCTGTGTGAAAGATTAAAAATGTCGAAAATTTAAAATGAAGAGGAAAGAAAGGAGAGGAAGACGAGGTAGTTGTCACCAAACAAAGCGCTAATTCTTGGAGCTCATCCCTACAACTTGCCCGCTGCATAATATAACTCTTAATTTTTTTTAAAAACGTTATTACAAATTCGATTAATTGTGTTTTTCTGTAAAATTTAAGTGACGATACAGGGAAAATATAATCTACATTGCTCTGTATCCTTAATTAAAAATTTCATCTACAACAAAAACTAGAGTTCGTTGCTGAAAGGCAGAAAAGGTAGGTGACTTTATAAATGACATTATTCTCATAGACATATGGGTCCCTTCGGTCGTTCCTCGCCTGCTCGCGGGCGGACCACTTTGTTGTAATTAATGGTCTGCAGGCTCAGAATTAGATGTTCCTTTATTTTCGTCTTTAATAGTTTCTTCTTCATTTTGCTAACATTTGAGATAACATAATCTAACGAGAAATTTGTGTTTCATATGTCTTGTGGCCACAAATTCCATTTTCTAACGAAATTAGTAATGTGAGTGTAAAAATGTCTTTATATTATAGATATGTTAATTTTAGTTTGTTCAATAATACTAACTTACTGAAAAGTATAAAGAACAATTCCAATATTAAAGAATTCTTTTTGAAGAATTAAAGTGAGTCCGTGGTAAGCCACCCTTCACCTCTTGATTCCCACGAGGGCGAGAAGCGACTAACGGAGATCCGTTTCACTATGATGAATGTGAGAGGAAGGATAGATGGGTGTAGAAGAAGCAAGGAAGGTGGGCCGGGATCGTGGTGGATGGAGATCTGTGGTCTCTGTTTACCCCTGCCGGAAACGGGGGTGACGATATGTATGTATGTATATATGTAAAATAAGAGATGATATTGTAGATTATTTATATGATATCATTAACATTTTGCTACAGCAGAGCAGGGAAACCAGCGTGCGGGTAAGTGATGAACGAAGCCACAAACCTGGAGGTATCACAAATACGTTGCTGGCCTCTCATGCACGCACAGACGTCTCTTGAATAATGTAATGTTTGTAATAATGTTTCATACTTTAAGATAAATTTGAGACTATAAAAAGCATACATTGTAGTTTTTAATATCTACATAATGTTTTCTTTTAACACGGAGTCTACATTGGTTCCACTAAAATGAAGAAGATGGTTGAAGAGAAGTGAGAAAGTAAACTTTTAGCTTTTTCGATTACGGGGAAAGGGCAGTGACAAAGTTATTTCTTAGCCAAGGATGAAACTGGGAGAAGTTTGCGTCCAGCAGTGGATTGCTATAGGATTTTGATGATGATAAAAATTGATTTGAACGTGCAAACAGAACTGTTCATAGAATCGAGGTGTGTATTGAGAAAAAAAAATAGTTGATAATATATTTAATTTATAATGTATTGTATAAAAAACATATTTCATTTATGTCCGTTAAACTTTCAACTGGCAGGCTACTGTATGGGCTAAAATAGGGTATTATATTCATGATATAACCTACTTCTCGGGTAACAGTTTGTGGTTTTCACGTCATCGTAAAATATAATCGGTGGCCGCAGTAATCTCTGGAGCCACGCTTGGAAAATTGAACAGCAGGATTGCATTTTCCTCTTTAGGCTTATAATTTGTTTGGCCTTTTCCTTGCATTATTAATAAGATGGCGGTATGTAGATAGGGTAGGCGGTTTACTGCATCGTTGTTTTGTTGCGGGACTTGTCGTTTTGAATGCAATTACAGAAGAATGCTACCACTTAACACCGATATTCTGTAAGGGTGTATACTTACCATTTTAACAATTGTGTGTGTATGTATCCTTACCACTTATTATTTTCGCGTTTGAGCCGTTGATGCATGAACCGAACGCTATTAAAACAATCTAGTTTTTTGTAACTAGTGTGTGAAGACATTTATTACCCACTATACACAAAACACACGCCTAAAATGTTTATATGTAAATATTTTTAGTAACATATTCGACTCTATTTCTAAAGTCACCTTTCTTTTAAACTTTAGGGACGAGTCGATGAAGAGTTACTGTTCACACCAAATAGCTTTTAGCGACTTTATAAAGAAGTTTGACATAGGTCTTATACAAAAAGGTTTTATATGTCCTATGAACGAAGTTATATATATATATATATATATATATATATATATATATATATATATATATATATTAACTTTTTTACATCGAGCGATTGGCTCAGTGACGGGGCCCTTCGCCTGCGGAGTCAATGGTCGCGGGTTCGATTCCGCATCGGATATATATATATATATATATATATATATATATATATATATATATATATATATATATATATATATATATATATATATGGATATAAATATTTATTACGAGTCTGGTAACTCCCCCAATCCACATTTCCGTTCCTGCCCTTTCCTTTCTTCTCTATCCTTTCCCTTCCTCTCCGCCAATCGACGGTCTGCCGTGCCAAAGGACATGTGGCTAAAAGCGAGCTTAGTCGCAAGCGTGCCGACCGTCCCGGAATTGGCCTCCCCCGGGTATTGTGGTGCCTTACCTCAGCATGCAGGGCTCTGCTGGGTCCATCCTTCCTTGCGGCGCGTGCCAGCATCACTTGCTGCTACTTATGCTATTTTATTATGTGTATATATGTACATTTTATGTGTATGTATGTGTGTATAAATATACATGTTATGTATGTATGTACTTATATATGTGTTATATATGAATTCCAAATTTGAATAATGACCCAATCGAAAGGTCACTCAGCACGGGCCTGCCTAGTGAGACGTACTATGTTCCATTCAACTTCACCTTCAATAAAATAAAATAAAGATAAATAATATAAATAAACTTTTATATGCTCATTTTTATAATTAGACAAATTATATGTGTTATTAATAATATGAATAAACGATTTATAACATAAAATAATTTAGATGTCGCTACCGCTATATCGCGGTACCTACTTTGTTTATATCGCAGTGGCTTGACCTATGTGTAAAAGACCGAATAAAATAACAAAGCTTTTTATTGTGACCTCGCATCGACAGATCTGAAAAATAATACAATTGTTACCTAACTTTATGAAACAAAACGTTATTCTACTTTTATAATAAAACATGTCATGTCACGTCACATTATAACCCAAAATAACCACGTTATATCACGTCACATTCTAGATATAATTTAGAATATGTTAGGTAGAAAAAAGTAGTGAATGTGTAAAATGTATATATAATTTTATTATTTTTCTAAGATTTTGATTCATTGTGGTAAACGGTTAGTACTATATATGTTGATGAGAAGCCGCCTTACATTGATTTGTTATAACTATTTCTATGGCCATCAGTGTATACTTTTAGCGAACTAATTTGAAGGTAGAAGAGGTCTATAAAGAAAATATAATAGTAGAAATAATTTCATGTCAATTATGATAAAGTTATAGATATAACAGCCGTATTCAACATGTACCACTACTCTGTGGATGTAACTACCTTCAGTCATTTCTAATTTAATATGACAAAACTTCAAAAAACAAGCCTATACATTTCTCAAAGGTCGGTAACGCTTTTGAATTGCCTCTATTGTTCTGATCTGTTGTAAATATATATGGGTGGTTTGATAGAGAGGCTTGTGTTTGAATATATACGGTTGATTGCTTAACATGAGCTGACACGGTTCATTTACATTTTTATTAAATAAATTAAAAAATGTTTGGTTATTATAAATATTCTACAATTTCCCCGTCTTTGTATGATGTATTAGTTGCAAGTATTTATTTGGTAGTTCCCACCACAGACACAGATGGAAAATATCTGGAGAGAGAGTCTCGCACCGTAATGTTACTCAACACTTTATACAGAATATTATTTTTTGTAGCAAATAGCTACGTTTCTTTTAATTAAGGAAGCACACAGTAAACATATTGTACGTACAAATATTACGTTTGGCGGAGTACAAGGAAATCATTAATTCCCGGCTCACAAGATGTGCCCTCGGCTTGTTTTTAGGAGTACTTTCTTTTATTTGTATTTATTAGCATTTTACGATGTCAGTTCCCTTTGTTTTGGAAATACGCACATATGTGGAATGTTCATAAAATAATGACTCAGAGACGCATAACAATAGTTGTTTAAATTTTTTCATTTCGTCATCATCATTCTCAATATAGCGTAAAAATCCACCTTCATTCAATCAATCAATACGTCTGCAACAAGCTATTGTTGGCTATTGCCCACCCCTCCCTAAAATTGCGGGTTGTTGTGTTGTAATCCCTACGCTTGGTATACACATAGAGGATTGCAGATTTTTTCTTATTATTTGAGTAAACAATATTTGCTCCCATAGTCTTCTTGTATGACACCTATGGTATGAAATATATTGGCCCTATTGTATTGTATGTTGGGAACAAAACAAAAAATATTACGTATCTTTGTACAATAATAAAAGGTTACAAAGGGTTGACTTAAGGCTAGAAGCAGCTTAGTTTGAGTCTTTTATAGTTTTGGTTTATGGTAATATATAACAATATTTTTTATCAACTTTTTGAGCTGTAAGTATAAAATACTCGTATATGTAATCAAAAGGAATATATTCGTTTATCAAAGTCAAGCGGACATAAAATATGTCTATTGTTTTTAAAAAACGAATATTGGAAAAATAAATAACGTTTTATATAAGCGAGTTAGTGAAAACAGAATTTAAATAAGTTTGTTAGAAAACAACGAGTGTACAAGGCACATCTTTATGGGTTGCTTAAACAATGCCTTGGTTCAAATATATCTAGAATACTCACTTGAAACGGCTGTAAATAGACACAATGTTCACTGTTTCGGTCGGACTTCTTGTAGTTTAATTTTATATATTTATTTTCCACTGCTTTGAAATACATAAGTATTTAATATTTAATAGTGAACGACTTAATTGACTCAGTGGTAAGTAGATAGCCCGTGTTCGATTCCTACATCGGAGTAATTTTGAAAATGTGAATGTGAGTATCCCGCCAATTCCCCTTAGCAAAGCGTGATGAGATCATATCATTTCCATCAGAAAAGGAAGGCTTAGTGTCGAACAGTGAGTTATTAATGAGTTGTGAAAAAACAATGTTTGATGTCCTATGGAAGACATATTTTGCTGTGACATTGGCAAAAAAACGATTGTCTGAAGAATCATAAATTGTAAGGTTTACGAGTTTTGACTCTGTAAAGAACAAAAAAATACTTCTCAAGTACTTACAGTGTTTAAAATGGATTTTTTAAAATAAATGCAATTCTTTATTTTTTGAGATAATTGAATCACTATTCAAACACAATTGAGCTTATTTGTTCATTTGTTCATCTATTATAAATAGAGTAAAAACGACAGATATTTATTATATATTATTAATTACATATTTTAATACATTTCATATTGTCGCTGCTTATTGATAAATATATTGTAAAGAATATTTATTTGTTCCCAAATTAATTTTACACTCAGTGGTTACGTAAGCCGCTGAACCGTAAAATTGATGGATCGGTTCAAATTGATTTCAACTGCCAACTGAAATAGCAAAACAAAACTCGCGAGTCGGAAATATCAGAGTGGCTCTCCGCGCTTCGAGTTTCTGCGGTTTTTGTATTTTAACCATTTCAACTTAATTTTAGAAAATTATTCTTTTACTTAAGTTAAATGGAAAAGTAGTAACTTTAATGGATTTTTGCCTTCTAAATTTAAAATATAGCTTACATTTTCTTTCTTTATATTGAAATGTTTTAGATAAAAGTTTAATGAGAAATTAATCTCTTTAGTTATTATTTACCTAAATCTAATTTACTTCTTATCTATATAAAAATATAAAGATTTAAGTTGTCATAACAATTTATTTTATTGATTTTTCTTCTTAGAGTTCCTCTCCGAATAGGGAAGGTTGACAGTCAATTCTCCACAATTATCTGCATCTATTCCTTGCTATCACTCAACTTTAACTAAAGCCTGATCAGCTTATATTCCTAGCTAGCAATCTTGAACAGTGTAATATTTTATAAATTAAAACTATTAAAATTATTAGATACGTTTGTGACTTATATTTGTTGAATAATAAACTGTTTCCATGAACTTAGGCATATGTATATTTATTAAGAACAAATAAGGTGTAACGGTTTTTGCTCATGATTCCAAAGCGAATTTAATGGAGTAATAGAATGAATATATTTAAAATATTTTTTAACATATTTTATTAATTAACAATTAACAACTAATATCTATTTGTAATAATCCATAGTAAATTTCATTACTTTTTTGAAGCTAAATAAAAGCATATATTTTCCTAAATAAATTATTGGTGTTTTGTGTCTACTTTATTAAGAGTTAATTTGAACAAACGAACGACTTTGGTGCTGGTACCCATTTCTTGGACTTCAGCTCAGGGGGCGACGGCTCTCATGTTTCGTCATTTTGGACGCTCGCAGTTTTTGCGTACATGGATGACATCACGTCGCCTCTAGATGTTTTAACCTTTAATCGGGTCTGTCACTCATATTCGATTCTCGCATGGTGGTGAATTAAGACTTTTTCGTCAGAGTGGCTGTCCCTTAGGATGTCGTGGATGAAAACAAATCCTAAAAGTAGCAGAATCAATTGCTTCAAGAGTTTTGATAGATAGTTCTCAGGAATGACGTACGTTATATAAATGCATGAAAAAATTTGGGGTAGTGCAAAAATTGAATACTAAAAATTTAGAGCGAGCAGAAAGTGATGAAAAAAGGATGCTTTAAGTTATTAGTAAAAGAGACTAAATTTTCTCGTGTTCCAAGTCTAGATTACAAATTTTTTAACTTTCATTAAGCGGTATGAGCTCTTTTAACGATGTAATTTTATAGGCGTTCCTCGCGCAGAATAATGACTTTAATGTCCTCCATATTGTGCAAACGATGCTGTTTTTCACTGGCGAACAATATTTCTTTTCTCCGTTATAAGATTTTAATTCTGAATTTATTTTTGTTAACTTGGCAAAAAAATATACGAAGCGCTACGATGCTATAAAAATTTGTAGAAGTGTAAATTTTGTGTATGTACAATTAGGGTAACGGTTTCTTGGGTAATGATTCCCTTAGTGCTTTGAGAATAATAGAGACATTTCGTATGATTCAGAGCTGAGGTATTTGTGTCTAAAGGAGCTTCGTTGGTGAATATTTTCTGTGTAGAATTGTCGTAGCGACGTAAAGAATTTTACTCTTCTATCAAAATTTATATAATAAATATTTATGTTAGGTTTGTGTGACAAGGTACTGGAGGATTAATTCTTGCATTGTTAAGAAGGTTTGACATTGATATATATTTAATATGAGTACTTGAGTACGTATTTATTTGAGTTGTTCATATTTTTCAAAGTAATCAATCTTTCGATATACTGTTTCTTGATTGACATATTCATAATGTGGAAGTACACATGGATTCTCGTTTGTTCATTGGGTAACGCAATTGATAAAAGTATTCTCAATGTAACATCGTCTTTAAGATTTTAAGAGGTATGATCTGGCTTTTGATAATAGTTTCTATACCGATATTCGTGTCAGTTTAATAACGTAAGGATTCGAGAACTGTGTTATTTAAACTTTCATCGGCCAGCTATAGTGATTACATTAAAAATTTAAATTACAATTTCCAAAATAATTATGGAATAAAATGTTTACGTCTCTATCCATGTAGATGATATCTACGAAGTAAACTTTACTGGTTTAGTGTCAAAGCTACTGCTTTCGATGTCAATGATTGCGGGTTTGATTTGAATCGGATTAAATAAATGTAAATATGTATGTACTTCAGGTGTTTATTCCAAGTCTGGTTGCCTCGTCTATCCACTTTGGAGAAGCATGGTGGGTAAACATTCTGTTCTTCAGAAATAAAAAGACCCATGCCTAGTGTGACATGCATTGATTGTGAAAAAAATTAAGCATTATCATTATAAATCCCATTTTTAGGAAAAAAGAAAAGAAAACAAGCGAGAAGGTTATATAATAATGATCTAAAGCACAAGTTTGTGGTTTACCTTTGAGAAAGATGTAGATAATGACATGGAGAAGTGGAAGTTAAAGAAGAAGAGGGAATCCGGGAAGGGGTAGACGTTAGCTTTTTGACTATCAGTACTTAACGAAGAATAGTAATAAAACTATTAGTTCGAAGTCGTCCTTCTGTGAGAATTTGATGCTAGCACGGATGAGTGTACCCATTCATACCCATTGTTGGTATATTTCATAATTGATGCCCAGTTCTCCACAAAAATGCAAGTGTGGAAATTCCCAAAAAATATCTATATTTTTTTATGGGATAGAAGGGCAAACGAGCAAGCGTGTCGCCTGATGGAAAGCAATCAACGCCGCCCATGGACAACCGCGACACCGCAGGAGTCGCGGAAGCGTTGCCGGCCTTTTTGGTATGTATATGCTTATTTTTTGAAGGTTCCAATGTCGTAGCGGTTCGGAAAAACTGCCGAGGGTAGCTGATTCCACAAACTGGTGGTGCGTGGGAAGAAGTTACGGGAAAAACGCACCGTAGTGGATCGCCACTCATCCGTTGTGCGGTTGTGGAATTCGGCGGCGGGAATAATTCCAAACAATATATAATATTAATTAATATTATTCTATGACAGTTTAAAGCTCTATGAAATGATCATTGTTATCTATGGTTTCTAAATTTGTACAGGCAAAGTAACTATGAAACAAGAACTGTTAGTTTTCGCTTTGACAATATAATTCTCTGTCCACCAACTTTGAGACAGTGTAACCTTATTGGTTCACCACAACCGAAGTTTGACAAACAATGTATAATATTTTGCTTGCTTTGTGCGAAATGTTTTAAGTACGCTATCTTGAAAATTAATAAAATTACTACAAAATTTGACCATAACAATGTATGCGACAATTAAATATAAAAGTTGTTTAAAAATAGTTAAATGTAATTTAATAAACAACGATTTTTTATTCTTGTTTGCATAAGAAAAAAAAGCTATCTTCTAAAAATTGTGGTAGCAAAATTTAAAACATAAATTATAATATAAAAAATATTTAATATAACGAAATAAAAAATTTAGAATTCCTTTGGGGCCTCCATTTTGATAAAATAATAAAACAAGTCATTTGGAACTGACAAACTTTTCAGTTAATTTTGTAAAGCTGGCATATTTCTGACCATGGTTCTTAAAATGCATATTTAATATTCCTATACAAATTCGTTCCATTGGATATAAGAGGATTTCGACGAGAGAGTGCCTTTTGTGTTTACTCACGTACTTTAGGCTGCGAGGTATGTACTAAGTTGATATTTCTGGGATAATTTGAATTTGTAATTGACTGTTGTCTTTGCCAAACATTGAAAATGAAATAAAATACATTTCGTGATTCCATGATTTGATATGTGTAAATTATAGTTAATGATTTAATTAGTTTACCTCTATATGCTGTATAAAAAAACACGAATCGGGTGATTTAGACAAATATAATCCGCAATACGAAGATAAGATCTTATCGCGGGTCTTAGCCGAGTAAAAATTCTGACTATCTATATAAACGTCAGACTTTTAATTATGTTTATATTTTAAATAATAGTTACAAAATTTATTAGGAATATACTATTCATATAATTAATTAATAAAAATGATGACAAATACCAGTAGATAGGCAGCAGCGTGATTATTAAAAACCCTTCTGCGATTCTTAATCCCGCTACAAAGCGTTGGGATCAAGGTAACGCCCGTCAATTTTATAAGATACCAATGACCAGTACGGACAGTTATAAGTTTGTGTTGTGATATAAATGATTGGTTTAATTAAATAAAATAAAATGCAGAATTGGTACGGGCATTACAAAACACGATTTGTAATGTAATTTTTATTTTTTATAAACTATATTTCTTTTTGGGTTGTTTAATTTAGTTTATAGTTTTTTTAGTATTATATTATGTAATAATGTATGTAAAATAAGTATGGCAATTAGAATAATATATGTAATACATAAATTTATCATAGAAGGGAACTGTCTGCCGTAGTTACAGGGTTCGCACTAGTTCGGCAGGCAGTGAAACAAAATTGTAAACTTGTTAATTATTAATAAATGTATTATTATCCCACAATCTCTTTGTTAGTAAATTGTCGTTTAATTTTTTTTTACGTTCTTGTATGCAGTCTTAAGGCTACCAACGTGCTAATTTTTGGAACATAGCCAATGTTATTTGTGGTAAGCCCACGCGCCAACCATAATGCCTCTCAGCAATATTGCCATTTTTATGTGTTGTTTATGTGTTTATGTGTTGTATTTTTGTGTGTTTAAATCAAAAATCTAGATTTTTTATTTCATTCCTAAAAAACATATGTTTTGTTACTTAATTTGTGTAAAAATGTTATATTTAGCACAAAGTTCAGTCATCGATAATGAACGTGCTCCTTCAGCCGCTAATTAAATATTGTAAAATAATAAGTATGTATTTTAATACATAATAAATATAACATTTTATATTTCTTGGACTTTTAAATACGTACAAAGCAACATAGTGACATTGAAGAGGGTTCTTTGCGCTGTGTTAATGATACCGGATAAATCTTTTATGATTTTGTATTAATTTATTAAGTTTTTATTTCAAAAGGAAACTGGTGATTCATTTCAAATATTTATTAATGTTGCAAAAATTTTGGATTACTGAAAAACAATGTTATAAACTGGAAATTATTTTTTGATAAAATAATTATGTTGCCATGTTTTTGATTCATTTATGCTTGTAGTTATTTGTTTAATATTGCTTTTTGATTTTATTGCCTTAAAAGTAATAATAATTATAAGTAAAATTTATGTTTTTAAGGCAAAACCTTATTACGTGGCCCTATTATTTTCCCTTAGAATCCGACGTTTGATTGGTTTTTTTGTTAAATTTAATATTTCCAGTGTTCAGGTGGCTAAAACTTTTTTATGTATTTGCACACAATAAGTTCTAACGGAGTCTTATTGTTCTTTTAACTCAATCTGCTAGCCCGTTACTCACAATTATTTTTATTTCATGTGGAAAAATTTAACGGGATTCAGTTAGAAGCGGTGTATTACAAAAAACACTATATTTTATGAGATTACTCTTATATATAAAATAAGTAAAGATTAATTCTTTCACATTTACTATTTTCTTTAAATATTTTCATGTAATTACCGAAATCATAATTTATTAGCTTTTTAAATCATCTTTAACACATGAAACTACTCAGGCGGAGTTTCGGTGATGATTACATTATTTATGAAATTGAAGATTCTCACAAGGTTTCACAGTCATTATTTTGGCGTGTGGATGTAGTACGCCGTGAAAGTCCACTGCTAAACTGAAACTGGTTGCTGCCGTAATTCCCGTATTTGGTGAGAGGATTGAATATCACCGATAAGTATTAATTCTCCGTTAGTTGCTGCAACTCATCTACTGGTGTTTACTTCTACAGCCTAACGGGAAGAAATGAAGTGATCAATTCTGTGCCAGAAACCATGCAGCAATACAATACAGGTTTTGTTGATGATTTTTTTGTTATGATTTCCAATGGTTCGTTATGAGGAAATTAATAAAAATTATGCCTAAAACATTCATTGAAAGATAAGAAAAGATTTTATATAATAAGTGATTAAAATTAAAAAAAAATGTTATAATTATAATTACCTTTGTTAGCGATAGTTTTTATGAGTATTACAACACGCAGGGAATATTAATTTTTATGAACGTAGAGACTGTTAGTTTTATTTTTTTATTCTCGGATGTAACAGTGGATTTAATAAATTGTAATAATGAGCGAGCAAAAACGCTTTTACAGATAAAAGTTCACATTTTTCTTATTTTTTTCCTTCTAATTTCCAATTATTTTGAAAGAGACAGTAATGAGGGAATTAGTAACGCAAGCCTTTAGGGAACGATTTTATTAACGGGTAAAACTTCTTAATGATGATTCAAATATTTTTAATGGCATTTTAGGAAAGTTCTTTCATTTCTACAGCAAATTATGTTTAAAAAATATATAGTATAGAAACTTTTATTAAATTGATTTTAATAATAAAACTAACTAATTTTGTTGGCGCAGCGACCCAAAATGGATCTTGGCCTCCGAACAGATCTTATGCCACCGTTCCCAGTCCTGCGTCATCTCCTGCCAGTTGCAGACTTAAAGGTTGCGCAAGTCATCTTCTATCACGTCTCTCCAGCGGTACCTGAGGCGCCCCACAGAACGTCGTCCAGTTGGGCGACCCACGTACGCTCCCATGACTGCGCGATCCTCCTCCATCCTCTCAACGTGGCCCAGCCAACGTAGTCGGTGAGCCTTAGTCACTCCTATTACATTGAGTTGGGCCACCAGATGCTTTAATAATAAGTTGGCAAAAGATGCCATGGCCTAGTTCTAACTAGTTATGTTAGGGTGTAGAAAGATAAACATTTACTAGCTAAATATCTGCTAAACATACCAGTATTTCTCATTATGTATAAGTTGTAAAAAGTTGAAAACTTCTCATTGATTATAGTACAGATGAGTGGATTTTGTAGTTTTTGTACAAAGTAAAAATGCCGGTAGTTTTTGTATAAAGTATATTTTTTATTTAAAAAAATGATTTAGAACTACATATTTATAAACTCATAAAATTAAAAATCAAATATTACAAAAATCTGCATCACCACTTCTTCTGGTATTCAATTGTATTGATATCTAAAAATATTTTCAATTATTTATTGCCGTATGTAGAAATCATATGGAAACTATGTAATTTTTTTCGCTAATATCACGTTTTTTAAATGCGTTTAATACCCGAGACTGTTAAGTAATGCAAAAGCACGCCTCTGACTCTAAGAAGGCTTTATTTATGAACTAGTAGTACAAGTATATATAGGCAGTATAATATTATATTATATGTATACGTATAATAATTGTTATCTTTATAAATATTTCTAACGTAAATTTCAGGTACTGATTTGGGTATAAAATTATAAACAATATTCATTTTTTTTGCTTAATAATTATCTAATAAGTGTTATGGTATTTTAATTTGACAAATAATATTGAATAAATAAAATTATAACTATTTACATGCTATTATGAAAATAGTGAAATACAAATTGATTTAGAAATATTTAAACGTACAAACTTAAGTACATTTCAATATTTCTAAATCAATGCTAAGCCAATTCTTAGGATGGAAGCGTTTGCATTTTTCTGTATGTTATATATGTTCTATTCTATAATATATATGTACGTATCTAAGGATGCGAGTACATTCAATCAATCCAACAAGTATTAAAACTTGGTTGGAGTGAAATTTATTTATACTGAAAGCAGTAGTCTTTTTCAAAAAAGAATAAAATTTTGGAAAGCAACGTTTTTCGGAAAAGTGGTTACCCAAACATAAGCTGGTTTGTATTCTATTAAGAACATTATATAGTTGCCTCCATTGATATTTTACAGTTAAATGAGCGAATGGATCAAAATATTTACTTTTAAGTTTGTGAGTCAAAGAATGAAATCAAATATTTTTATGCTCGGGAAATATGGAGAGCTCTTTTCATTGTATTGATTTTTTGTACCTTAATAAATATTTGTACATGCTTGTGAAGTTAGCTATATGTACACACAATGTACAAGTTTTGTTGCGTTCAGTTTTTGTTACCAATGAGTGAGACGGATTAACTTGGGAAATTAACTAGGGACGGATTAAGTGTTACATTTTAATAATTACGATTTGTTGTTTCGTTAAATAACCGTAGACAGTTAAGAGGCCCACCCTTCCTCCTGTTTCCTCGTCTCCTTTATTGGCGATAAGTAAGGCAGATGAAGTTTAAAAAATGGAAATGTAACGAAATGAAAAATAAAATAAACAGAAATAAAATATTTGCATCTTTTTTTTGTAATGTCTACTATCTGCAAGAACTATACGAAATACAAAACGACTGCCGCTGCTGTGATGTTATCACGTAATTAACACACTTTTACGTTACACTCTCCATTAAGCTTTTATTTGATGGGAGTTTTTACTGCGAAATAAGTACATGGAATTAATTTAGAATAATGGCGTAACTTAATTAAATTTTATCTAAAAGCTTTCATTTGAAACTCTCTTATATATAGAATATAGAAAAAGAGTGAAAATCAAAAAATCTTATTTTTAAATGAAATGAAACACTACCGATTATATTTATAGCTGCTATTATTATATAAGTGAAACTTAGGCTTTCTCTAAAATGTGCCACTTAATAGATAACCTTGGATTTTACGCGTCTAGTTTCTTCCAACTTCTACATGCTGATATATCTATTAAAAATTAAACTAAAATATATATTATCTTTTAGTTGTACTATTTTATTGTAGATTAAGTAAGAATATAATAGTTTCGGAAAAGGACATTCAAATATATTTTTTGAGTTACAACATTGAATCCGAAATATTGAAATGACTCGATTATGGCAATGACTTCTGCATACCTAATATAACAAGAGACAACATAAGTATAATAAAGTATATAAGTTTATGTCTTGAGTCTGCGTGCAATATAGAAGGCAATTTTATGTTAGAGAGGTCCTTCACCAAAGGAATACAATTTTAATGGGATCTAAACGAAAATAGATAGTTAAGATGAAAGATTAAAAAGACATTACTGATAGACAAATGATAATCGATTTGAGCGGTAATTTCGAATATTCGTACATATTTTAATTTTACCAGGGTTTTGAAACGGAAGGTTCTACTTTGAAATCTATGTATATTAGTTTTTTAAAATTAATTAACATTTGTTCAAATATATCGTTTTTCATGTGTTTTTTAAAACAACGATTTAAAAAAACATGTTATCGACCATTTTATACATTTTAAAGGTAATAAATTTGAAAACAAAGTCACTAGGTTGTGAAAATATTCCTTTGTTCTCAATGATTTGTAAGCTAAGATAAAAGAAAGAAATTGAACTGGAAGTAAGTTTGAAATTTTTAAGTCTCAATTCTTACTTGGTAATTAATTGGTTCTGAAACAATAATTAATACCTATAAAATTAATATATTTGAGTATTATAGAGCATTTAGATATTTATATGTTGGCACGAAAAATCTAAGCTATTGTGGAGGGTAGCAGTCGCTATTTATAAGAGGATAGTAGTTGATAATAAACATAGGACTTTTTATAATTGACTTATAGATTCATACTAATATAGATCACAAATCTCCGATAGTGTAGATTAATGTAAAAAATGCAAATAAATTAAGATAAACTGTGTAGAATAATAATATTTAATAGTGATATTATTTTTAATAAGCCTTTCTTAGCTTGATATTTGTTATGTTTGCAATGAAAACTTTCTTATTTGTTGAAGTAAGTTGTTATTTTATTAACCAATAGTTATTATTTAATCTAATAATAACTATTGGTAATAGGTCATAGGTATAGGTAAAATAGGTCAGCATACAAAACCTGTATTGTTTTATTTTCTGGTATAAAGTATCTCATGTTCGTATTTCACATGAACAAGTAATTCATTTATCCACATGTTGATTGCACCTAAAGAGCTGATATACATATCGGTCTAAATTATTAAAAGGTAAATTGAAAATTTTCTGTTACATTTTCGGATACATACATTGTTTTGTTGTTTCATACAGTGCTTTACTCTTCTTATCCCATTAAATTCTAATTTCCTTCCCATTATACATACCCGAAGGTAACCGTGCCGATGGCAGATGACCTGCTTGGTTTATTATCGGTATATATTATATTTAAAAAAAATGTTGAATGAATGATCAATGATGTAAAAAAACAGTTTATATCATCAGACTGAGGCGATACGAAAAGACCTTTATATTCATTTCAATACACTAAGCATCTGCTTTGTTTTATTTTCGAAGTGTAGGTACGTGAGCGTAAAAAGAATTTGTTATAAAGAGGACTCGAAAGCAAAGTATAACTGGGTGTGACTTGGCAAGTTTTAAAGCTCTTAAGCCCCATGCTTCGCTAACAGCATCGAAGGAACGTTCACGTGATTTTATGAACCTTTCGAGTCATTTATTTCACTTGTACATTTTTTGTTGAAATTAAATATACTGATTAATCAACACATTTATGATTACTATTTCAATTTTGCTAACGAAATTTTTTCGCGATGTTTACTTTCATAATATTGTAAAACAATTATCAAGTATTTTATGAAATGAAATTGTACGAATTAAATTATGTAGATTTGTGAATATCGAATCCCTCCATTTAAGTATCTAGTTGCGTTAAAAACGATGCATCAATATTTTTTTATTCAGTTTTTTGGAATACATTTGTCTATATTATTAATAAGGTTCGTCCAAGTTAGTACTATACTCGTGTGAAGAACTGCCTTCTGAATAATACCTTCCTGGCTGCGATCATTTCTTTTAGCATTGAGAGCCGGGCGCCAAGTACATTTCTTCTTTTACTTCTTATTTCATCTTTCATGACATTACTTTTTCCTCTCCCATTATTCACAACTTACCTAAAGCGAAGCAACACATCAGGTAATCCACTTGATCTTTTGTCCATTTCTTTAATAAAAAAAAAACATTACCTGGTGTATCAAATATTAAGATATTTTGTCTGTTGCTTATTATTATCTAAAAGTATCTTAATCATCATCAACAACTTGTAAAAGTCCACCGTTAGACTGCTATATGCTGTTAATGTTAGCATCTGCTGCTAGCTTCGGATGCTAAAGTAAAGTCACGAACATCACCCATATTTATTAAACACCAGGGGTATTATAGGAGCGTTTCGCTTTATTTCTTATAGATTTCAATGATGGTTGAAAATATCTCCCGCGTGTTGTGTCTATTAGCAGGAGCTTTATAAGCTTGCTGCTGGTGATGATAATGAAATGTCTATGGAGCGTCGTATATACGTAATATAAAATGCTTCAAAAGTTTTCAACTATGTAATTAATTTTTTTGTCCTTCAAAATGTTTCAACTAAGTAATTAAAACTTTATGAAGCTTTACTGTGTAAGAGATAGATATTATTTTACAAACCTCTTCATCAATAAGCTGATCATATTAAATTATCAAAACTTACGAATAGTTGAGTAAACTTAACTCTAATAGAGAATATTCAATAATAAACTGCTAAATAATTAAATTAGGTTTATTGTTAACTGAATAGAGCCAATCTTCTCGAGTGAGCTTTTATTTGACTTTGATTTATGCCTCGTTAAAATTAATTGCTTGTCCGTCCATTATGTTGATTCAGAACATTTCATGTCTATTACTAATATATAAATAGTATTATAACTTGTTGCCTATGTAATTTTTTTTTATGGGATAGGAAGGCAAACGAGCAGGCGTGTCACCTAATGTAAAGCAATCAATGCCGCCTATAAACATCCGCAGCACCATAGGCAGTGTAGAAGTGTTGCTGGCCTTTAAGGAAATTGTCATTATGAGAGGGAGGACGGGGAGGGAGAGGAAGAGGGAAAAGGGGAAGTGTGCCTTCGCAACTTAGCTGTTCACCGGACAAAGCGTGGTAGGTAAGCTACCACTCAGACAAACGTAAGTTTATACAAACTTTGTAACAAAATAGAAGTTTAAGCGATGAACTAAATAGAATTTTATACAAGGTATACTACCCCTACTTCGCTTCGATGTAGGCCTTTAGTTGTTCTAGCGTTAAATCTATAGACTAATAGTCTGAATGTGGAATCTCTCCTCGCTTTAAAGATTTCTTGAGCTTGAGTTCTTAATCTTTATTTATTCTGTAAAGAATTTATTTAATTTCTTTCTTTAACCAGCTGAGTGAAGGTCGAATTCAGTAGGCGCTTTCATCGCTTCACTTCCTTATCCTGTAAGAATGTTGTTATTTAAATTAAATATTTAACAAGGGTTAATTTAATTATTAGTTAACCCTTGTTAAATATCTTTATCCTTTCAGACTATATTTTTGTGAATGTTTGGGAATCTTTTTATCACGTGATGTAGCCGGGAATTTTGTGATATTCAATAATGAACTTTAAGTTAAATGAAATTTTATCTCTCCTTTAGATTTCCCGTTTATGTAGAGGTCCCTTAAAAATAATCGATTTTTTTTTGCATTAAAATTTGCACTAAAAGTTGTAGTGTTGCCGATACTTGTAAATGTATTTTAACGGTTGTAAAACTAACGAAGGGAGCCTATTTGGACATCTTAGGTAGGAAGATTTACAAAAACA
This sequence comes from Baronia brevicornis, assembly GCA_031353405.1. Taxonomy (NCBI): domain Eukaryota; kingdom Metazoa; phylum Arthropoda; class Insecta; order Lepidoptera; family Papilionidae; genus Baronia; species Baronia brevicornis. Next base: position 298,903 of record JASFAT010002032.1, read on the forward strand.
GCCAATGAAGCCTTTTTAAAATAAAGTAGAAAATTACACCACGAAGATTGATATTATTTACGGATAACTAACTACCTAACTAGTTTTTAATTAAATCATTTTTAAGAACGGCATATTTATTTTTTAGTTTCAGGCGTAGGTTTGTTTGGCGCTGTAAAATCTAGAGCTCGCAATGTAAATTAAAATTCCAACGTTAATTGAATAGTGTGGGTAATGAAAAGGCGAGGCGAAGCTTTAACGCTTTGGTTTTATCATTATTACTTCAAATGGAAAATAAACATACGTATAATTGTTTCCGTAGCACTATATTGTATAGTGCTACGGTAGTACTTTTTATATATAAAATTATTACTATTTATATAATGTTCGCCCTGTTATAAATAGGAATTTCAATCAGTCATGACAAACAAACACTTTTAAACTTACTCCTTGTTTCTTTTGTGTGTGCGAGAATTGCAATATATATATATATATATATATATATATATATATATATATATATATATATATATATATATATATATATATATATATATTTATCGACTTATTTTATTCGTATCAACAGTAATTTTAATGAGAAATTACAAGAAGCAGATGGCTAAGCAATTCATTATCTTTTATATCTTCTTGATGCGAAAGCACATAAATGCATAAAATTTATGACTCAGAATTCCATTAAAGCGTCGATAAAGAGCTCTTTAAAAATAGATAAAACGTCCTATCGTTCATATTATATCCATAGTATCTTTTATATCATAGTATTATATATATTCATATTATTTCCATTAGTTAGTACTAATAGCCTTGATTTACATAACAAAATAAATAATGATAATATTTTCTGTTTGATTTATTAAAAAATTAAGATATCAACTGAATAAATTTTTGAGGACTTAAATTTTTTCAACGTTACTTTCGTATAAACACGGACTTCCTCTAGTGTCCATTAAGTGTTTTTTTTATTCTTGAACATTTTTGCCTAATGTACGTTTTATGAAATAATTGAATTTTGAGGTATGTTTCTTTTGAGTCTGATCAATAGTTAAATCAAAAACGTTTATTTTATTACAAGTATGCTCTTTTTACTATTTCTAGTTTAATATCTTAAACTTTATCTTAAGAATTCCAAAGTTAACCCATAACTAGACTGTTTCTTATATATGAATCAATTAACACAGCTGTAACCGTCCTTTCTTGGACATCCTATATTTTGGCATCCCTCTCGTATTGTATCATTGTACAAGTATAAGATTTTGTATTTTATAGGGTTGACTAACAATTGTTTTATTTACTATTCATGCTTCAAATACCATATTTTGTTTACCTGTCTTTTGTTTCTGAATTTTTTTGATAGGCAGACCGGAGATCATTGATTTGTTTTTATTACTAAGGCAAATGTTGTTGGTTACCTGCTATCATAGTGCTTTTTTAATCGTGATTTATTTATTATCTCCTTTAATGCGATAAAAATTAAAATACAATTTATTTTAATAGATTATATTTTGTTCCTTACAATAAATACATTTTATTAGGAGATTGTTTAAAAGCCAGAGGATTAATACAGTTAAGAAGATTATCGACATTAATTTCCGAACTTTGAAGCCGAATTTGCTTGTTTTTTAAAGACCAATTTTCGTGTTTGCTTTATTTTTTTATTTATCTTTTCCGATGTATAATTATATAACACTAAGTATTTATATTGTGTTTAATATCAATATAGTCAATTACTCACGTTTTATTAATTAAAGTTAAGTTAAAGCTAATGTATATATGTGTATTTAAATTTATTTGAGTACAATGTGGGATTTTATTCCAATTAAAAATAATATACATGTTAATTCTTGAATTAAAATTTTGTTATGCTTTATATTATAGTAGTTAGTAGTAGTAGGGTATGTTATATGCGAAAGACGGAGTCAATGGTTGTGAGTTCGATCCCTGTATCGGGATAAATATAATATATGTATGTGTAGGCCACATATTTATTCCGAGTCTTGTTACCTCGTCAATCCGCATCGCACAAACGTGGTACATTAACGTTCGTTCCCCAAAAATTGGTAGGCCCAGCAGTGGGACATGTAAGGGCTGTGGAATAAAATATGTGAAGTAACAGATAGGTTTCAGCGAGTCATTAGCAAGTCAGCGATATTTGAATAAAATAGTAGTAGTGAATAAATATGGTATAAGAATGGGTACTTTTTGTGCCCGAATATGCATGACTTTCCTGTAGACTTCTTTTCTGTTTTTCTCGAAAGCTTTAAATTACAATATGCGCCCAAAAGCACATATTGTAATTTAAATGATAAGCTAGGTTATCGCGCATAAATAGGTATGATATTAAGTTAAATATTAATAATAAATAACTAAATTAATCCCTTCTTCGAGATATATACAGATGTTCTGTTTTTTAAAGACAGGCAAAGGGTCCAGTGGGTTAGCTGAGAGGAATCATATTCTTTCATGAACAGCTGCTACATAAGAGGGATTGCAAATAAGTCCAAAGAAGAAGAGAGGTTGGGCCTGCAGATCTTAAGCAAAGTTACAACTCACAGGTTAAATTTATGATGAGAATGACATAGTTAAAAAGTAATAAAAATGTGAATCGGATTATTTACATATAATATAATAATAGTTCTCATTACATAAATAATTTCAAAGCTATTAATTTCAACAAAACTAACACTGGAAGCCTTACTTGTTTCATTTGTATTACTAACATTTCGTAGAACTTTCAGGAGAAATAGTCGGTATTGCTTGTAGAATAATATATGCACGGTGATTCGCCTGAATATCTCATTCTCTCAACGTCCGGATGCTGTAGGTATTGAAAAGAATAACACTTATATTTGTTTGTCTCAATTTTGTATTTATTTATATATTTACGCCTATCCCCCGCAGGGGTTGGCAGAGACCACAGAGCTCCATCCGCTGCCATTCATCGCAGCGAAACGGCTCGTCATTGGTCGCTTTTCGCCCTCGTGAGAATCAGGACGTGACGGGTGGCGAACCACGTCGCCGTCATTTTTCGACAAATTAGGTGTAGACCGTGGATTGGCGGAGAGGAAGGGAAAGGATAGAGAAGAAAGGAAGGGGCAGGAAAGGAAATGCGGATTGGGGGGGTTACCAGACGCGGAATAAACATTTATAAATCCATATAAATATTTATTCCGATGCGGGAATCGAACCCGCGACCATTGACTCCGCGGGCGGAGGGCCCCGCCACTGAGCCAATCGGTCGGCCGATTTTGTAAATTCAATTTTTAGCAGATTGTTTTATTTTTTTATTTCTTTTTTGTTTTTATATGTCCCATTCTAAAGCATACCCATTTCGGGTGATGGACATTAAAACACAACACTAGACAACTAGGTAGTCAGAATCTCTTTCAAAATATTTTTTATTAAATCATTATCAACATTTATAAAATAATCTCATAGTTAGAAATGTGATCTCATCATAGTTGAAAAAGATGCCTGTGTACAGTTATGAGATAACAAAATATTAATTTTATTTGTGGGGTTAAACACGTGACTCAACAGTCTTAGTTTTTGAACTCGTCGTCGAACTATATTGTATTTTTTGTTATATAGTTTATTTCAAATCTATACTATCCTACTTCCTACTAATATTATAAATGCGAAAGTTTGTGAGTATGTATGTTTGTTACCCTTTCACGAAAAAACTACTGTACGGATTTGGATGAAACTTTACAGTAATATAGGTTATACATCGGAATAATATAAAGGCTACAATTTGTAATGATTTTATGTAATTTTTTTGGTCGTAATATAACGATACATATAAATTAAGTCGGAAAAAATCTGGCCTCTGAGAGCTATCTTGGCGTACGCTGCCTAAACCATTGGAGTTACACAAAGATGATGTACCGTAGGGTTGTTTGTCTCGAATAGTTCTAAATAAAGGCCCGGGACAGCATATATCTTTTATGTGGAAGCCACTATGACCAAAATTGTGAAAATATTAAGTAAAAATGAAGTAAAAAAAATATATATATATTTATTTAAAATTTATTTAAAATCTGTTACGAAACCTAATGTGGCAAACTAAATTCCACGCGAGCGAAGTCGCGGGCAAAGGCTAGTATAATATATGTGTAATCATAATTGTAATGAAATATATAAGTCACAATGATTTAAGTATTTAATATAATAACAATTATGATTCATTAACGTAAAATATATTTTTTTAATTAATTTCTTTCGAAAAACTCTATGTGGCTCTATTTTTAGCGATTCAGCTACAACAATATCTTAGATACACTACCATCTAAGTACTGGTATGTGAAATGTCATTCACTTTTTTTTAATTATATTTCCTACAAAAAAATTTCACTTCATCTCGTTTTAAGGGAACTGTTTGTGTTTTATTTCTTTTATTGTGCCATAAATACTTTGAAGTTGACAACTTCGCGATTTTATGATATAATCAAATTTATTTATTCAGCTCCATGTTGTGCGGTGCTCAAGTTAACGATCTCCGTAATTAGGGCATGTAACCAGAGCTGTGATAGCTTAGGGAAATGCTGTGCTTGCAAGTTTCATAGATAGCAAACGAACTAACTACCCGCCCCACTGGGATGTGAATATTGCCTTACCTAGTGATATATTTACTGGAGGCCCAACCTCCCTTCCCCCTCCTCTTCTCCCTCCCCCTCCTATCTCCCATAATGACAGTTTTTTAAAGGCCGGCCACGCTTCTGCACTGCCTAACGTACAGCGGATGTTTATGGGCGGCGTTGATTGCTTTACATCAGCTGATACGCCTGCTCGTTTGCCTTCCTATAAATCCTATATCCATAAAAAAATGTTGGTCATACATTTTTTTTTGTTTGTGATAGTTTACAGTGGAGTTGGATGGAGCATAGTAGGTCTCTCTAGGCAGGCCCGTGCTGAGACCTTCCGTTCCATATATAAATACACATAAATAAATACATACATATATAGAATATAATTTATACACACATACATACACATAAAATATACATAGATATATACATATAATAAAATAACATAATATAAGTGCCAACAAGTGATGCTACTGCGCTGTAAAAAACATGTCAATTTGGTTCTAAGTAATTTTATCCATTTTTTATTTTTCCTTTTTACTGTAAAGGTAAAAGGTTTGAATTGCCCGTTGTTTGAAATATATTTAGTCATTATCGTAATGTTAGTCATATTTGGATTTGATATTAAATATTGTGAATTTCTACGAGCACTTCAATTTTGTATTAGAATATCGAATAGCGCTCGCGACAACTATGTGTTTTAATATTGGATTATATAGTTTAGTACAACAATCTGGTATAAAATATCGTTGATAATATTTTATACTTCTTTCTTATAAATAAGTACAGCATCATTAATATAAACTAATACCCATTACAAAAGATGTTTTCAAGTATTTCATTTAATATTATACTATAGATTTAAGAGGTACAGCAATTACACGGAAATGTAATTAAGACTATTTTCGGCGCTCTCGGAATAAGTGATATAATTGACTAACTATAAAAGAGATAATTATCTACTTATATACTATTACTACAGTATATATTATAGCTACAATCTCTAAAAGTTGTTAATGGAATAAATTGGGATGAGCAGGAATTATATGTTTGTTAGCTTTTAAATTATAGCAGGATGTAGGTATATATATATATATATATATATATATATATATATATATATATATATATATATATAAGACAATACTCGATTTACATAAGTTGTTATGCAACGCAGTTCCAACAACGATGCATGTGTTTTAATTACATATATAGTTTTAATTACATAGCGACCCTGCCAGGAGTAGAAGATCGGAAAAAGTGGAACTATTATATCTTAGTAACATAACATAACTGTTTTAAGTGAGATGATAGCAAAATAGAATTAGAATTGTTTGGTCAGCTTTAACTTGCAATTACTATGATTATATGTCAGGAACACAATTAGACGAAATTAAGACACAGAATTTTTAAGGCACTTTCTTTACATTATTTATTCAGAATTGAATATTTAAAACAATGTATAATAGATGAATGCGATTAGTTGTCGTACAAGTTATGGAGAGTAGTGTGGTACACGACAAATATTCTTTGTGGCGGCACTCGAAGCCAAAGCTTCTAGTTGAAAGCTTTGAATTGAGCTGTGGAACGAAAGTTTTGTAATTCAACTGCATACAGTTGAATTACAATTGGAATTACTAACTTTTTAACGTTTATATGAATATTATTGAATATTGAACCTAATATTGCTTTACCGAATACGATGAAGAATACTTCTGTTACTGATTTCGTAAATAATATATTATATTGTTGGAGTAGATTTAAAAATCCGTCATTAATCAGCAGCATGCGGCAGTTCTCTGCTGGATAGGTCTCCTTTAAGGTGCGCCACCTAACGTTATCTTTAGTTTCATACATTTAGTTTCTGCTAATTGCCCTTCGCAGACTGCTCCACGACGATTGGCTCCGTGGCGAGGCCCGCCACCCACGGAGTCGATGGTCGCGGGTTCGATTCCCGCATCGGAATAAATATATATATGAATTTATAAATATTTATTCCGAGTCTGGTATCCCCCCCAATCCGCATTTCCGTTCCTGCCGTTTTCTTTCTTCTCTATCATTTCCCCTCCTCTCCGCCATTCCACGGTCTGCCGTGCCAAAGGATGCGTGGCTAAGGGCGAGCTTAGTCGCAAGCGTGCCAACCGTCCCGGGATCAGGCTCCCCCGGGTACTATGGTGTCTTAACTCAGTACGCAGGGCTCTGTTGGGGCTGACCTCCATCCTACCTTGCAGCTCGTGGGATTCACTAACACGAATTAATATACCTAATTTGCTGAAACGTTTACCATCGATTTAAAAGTTACTGTTTCAAATTTATGGTTTTTTTGTTTAATCCTTGAAACAAAACACTAAAAATTTGTATATATTCATAATGAAAATAATATTTCTAGCACATATTATAGAAATACTACAAAATAATACTTGTATTTGGACTACTGTCGTGGCCGGCGCAAAATGTCTCACAATCTAAGCAGTACATATGTTAGACACTATTTTTACTATATCATCTGTTTATTCAAATATAAACACAACAAATAATTATTAATTTTTGCAAATATAACAGAAAAGAAATATATTATAATATAGTAAGCCAAAAAGACGTATATAAAACTTAAATACTTAATAACACATAGTCCGATACGACATTGGTACCTTCATATAATAAGCCTATACACACCTAAAAAGCCGGCAACGCTTCCGCGACTCCCTGCGGTGTCGCAGTTGTGTATGGGCGGTGTTGATTGCTTTCCATCACGCGACACGCTTGCTCGTCTGCCCTCCTATCCCATAAAAAAAAGTCGTCATTCAGAGTTGCTAGAAAAAACACCGATTATTTTGTATATTTTTTTTTGATAAAGAACTATTATAATGCTACATTACTTATCAACAAATAAGACAGACAAATTTAATTTTAAAGGAATCCAAAATGAGTCCAAAAAACGGCACACAATTTTAAAAGAAAACGATACGATTGAAACTTTATCAATAAGTGCCAAAAAAGGACTCGTATTTTATCCCAGTCAACAATTCCAAAAGCGTTTATAAGAACACTGGAGCGTGGCTTGTTATTAACGTTTTCACAAAGCTAAATTGCTTTGTGTAAATATTTACTCTTGTTTTTTTTTTCTTTTGATATTTACTTCGTTACCATAATGGCAAGCGAACATTTACACTGAATTATCGCCCCATGAACGTCGTTTTCTTTGTAATATAAACGCCCTCTCCTCCAAATGTGGTTTGTTAATTATTTTGTGGGTGATTTATTTTAAGGTTTATAACATTTAATTCGTTTTCACTGCTTTACAATTTAATGAAAATTATTAGGAACTTAATCTTCTTTAAGAAGTATGATAAAAAGAATTTTAGCTAGTTATTTAACAGAATAAAGTATGACGCAGGCTAAGGCAGCCACTTTGATAAAAAAGATTAAAAGTTCTGTTCACTTAAAAAGTATAAACTTGCTTCTTTGAACTTAACGATCATAAAGTCGCAGTTTAATATTTTGCGTAATTGTAAAACAAAAGAGGTTATCATAATGTATAAAGCGTTAGATTAAGTTGATTAAGATTATAAGAAAATATACTTTGAAAAATTTACGCATGAAAATACACTTTGCGGTTTGGGAGTTTCAATACTTCCTACTAATAAATAAAAGTTTGTGAGTATGGATGTATGTTTGTTACTCTTTCACGAAAAAACTACTGAACGGATTTGGATGAAACTTTGCAGTAATATAGGTTATACATCGGAATAACATATAGGCTACAATTTGTAATGATTTTATGTAATTTTGGTCGTAATATAATTTTACTATTAAGTAAAAAAAATATATTTATTTAAACTGATCTATCACGAAACTTAATGTAGCAGACCAAATTCCACGCGAGCAAAGCCGCGTGCAAAAGCTAGTAATATATAATTTGATTTTACGGGAATTAAATGTATTTTAAATCGTTATTCGCTATATATAACTTAACGTAGTGTAGGAGGTCATTCGATAGTGCGAAGATAATGTTATTATACTTATAACATTTTTCCGCAATTGCATTTCATATCTAAAGACCAGTACCTATTAACAACACAACAATATACGACGTCACGGTGATTTGACCTGAATATTCCATTCATTACGAACTCAACGCTACAGTATTGAAATGGAAGCAAATGCCGGGGAGAGAATAAATTTCCTGTTTACCTTATCTAAAATAGTATGTTTTGTATCTATCTATATATATTTATTATACTCTTAAAAATTTTTATTAATGAGAAGTATGTTCTAAAGTAAGTTTAAGGATATCATTTAGAATAGTACTTTTTTATAGAAAACTAAGCAAGTGAATATGGCATGATATATGAGATTAAGATTGACAAATATAGTTAGAAATTATGCGAATTGGAATTGGTAAATAAAATTGTTTAATTTGAATTCGGAAATTCATTTAAAGGTGTTCAATAATACTTTAAGGAAGTACTTCTTGACTCGTTAATTGTGTGTATCTGAGAGTAAATAGGGATAGCGAGTGCTGCCGAATTATATCGCCTCCTTAGAGACGGAGAAAGTTGTGCTGAATTGGATGCCAAACTTCTCTAGTCCAAGATGCACAAGAAGGCACTTATGTTTACGCAGAATTTGTAATAAGGACATACATAATATAAATTTATAAACAATAACAAAAATACATATATGGAAGTGTATTTTCAGAAGACACCCATATTCAAAACGACTATTGTTTTATACCATGTTGACTCTGTTGACCGAATTAAATATAGGTCAGTAGCGTTTCTATAGCCGCTCGCGATCCTTTCCCGAAAGTTATTACCGTCACTAAACATTCAATTGGTAGTAATAAAAGTTTTCCGTACATTTTCAAAAACTGCTTTCATTAAATGAAAATTCAACACACACTACCATATTGAAAGTTATTCGAAATTTCAAATAATTTCAGTTTTAAAATACTTCTAATCTAACTTATGTATATAATACATAATTTTATCTTATGTATCAAATCTAACTTATGTATAATACATAATGTTTGATGTATGGTGTACGTTATGAAAAAGACCTTATGGGAGCAAACGCCAGAATTAGGACAGTAGTGCTGCCTTAGTAATATAAATCAATTCTAAAATTCCCAAACCGCCCGCCTAGCGTGGGGACTACGGTAAATCATGTTTGAAGGTGTCCAATGTCCAAAACTGAACCAGCATCAGATGATGATGATGACGATTTTAATAAGGACTTAAGCGAAAAAAATACTAACGTTGGAAGTTTAAGTGAAAATTACTTTTTAAATATATGTGGTATTAGCACTGACGTGACAGGGAAAATTATATGTGTAGCTTCTGTTTAGCTATTTATCTTTAGGATTTATCCTATTAAGATACCTATATTCGTATTACTAAACAAGAAAAAAAGTAAACATATTGATTACTTTTTTTCTTGTTGAGTACACTTATTTAAACAAATTTGATTACTTTTTTGCTTTGGGTAATTGTTCGCAATACATTTATAAAATATTATTTACAACCGCAACATTATCGACACGCATTCATGAAAGACTTTTCTACCGTAAATATAATATAATATATTAAATTATTTAATTTATAAAGTAAATAAAGTCCTTTGTATATTTTGACGATATGCACGTAGCGAAGAAATATTTGCTTTATGTCATCGTATCATGATTAATATTTGGTTTTAGTCCGGGTGCTTGTCCCTGTCATTAATGGTAGGATTAACCGTGACGTGAGTGAATAATGATACTCACTGAAAGCATAGTTAATCCTAGTGTGGGACTAAGAGTCGAAAGAGTTTTATTTCATTTAATTAACAAACAGACATCTACTGCGGATTATATAATATTAATACTTAAGATTATTTATGAATCTGAAGTCGGAAATAACTTGAACTTTTCATTTTAACAACCAAACGCAAATAGGAAATTAACGCAACTACAGAAAAAGGTATTAACTAGCATTAAAACATCGAGGATCGTTCCGTGAAGTTGTTAGGGCCCTCGTTGAAGGATTTATTGGATTGCTTTCCAGAGACTACTTTCTTCCGTCCGAAATACTCTTGAAAATTGCTTTAACCGTTTCAAATGTATTCAGTTCTCTGTAAATAGACGACCTATTTCAACAAAACTGGAACATTCGACTTTAAGATGTTATAGTTTTTTAACAAATATTTTGGAATTCACATTTGCTTTGAATTTAAATAATACGCGAAAGTTACTCATCTGGATACTTTAAACTGTTGGTAGCTAAAAACTAATATTGCCTTTTTTTGCTATTAGGAAGACAAAGTTTATTGGAAGTTTTAATTTTATTTTAGAACTAAGAGTTCTTTATTAGATTTTGCGTCTACGCAGACAAGACGAAAATAATTAAACGAAATATTTGTCAGGTACTCTTTATTATTTATTTTATTTATAATACAAAATGCGTAAATTTGTTTAGAAATGAAATTATACTGTGTTCAGTGCTTCTGCATACACTTAAGGCACTTCAATGTACCAATATCCTACGCAGTTGTAACTTTTCGACATTTCTCGGAAGAGGTCGCCGTAGTCGAAGCGACTACGGTTTTACTTCAGGTGTATTATTTTACAAAGTGGGTGAAAAAATCCCATTGTGATCGCTTGAGGCCCACAAGGAGCGTTAAATGGACCAAAGAAAATTGGGGGTTTTGAAGTGTTGTAGGGGGCGATGGCTGATTTTAAAATTTTACTGTAATCTATCTATCGATTACTTCGGTCTTATTCTGCTCTGCTTGATTGTATAACTATTATTACATTTATTATACTATATCAAATTTTATCTAGATGTAATTTTTATTTTTGGTAGACGAAATAACTTGAGTATTAGATTTGTAAAGTAGTTTTGTGTTCGGTGGGGTCGGAAGTACTAATGTACTTCCGACACCATGGAATGTTATGTCATCGAATATATGAGAAGCGGTATCAAACTGACAAAAAAGAGCGTAAATACAGAACACAAAAATACTTTACAAATCTAATACTCAAGTTATTTCGTCTACCAAAAATAAAAATTACATCAACATCACATACAAGGGCTATCTACATATAGGTACGTACATTAGCTTATCGAGTTATTGTCGAAAAATATTTACGTGTACGTATGAAGTTTCTTATTTTGGTGTATATAATAACTATTTAATATATTATTTTCATATGTTTTTGACCTAGTCCATACCTCGATAATAATAGTCGATAAAACAGGCAACTAGGTTGGTATATCAATTTATCTAGTAGGGTACTTTAATATTTCTTTAAATGTTAAAAAACTAAATCTTTATCCTACAGAAGTGGTCGGCAACCTTGACATCTTTTGGATGTAAAGTTGAGCCAAATATAGACAATACACAATTGAAATTAATTCAAAGAGCCATTTTTCAAACTTTAGCTTTGCTTTAAAATAAATGCAGAAGTTATTACTGAAATAATTAGGATTAAATAAACACACTCGAACTTGTTTTTTTTATTTATCAACCCAAATATGTCCCATTGCTGAGCACGGGCCTCTCCATTTATAGAGGAACGGACGTTAAACCCACCACGCTTGTCCAATGCGGATTGGTAGGGTTACCAGACTCGGAATAAATATTTGTAATCCATACATACACATCATATACATACAGACCTCATTAGACCAGGTCTCGAATTGGGATCAGCGTAACCTAATCGAATTCAACCCCAAAAAGACACAAGTTTGCGTGTTTTCTACCAAAAACCCTTTGTCGTATCTCCTCTCTTTGGAGACACTCCCCTTAATCTTAAGCCGTATATCGCAATCCTTGGTGTTGACATATCGCATGATGTCCAGTTCCGCGGCCATCTGGAAGAAAAGGCCAAGTTGGCCTCGAAAAAGCTAGGTGTGCTCAGTAGAGCAAGACAGTATTTCACATCTGGCAATTGCCTCCAACTGTACAAGGCACAGTCAGTCAAGTCAAGCCACACATGGAATACTGTTCTCACCTCTGGGCCGGGGCTCCCCAGTATCAACTTCTTCCATTTGATCGCATTTAAAGTCGTGCGATCCGAATCGTCGATGACCAAGATCTCACCGATCGGCTTGATTCTCTAGCGCTGCGGAGAGAAGTCTCATCTCTCAGCATTTTTTAATGCTTCTATCATGGGGAGTGCTCCGAGGAATTGTTTGGAATAATTCCCGCCGCCGAATTCCACAACCGCGCAACTCGCCGTAAAGAAAAATTCATCCCCACCATCTGGATGAGTGGCGATCTACTACGGTGCGTTTCTCTCGTAACCAGATACCCTCGGCGGTCTTTCCGAACCGTTACGATATTGGAACCTTCAAAAAACAAGCCTATATATACCTAAAAGGCCGGCAAAGCTTCCGCGACTCCTGCGGTGTCGCGGTTGTCCATGGGCGGCGTTGATTGCTTTCCATCAGGCGACACGCTTGCTCGTTTGCCCTCCTATCCCATAAAAAAAATACATATATTTATTCCGATGCGGGGATCGAATCCGCGACCATTGACTCCGCGGCGGAAGGCCCGGTCACTGAGCTAATTTGCCTCTCGAATTTGCCTTTGTCAAATAAGTCTTACTTTAAATATTATTATATAACAGAAAATTAAATAAAAATTGGTATCAGACTTATAAAAAGATAATATTTATTCAAAAATATAACTAGTTAAATAAAATAAAAAGTATTCATAAAAATAACTACAAATACTGCACTAATGTGAACCTAAAACTTTTCTTGGAGAGTAAGGGCAAGTTTCTTATAAGGTAAGATATTAAGTAATATTCCGTGCCTTCATCCAAATAAATAATCTTATTAAAGAAAATATAATCCAAATATTTTCTTAAAAAGATTATTTATCATTGAAATTTATTTTATTTTTAATTAAATCACAATGTTAAGCTGCAACCTGACACACAGTGCTTAATACAAAAATGAATAAAGCATTGTGTGCTATTTATTAGTGTAATACAGGAAACACTGAGGGAGGCTGACTGTTCCGTCGCTTCGTTGTGTGCATTATAAACGACGAAGCGAAGCGTTTTTGTACGAATGCGGGGGATATCTGTTACGTATGAATAGATACTCTCTGTGCGATTTCAGTGTGCGATATCAGCTCATACTCGTACACATTATTCGGTAAAGGTTGATTCTTCTTTATATTTTATAGATATATATATTCTTTATTGTATACCATAGTTATACAATTTTTGATTGTATTATTTATATACAAATGGCAGTCTTATTGCTAATAGCGATTCTCCAGACAACCGTAGGATGGACACAATGTTAAAAAGATAATTTGATGTAGGTTGGTGATAAATTATCGTTATAATGATAGAAAAGAAAGAAAAAATATTAATGAACAAATCCACCATAACAAACAAAGCCATAAGCAAATACACACACTTCGAATGTGAGTCATTGATAATACAAAGCGAGTCTTGAGATAAGAGAGGTAACAAGGATTAAATAAAATAGAGTAAAGAAGAGAGAATATGTGAGTATTCCGGCGAAGGCGAAATTTTATATAATTAAATAATTGCGTTTTTTTATTTGTGTTAGACAGGTCAAATAGAGTGACGGTAGTTTTTTATTTATGAAACAACTAGGCAAATAAGCAAACATGTCTTCTGATAAAAATTAATACACGCGACTTTTAGATAAATATCTGTAAAACCAGACACATTTCTAAAGAGTACAATGTCTATATATATATATATATATGTTGAACGTATTCTGTGATTTTTACGAAAAGTATGTGAATGTGAATAATAAACTTGGTATTATTATATTACTTGCGGGAGTAAGAATGGATAATAAGAAAACGGTGAAAAGTCACCTTCATAAATAACAAACGACTGTAAAATAATGAAAGTGAATACCTGTGGGAAATTAAATGTGTTTTATTTGAAAACTGACCTTTTCATTTGCAATGCGCATGATAAAAGGGACCTTTTTTAGAATATTATTTTCTCGGTTTCTTCTTGTAAAAGTGAGTGATAGATTAATTGAAATTCTGCTTTTTTGTTTCGGTATGTTAGTTAGTAGTAGTTAATAAAATTTTATTACCAATGAGCATGAGAGCGCCACAATGTCATCTTATGTAAACCGTCATTAAATTTGTAGTGCAAATTATATGTATAAATACTATGATTTGTAGTACAGATCATAGTATAATACAATAAGCACATTATTAAATACTTCATATAGTGCTACTTGAAGAGGCTGTGTGTTAGCTTGATACTGCTCACTGAACCATGTAAAAAATTGATACAAAAAATTATACTCAAAAGTCGGTCTTCTACAAATAATACTTTCCGGAACGAGCCACTCATTCATGGCGCAGACAATACTTTCTGGAGTGGTACTTTTTCGCAATTAAATTATACAGAAAAAATATTTCGTTATATAAGTGTCTGGTGGCAGAATTAGATTATAAATTGGATGGGATTATGTTTGAGAATAATAGTTATAATAGTAACAGACTATCACATTCACACATAAGGACAATCTAAAGATGACTATTTAACTTAGAGTTAGTTTTAAATAATTGTATTGATTAATTCTAAAACAAAAGCATCATAAGAAAATGCTGACCCCAGGATATATGAAAAATGTATTATGAAGCATCACTATTCTTATTATTATCTTTATTGCAGTCCTTATTTCACTTATATCACTCACTTATATATATCCTAATATTTTAATAATAGTTTTGTCTTTATTTGATTAAGGTCGTAGGCCCCTATAATGGTTCATACATCAGAATTTTACCTATTTAACCTTTAGATTTTAAATGTAAAATGTATGTATTGTTGTTGTTTATAATAAAATAATAATAATAATAAAATTGGAAATAAAACATAAATTAGAAAATTGTACAAAAACGCATTTAAGTACATACTTCGAAAATAAATACCAAACGGTACTCGTGTATATTTTTTCCGAGCGATGTTTTTGAGTCAAATGTAAGTGCGTTAGAAGGTGATACTTAAAGCCAATATATAAGGTGATACTTAAATCAATTGTTCCGGTACATTTCCTTCGAACATTGCACGAAGTAGATACTCTACGATAAACAAACGACATCCGTTACTCATAACAGTACCCCTCGATATATAAAATAAATATTGTGGTGAAATATAATATTATTAAAATAACGATCGGTGTGAAATTGAGAGAGACACAGGCACAATTTGTTCTTTAAATCACACATCGACGTAGCTTACATAACTGTAATATTTGTATTTTATGGCGAATTGCATTATGTATACATAAACTTAAAATATTGAAACTACATTTTATTGCATAAATAACTTAATATTAAAAATTTGTTTTATAATTACGTTAGAGTTTTAGGCTTATGCTTTTATTTAAACAAATGTAAATAGTACGTATTTGCGAAAAAGACCGTTAGGTTATATTATTATAAGATAAATTCATGAATATATAATCCTTGATTTCCGTTAAAAATACGTTTAAATATCTGTTGTAAAGTGTACATACATATATCTAAATTTTAATAATCAGTGCGAAAACATGAGCGTATAAAATATGCACAAACTGACTCGTAAAAGTAAAACAAGTTTTCCCGAGGGGTTATAATACAGCCGGGAAAACGATATCTGATACCGCGATAATTTTACCTAAATGTGCTCTGGATTCTGCTTTAATAAAGTGAAAATTGCTTTGCGGAAATAACGCCAGTTAGTTCGCTGTTGTCGCTGAGTTATGAAATGAAAATTTACTACAATATAATTAAAATACTTTTAATAAAACTTATCTTTGCCACTAAATATATATATATATATATATATATATATATATATATATATATATATATATATATATATATATATATATATATATATATATATATATATATATATATTTAAAGAGAAGTTGTCAAAAGAAAAATATGTAGGCACTTTTTTTTCATAAGTTTTGAATTTCTTTCCATTAATCAGATGTTGATTATGAGGAGGTTTCTAATGATAATTACTTGATTATTATCTTTATTCAATATAACATTATTTTTTATTAAATTATTTTTGATGGAATATAAGTTCAAACTCGTTCTGAGGGCTATGCTTGGAATTTCTTTGATGGATGTGATTCGAAATGAAGAAGTTCGTCCTATATATATGGAGTTAGCAAATTAAAGAATACGATGGACTGATGATTATATCTGCCGAAGAACTTACAAACGCTTAAGTAAATTTACTTAAAATTGTAGTGTTTGTTTAATTAGTGCTTCAAATGTAGTGTGGGACGCTCCCCAGCTGGCTGAAACTGGATACGCATAGCCGAAGATCAGGAATCGTTGTGTACCTTTAAGGAAGCCTATATCCAATAATGGAATGCCACGGACTCGATGATGATATGTATATTTTTATTGTATTGAATTTGTCTCACTAAAAAATATTAAATCTGCGTTTAGTAACCATTTGAATTCATAGAAATACATATGTATCATTATCTAAGTCATAACTTTTATAAAACTGCCAACATAAAGCCTAAGATATATCTAAGTTTGCAAATTGCAATTAAAATATAAAACAATAAACATAGGACCATGCGGAACCAAGTGTCCATTGTAAATAATAATAATAATTATAATTTAATTATGAACAACCATAGCAATAGCTTAAAAAAACAATCTTGAATTAATTTATTAAAACTAATTTTATAATCTATTAATTAATTAAAATATTTCATAAAGTTAAAATCTAATACAGGTAACGACTTTCGGCGTGCTTGAAATCTTGTAAGTGATGTCCGTTTAGTGTTCCAGGTTAGTGGAAGCCGCATTCCACGGTGTCAGCGCATTTTGATTGCGTAACAGTTTTAAATTTTTATGTGTACAAGTTCATTTATAATTGCCTTGTCTGACTACCGAACTAAGCAAATGCCTGTGCTACGGCGAACAGTCCCCTCTTTGTCACAATATATGTATGTATGATGCAAGTTCACGGATTGTATAAAATATTACAAAAGCATAGAAGTAATTACGTTGTTTTCTGTCTGTGTCATTGTGTCTCGTAGACACAATAACACAGACACATACATAAACATAGACAAAAATGTATTTTGGTCACATAATATTATAAATATTATTATTTCTGTAGGCTCATACAAAAAGTTGGATAGTCTGTTCCGGTCAATATCCGTTTTACTAAGTAAGAACATGTACCGAACATTTTTCTATTAGAAATCGTTAAGCCGTCCGAAAAATTGCAAAGGGCGATTGAATAGACGTTTACTCGAGTTGTCAGTCGAATACATCTCACCGCGGAGATTTTATTTACTAATATTTTTCGTTATGAGTAAAACTAATTCGTTTAACATAATGTTACTGTATCTTCTATTTTTGCTTTAGTATTCAAAACAATACGTTATGTCATATAATAGTATCAGATAAATTTAATGTTGTTTGGAACATAACATTATAGTGATATCTCGCTTCATTGTGCAAACATAGATAAGTGAATGGCCTGTTTAACTATAAAGAGAATGATTTATTTCAAATGGTAATTAAATGTTGTTTAACAAGGATTTGTTTTTTTCTTACAATAATATTTTTTTATAGTTTCGAATAAGCGTGACATGCTTAGTAGAAGGGAATAGGTCATCGGAACGGTTCCATTACTTTAGCAAAGTTGTTTTTTAAATCAAAAGTTAATAGTTCTTTTTTTTAAAACGAGCTAGTAATATTTCTATATTACTGAATTTCTTGTTCTTATCAATAGTATAATAATTAAACTAAACCCAGGACCATAAATCGCAAACTTAATTTTTACCAACTCAGCTCTTGCTAGTTTTGTGAGAAAAGCGTAGATAAAAAATGAAAGGCTGATGAAAATACAAAAGTGTAGATAATTTTTTTATAGAACAGATATGTAGACGAACGAGCTAGGGGGCAATTCACAAATATTCTGTGCCGTCCAAGTATATCTAAAACAGCATGAGATTGTTATTCAAAAATCGAATGTAAGAATTGTGTATATACGCTATAAAATTTCAGGATTTTGATATGATATACAGATTAGTCTGCAATAAGACTTAAAAATAAGGTCAGATTCTCGCATCGGGACAAATATATGTATGGTATCCAAATGTTTATTGGAGTTAGCCAATCCATATTGTACAAGCGTGGTGGGTTGATATCTCTCTCTCCAAAAATGGGGAAGCCCGTGCCCAGCAGTGGAACATATATGGGTTTATGAAAAAAAAAAGCACATACGTTGTGCGATATTAAATTTAACTGTTCTTTTATTCTTTTCGCTCAATTACACAATGTTGAGTGTGGTATAACTTAAGGTATAACTAGTATAAAAAGTGGGGTATAACTCATTACATGCTATAATATTATACAATACTATGAAATATGTCCAATTTCATATTTGATTGTTTATATTACATATAAACATTGTTTTTACTTTTACCGAAATAAAGTGTGGTATAGGTCAAAAGCATATTTTAAAATATAGATTTTACCATATTAAAACGCAAATATTAAAGTTATATTACTGGTAAAAAAATCTTAGTAATACATTCCTGAGCAATAAAATCGACTCAAGAGTCTACTATGCTCTGAATTATAATTTTCTTTTTTCGTCAAACGTCAACCTGTACACTTATCCGTTATTAAACACGATATGCCTAAAAATAGACACATCTATTGAAGAACTGGTTCAAGCGGTTCAAGGTCACAGTCAGTAAGAAATGGCTCGTCTAGTCAAACTAGTCACATAAAATATGTCGTTTATATCTTGATGCCAGAAGATACTTATTGAATTAAGAAGTGAAGGTTTATATCATCGTTGTGGACTTCGCTATCCGCTGGTTCTTCGTTTTATTATTAAATATGCAGGTTCAATTAAAAGAAATACGTTAGTTAGGAAGTAGTCTTGTATATTATTTTTTTATAAAGATCTTACAAAAAGAGTGTTGCAATATTCAAATTATTGCCAGTTACTTATCTCTATTTTCAACAATCGTCAATCATCAATGCAGTTGTAACAATACATTGCCGGGCCTACGTGACCTATATCAAAATTGAGGATTGTTGCCGTAAGCTACAAATGTGATGGACGGTTGTGGAATGCAGATTATTTTATTATTCAGGTAGACGCTGCTGTTCATCTACTGGTATCGTTTTCCACAATCACTACGTTCGGTACCCACAACAAGAAATGGGGCGTACTATTTTAAGCAGGGAACTATGCAGTTAAACAAAAACGAGTTGCGCAGTAGTTACATTGCAAATTTAACTTTGTAAGGATTTGACATTTTGATGTGACAGTTTTCCTAATACAACTAAAGTTAATTTAGTGCAAGCAGTTAACAAGAGTATTAGTTTTTGTTTATTTCATCCACGTTAAAGCCTTGCTAATTTTATTTTACATAATTTGTTATTTTTCAATATTCCTAAAACTAATATATTATCAGTTACACAATATGTTAACTGAGAAAATAATACTTTATCGTATATTTTACATTTATACAAATGATACAAATAATATTACTCGTTTAATTGTAAAAGATAATAATAAAGATACCAGCGCATAAACAATTACAACAACTACGGGTAAGTAGCCTATTTAACAAAACTAACCAAGTTTTATTTCAAATTTCACCTCATAAACTAATAAGTAAAACAAATATTAATTTTGGAAAATTTGCAAAAGTAACAGATAAACAATTTCAAACCGATATTGTACTCTTAACTAACGAACAACGAAATAAAAATAGAGTTGTTGGAATATTCTAGGAAATAAATAGAGGAGAAAAAGAAGAGAAGACTTGTATTACGAGATCAAAGAGTGTGCCGCACAAAGCGATCGTTGAACATAACTTTTAGTGCTATAAACGCGTGGAAATGAACTTGTTGGCCCTACGACCTCGAAAATGTCGTCGGAAAGACTTATAAGCGGTAGGTCGCAAGTTGTGAAATAAGGACAATGACGATGGACGAAGGACGAAGGACGATGATTACAAATTCTCAGCGTTGAAAGTTACTGTTTAGTTTTGACCCCCTGCTTAATCGAAAAAAGAGAGGGGAGCCAAAGAAGAACCAAGTTACCCTCTCAATTCTTTTTAAAGGAACCCTCAGGTTAGATTGAGACCGCAATCGTAAACAATACGGGTTAGTTAGTTTCAATTTCATTTGAATGAATATTTAATGGCTTTGTTACCATATTAATTAAATTCATTCAGCAAACTGTAATAAAATTTTAATATACTATCATTTTAAAGATACGTTAGGTCGATTATCTAAAGGCGGCACGTAAAACACATACATTGAGTTTGCATCCATGAATGGGCGCACATTATAAACATCTCATACGAGTATAATACCCCTCTCGCCCTCGACCAAGTTTTTAAGCGTGACAGCGAATGTTATTATTTTGTTATGTATATAAAATACAGCGTTGTACTTGAGTTTTTGCTAGCCTGTGAGTCAATCGACGCGTGGTATATTTGTAGTAAATTGGTTTATTTCGAGACCAGTAACTGCTAACATCCGATAACCTTCAACTTTAGTAGAATCAGTAGAATACACATTTTGTACACATATACGAGTATATATATATAGTATATATACGAGTAGGTAGGTATATCATTTGTATGTCGTTTTTAAATATATTTTTATTTGTGTATGTTGTTTTATTGTTCTAATAATCTAAGTTGCATTCAACTCGGTGTTAAAATACTAAGTCAAATGCAACTCAGGCTAGCTAATAAGTTGCTATGGCCAACTCTAACCAAGAGATCAATAGAAAAACTAACTATCATTTCTGTCTAGATTAATGTACATTTTTCGTAAGCTGTTTGTATTATATATATAATTATGAATAAGAGAAACAATCGAATGAATTGAAAAATTTACTTGTTACGAAATTACAAGTTCTTTTATTATTTAATATCCAGTTAATTCAACTAATTGACGGCTTTTAAAACGTTACTCGTTGTGTGGTTTCTGGCATATTATAAAGTCACCTTTGCACCATTTCTTCCCGTGGGCGTTATACAAAGGTTACAACCTAAATGGGTGCAAATATTAGTAGATGGGCAGATCAATTTGAGTAATATAAACCAGTCTGTGATCTCTTATCCGCCCACTATGTAAGTGTGAGCCTCCCTTAATTTATATAACAAATAATGACTAACAGTGGCATATAACAGTTATGTTATGGATGATAAAAAAATGTACATTTATAATCATTTAAAACAAAAATTACTTTTTTTCTCGATAACTGTACATATGTCATATGCCCATTTGAGTCATTATCAACTATATATATAGGAAACTCAAGCTGATATAGCTTTAGTTAACCGGGTTTAGTTGTAAGCATCGCAATCATAGTTTGAAAACATATTAAAATGGACGTATTCCTCTTTCCGTTCTTAAATAATTTGTTTATTTTGTTAATTAGTTTTTGTACTTTCTTCTTTTGGTGGTATTATGTTCGAATATACAAATATTGGAAGAACCGTGGAATACCATACGAAAAGCCGTTTCTTTTATTTGGAAATCTAAGTTTTCTAATGAGAAAGAGCTTTTGGAGTTTTTGTTATGAGTTGAAAACTAAGTATCGCGGCGAATATGTGGGTATATTTTTAGCGTGGAAACCAGCTCTTATGATTCAGACACCAGAGATTGCTAGGAAGATCCTAGTGGAAGATCATGAATATTTTCAAGACCGATACTTATATGCAGGGTTGTCTGATCCTTTGGGTTCCCTGAACCTGTTTACAGTGAAGGTGAGATAAGATAAAAAGTTTTTTTTAAGAAAATTGGTATTATTTTGATATTACTAGTATTCTTGTTAACCATACCAACTGAGCTAATAGTTTCTGTGGTACAAATATGTAGTTCATATAAATAGTTTAATGGAAGAACTGAACCTATGATTTCAAATCGTAAGCGTAATTCTTGTCAACTGAGCTACTGCTTTCACTGTTGTTTGCTATGTACACTGTTGTTGTTTACTATATACTTTTTAAACATATATCAAAGGATTTAAATTTTGTTATTGAAAATAAAGTAAATAATTTTTTACTTATGTTTATTTTTATGGGATAGGAGGGAAAACGAGCAAGCGTGTCGCCTGATGGAAAGCAATCAACGCCGCCCATGGACAACCGCGACACCGCAGGAGTTGCGGAAGCATTGCGGGCCCTTTAGGTATGTATAGGCTTGTTTTTTGAAGTTTCCAATGTCGTATTCGTTCGGAAAGACCGCCGAGGGTAGCTGGTTCCACAAGCTGTGGTGCGTGGGAAGAAGTAAATGAGAAACTGCGGGATAAAACAATAAAGTAAATATATGAAAACAATATATGAAATATCAATTTTACTCATCTTAAACCTGTAATTAAATAAGTTAAGTCATATACGATTCTTGCAGAACCCAATTTGGTCGACAATACGGCAACAGCTCTCGCCCATGTTCACTGTCTCCCGGCTCAGGGCGCTCACAGAGTTGATGAACGTTAATGCTAAACAACTGGTTTCCAAGGTGCAACGTGACCACGTCAACAATGACAAACATGTTAACTTGAAGGTATTTAAATTAGTATCAATTCTTCGTCACTTATGAGATGTTCAGAGCATAGTGGAAGAATTCTGGTTATTGGCTATAATAAATAGGAATAGACGATAGGGGGCGATTGAGTCTCCAGTGCTCAACGCTCATTAAAGTGTGGGTATATTGTATATGTATGTACATATATCCAAGTCGGTTGTCGTTATATCATAAATATATGAATTGTTTCACACACGAATAAAAGAAAGCGGAAAGGAAATCACAAATAATAACTGGTGTTATCGCCGCGGCCCTGCGGTCTACTCATAACCTTGACTGGAGTACTGTTTGGCGATAATCTATTTTATATTATATTAACTTTAAATATATATTGTTTATTTATTTAATATATGATTTATTTACTTAAGGTATTAATTAGTTATTTTATATACATGTAATACACCTCGGAAGCACAACACAACAGCACTAGCAAAAAAACCATTAATTATAATATTACTCAGTAGTTCTACGATCGTCTGCGAAAATACGATATTCACTGGGACGAACTCGTACATTTATGTTGCGTATTAAAGTGTGTGGCAAAAATTCACAAAAATTGTGTTCGGAAATAGATCACATATTAATTACATTAATAACCTCACGCTTAGAGAGCTATAGAGAGAGCTATGCTCGGAGTTTCTCTGGTAGATATGATTCGGAATGAACAAATCCGCCAGAGTACTAAGGTCACCGACAAAGCCTTTCGAATTAGCGAACTCAAGTGGCAATGGGCTGGTCACGTTTGTCGGAGATCCGACAATCGTTGT
Source organism: Baronia brevicornis (assembly GCA_031353405.1). Classification (NCBI taxonomy): domain Eukaryota; kingdom Metazoa; phylum Arthropoda; class Insecta; order Lepidoptera; family Papilionidae; genus Baronia; species Baronia brevicornis. Next base: position 322,853 of record JASFAT010002032.1, read on the forward strand.
AGCAAACGAGTGCTGGAGTGGAGACCGCGTCTCGGTTAAAGTAGCGTGGGACGCCCCCCGGCTAGGTGGTGCGACGATGGCAGAAACTGGATGTGTGTAGCCGAAGATCGGGCTAGGTGGCGCTCCATGGGGGAGGCCTATGTCTAGCAGTGGACTGCCGCAGGCTGTTGATGAATGATGATGATGATTAATAACCAGGTTGGTACCCAGTATCGATTTTAAATATGAAAAACGCCTTCAACCAATTCATTTCAAAAGAACCTCTCACTGTGACTGTTTTAATGTAATTTTTTTTTCAGGATCTCTTTTCCATGTATACTTCGGATACAGTAGCTTCCAGTGTGTTTGGTATAAGAGTAAGCGTGTTAAACGATGAAGAATCGCCCCTGTGGTACATAACTAACCATATGGCCAAATGGACGTTCTGGCGGGGTCTCGAGTTCACAATGATATTTTTTATTCCCGCAATAGCTGCTTTGTTGAAGTATGTAATCAAACAACACAAATATTTTTCTATTGACTCTTGATTTTACTACTCGCCTTACAACTTAATCATTCATAGTGCTTTTGAACCGTTCCTTTAATATCTTCTTTCTTTATTCCTGTTTGTACGTTGTACTTTCGAGGAGAACCCCTTTTTGAATAAAAAGATTTAATAGCTCAAAACACAAACGCCCTCTTGAGTCTTCGAGTCCGAGACTATGAATTTTAAAAAATTTATCAGAAAATAGTCACATTTTAAACTATATAATGTACCTAATCACTAAGTAGATAAGAATATAAATAGCAAGAATTCAAAATAATTAATTCAGCGTAAAATTTGACATTTCCTGCGAATAATTAAAAATGAAACCATTTATTTGCGATACAAAATTTATAATAACTTAAAGCTACATAAAATAATAAATAAATTTAAATAATAAATAATACTTAAATAAATAAATAATACATTAAATAATACTTAAACGTAATATAAGAAATAAAATAAAAAACAAATAGTGTTAAAATAGTGTAATTTAGTGTAGTACCTTACAGGTAGTAAAATGTAGTGGTAAAAGACAAAATAGTGTATTTTGTTAATATAGTTTCGACTATATTTGATGATGACTTGCTCTTGGGTAAAGTGTGTGTTGTATTAATCTGCCACACAACAGATTTGTCTGGCAGATTGTGTTGGATTTACAAAATTAGCGTTTTGTATTGTTTAATGTAATCTATATATATATATATTCATAACAATAAAATTGTTATGAATATATATATGGATGTTTTCATTTGCTTGATCTGGAAACACTCACTAAATGTTGATTATTCCAATAGTTTTTTATTTTAACATTTTTTTTATATATTCACGCCTATCCTCCGCAGGGGTTGGCAGAGACCACAGAGCTTTATCCGCTACCATTCATCGCAGCGAAAGGGCTCTCCATTAGTCGCTTTTCGCCCTCGTGAGAATCAGAACGTGACGGGTGGCGAACCACGTCGCCGTTATTTTTCAACAAATTAGGTATATTAAATTCGTTTTAATGAATCCCACGAGCCGCAAGGGAGGAGGATGTGGAGGAGGAGAATGGAGGTCAGCCCCAGGAGAGCCCTGCATGCTTAGGTAAGGTACCATAGTACCCGGGGGAGCCCGATCCCGGGACAGTCGGCACGCTTACGACTAAGCTCGCCCCTAGCCACGCATCCATATTTTAATAAGATAATATTTAAGAATATAATTACTTTCAGACTGCAATTTTTTTCTCGTTCCGCTACAGAGTTTATTAAAAAAATGTTTTGGAAGATCGCCAAAGAACGTATAAAAACAGAAAATACAAATCATAAAGATTTAGTTAATCATTTACTCGAGTTGAAACAAAATTTAAAATTACCGGCTGTTGCTGGAGAAGGTAATTAATGCATAACATTTCATTATAATGACTGTTTATTTAAACATGCAAGCATTGTGGGAGCATAAATTAAGTTATGTTTCACAATATTGTATGAAAATTAAATCCATGTTATTGTCACAATAACCATCTTGTAATATGCTGAACATAGGTTTTTTCTTAGTGACTGCAATAGTGTGTATCTGTAGTCACTGTCAGCCATTGGTCTATGATCATATTATGAGTGGAATAAAGCTAGTTTTGTGATGGTCATGCAGTCACAATTTGCTCTTTAAATTTTTAATCCATGTTTGACTGGTTCACTATACACACGTCATGTTTGCACATGTCGATTAAATTATGATCATGCTTATAAATAAATTTATATATTTTTTCTAATTCTATTAATAATATGCGATTAAATCCCATATTTTTTTTTAGAATTTGCTGACAACCTAATGTTGGCTCAGGCAGCTGTGTTTATTTTGGGCTCTATTGAAACTTCTTCAACAATTCTCAGCTATTGTTTACACGAGCTAGCTCACAATACTGAGGCACAAGTATGTTTTTATAGTTCTCGCTGGTTTAACAATTATTTTACCATTCACTTATTTTAATACATTTCTTTATGATATAAAATACTTGAAAAATGCTTGGATTCTGAGCTCGTTTTTGGTTCAGACTCAAATTAAAGTCAAGTATTTTTGCAAACAAATATGAATCTATTGTGTTTGTACTTGAATTCTCCTCCAATTTAATTTAAAAAGAAATCATTTGATGAAAAATGAAGAATGATGCGAGATACATATATGACTCTCTCTGTTTCGTGCACAACTAAAACGCCTAAAAATAATCATTTTTCAGCATATGTAGTGTTTTTTGGAATTTTTAGTAAAAATCATTTTGGTCAATATCAGAAAAACAGAAGACATATGTACATATATCTAAATTACGATACACCTTGTTATTCAGTTTTCTAATTTTTGTTTTCTTTTTAACGTTTCAGGAGAAACTGTATCACGAACTTAGAGAAGCTTTTGAAAACACAAGCAACGATGTCTTAGAATACGACGATTTAGTACAGTTGAAATATATGTCTTCATGTATATTTGGTAACTTTTTCTTTTCTATAGTTTTCGGTATTATAATGTAGAGTCGTGCCACGCAAAATCGCAAACATAATATATATTAAATAGTAAAACAAACTCTCTTGATTTTCAGAAACATTGCGCAAGTATCCTCCTGTGCCATACATGGATAGAATTTGCAATAAAAGGTACAAGCTGAAAGACAATATCACAATAGAGAAGGGTATACCAGTGTTTGTGAATGTTGTAGCGATACATTATGATGAGAAATATTTCCCTCAGCCACACGAATGGCGACCTGATAGAATTAATTGGAAGTCCGATAATGATAACGTTAATTTTACTTTTTTGCCATTTGGAGAAGGACCACATTTTTGTATAGGTAAGTTAGAAAATGTAATAATCATACTATACACATGAAATTATGAAATGTCCATAGTGTCTTAAACTCAGCCTTCAGCTTTGAAGAGACCACTTTTAGGCATAGGCATTTCTAAGTTAGGAGGCCCTTTTTAACGCCCGTTCTGCTCATGGAGGTCATACGAAGCCAGCAAACGAGCAAATACCAGTTGATAGGCCGCACTATATGTCTACTTGAGTAATAAAGTCGAATATCCTATCTTCAATTTATTTGTCAGATGTGGAAAATACGGTAATACCCCTCAATTTGATAGTCAATATACAACGGTGAATATGAAAGGTCAAGAATATTTCGGGAATCTAGAGGCGAATGAATAGCCGTAGAGCCATGTACAACATTAAATAGGGAAATCATGTAATCATGGTAGCTTTTTCCTTCATTTTTATTGCTGATCTGTGTGTATATATATATATATATATATATATATATATATATATATATATATATATATATATATATATATATATGTATGTATATATATGTATATGTATATGTATATATATGTATATATGTATGTATATATATATATATATATATATATATATATATATATATATATGTATATATATATATATATATATATATATATATATATATATATATATATTCATACATACACATATATATTTATGATAATATTTTCACGTCCTAGGGAAGGCCTTCGCCCAGTAGTGGACGACTGCATCGGATTTTGCTGATGATCATGATGATGCTAATAGCTTATGAAATTTGTTTAAGGTAAACGCTATGGTTTGATGCAAATACGCGCCGCCCTGGCCCAAATAGTTCTTGCCTACGAACTGAAACCTGCTGATATACCGTATCATGTGGAATCCGACCCATACAGTGTACTTTTAGCACCAGCTGATGGTTTAAGTGTGAAATTTATACCGCGGTGATCTTGAAAATATAACATATTATTGTTTAAAATAAATACTTTTATTTGTTTATTTCACTTCCTTGTCGAATCTTATATATGATGATATATTGCAAGGCATGAGCCTTTTTTGAAGAAATGGATGTAAGTTAATAACGTATCAGAGCCTGAAGACAAAAGTCTTCGGCCAGTGTGTCCTACCTATACCCTCCTACGGCGCCGAAACGTGGACGCTGACAGTCCGTCTGCTTCACAAGCTCAGAGTCGCTCAGAGAGCTATGCTTGGAGTTTCTCTGGTAGATATGATTCGGAATGAACAGATCCGCAAGAGAACTAAAGTCACCGGCATAGCCTTTCGAATTAGCAAACTAAAGTGGCAATGGGCTGGTCACGATTGTCGGTGATCCGACAATCGTTGGAGCAGACGAGTGCTGAAGTGGAGACCGCGTCTCGGTAAACGTGGTGTGGCACGCCCCCCGGCTATATGGTGCGACGATCTGCGCTGGGTGACTGACAGAAACTGGATGCGTGTAGCCGAAGTTCGGGCTTGGTGGCGTTTCATGGGGGAGGCTTATGTCCAGCAACTGACTGCCGCAGGCTGTTGATGATGGATTTTAACCCACTATAATTGTGTAAAGCGTATTTGCAGTGGACTCAGATTGGCAATTAATCCCTATAATCATACATATAGTTATCTCGATGCGGGAATCGATCCCGTGACCATGTTGATATACAAGTGTAATTTTATCGAGCCTAATATTGAAATAGAATTAGGATGTATTCAATTATTAACTTAGTATTGGTCCTTTGTACATACACATGTATATTAACTAGCTATTATCTTCTACATGATCCTCTTAAACATGAATTGGGGTAATGAACTCTCAGTGGAGTTTCATCTGTAAAGTAATTTACACGCTTAAGTTCATGTTAATAGCATACAATGCCATTTAACAATTTTAATAAAAAAACCATTTAACAATTAATGCTCAATTCATTTTTTAACAATTATAATAACTACGAGAGGTAGGTAAAGAAGTAGATGAAAGTTTAAATATGCCTTTGTCTACGAAAGTGTGGTATTTCTAAGGATCATCATTATCATCAAGGCATTACAGCCGCGGGTGGGCCTTAGCTTGGTTCAGTAAATTTTTCATTGCCTTTTATTTTTAAGGCAATGGCTGCTTTATGATGCTGACAACAAATATTTGTCGAGAATGTTAAAAGTACGTTCGTAAAAAATGAATAATATTTTTTTGGACATTAAGTAATCATTTCTCGTTAATCCGCCTTGGACAAGGATTGACGAGAAACGCAGAATCAATGAAATCATTGACTTTTGGTGATTGAAAGGCCATTGTCTCCAAAAATCATAACTTTGCCAATTAAGTAATAGGGTTGTTGTACTTATTTTATTAAACATTCCAAATATCAACCCAGTCTATGCTCAGCAGCGGGATATACGTATATAGGCTGTATATAAAATACAATAATTTAAAATTTTATCTGTTTATTCATAAACTTAAATCAAGTCAAATAAAATTAAATTAAAAGTTATTTTTTGAGTGATTTTAATTTGAGTGATTTTTCATTAATCAAAACGTAATAATTTCATTTTAATATGGTCTTTAAATAGTTTATTAAATAAAGTAATACAAACTTTTCTTTAGCGATACTGATGATAAGCTCTTGCTAAAAGGTCCGAGAACAGTTTCAATATCAAATTAGAGCAATCGTTTGCTTGTTCATCGTTTAAATTTTTAATCTAAAAATAAAATAAAAAATCTAAACTATCTAATCTAAAAATAGACCTATGTATATAAAATAATTTCAACCTATACCCAAATTATTTGATATAAGCCGTAGTCATTAGAAGTTTTAATAAATAGTAAATGTAGTGTAACTTGATGTACAGTAACAACATACTGTTGTCCTCGATATGTTTTATACGTAGTGTTATTGTTTATTGTGCTTCATCTCATATTGCAGAATAAATAATTAAAATACTAAAATAAAAAGTATGCACAGTTAAACAAAGATAAATATAAAATTTATTAAATAAACACAATTCGATGTTATCAGATTCATTAAGGTTAATGCATGAATAGATTATACGCCGCCTGTAATGCTGTTGATTATATTTATATAATATATTAATTATATATAATAATTATTGTTTTACATAGTTTTAACAAGTTTATTTATTAATATATAGCACTTGTCACCTAAATTAGATTTATAAGAATTCCAACATCTACAAGTAAATAGAATTTTATACTAATATATTGTAAGTGTATTTTGCACACACACACACACACATATATACTTTACTAACTTTTATTATATGGTATTTCTAATCGTGTCATGAATTCAATTCCCATATTACGATAAATACATATTATATATATATATATATATATATATATATATATATATATATATATATATATATATATATATATATATATATATATATATATATATATATATATATATATATATATATATATATATATATATATATATATATATATATATATATATATATATATATATATTGCTTTTTCGAATAAATTAACAATTTTTAGGGTTATTAATGAATTGACGAAAAGCCATCAAGAAGTACTAATTGAAGCAGCCCCGTCGAACTTGTTCCAAATTAGTCCTTTGAATTTAAAGTTTATACATGAAGTTGGCTGCGAGCCAAATTGCATATTGACATTGCTGTTATGAAACTTGATAAAGCTTCTAATTATATACTAATATCATGCTGTCCCCGATACGGAACACCTATTTTATCAAAACAAATAATAAGATTTTTGGTAGTCTCACTATAAATGTGGGTAAATTATCACTATTGTATAATTACCAGTATTAAACATCATTTGAAACTTATAAATCACTTTGCTCTAATCTTATAAGGTCAGTCATGCAGATATAATGGGGCAACAGAGCAACTAAGCACCCTGTTATCAGAAATTAAGCAGATCCTCGCGGGGCGGATCTTGTTTAATCCCAACTAGTGTCTTGTTAAAATTAATCGCTGGGTTGTCCAAAGTATCACGCCCCTTTTTATGGCATCTTGTTAAAAACTTTGCTGTTGAAAATCTGTTATTGCTTACACAAATAAACGATCGTTTCCTAAGATAGGTTACACGAAATTTCATAATATTTCATAAATTTAACCTTAAATTATATTTAGATTTTTCTGTTATATATTGTGTTTTATTAGTCCTACAAAGCAAACAATTTTAGTGCGTTCTACACTCATATGTACATACGAAGTTTTCTTGTATTATACGCGACATTGTAAACAACAAAAATGCCAGGGACTAACATTCTTGTTCAGAATAAATATGGACGTGAAGGCTATACAATTATTCCGATTCAAGAATCGAACCGAGAAAATTTTTGAAAACGAACACATTACCAGTGCATCAATTGACTCTTTTACATACATACGTATCGTCACGCCTGTCTCCCTGTAGGGAGACAGGCGTGACGCCGTCATTTTTTGACGAATTAGGTATTTAAGATTCGTCTTAGTGAATCCCACGAGCCGCAAGGGAGGATGGAGGTCAGTCCCAGCAGAGCCTTGCATGCTAAGATAAGGCATTATAGTACCCGGGGGAGTCCGATCCCGGGACGGTCGGCACGCTTGCGACTAAGCTCGCCCCTAATCACGCATCCTTTGGCACGGCAGACCGTGGATTGGCGAAGAGGAAGGGAAAAGGATAGAGAAGTAAGAAAAACGCAGGGGAAAGAAAATATGGATTTAGACAAGATGATAGGGATATGATACTACCGCAACGGAAGACGAGGAGTTATACGGTATTGACTCTTTTATTTCATGAATCGTAGGTAATCGTAGGTAGAGAATGCAACGTAAAGCGTGTCAATGAACCCTTTATTTCATAGATGTCATTGATCCGTATAATTTACATCATATGTTAGTTCAGCCTTGACACACATATATGGATGAATATACAAATTTAAAAAAATCTGTTTAAAATAAAAATTTGTTGAACCAACATTATTTCTTTTTACTTAAATTTTATATATGTATTGTTTTATATTAGAGAAAAAGAACATCCGATACGAGTAATACTTTCAATTATATAATAAAACTTAAAATATTTTAACCAAGGCACTTTCTACTGTCGCACGCAAATCGTATTACTGTTATAAGCAGGGCTGAAGCATAGTTATTTTTCTTTTGCTATTTACGCTCTAGAATATTTTGCATCTTAAACGAACGCTCATTGTTCCCACATTTGTCTCGAGGAATGGACATAAACCGACTATGCATATCGAAGGTGGGTTCCCGGGACGCTAGACTCGGAACAAATACCTGTAATGCATATATTTATCTTTATGCAGGAATAGAATTCAAGACCGATAAGGGCGTCTACAATTATCAGTTGTAATATTTCAATTAAACTTATTTACTGACTTCAATTTCTAATTGTATAAAAACTGCGTTACATTTCTTTTATTTCCACTTCATTACAGTAATTGTGAGTAGGCAATGAGATTACACTATTATACCGAGAGATGTCGTTTTCTCTGTAATGAAATTGGACCTTCCTGGAAAAATACCTTGCGAACTATTTGTCGAACCTTTTCGTTGAGGAATAAATTGTATTAGCCTTTAACCCCTACTAGTTTTCATAAGTAATAATACTACTCCTAAGGCTATTGTGATACATTAAAATAAGTACGTCATACGTAGTCATAGGTACATATACCTATTTATTTCGTTTTATCACCTTATCATAAAATGATTCATATATAATTGCTTTAAATATATTTAGTCACAAAAAATAACATAATAACGACCGATTGGCTTAGTGGCGGGGCCCTCCGCACGCGGAGTCAATGGTCGCGAGTTCGATTCCCGCATCGGAATAAATATTTATATGGATTTATAAATGTTTATTCCGAGTCTGGTAACCCCCCCAATACGCATTTCCTTTTCTGCTTCTTCCTTTCTTCTCTGTCTTTCCTTTCCTCTCCGCCAATCCACGGTCTGCCGTGCCAATGGATGCGTGGCTAGGGGCGAGCCTAGTCGCAAGCGTGCCGATCGGGCTCCCCCGGGTACTATAGTGCCTTACCTCAGCATGCAGGGCTCTGCTGGGGCTGATCTCCATCCTCCCTTGCAACTCGTGGGATTCACTAAGACGAATTTAATATACCTAATTTGTCGAAAATGACGACGACGTGGTTCGCCACCCGTCACGTCCTGATTCTCACGAGGGCGAAAAGCGACCAATGACGAGCCGTTTCGTTGCGATGAATGGCAGCGGATGGAGCTCTGTCATCTCTGCCAACCCCTGTGGGGAATAGGCGTGAATATATATATATATATATATATATATATATATATATATATATATATATATATATATATATATATATATATATATATATATATATATATATATATATATATATATATACATATATATATATATACATATATATACATATTAAATATTAATAATTTAATTCCTCGGTTTTATTCCTTACAAAAATTTTGTCCCTAGTTCGTACGTTTATATCAGATTTAATCAACGCCAAGAGTTCATAAATCAAAGAAAATATCTATCATCACCCGACATTCATAAGGGGCTTGATGAATGGTTTAGTTTTTTGTTATTTAATATACATAGTACTGTTTATACTATTATATTATATTATATTATATTTATACTATATACAATATATTATAGAGTAATATTTTTGTAAAATATATTTTTAAGTTGAGTAGAAGTGTTTATAGGAGACTACAAAATTAATAGGATTATCGAAAATGGACCATCATTATGTATGTACTTATGTCCATATACTGTTATGTTAAAGTGAATTATAAAAATACATATATCTCAATAATGTACTTAATTATGTGTGTGTCACACATTTTTTCTCTTTTTCTATATCTATAGAATATATCGAAATTTAATTTAAATATTGATATTGATATGTATAGTAAAATTTGTAAGTCAATTTATGTAAACTAAACCACAACTGACTATTGATGATATAGATACCACGTCCCTAAGCTGAAGTGCACCTGGGCCGTACATATGAGTTGCAGAAAAGATAGGAGATGGAGTAAAACCGTTCTCAAATGGAGGCCAAGAACGGAGAGAAGATGCGTAGGCAGACCATCAGCCAGATGGTCCAATGATGTAAAAAACTCATGCTGAAACATCATGGATAAGAACGAACAGGGATAGAACAAATTGAAGAGGCATATACCCTGCAGTGGACAATTAAATGCTGAAGAAAAAGAAGAAGAATAATAACAATTGTGAGAACTTTTAATGTGTAAGAGACATTCAATCTTATTAGGAAGGCATAATTTGTGAATCCTAGACGCGATATTCATTATATGTTTTTAATTGCTGTTTTACCGACCTTTCACGCTCTTAATTACTGTTTTACCGACTCTGAGTCGCTCGATTTAAATGTCTCGATTTTTTTTGTTACCTTTTCCAATTCATGTTGACATAAGTCAGTGGCAACAACGGAAGGGAGTCAAGGCATAAAATATATTATATCCAAAACCTGTGCTGTTGTCGCGTCTAGGATGTCTCATTAGATGCCACCGTAGCTGAATCTGCTAGTAGAATAACACATCATATGTGCATAGAAAAAGAAAGCGAATGCGACATATCTTAGCTAATAACACATCACAATTTCCTATTTTGTATTGCAATCACCAAGCTCTTAAAACTAGTATTTTCTTTATTTAGTGATTTATTGTTAAAATGTTTAAGAAGTAATTCTGTATAAGTCATGTTACATGCCTTCACTGTATGACTTATAGATAAATACCATTTTCATTCTTAGTACAAATGATAGGATCATTTTTCAAACAACACATTCTTTTAATTTCCCAGCGGTATTTACTTCGTTTCCTTACATTCGTGGATAATTTATAATGTCCGCTTTCTCTTTTCTTATTTAACTAATACATATGTATATGTGTATTCCACCTGTCGAATTAAAATAACAACTTAAAATTTAACTTATTAAAAATAAGTTAAATTTTAAGTTGTTATTTAAGTTAGTTTACTTACATATTATTGTAATATAGTTTACTAGCTTTTTGATTTTTTATGGAAGAGCGAGGTATACCAATTAGCGGGTCCAACATCTGTAACATGAAGAGTAATGAAGATGCATTGCTTACCTTAGGGTAACAATAGGAGGGAATTGAGTATCCAGTTTCCTGTACTCACTATACAGAAAAAAGCAATCTTAATGAAGAATTTCTCTGAGGATCTCGTACCTACTTCCCTTGTTAAGCCAGCCTTTTCATGCTTATTCTTAAATAACATGGTAGAATTAGCATACATATATGCTAATGAAACTTTTTCGAATTGAAGGTAACGGAGCATTTTCCTGTTACTTATAACTTGTCTTCACACTCGTAACTAAGGCTGCAGTTTACAAGTTAATCCTGAACAAAAATCTATAGTAAATTATTCCTTTAGCGAGGTGTGCCTAGACTATGTGTATTATTTATTTCATAACAATGGTACAATGTAAACGTACATATGTGATACTATATGCATTAAGAGGCCTCCCTTAATATCGAGGGGTATTTTCATAATCCCTAGGCTTGGCTTGGCTTGGAGATCGCAAATTGGTTTTTATTAATGCTCCCCGTCTACTAGCATACACCCACAGAAAGAAAATTGAGTCTCTCTATTATATTCCGGAAACCGCGAGTATTTATATAATGAATATTATCTACTGGTATCCCTTTTTAAAAATTAATTATATTATTGAATTCTTGTTATCCCTTCAATTACTTTAGATATTGCATTTAATAGGGAAAACAGTTCACAAACATATGTCAATGGCAGGAAGAAAGTAACTTATTACGTTCGATAAGTGAATCACATCCAATTAGGTTTATAATTCAATTTTGTTATCCCAGAGATTGGTATTCATCTGGAACGTTCAAAAGTGCTTTTCGAGAGTATTTCGGACGGAAGAAAGTACTCTGCAAAGCTATCCAATAAATCCTTTGATAGAGGTCTAACAACTTGACGGACGATGATCGATCCCTCTAATGTCATTTGATACCTTTTTGTTTTCTCGCCATGATTTATAAGCGATTCCGGTTATTAACGTTAAAAGTGCATAATATATTTTTCCACGGTTTGTATATATTACACACAAGGGGTCTCCCCATTTCTGAAAGCACATCAATCCAGGACGCTTGTACAAAGCGGATTGGTAGGGCCCAAACACGACCCAGACACGAAATAAATGGCTGTAGACCATACGTGATGTGGTAATCGAACCTGTGACCTGATTGATCTATCTACTGCTGCATACACGTATTTCGTTGATAGAAAAATATTTTCCATAAGTTTAAATGAGAAAATGTCGCTTTACGATGTTTAGGTTTCGATTATATATATATATATATAATCGAAACCTTATATATATATATATATATAATCGATTGTATATATATATATATATTATATATATATATATATATATATATATATATATATATATATATATATATATAATATTCAGAGTATATTCAGTTTGTGATTAATTTGTGTGAATAGTATAATGTAATGACTATAATAACGATACGTTCCTATACATCGAAAAATGACAGCAAAACCTTAATATAATTTGTACGTGATTACATTTGTATCCTCCTTAGGCTTTATTAAAGTATTTATGGTAATCGTACCTTAATTCTAACAGACTTAGTTGGCTATTTTTTTAATCTATAAATAATACAACATAGATACCAGCATATAAAGAAAATATAATATTTAAAACTCTTTCAACATCAAAAGCTCTTTTAATGATAATTTAGTATCTTTAAGCAACATATTTAACATAAAATATATGTAATATGTATAAATCTATAGTAATAAAAAATAAGCGAAGGGCGTGTTTAACATGGGAATGGCGGTGTAGAGAAACTTGAGTTGATGCCATAGGTTGAAGTATACCTACTTTTGCTGGAGTTGCTTTGAATTAATCAAGTCTTTATTCTTAATTATTTTTAAGATTATAAAAAATAATCAAAGAATATTTTAAAATAATCCCCTCGGTTAAAACATTTGCTGCGATCATTAAAAACATGGTCTCGACGGTAATTATTTTCAGCCAAGGATAAAGGACCGAGTACAAACACGGCTGACCTATTTTCAAATCACTCGACACAATGAGTACCAAATCTCTTAACAGCGGATTATCGTGAATATCTTGTTACCCAAAGGTTACAGCACACATTTATTAAATTAAATTTTCTATAAAAATAAAGTGTAACATTACAAGTAAAAACATATATTCTTATACATCTTTTCTTTTCTTTGATTAATTATTAGCAATTAGTTATAACTATTATGCCAGTGTCAATTAAAATACGATAACATCAAAACTCTTGAAATATAACTCGTCAACTTATCACGTTACGTCTTGATAAAATGGTGGCTATTCTACCAAAACCGTCTATGAACTTTTCAGTCAACGTAAAAAGTCACGAAATACGCATTTATTTCATATCACTTCACTTATACACCTTCATCGAACTATATTGTAAAATACGCCACCATAATTAAATAATATAAATGATAATAATATAAGATTATAAAGTTTAAATAAAAACACAACGTCACTTATGTAAGTCCGTAAGTCGGCGGGAAAAGTTCTTTATATATCTTACAGGGAATAATCTTTTATTTTAATATATTGTGTACTAAAACAAACCATAGATAATTAATAATTAATTTTTCACAAAAACTCTAAATTTTGTAACAAATCTTAATGTAATTTCAAAGAGTTTAATGATATTTAATTTCAGGTAATTCGCAAGTGAGCATTGGAGCGTGATGGGTTAATGTCCATTCCTACAGATAAATATATGAGTTGTAAAAAAAAACATTCTTTTGTTTCTAAGTTTAATAGGGTATTACAATTACAGTACAATTACAGTTTAATAGGGTATTACGAGTACAGATTAAGCACGCACATATTAGTGGAAAACATCGCGGATGCTTGCCTTCTGTAGAATTTTTTAATATGCATGCATTCCCTACTTACTAAATACTACTCATTTGTGAATCCATATGAAGTGGAAATCCCGTGGCGCACTATTTCGCAATTTCTAGTAAAGTAAGAATAGATGTATGAGTGTTCAAGTCAACATCATTTTTGCTTATTTATTTTTTGATCAACACGAAGTTCTCATAAACCGCACACATATGTAGCACATGCGAGATAAGCGCTATTTCCAAGTTGACAGGTGTGTAATAATTCACGAATATGAGGTCACGTGAGTTATTTCAGTGCGCTATTTGTATTATAAATTTAGTGAAACTAACCTTGCAGGTTGCAGGACCTAACTTCCTCGCTAAGATATAACATAATACAAATAATGTACATCATCCATAATTATAATCTAAACATTCACCCAAATCAACAAAAAATATTCATAGATACACAAGGGAAAAAGAAACTAAAAACGATAAAGATAATGCTTTAAAGTGGCGAAGTACCGTTCTTGGAGTCAATAGTAGCGGGTTCGATACCTGCATTGAGATAAATATGTAATATCTATTCCTTCCGAAACGAAGAGATACCATACCCAGCAGTAAGACATTCATATATAGGGTGTAAAAAAATACACGTTTTTGCAACTGATATATTATTCTAGATTAAGATAAATTAAATAACAGGTTGTCCGGAAAGTTCGTGCTGATATTTTAGGACAATTAAAACGCAGCTCATTTAAATATTCGTCGTCGTCTGTAGTGGACGGCCTACCTGGGCAAACCACTTTTGCACAGATTTTTTCGGCTACTATCCTTGCCATAAACAGCACATATCTTATTTGCCGCTTGTGTGGCATTTTTGCCCTTTCAGAAAAAAAGCATCAAATGCTTATAATGTACTTTATTTGCCACCATATTCTAAGGCGTACAAAACTGACAAAAATTAACGAATCGTTACCAAACTTTTTTCCAAATATGACTGAAGCTTTTAGAATATGTACACAAGTCATTTGTTTTCAATAATTGTGATTTATTCAGTAAGGTCTCTTTTTTACTGATGATGACACACATGAATATGTAAGTTACAAAAAATATTCATGTACAAAGAAGTGGGAAGATATTGTAATCAAACAATATTTTTATAAATTTGAAAACTTTTTTAAATTAAACAATTTAAAAAAAAGCCCATAGATTAAGATGTTACAACAAATTTAAACTATATAAGAATATAGTAAGAGAGAATAAGAAAATCTAATTCAATGAACAAAACAAGTAACAAAGCCAACATCAATTTACTTAATGATAAGATCTGTCATTCCTTAAATGAATTACCAAAAAGCTATGCCTCCCGCAAAGGAAGATTGATCACCTCGCACACAAACGCAAATTTATTGTCATAATCTGAAACAGACGATGTCTGACATATACAAGTCTTTTTTATGCCATATGTAATCGTACGGTATAGTAATTCTGATAAATGATTCTTTTAATAAATTATAATTTTAATGACAATATAATAGTTTAAAGAACTAGTACGAAAACTCCAGGTATTTGTCAACCGCTGCCTACGCTGAATCTTAAAAGTATATTGGCCGGATAACATGGTCTCCGACGAAGAGCTATGGAGAATCAGCAAAGAGGACCCAATAGATGTCCAGATACATCGACAAACATGGAAATGGATAGGGCATACTCTCCAACGCCATGCCAGTCATATCCCCAAACAAGCCCTCGAATAGAATCCGCAGGGGAAAAGAAAATGTGGGCGCCCAAAATAAACTTGGCGGCTTACTGTGACGGCCGAAGTGCAGAAGATTAGTTTATCCTGGAGCGAAGTAAAGCGTATGACATCCGACAGGTCGAGATGGAGAAACGTCGTGTCTGCTCTATGCTCCACCAGGGGAACTTAGGACTCAGAGAGAGAGATAATAGTTTAGTTATGTATTTAGATCTGTAATAATTGTTTTACTTATTGTTAATAGTATGTAATGATTAAAGAAATTTTACGCCATAAGTGGCAATGTGATAGAGCTTTTATACGTCTTTTTTCACCTTGTTACACCTCACATTATGCAAATAAAGAATTATTGTTATTATTATTATAAATACTAGCAATGTTTTAATATTTCTAGAACTTTTTGTTAACTATTTCAATTTATTTAATGAGATTTATTTTAAAAAATATCATTACCATCAGTACAGCTGTAGCGGTGTAATTTTTTAATATGAAGCAAAAAACTCTGCTTCATGATTAATGGAGTCAGGCGTTACTTTGCGGAAATCCATTACTATGAATTTCTGCAAATCAAAAGTTTTACTTAGCTAAGATCCGTGACAAACAAACAATAACAGAAAATTAATAATGTGTGTTTTCCTGCTGGATGAAGTGGATTTATTTGGAACTTAAACCAAAAACTTACCGAAAAACGGCCAGCAACTCTCTACCCACCAACCACTATAAACAACACCAAACACACACTATCACTTTTCCACCTTGTAAACGACACGTGTTTCGCCCCAACACGTATCTTTCAGGTATTGTATCTTCAGGTATAGTAGACTCTACGGAAGACACTTTTCGGTTATCTTCCGTAGTCTACTATACCTGATGATGCCTCGTGTTGGGTCGACATTATTAATTTTCTGGTATTGTTTGCTTGTCGCGGATCTTAAATCTTTTGACTTTTGATCGTAAAACTTTTGACTGTCCACTCTGGTTCACATTAAAAAATTACACGAAGGCTTAGATATATGTATGTACATACATACATATATCTAAGTATTTGACTTACATATATATTTAATAAAAGACTTCTTGAAAGCCATATTGCCTGAAACTACTTAAATCAGATTTCTATTTTTAGAAAAGTAACACTGAAGTAATGAAGAAATTCAGGCGTGAATGTTCAGGCAGCTTTATTACGTGGATATCTTGCCTTACGTCAAATCGTCTTGTAATGCTGTTCAATTTATTCCCCCAATAAAATTTCTACATTTGTCTCAAACAGAAGGAGTTTGTTGTAATTACTACAAATTTTTATATAAATACTTATAATTACTTCTTGTTTTTTTATAAAAATAATTCCTTTATTCCTAACTGTACTGGGTTTAAGATCGATTATCGAAATAATGGTGTATGGCAAACATGTTGAATATAAATTTAGAGATGATCCGATTAATTTCAATTATATTAAGATAACTGCTTTGTTTCGAAAAAACTTTACAATTATTTTTATATACCTACGACTTTACTTCGAGATGATCTAAATTAGCCTGTTGAATTTAAGGTAACTAAATTCAATGAAATCGTCTGTAACACCTACCTGGGTTTTGCAAATAAAACCAGAGTGTTATCAGTAAAAAGAAATGTTTATCATTTCTTTTTACTGATAACACTCTGGGTGGTCATACCACGTAAAAGGGCGCCAGTGCTACACCTACTTGGGTTTTGCAAATAAAACCAGAGTGTTATCAGTAAAAAGAAATGTTTATTACATAAAAAAAAGAATCAAGTAGGTGAGACACAAATTTGTAGGTCGTGGGTAAACGGCCGATCTAATTTTGCCACGTAAGCGGACTAACACTCCCCTGAGCTAGCTTGCGCTCAAAGAAGAAAACCGCAGGTAGAACCCTGCAAGTTGACAGCGGTTTGCCCTCAGCGATTGTAAAGGATGCGCTGAGACACCTAAATGTCGATTCCTGAGCTAGCTAGCACTCAAAGAAATAAACCGGGTTTGATTCCTGCACTTATTTTTAAAATAAATACTGAGCGAGGGCGCTCTTAAGAGACGTGACGGTTCCCGTTGATATTTCCATAACGGACAAACCCTCACTGAGGTGGTGTCGATCCTCGGCACCCGTCAGTAACTTCCATAAAAAAACCCGAGCGGCACACGAACAAGGCCGAAATAGCACGAAGGCGCGAGCGCCACACCTACACCTACTTGAGTTTACCAATTCCCTCAATCTGTCACCGCGTTGCTTTGAACACTTAACGTATGACAAGCAAAAAATGTTCGATGGCAGATCGTGTTTAAGTTATAATAAATCATTATTTATTATATTAGAATAAGTATTTAAATTTGAATAATGTTTAGTGTACTAATACTAATATTTTTAACTTATACTTAAACTAACTAAAATTACATCATTAAAACATGTAACCTTCCGTTACACGTCTAAATTTTATTTAATTAACAGTGCTTGTTACTGAGCGGCCCTTGTTAGCAGGTGAAAGATAAATAAATGAATTTGCCTCATTTTGGATTTGACATGTGATTTAGTTGAATTGATTGACTATATCTCAATTGGTTAGGATATTGCGTTACCATTTAACATTGTTGTTTTGCTTCAATGAAATAATATATATATATATATATATATATATATATATATATATATATATATATATATATATATATATATATATATATATATATATATATATATATATATATATATATATATATATATTATTTATTTATGTATTATATATATAATGTAAGGAATCTTTCATATATTATTTTAAACATCGTTTTTGAAACTTATCTCTTTGAACTTACTTGGACAATACAAAGGGAAAAATGTAAGAAGTCACTTGACCCCACGTTACATATTCATACGCGAAGTCAGGTCAGTAGGTACAATGAAGCTTTTCAGCTCAAGTATTTGTCTGAAATTAAAACAGTCCTATTATGATATGTACTGCGGTAAATAAAATTTTAATGAGCTGCAAGACGCTTTGTTGCAAGGTTAATAGACAACTCTGTTGAATTATATATGTATATTGTATGTATCGTACATAACATTTACAAGCAAATATATCAACCAAATTTATTATTATATATTATTACTTTTATTATGTCTAATTAGAGTTCCCATATGGCTTTTATTTTGTGTTGACACTGTAAAAATAATAATAAAGGGAGATAAATTTCCACATTTTCGTACTACAAGTCAGTTTCATTCATTTATATGGATTGCAGGTATTTATTTCGTCTGTATACAGATATTCAGTTCGAGTGTCCTCCCTATCCACCTTAAAAATACGTGGTGTATTTATGTCCTTTATAAAAGAAAGGTGAAGGTGCCCATTATAAAATGGGACATTCATATATAAGAGAACAAATTATGAAACCTGGCAATAATAACCGAAAACTATGTCAAAAAAAACAAAAAGATAAAAATATATTTATACCAAAAGAGCTTTTAGAAATTGAACACGAACGTCGTACTGTAATCTGTTAACAAAATAATGGATTGATTCGAAGATGTTAATGCTGGTAGCCTATTGGCTTTAACAGCTTTATCGTATTCAGGGCCCGCGGGCTGAAAGCCCGCGGGCTAGTAAAATATAATTGGGAATCTGCGCAAATCGCAGACTCCATCAGCCTGATGCCGTGTCGGAGGTACACATATGTGTGTGTGCTGATTTTAAACTCGTCATGATTCTACGTTAAACATGTAGGGGAGGTTGAACTTTAGTAACTATAGTCCCTATTAGTCCCATAGACCCTAAGGTCTAGGGGGTGAAAACCGACCGGGTACGTGAGAGAATCTCGTGTAAGCGGCCGGTGTAGAAGTGTTCCCTACTCTACGTGCTCGGCTAGGGCCGGGGTGCGTGTGAGTGTTGGTGTCGTGAGTGGATCCGAACGACGCTGTTTCGTCGTCCGGATCGTGTAACACGTTACGCGGGCGTCGTCTTTTCGGGCGCGCGTTTAAATCGGGTGAATAATTTACCGATTGTACCACCAGTGGATTCGGATGGGATTCGGATCTCTCAAAATGTTTCTTAGAGAGTGTTTTAAAGTGTTGTTTGACGCTCGGCAAGTTAAGGTCGCAGTGGAGGTCAATATTGCGCTGGAACCACTGAGCACCGGTGGCTCGACGAATGAAGCGATTTTGTATCACTTGAAGTTTATTTATTTTTCTTTTATGCACGTGCGCGAAGGCGACACTTGCGTAGGAAATGATTGGCCGGACGCATGTTTTGTAAAGAAGCAGCTTGTGTCTGAGGGACAGTTTGCTGCGGGCGTTAATTAAAGGGTGAAGACGACCTAAGACGAAGGCCGCTTTGGATCGAGCGTTTTGAATGTGTTTAGTAAAATTCAAAACACATTCAAAACGCTCGATCCAAACAACTAATAACAAAATAAATGATTTCTTTATTAATATAGGTAAATCTATCGCTGAAAAATATGAAGAAACTTCTCACCAATGTAATCAGTCTGAACTCAAATACATATAGGTCGAAATATTTTAGTTATTTTTGACATAAGTGAAAACGAATTTGAAGCAATTATTTGTAGCCTAAAAAATAACTGTTCCACTGGTTTGGATATAATTCTTTGTAAATTACTAAAAGATTTTAAAAATATTCTTGTTATCTTTCCCAGAGCTTTAAAGAGATCAGTTGTAAGTCCAATACATAAGGGGTTGAGAACACATCATATTGATAACAAAAAGCCAATCTCTATTCTTCCACCTACAAATAAATTACTTAAGCAATTTGTAAAAAACTTAAATGAGATGTAAGAGTGAAACTCAACAGAGGACAATGTCTCAAGCTATCGACTTTATACTTCAAGTGCTCACTTACTTGAGTACTTACGCGGTACTACGCTCTTTGCACAGTTTTGTGTTAAGACGACTTAACGTTCTGCTTTTGGTAGTACTTAAAGAAGAACATTTTGAAATATTAATATCGTCTTTTCAAACAAATTCATATTGTTTTCAGTATCTTAATTTATTTCAAATACCCCACATGAAATAAGCGAAGATTCATTCAAAAATCTAATTCCTGTTTTACATCTAATTTTATTTATAATTTCATGGTTAATTATTTAATATGTTATCATGTAGTATTAAAACTTTCGGAGACATCAACCCTGATAATGTTACTATAGATTAGCGTAAGTTATGTAAGCAATTATTGTACTTATTTGTAAATTTACGTAAATAAATGAATATGAAAATAAAAATTAAATCGAAACAAAATTAAATTTACTTTTTTCCACAGCCCATATTTGTACATATGTCCTACTGGTGAGCACGGGCATCCCCATTTCTGAAGGAGCAGAGGTTAACCCACTACGCTTGTCCAATGCGGATTGATGGGATTATCAGACTCGGAATAAATATCTGTAGGCCATACATATATTTATTCCAATACGGGGATTGAATTCGCGACCATTGATTCCGTGGGGGACCCCGCCTCTGAGGCAATTGGTCGGTCAAAATTTATTTAAAGTTTCCTAAATTGAAGCATTACGTTATTCGTGGATGGAGTAGAATATCAGGCATAGCAATTTATAATAATCAGCTGATTTAAATATTCAAGCTGATTTAAATATTCAGTTGATTTAAATAGGGTATTCAAAAGACATGCGTATGTTTTTATCAATGACTAACAAAGCTCTTCTGACTTTTCTGGTGTTGCGGATGACTATGGGTGGTAATCATTTACCATTGTATGACCTGCAAAACACCAATATTTTTGTAAAATGACCATCATCAAAAGTTTTAACGATCGTTAATATTGTACGTGTTATAAGTTTTCAAACTTATAACACATCTATAACTTAAAACAGGTAAACTTTATTGTGAAGCACATTTCGCAATTATTATTATTATTAGCCAAGTTCTGTTGAAAATAATATACTGCAGTTTTAAACGATGCTTTGTTCATATTACAACGCATTTTGATTTTAATCAACTGCTATTTGAACAAAAGCTATTTGGTTGAATGAGCACATAACTAAAATGAGCTGCAACCGTTTATTGTTGCACAGGCAATATGAACATTTATAATACGTACATGATTTTTAATATGCTCTGTTATTATGTTATTTTTATTTACCTATAAGTATAACTATAATATAACTTTACTTATAACTCTTGATAATTATCCGATGAAGTATGTACATTGAATGAAACATAATGAATGAAATATACATTTCACTTCATCGCCATTAGGTTAATTACCATTATTGCGACGCTGGGTAGACGGTATTCCAGTGATACTTAAGAAGCTTCATCGCCATCAGTCGCGATCATTAGCGAAACGCCAAAATGTAATCACAGCTCTTATATCGCTGTTGATCATGTTTCACTTATATTTAAGTAAACGAGAATATCATCAATCATCATCAGTTCCCAGGTGGTGCTGTAATCCCCAAGCTTGAAAGATGTATTAAGGAATCGCAGGTTGGTTGTGTATTACTGTAAAAAATCCTTCCATTTTACATTACTTAACGATATATACTGATATCCTGTATACTTTGTCTTGAGTGAAATACATAAAACAGTCGAATACTAGATGTATTCGACTCTAGTGACAAAATATATATACTCAATTATATATCAATCAATATCAAATATTTATCAAATATAAACTTTGATACAAATACCTGATAGTTATGAATTTATGATGTTTCTACGATGATTCATGTACTGTCTCCACTTTAAATTTAAAAATAGCATCTCAAAGAAGAATATGAGTCTTATTTTAGCATCTCAAAGAAATAATGTACAACCTTGCTGCAATTCTGATGAACTTTTATTATTCACATATACGTTGACCTACATTTTGTCATCACATCGCCAATCTTTCATTTTGTTTTGACTTCAGAACTACTAAGTAGTTCTGGCAAACTTATAAATTTTATAATAATAAGCTTGGCTTACAAAAGCAGATAAATAATGCGATTATGGATAATCGCAATAAATATTTATATAAATAATAAATTTATAAAAGTAATAGGAGTATAAATTTCTTCCAAGTTTATGAAAGGGTCGATTGTAAATAAAGACACAACAATAACATTTACAAAAAGATATGTATGCAGTTAATACTACTACCTACTTTAAAAGTAAGTATTTTTATTTTCATTTATTTGGCCATCTTTTAGATGGCAATTAGTCAAAACTTTTTTGTCAGTGTTAAGTAAAACGGAATAATATCAAATCTCTTTAAATGTCTAGTCAGCTTGTCACGTTACGTCTTGATAAAAAGGTGGCTATTCTACCAAAACCTTCTATGAACTTTCTCAATCAACTTAAAAAGTCACGATACATGCATTTATTTCACATAACTTCACTTATATATATCATTTATATAAGTCTTAATCGAACTATATTGTTTAATACACCAACACAATTAAACAATAAAACTGATAATAAAATAAGATTATAAAAATGAAGTAAAAACACAACGTCACTGATGTAAGTTGGCGAGAAAGTCAAGTAAGTATTTGTAATAAGAGATAAGATAGAAATTAAACAAAGAAACTTAAAAGAAAAAAAACGGTTATTTCTACTGGTCATAAATGTAATATTTAAATATATTAAACTACTCTAAACGTATATTATGTTTCATATTATTTATATTCATCATTATATGTATATTACAATATATCATTTCATATTATAATTGCAATTATATTCAGGCGTTTTGAATTGCTAATGGCGTTTATAGGTAAAGATGAAAATATACAATAAAAATACTGAATGTTTCCAAAACGGTAAGGGTGTTATATATACTCTTGTCTAAAATTCGACGTACTTCAAACAAGTGCATACATATTAATGTTTATATCTAAACATCCACTAAACAAATTGAAACATTTACTTTGATGTAATAAATATTTAGTAAATTGTTTTTAATTTTTTTATCTATGAGCAAGGAAAGTAGATATTATGTGAAAATATGTTGCCCCTTATCTTATTCTGTTTAAAAATCAGAAGCCTTCGAGAGATGGACGGACAAACAGCGTTGTTACACAATAGAGTTTTGTTTATTACCTTTTAGGAACGCGCAGAAAATTTTACTTCGTTAACAAGTGAAAGCTGTCTTGTCATAAATACACGGTTAAAAACTTTAAATCATACTAATATAAATTTACGTCCTTGTAGAATGAGGTTGTTAGCTCTAAGGCCTTTATAAGGTTTTCGAAAAGATTTATAAGTAGGAGAAAATTGTGGACTAAACTTAGTCTCGGAACCTTGAAGAAACGAGATAAAACGTTACACGGAAATGGGAGAAAGGCTACTTATGGTTCTAGGTTCTGACAAGTGAGTGTTAGACCTTAGCTTCAAACTCTATTTTTCATAGTATTTCTTTTTGTTTATACTCGTATGTACTGTGCACGTATTACTTTCATTATATCTATAACAATGTATTCAAATTTATTCTTCTTACATCAAGGACTTTGATCTATTGAACACTTTCGTTCCTTCTATTGGTGCTTAAGGCTTTTTCTAATTTTTTTTATGAGATAGGAAGGCAAACGAGCAAGCATAATTTATTAAGTGTAATCAATATTTCTGTTTGCCATAACTGAAACATCTAATATCACATATCACACGTACATATATAATTTATTACGCTAATATTTTTTCGACAAATTAAAAACATTCCTCAGTGTATCTTTAGTCCTCTGCTATTCTAACGTCTTACGAAATGAAATGAGGTCACGTGCAAATTGATGTTCAAATGGAACGAGATAAACATATGAAAGGAAGGACGAGAAAATAAGCACGTATACTCTGACGTCATTGCAAAATGAAAAACTTAAGTCTTATTACTTCTAAAATATTTGTAAATTGGTATATATTTATGACTAAACTTCGATCATATACAAGGCTATTTGGCTAGAAGAGCTTGCGGAGCATATGCGTTGCCGGACTTGATATGAAGAAAAGTATAGGCTTGTTTTATGACATGTCGTATCGATTCGTAAATACCGTTAAAGTTACACAGGGAGGTGGTATGACATTTATTTGCTATTTTGCAGACATTTATTAGTTATTTTATAATAATAGGTAGCTTTTTAAGCTAAAAAATATGATTTCATTTTACAACTATCATAACATTTATGAGACAAACCATGTCTTTTTTATTTACGTTTAAGTCACCTTTAGACTAAATAGCATTGGATTCAAATTGGTTTTCTGCAAGAAAGAAGGAATCTCGAAGCTGCTGCATTTTTTATATTGACTTATGAATGAAACAACTGTTTATGAGGTTCAACTTCCTCCACGTCAATCACGTGTTCCCATAGGGTATGTTTACTACTAATTGAGAATTGCTGTTCTATAGCTTATGACAAGGGACAAGCTTATCTACAAATTAATATTTCCAGAACGCAAAAAATCAAATTACAAAAGTTTAAAAGTTATTCGTATATTTTGTAAAATTTATAATTAAAACAACTTTTAAAAACTCTCTTTAATTTAGAAATGAAAATCAAATAAACGAAAAATATTTGAATTAAACTGAAGAATGTTTTCGATTACCACAACAAAAAATAAATAATTTTACTTCATAAAACTTTCAGTGCGCCTCGCCTAATATTTATTTGTAAAAACTCGTAGACAAGTTTTATTATTTATTTATTCAAAATCGAATTATGTTCATTAACTTCGTTGTGTAATGGAAAGATGTACTCCAAAACTTAATCATAGATTAAATTTAATTCAAGCTATATAAATCATTATTATAACTCCTCTGATTTTTTATGGAATTGTTATTTTTCTTTTGAGAAATAAAATAAAATAATTTTCTGTGTCAATAATAAATATAAAATACTATGAATGTTATACATATAAATCAATACATAATATTATTATAAGAAAACATTAAAAATAATGGAATATTAGCATACGACAATATTATTGTATTCTATATACTTAATAAGTGTGTGTGTGTCGAATCAGCGAAGCACCTGATAATTAATAATTACTGCCTCGTATGGATAACTATAATATTAAGAGTACAGCAGATGCGTTGCCAAACTTAGGGTAAGATGTGAATAATAAATAAGAGAGGGGACTTCCTTGCCCAACCTTTTAAATTTTAATAAGTGCATTAGATAACGACTAGTACATATAAACTAACAAGGCTCTTTCAACTAACAAGGCTCTTTCACAAATCTTTGATCTCAATTGATTACCCACACATATACTGAACGCTGTATATTTATTAATACCGATAAAAGATATGAAGGCAAATGAGCAGGCGTGTCGTCTGATAGAAAGCAATCAACGCCGCCCATAGACATCCGCAGTACCTACTAAAGGCATATCAGAAGCATTGCCGGCATTTGAGAAATGTGTAAACTTGTTTTTTAAAGGTTCCAATGATCTATCGGTTTAAAAAATCGCTTCTTGACAACATTGAAAAAACGATATGAAGCCTTAAAAAGAGGACTTTTGATTTTAAATCCATGGTCTATTAATTTAATTTTGTGGAAACCAAAGTTTCAAATAATTCATTGCGCCTATATACATACATATATATATGTCCAATGTCCTTCGTGTTGTTTACGAAAAACCCTTTTCAACGTCACGTTTAAACCCTTAGCCACTACAAAAATAAATCTTCTAAACTATTTAAATATATGGTTAACCAGATGTGAGATATATACATATAATTATATGTTTTGATTAATTTCTGTACAATCTGGGTAAAGCGGTAAGCTTTCCCATGGGATTGTAATAAAAAATATATATGATTCGTAGTGCAGGAAATTGTACATTCGATTTGACAAACGATGTTAGCTCTAAAAGTTTATACGTTACATTTTATAATTTAAATATAAGGATGATATGCGAATAATTACTTTAATTCAACAAATTATATAACTATTAATTAAATGAATATAATAAAAAATAGTGAATGCATTTTTTGTGTTATACACTGAACTATTTAAATTAAACGATACTATTACTGGATTAACGATGATTGGATTAGATAGCTCGCCTTAGGGGAGATTTGTGTTCAGCGTGAACAGCTGCTGTGAGCTGATGATGATTATAGCATTACTGATTATTAAAATTTCAAGTAAAATATAATTGGGAATCTGCGCAAATCGCAGACTCCATCGGCCTGATGCCGTGTCAGAGGTACACATATGTGTGTGTGCTGATTTTAAACTCGTCATGATTCTACGTTAAACATGTAGGGGAGGTTGAACTTTAGTAACTATAGTCCCTATTAGTCCCATAGACCCTTAATTAAAGGGTGAAGACGACCTAAGACGAAGGCCGCTTTGGATCGAGCGTTTTGAATGTGTTTAGTAAAATTCAGGTGATTGTCGAGGGTGACGCCTAAATATTTGACAGACTTTTTCCATGGGATAGGTCTACCAAAGAAAGTGATATCTAAGAGTCGGCCGCCTCGTTTGTGGGAGTCTCTACTGGTGCCCCTTGAGAAGTAAATTGCTTCACTTTTCTCGGGATTTATCTCGATTCTCCATTTTCGGAGCCATTCACCAAGAGTAGTGGCCGCGGTTTGGAGCCGTTTCGACACGCGGTATTTGACCCTATCAGAAGTGTAGAGGGCGGTGTCGTCCGCAAATAGGGCGAGCGACACGTTCGCGTGCTTGGGAATGTCGGCGGTATAAAGTGAGAACAGAAGTGGCGAGAGGCAGGATCCCTGCGGAACCCTAAGGGGGCGGGGGGAGGAGCGCGTTCCTTCGACGCGAAAGCGGAAGGTTCGATTCCTAAGGAATTCTCCTCCCTTGCGGCTCGTGGGATTCACTATGACGAATCTTAATATACTAAATTCGTCAAAAAATGACGGCCCTTCAAGTCCTGATTCCCACGATGAATGTGAGAGGAAGTATGGATGAGTGTGAAGGAAGCAAGAAAGGCGTGTCTGGATCGTAGCGGATACAGCGACAGGGGTGAGCATATGCATGTATGTATCGGCATAAATAGTAGATAATAAACTTTCCATTTCTTCCCCTCGCCATCATACGAAGCTACTGAGTCAAACACCAGTGTGTGGCCAACGGCGTGTTAGTAATAAAATCTAACAGCGATCTACAATCCATGTGCTAGATGGAGATTACAGTAACATTTGGGCGGCTTTGATTGCTTTCCATCAGGCGACACGCTTGCATTTGCCCTCCTATCCCGTAAAAAAACACCCTTTATATGCGAGGGAGGTCAAATTCGAGAAATGGAGATTTACAGCGGTATTAATGATAATTATTATTTTAATTTTAAGGAATATCTTCACTTGTTATAATATTTATTTTGTGTTTATTAAATAACTCGCAATATTTACTGTGCCACATAAAACAAAATCCTAGCGTAGTTTACAAAACCGGCGAACCCTTATCAACGTCATCATATACTGTAGTCATATAAAGCAAAGGCACGCATCCTTTGAGCCAAAGAAATGTAATAAAAATGTAGGCGCTTAAAAAATTTTTTTTAAATATTTCTTTTCTGTTATATTACTTTTTTAAAAGAAATATTTACATTCGCCTTGATTATCGTATACCTTTAGAATAGGCAATAATAGCTCAATATTTAATTGGTATGTAACGCGCTTACAATTTTAGGTCATGGGCTCGATCCTTGAATAGGACAATTGATATGAAGTTTTCAATCCAAAGCAGATTATACAAGTACATTTATAAAATATTTGTTGATATATTATGATGTCAAAGAACTTGAACAAATAAATTGATAAAAAGATTCTGAGTGTCCAGCATAGAATAGCGCCACCTAGGCTTCTATCGGAGCAAATACCTACAGATGGACAAAATCGTCACCGTGAGTATTAAAGGTCAATCTGCGACTTCTAATTCGCGCGCCAACCTTGGGGATTATGGCGATAACCCCCAATTATAAGAGAGACTAATGCCCTCCAATATCACCAACTGTTACAGTTGGGTTAATTGTTACGTATAAAATATTTTTAAAAGGCTCAAAGTTTTCAATTTCAATTTCAATTGTCCACGTATCTTTCCATTCTACTAATAAACAATATCTATATGTTCATTTAGAATTTAAAATTTACTTCCACCATGACGATGATGATGATGATATTTAGTTCAAGAAGCTGTTTGAAAATAACTTGAATCACCATTGAAAGCAAGCATCCGACAAATACACAGAGTTTCTGATACGTACAACACAGCAGAAAACGTTTCTTAAGTGTAATAAATTTAAATACAGGTTTTTACGTTTATCTAAAGGTTTTGTTATGTATAACAAGAGTTAAAGTGAAAGCAAATTTAAAAAACTCATTTATTTGCAGGAAATATAACGGCACGGGAGTTCTCAACAAATTCGTAATATCGATTAACACGATTACTGTACCAGGCGAGCGTGAAATTGAAAATGCGAATAAACCTATCAAAGGAAAATAAAATGCTTTAAAATATTAGTCAAGCGTTAAACTAGCATATAACTTAATACCACATAATTTAAATAAATATGGATATAATAATAAGTAACATCAGAAATAAAGGGCTAATAAAAAAGGTTATTTATTATCTGCAACAATTAAACAACGTTTCTTTAACGAACTTAGAAGATCCGTATCTGCTTGGATGTATTAATTATATTTTTTAAGAAATTAGACTTTTTACTTTTTTATGGGATAGAAAGGCAAATGAGCAGGCGTTTACGATGGAAAGCAATCAACGCCGCCCACAGACCTCCGCAGTGCCATAGTCAGTGCGGAAGCGTTGCCGACATTTAATGAAAGTGTTGTGCATTATGGGAGTGGGAATGGGAGAGGAAGGGGGAAAGGGTGTTGGGCCTGCGGAACTTGGCCGCTTACCGTACGAAGCGCGGTAGGTAAGCTACCACTCAGACGCCGGTTTTCTGTGGGAGTGTGGTACTTCCCCGGGCGAGCCGGCCTATTTATGCTATAAACAAATATTATATTATGCCATTCTTGACAAAGTATTCCTTTGCAGCGTGGCTCTACCACTATCTTTTGCTTACTTACATAGCATGCCTTAGAATAAAAGTTAACATAAAAAAGTATATTTACATTTTAAGCGTATTTCCTCGTGTAAACCCGAATACCTATCAGAAAAAGTAATTAAGCTGCGATAGTTTATTGGTGATGATTGCGTTAACTAACATTGTGGGTTAAATTCTATGATTAGTTAATATATGATTGTGATATGCAAAATCGTCTTTTTTGTTTTTACCAAATTATTCTATACTGTGTTACTTGTGTACATCCAACTTCGTGTTTCAATCAACTGGTAGAAACATTTAAAAAAAATAAATTGTATAAAAATTTTTAAATATGAAAATATTTATTCAACAAATCTTAATATTTAAACACCCTTTGAATTGAAAGTAATATATCTTTGTTCCAGACATAATTAAATCGTCATTATTATTCATAGAATTCAGCGAATCTGTGTAGCTCAGTAATAGACATTGGAAATATAATTTTAAAAGTTAACTGAGCATTTAAATTATAATTTATGCTAGGTTCTATTACTAGTATCGCGATTGCTAACATTTTTTGTTTAACTTCTTTAAGATGTTTAACTTCTTATCTGTGTATATCTGCGAAGAGGTTACTTATTTGACATAAAATATATTAACAAGTTTTGACTATTATATTTTACATTACTTTTCTTTGATGGCAATTAGTCACGACTATTATGACAGGATCAAGTAAAATACAATAATATCAAGAATCTTAAAATGTACTACTAGTCATCTTGTCACGTTATGTCTTGATACAAAGGCTATTCTACCAAAATTTTATATGGACATTTTCAGTCAACTTAAAAAGTCAGGATACACGCATTTATTTCATATTACTTCACTTATACACCTTAATCGAACTATATTGTATAATACGCCACCACAATTAAATAATCTAACTGATGCTAATATAAGATTATAAAAATGTAATAAAAACACTACGTCAATGATGTAAGTTGGCGGGAAAAGTCCTTCGCATTACTTATTTGTATAAAAAAACTACCATTTTTCTTATGCCCATCAGAGAAAATTACCATACTTTAACTTAATAAAAACTCTTTTGAGAAAAGATTAATGAAACGTTCATCCACAGTCTTTATAAATAAAGTCCGCTTTAGATAAATTTCACACTGGTTTTCAATCATGCTGACAATATCGTTACTAAAATATTTTTTTTTATAAATGTAAGTATATATAATATGTAGTATGAAATATGTATGTAGATTATGTATGTTTTGAAGGTTCATAAATATGTTGTAAATGAACATGCATAAATGTGCAGAAGACATTTATGTATGTTCATTTATGGTTTAAGGGTTTTTCAATTCTTACATATCAATGTAGATTTGAACAACGAGAGAACAACTGAACACAACCAATTTACACACCAGAGGGAGATAATCTGTCTTAGTTTTACATTTTATATATTTAAGTTTAAAAAGTATAATGATATTACCAGGTACGCTTTCTAGGGTTTTGGAAATTACCTATGTTCTCGTATGCTCGTGAATAATTCTTTATTAACGAGCATTTTTTATTAACA
This sequence comes from Baronia brevicornis, assembly GCA_031353405.1. Taxonomy (NCBI): domain Eukaryota; kingdom Metazoa; phylum Arthropoda; class Insecta; order Lepidoptera; family Papilionidae; genus Baronia; species Baronia brevicornis. The sequence goes on from JASFAT010002032.1 coordinate 354,449, forward strand.
CAAAATGAAGGCGTATATGAGTCATTACGCTTTTCGGTCGGACACCATTTTTATTTCTGTGGAAACACAACAAAGTAAATAATATAGTAAAAATATAGAGAAAATGCAGCTTTTACCCATTTCTTGCAGAATTTTTTAACTACTTCTTGAACAAACATATATATTGTATTTGTATTTTGTACATAATTCTAAAGTATAACATAAAAATATAGACAATAACTATTTATTCTTTATGAACGAATATCATACAAAAGTAGGCTTAATGCTAGAAGAACCTACCTTCAACGGTACTTCCGAAACGATATGACATTGGAACCTTCAAAAAACAAGCCTGCACATTGTTAAAAGGCTGGCAACGCTTCTGCGATGCCTACGGCACTGCGAATGTCTATGGGCGGCGTTAATTGCTTTCTATCATCAGGCCCAGCACCCTTCCCCCACCCCACTCCCATAATGACACTTTCCTCAAAGGTCGGCAATGCTTCCGCACTGCCGATAGCACTGTGGATGTCTATGGGTGGCGTTGATTGTTTTCCATCAGGTGACAAGCCTGCTCGTTTGCTTTTATATACAAAAAAAATCAAAGATGCTTTTGGGTTTGTTGGAAAGAACTAAAGGTATATGAACAAACAAATAATAACTTATTTTATCATTATGTAATTTATAATAATAAGGATAATTAAATATTTAAGCTGTCTCTTTAACTCAAACTGCATACTTCGCTTTTATTAAACATAATTTCAAAGTTGATAAAATTCTATTTCAAACCGAGATATCAATTGAATTTAAAATGTATCCAGTCAGTATCAGCTACTTCAACATCTGCTGGTAAATATTGGAAGCAAGTTGAAAGCGTAATGAATATAAAATTTTAAAAACTGCTTAAAATTGTTTTGCTCTTATAGTATTATAAGGACTGTCCATACCTAAGGTCGTCTGTAACAATATATTACATCTTTTTCATTTCAGTATGTTAGACAGAGCAATTCAAATGGCTTTTTCTAACAAACTGACATACGGCACAAAATTTTCATTTTTATCGAAGCAAAGTAGAAAAACGCACGTGTAAACAACACGGCAGTTTTTTAAAACATTTTTTTATAAACAGTGGCAATAAACTTAAGGTCATTGCGTAATTGTAGTTTTAAATAAATCAAGTTGTTAAGCGGCTAATAATAACTGTAGAAAATAATTAATCGTCATATTGCTTTACAGTAAAAGGAAAATGCAATCATTTTCTTTCTATAGAGAGAAGAATATATCACAAGACAGAAAGCAAATAGACAGTTATATATATATATATATATATATATATATATATATATATATATATATATATATATATATATATATATATATATATATATATATATATATATATATATATATATATATATATATATATATTATTCATCGAACTTCGTCTACGGGATCTCACAAAAATAAATACCTTATTTTTTACAAAGTTTTCTACGTTGGTTTAAAATAATGTTTTCTGTTTTCTCTACGAGTTAGTTTTGAAATGTTTCACAGTAGAAATACTGCCTTAAAAACACATTGGTCAATGCGACATTCGAACGGGACCAGTTCCATTGTGTTTTATTTGAAAAGCTCCTACATTTGTTCGTCTGCCTATGTAAATATTATATATTCATGTTACCATTAAACTAATACAATAGTATTACCTTCGTATTCACAGTGCTATTTTAAAAATAAAAGTTTTATTTGCTGTGTGTTTAGTGCTGTGAATGCGAAAAATAAAAGCGCTTAAAATAAACGTTTATTTTAAGCGTTTTAATAAATATTCTTTTGATTATGATAAAGACAATGAATGTCGTCATTACTAGTAGCAGCAAAAGCAGCAATAGCAGCCTGTGGTAGTACACCGTTGGACATAGGAGCCCCCAAAACGCGCCATTTCGGTCGTCATCTTCGGCTTCATGCATATAGATTCTGCCAACCGCCTGGCACAGTTCTTTACGCCATTTACCTGGGGGCGACACACACTACATACTCCAATCTTATATACTCTAACGATAGTCAGTTCTTCAGAAATCGTGGTCAGCCCATTGCCACCTCAATTCACTTTCATTTCTCATTCATGAACAAATCCGTCGGATTATCCAAAGGCGTTGTTGAAACAACGAAATGTATAGTATTATAAAAATATATATTGTTTAGTACTAGATAAGTTTACTATAATATAAGTGTGACACTGAAGTGTTTATTATAAAAAAAAATAAGCTTCTATAATTGGTAATTGGTATAATTTACTCGAGTCCATTGCAGTAAGATATATATATATATATATATATATATATATATATATATATATATATATATATATATATATATATATATATATATATATATATATATATATATATATATATTTAATTAATATAACGTGAAATATAATTTGATGTTAAGTTTATAACAAACTTCTGATTTTGACGTAAGGCTCCGTAGTCTAGTAAGTAAACAACCTTTGATCTAATCAACTTAGCTATCCCAAAAATAGACGATTACTGGAGGAGATGAATAGACTAGTGTAGGATGACTTGCAGAAACTAAAATCGTTAATAAGTTAATGTTCAGTAATAGACTATCGCAAACTAATGGGAATAATAACTCGTGACGAATGAAATAATGAAGTACTTATTATGTGTATAACATTTGCTTGTCACATTAACCTGAGTGATTGCTTGTTTACTGAGCAAAGCTTTGGTCACAAGAATAATAAATAAGCAGTTATTAAGGTCACTTTATCTTATGCAATGTAAAAATAACAGTGACAGACGCGGTGTGTCGTGAAATATATTTTATGTAGCGAAAAAAAAAAAATTCATGTACAGGAACGTTTGGAACCTGTTTGGCAGTATAATTATTTTGGACTTTTTTAAACACTTTAACTTAGGTTATGTATATATCGATGCATAAAAGTATATATATATAATATATATATATATATATATATATATATATATATATATATATATATATATATATATATATATATATATATATATATATATATATATATATATATATATATACCGACCAACAGATTGGCTTAGTGGCGGGGCCCTCCGCCCGCGGAGTCAATGGTCGCGGGTTCGATTCCCGCATCGGAATAAATATTTATATGGATTTATAAATGTTTATTCCGCGTCTGGTAACCCCTCCAATCCGCATTTCCTTTCCTGCCCCTTCCTTTCTTCTCTATCCTTTCCCTTCCTCTCCGCCAATCCAATTGGTCTGCCGTGCCAATGGATGCGTGGCTAGGGGCGAGCCTAGTCGAAAGCGTGCCGATCGTCCCGGGGTCGGGCTCCCCCGGGGACTATGGTGCCTTACCTCAGCATGCAGGGCTCTGCTGGGGCTGACCTCCATCCTCCCTTGCGGCTCGTGGGATTCACTAAAGACGAATTTAATATACCTAATTTGTCGAAAAAATGACGGCGACGTGGTTCGCCACCCGTCACGTCCTGATTCTCACGAGGGCGAAAAGCGACCAATGACAAGCCGTTTCGCTGCGATGGAATGGCAGCGGATGGAGCTCTGTGGTTTCTGCCAACCCCTGCGGGGGATAGGCGTGAAAATATAAATAAAAAAAAAATATATATATATCGACGAAAACGCTGTAAATGGTAAAAAAAAAAATATATTGCATATTCGAATCAGAAAATAATAGTGCGTCGAATAGTGCGGGGAATGGATGAGTTTCACCACCAATAGAACATTTTGTACAGCGTTGAAACTGACTATTTTTAAGTGATTCAATACTTTTTACTGCGTTTGATACTTCTTTTAAATGCTGCACGATATATCCACAATATAGATGTTTAACCCACTGCCGCGTTCTTAATCTTGGGACTTAACTATATATAAACTCAGTTTTGAATAATTTAAGATTAATTGTGCTATTTATATATTGTATATATCGACCAGTGTGTCCTACCTATACTCTCCTACGGCGCCGAAATGTTGACGGTGAAAGTCCGTCTGCTTGACAAGCTCAGAGTCGCTCAGAGAGCTATGGAGAGAGTTTTTTCTGCTAGATATGATTCGGAATGAGAAAATCCGCCAGAGAACTAAAGTCACCGACACACCCTTTCGAATTAGCAAACTAAAGTGGCAACGGGCTGGTCACGTTTGTCGGAGATCCGACAATCGTTCGAGCAGACGAGTGCTAGAGTAAAGACCGCGTCTCGGTAAACGTAGTGTGGGACGACCCCCGGCTAGATGGTGCGATGATCTGCGCAGGGCGGCTGGCAGAAACTGAATGCGTGAAGCCAAATATCGTGCTAGGTGGCGCTTCTTGAGGGAGGCCTATGTACAGCAGTGGACTGCCGTAGGCTGTTGATTGATTGAATTGTGTTATTTTTAATGAAAAAAGCCCTATTCCTCTATGATAACTTTGTAATTATAAAGGAATGATTAATTATATGTAGCTTTTAATCAGCATAGCTTTAAACCGGGTAAGTAACCATAGACTCGTTAGAACGTAGAACTATTTTACGCTGGTAATGCCACTGTCGATATTGGGTCCGTAAATATTTTACACTCCTGTTTGTCGCTAGAGCTTCATCTGTTGTACAGCAAAGTACAGGATGAGTACAAGTTAAGTCGATGGTAAAAAAACAAGACGTGACATTAATTTCTACTTTTTTACCATAATAAAACAAAGGCGGTAGGTACTTTTCCCGCCAACTTACATCAGTGACGTTGTTTTTATTTTATTTTCATAATCTTATATTACTATCGATTATATTGTTTAATTATGATGTTGTATTATACAGTATAGTTCAATTAAGGCGTATAAGTGAAGTGATATGCAATAAATGCGTGTATCGTGACTTTTTCAGTCAATATATCAGAATAGCTACCATTTTATCAGGACGTAACGTGATAAGTTGACTAGTTATATTTTAAGAGGTTTGATGTTATCGTGTTTTACTTGACACTGGCATAATAGTTATAACTAATTGCCATCAAAGAATAGAAAAGAAAAAACAAACGCAATCTATCAAATATCGTTATTAAAAAGCGTCCGATATTTAGACGAAACATATTAATTTTAATACAAAAAGTACAGCTTATTGCGATATATTCGCCCATGACATCGCTGGGGCAGAAGTCAGCTGGTTAATAACAAGTGCCTGCCACCCTCGACGACGTTTATTGCGAACGTGTAGAGGTCGTGTTTACTTTACTCCTTATGTGAATATTGGTGAGGGGTTTAGCCATTATTCATAAAGCCAACATCGCTGGCGGGTTCCTGAAATTACATTTCGCAAAAGATGTTTGGTTGGCATTTTAATTTAAACACCAAGCAATTGTTTGCTGTGTGGCTTTCTCGATGGTAGAAGCGATATTATTACAGTTTACAAAGTTAAGTACATACAGGATACGTAAATAACGACGTGATATACGTGCAAAAATATATGTTTTTAAACCGCAAGTAAGTAAATAAAATATTGTTATTTATTAAATTGAACATGACTTTCTTTGGACGGAAAAAAGTATTTTTTTCCATGAGTGACATACGAGTATAATAAAAACTAATTACAAAATAAACTGTCCGTCAAGTGTGGAAAAAAATATTATAACCAATTTTGATGGTGGCCAATAATATTACAATATAATAATTAATGGTTTATATTAGATCTTTACCTATGAAATTACCGTTCTGCAGTACTGGCCATTTCAAATAAAAAAAAAATATTTGTTTGGATAATTCTAATTTCAAATTGATTTAATTTATATCTAATTATATATTTAAATAATTGATGACAACAAATATATGTATAATATTTCTATATATTAAAAAAAATTATTTTACATAAATCATTCCAACAAATTGTCGTTAGAAAATACATATGATGTCATTACTTACTATTTTTGTTAAGACGCCGCCCATAGACATCTGCAACACCAGAGTAATCGCAGTTGCGTTGCCGCTCTTTAAGATATGAATAGGCTGATTTTTGAAGATACCAATGTCGTATTTAATTAATAGAAAAAGATAATATGTAAAAATATAATATTAATTTATAAATTATTGTATATGTATATTTATAATGTATTTTTTCAGCTGATGGGTACATAATCCAAGATACAACCAGAAAAAATATATGTAATTTATTTTGTTAGTACCAAATGTTTTTGTTAGTATTATACATTATAAGAAATGAAACATACAAACGTTAATTTAATAATTTTAATTACAAAATACTATTTACAGAAGAAAGTGTATTAATACAATTCACGTATTGATCATCAATGTAGACACAAAACATTTTCGTGACCATATTGTATTATTCCTGAAAAATGAAAAAAATATTAAAGGTAAAAAATTTAATCGGTAACTCATATATAATATATCACATTAGTATGATCACGGTCCTTTCACATTATATACAGTTTTATAATTATACATAGTTCATTTTTAATATACATGAATTTCATACACTTTTATTATCGAATGAACACATTTTACACAATGTTTTATAACGAGGTATAAAAAGAACGCGTAAGTAATGAGTATTTCAAAAGATTCTCTTAAATTAAGACGTAATCATCTTCACAAATTACAGTTCATATCTAATTTTATTAGAAAATTATAATTGCATCCGACATCTAGTTTAAAATAGGCGGCTCACACCGATTCTGTTTCGGAACCTTTATCAGTGTGAGAAATAGACACCAAAAAAGTTTACCGAAAAATTGCATAGTGAAGGGTGCTTTGATTTTTATACCTCAATAATAAATGACATTCAAAATAATTTAAAATACTATTCTAATAGAATTGTTTTATTACTTCTCGTTTGTTACATTTTTCGCACCATTATTTTAGGTTACAAAGTTTCTATATCTACAGTTAACATTATTTGAATATGTTTTTATGTTCAAACTGCCATCTGTCATATAACAAAAGCAGTTTTACTGCGAAGCAACTTTTTACTGCTTTATGTTTCAATTTTCAAAATTTGCAAAATTTTAAAATTTATGTGTCAAAATTTACTGCTTTATGTTTCAATTTAATGAATGTTATTACAATTCTGAAAACTAATAAATGAATTAAGTCAAAATGCTATTATTAAGAGAAAACATACATATTTTCAAAACACTGATACACAAATTTATTTCTCCGTTCTTAAAAATGCTTAAATCAATCTCTCGGTACAATCAATGTCACTAGACATATGTTCATATATTTTCATTGAATTTTTTAAGATTGATGCTGTTATTCAATATATACTAGATTTATCAAAAAATAACAATGACCTTAAAAATAGATTATTTCTAAATCAGATTCACAATATACTTTTTTATACATAAATTAAACCTTATTTTAATATTGTAGGTAATTCTAAGAGCATATCCTAGTGTTGACATCGAGCGCTTGATTGAATGAAGTGTTCTCTCAAAGCATTGCGATAAGCTTTTGTAGGCTTGGCTTAATTGGAAACATGCAATGGATAACTCAAAGTGAATATGTACATGATTGCTTCATTGATTTATTTATTCATTCGTTGTTAAAATATTGAAACAATCGCCTTACAATAAATATTTTTAGAAAGCTATTAATTAATTATCGAAAGTTAAAATTAATACGTAACTTATTTTAAAGAACATGACGGTATCTCGGATTACATTGGTCCATATGGAACTCCCAGTTCATTTATTTTTAATTAAGTAGCTTCTTATTTCTTAAAAGCGCTATCACAAATGATAAAATACGCAAACACATATGACATTAATATTACCAAGTTCGTAGCTGAAGGAGCATTTCTAGATAGTAAATTAATACAGTATTGTATTATATTATATTATATATATTATACCAAATATTGTATTATATTATATTATAATATAGAGTTATTTTATATATTTACACAGATGATTATATATCTAATTTATATTAAAATACTTAACTGCTATTTAATAACATTTTTTAAATATTAAAGGGATTGCTTATTACGATGGAAAGTTAAACCTTATTACAATTGACTGAAAAAACCATATTACAAAAATGCCATTGTGTTTTTACGAATCAGTATATTTAAAAATATATATATTGGCAATATTTTGATATTGCTAGAATACTTATTTATTATTTCAAATGAGCTAATAACGCTTATGGTAGGAAAATCTTTCACCTTACTGAATCTGATTGAGCTATTGCTTATTTAAAATACAGAATAACGTTATAAGACAAAGTTTTGACTTTCTACCTTAAGTATGGATTTCTGCAAACTAACGCCTGACTCTATTAATCAAACAGTGTACATCACGGAGACAATTAAATATTACTATAATATAAATTTGTAATAGACATATGGTCTATTGAACATAAAAATTAAATATAAGTGGTAATAAAAATTAAAGGTAGCGTAATGACTTCGAAATCTTCTCATCTATACAACAAAATAAAAATATATAAACTATCCTCGTATTAGTATTATGAATATTTCAGAAGATAAAATAAAAAATATATTACTATGCCAAATTAAATTACTATTATATTTAAATAAAGCTCTTTGTAGAGGCATTGGATTGTTTTAAGAAATGCTTTCACTATTGTTCGAAAATTTAACACAACAGTTCTTTTCAATTTTTACTTTGTGCATCCCGAATATAAAGGAAGTTATTATTGGCTTTTCTTGTTTTTTCCACCTCCACTCACAATTTTCAATAATCTTACAGCGGGGGCTTCAAAGGCAAGCGAAATTGCGAAAGACGCTAAAAACGCCATCACTGCGTAACCGGCATATATAGTAAGCTGTAAAAATATATAAGGGTAAAACATTTAGGAACATATTAAACATATATTAACGATTGCAAAGAAAAGTAAAGGTAAAGAGAGCCACGTATTTATTTACTTCTGCCGTCGCCATTTGATTTGACAGAATTAAAGTATATTATTTATTTGTTATGCCTATATTACTATGTCGTGTGGAGAAAATGCAGTAGATGAGCAGCAGCGTTTACCTGAGTAACAAAACCGGTCTGTGATCCCCAATTCGCCCGTGAAGTGTAGGATTATGGCAAGCCTCTTTAATTTGTAGGGAGGCCGAAGTATTTTTTTATGTAATAGGAAGGCAAACGAGGAATATGTCACTTGATCCAAAGCAATCAATGCCGCCCATAAACATTCGCAGTGCTGTAGGCATTGCAGAAGCGGCCTTTAAGCCTATTTCGGTTGTATTGATGATGATGATACCTTTTATTCGTATTGATTTTTTAAATTTTAAAAATTTATAAATGCGTAATTGTATTTTTAATGATGATTAATAATAGCAGTACGTGTACAACCTACGATTTCAAAAATAATTTTCGACTTCCAAAAATTCAAAATGTGATTACACATATCAAAGAAGTTCTCTGTCATCGTAAAAGAATCTTACCACAATAGAATTCTGTAAGTGCAAGGGACCGTCCATCAAGAAAGACGTGTACATCATAATGGTAGGATGTACAAGATAGGCGCAGTAAGTGAGTCGACTCAGGGGCAGGAAACCGCGGTAGGACAGCATTGAGTTCACCAGTCCTCCATAGCCGCAGCAACAAGATATAGCTATCCACGCCAGCGCGATTCCCCAACCTTGAACCACAAACATTGTACGAAACATTTTAGTATTTTACAATTACGCACATAAGATACTTGGTATTAACGAATAAAGAAAATGATATAATATATTTCGGAATGAAAAAAATTCGCCTGAGAACCAAAGCCACCAAAATAGCCCTTCGAATTGGTAATGGGCTAGTCACATTTCTCAGAGAACCGACAATCTATGGATTAAACGAATGCTAGAGTGGATGATTAAATAAATAAATAACTGACTTACCCGTGTGTCCAATGCTGACGTAGAATGCCGTGGGCCACACTTCGAAGTAACCGTCCACCATGCCGAAAATTAAGCTCCCCATAATAGCCAAAGAGCACGGCCAACCCACAGCCACTAACCAATATGGCATCTTAACCTGACACTTCGTTTTATGTAAATACCAGCCAACCATCATACCTTAAAAATAAATGACTTTATTATTATTTAAAAGTAAGAGAAGGTACATGAAAAAAGAGTAGACCTGTTTATTATCGCTTTATAGTATTTCGTGTGCCATACATAAAAAAGTAATAATATATAGTGATAAAAATAGAAATAGCATAATGAGATAAACCATAATAATTGATCGGTATAATTAAAGTACATTTTTTCAAATTCTTCTTAGGTAAGTTAGACAAGCGATTACATTTCATAATAAAAATGGGATTTATTGTAATAAAAACTTTTGATAACTATTTAGTTCAGTCATCTAATTCAATCACAAATACATTTCACCTGTTCACCACCGTCATCATGTCTTGAAAGAGATTATACCAAATATTTTTAATAGGCATTAATATTTATATAATGATAAATAACTGTATAATGATAAAAAACTGGAATCTTTTATATTTTCCAAATAAATTATTGTATATATTAATGTATTCTATAGATATATATTAAATTTTAAAATACTAAAGACAAATACAGATCGGTTAAACATTTCCATTTAATAAAAACATTCACAACTTTATGTAAAGGATCTACGGAGTAGTAAAATGGAATGCTTATCATTTTCATGTGTTTTATTTGTGGTCAAAGGAAATTGATCTTACCAACTAAGTAGGGGCCGATCCGTGACCAAGGCTTGTCGTAAAGAGGATCGAACATTTCAAAGGGCTCTTGAATTCGAGCTTTATATTGGTACCAAACTGATATATAGATAGTAGTTGCCCATGAACTCGCCAACAACATCAGGAGTGATATCATGGCAAATTTTACATGTCTGTGAAACATATAGATTGTTATTAATTTTTTATCTCCTATAAATTAAATTAACGATTATGTGAACAAAAAATACTTACTTAATCGAAATCAATAGCAAAATGATTCCCACGACGTAAAACTGAGTATCATTAGCCATGTACCAGGACCAAACCATACACATCTCCCTCTGAGGATAAAGGTTGTTGATATAGAGTAAATTGCGCCACCAGAATAGGTCGCACGTGATGTGATCGTAAATAGCAGGTTCGAATACAGTGTGATCATGTGTGTAACGAAGCGCTAACTCATTTAGACCAATAACAAAGGCATACGCTGGAGTAAGTCGAACTATTCGGTATAAGAACAAAAGGAAAAATGATTTGACCATTTTCAACATTTCACCTTTCGTATACACTGTACTCGTAGGTTTGTCGAGGAGATCCTCGTAAAACGATTGTTGGCTTATCACGGACACCGATAAAGTGGAATTTGTGAAGCCGTTCGTATTTTTGTTAATGTCCACGTCCGATTTTTGCTTCTCCTTTGCGATTTGTTTTGCAGATGCTTTTTCTTCACTTCTAAGGAAAAGGACAGTTACCAGGAGCCCACTGGAAATTACCAAATATATTTTATAGATGTTGTTAAGAGTTTAAAACTGTGCATTGGAATGTTTATAATCTTATGAGCATTTTCAATTTTACAATAATCAAATAAGTCCCTATAAAAACGTTTAAGCTCTGTCAGATGACGAAACAACTTTATTAGATATATAGATTTGTTTACAACGTATATAGCTAACTTCAATTGATAATACTTTTGGTACATATTTAATCGTTTATTTTATTTTAATCTGTTTATTTTAATTGTTTTCATACAATATACAGGGCCATATACGAGGCTAGTGATAATGAGATAAAAAAGATAATTTTTATTCATAATGACTATTATTCTTAATTTACAACTTAATTACAATTATTAATTTAACATACTAATAACACTGTACATGCAAATTGTTCATAATAAATCAAAAAATCAAATATCGATAATTACCCAATGAAGAAAAACGTATCAACGCAATAGGACGCGTTACCGACTGATTGGTACAAAAAGTTGCGCTCTGTTACGACCCTCATGGTTTTGTTATCTGCGATATACCATACAGTTAGGTACGTGTGAACCATTATAACCCATATCACCGACATGAACCTGAAAGAAAATTAGATTTTAATACACAGTAATAAAGAAGTTATGGTTAATGTATATAGTGTAAGACGAACCTCATTCCGTGAAGGCATGTAAGAGCACCATCACTTTGCGGCTGAGTACCAAGGATAGCTCGTCCGTTTGAGAGAATTGAGAAAGACAACAGGACTTCGGACCAAATACCTGAAGAAAATTATCAAAATTTAAAATTACACTGCCAACTCGTATACTCGTATATGTAGTCCTGTATATATATATATATATATATATATATATATATATATATATATATATATATATATATATATATATATATATATATATATATATATATATATATATATAATATATATAATATATAAAATTAACTATAATTTATTCTTATAATTAGATATATAATATATTGCTTACCACAACTTTCTCGACGTAATTCCTTATCCTGTTCATCTGCTGTTATTTCTTCGGGTTGAGGTAAATTATTAGTGGACTGTAAATAAATTTATATTAATTTGGTGTTGACGATTAATAAGGATATTGCATATTCTAAAGAAAAAAGTTATTTTTTCCTACAAATGAAGAAGAAACTTGTGAAAAGCGATATATAATCATGAAATTGAATGACATATCCGTGTATTAATATAAGTAATATTATCATCATTATCTTTATAGTCCTTGCCCTTAGCAAGACAGAAAAATCTCTCAAGCTGAGAGGACTTGCTCATAATTGCCACGTTGGACGAAGCAAATTGAAGAAATATTAAAACGCTATCCCGCGTCGCCAACGCTGTTTCTCTTCAAAGGGCTCGTCGCTCAGTGTACCTTTCATAAACGTATTTCTCTAGTTAACTGTTGTGCTACATGGTCAGAATCCTCGGCCTCCATGGCCTCGCTAGCCACTTTGACTTGAAATTTCTAACCATAATGATATCGTCGCCAAATTTCGTCTGCTGACGGCGGTGACCAGCTAACCGAAGTTGCTTAGGATTTCTTCGGAACGCTGATTGCCAACTGTGTATCAGTCGCATAAGTATAGACAAGTGAACGAAAGTACCAACAGATGTTTTATTGTTGTTGTTTCGCTGAGCCACTTCCAGGTCACGTAGTTCCGTGGCCCTCCGGTACCGCCGCTCCAGGTAGCCCTCATAGAAAGACGCCACCAACATCCACAGAGCAACTATCAATGTCGCTGTCCTAAAAAGTAAAAAAAAATAGTTTAATTTTGGGTACTATTGTATTCGTATTAGTACAAAATTTTATTTTTATGATACCGATGGGCATGGATGTCTTTGTATGGGAGGGATGAATTGTCAGTTTGTAGTCTATAAATATATCTGCAACTCCAAGGATATACTGAAAATGGTAGCCTACATAAGTTGTGAATATAGAATGGGAAAACTGAAGTAAGGGAAGGGAAACGCATCCGTAGTGTCATCAGGTCACATGCTTGCTCCTACCAAAATGTATGTTTTTTTTAAACTTTAATTTAAGTTTAAAAAAAAAGCAAATCTGCAATTGGCAGGAGGTTGCATAACCTCCTGGACAGGGCACGGTGGCGTAAGATCTGTTCGGAGGCCAAGATCCTTTTTGGGTCGCTGCGCCAACAAAGTTATTTTTTTTAACTTAAGTTTTATTATATTGAATTACAGATCATCACAATGAGAGCATTAATACAACTTGTTTCCACGTTGGGATTTTTCAGAATATGTTGGCATTAGTTAAATTGAGTTAGTTATATATTTACTTGCTCTCTCTTTTAATTTGCATAGCACAGATTTATCACCGCTCAGCTGCGAAGATGGAATTTACCGCAGTCGAATTATTGTTGAATCGAGTGCAAGCGACATGCGCCTTTGAAATTGGTTTACATGAGGGTTTGTAATATGGATTTAATTTAACAGTACCCCAGTATATGTAGTTTTATATCGGCGAAAATGTTGTATGGGCCTGGCACCGGCCTTACGTAGAGCGTTCGGAATGATGCGACAAGCCCCACGGCGGACGCGCGAGCTTCTGCTACCACTTCAGAGGCTCTCAGCAGGAACTCCATCGTCGTCGCGTTGCATGACGACGGCACACACTGACCGACCAGCATCAACCTACTCTGCATTACAAATAACAACACGCTCAAATGGATGTGATTGATGTTCCAACAGTAGTATGTATGTATTTTAGCTGTAATGTGTTTTATAAAAGTTAAAACATTATATTATATGTACAGATTTTACTTCTAGAGCAATATTGTTGTACCACACACTAATATCAACTGTGTAGATGGTCTGATTAATTTGAAAGAATCAGATTCTGGCGAGGGTTAAAAATAACTTCATATTATTAAAATTATTCTGTTATGTTTGTCTCTTGTGTGCACTAAAAATGTCTCTATTTATTTATCTAGCTAAAAGTATTTGATAACATAAGGAATGTAATATGAAATAAAAAAAAACTTATTTCATTACTCTAGCTGCAATATTAAACATCCCGGCGAACTTGGGAGCAATTTTTCATTAAAATTGAGTGTAAATATCAATAAGTTATTTATAGCGCTTTATTCTAGGACCTGAAAATATTGTTATTAATATTTACGCATTTTTTTGGGTGATTTTTTATATTACAGATTTTTATTATATTACAGTTATTATTTTAAAGCTGATAAGTTGTAAAATAAAAAGCAGCAAAATATAAACCACGAGTGGTGTACACATTTTTAAGGATAAAAGTTGTTTGTTTAGTAATGATGTTTTCCTTACTGCAGAGTACGTGAAAATTCTTATTCAAAATGAGCCGTTTCTAGGTACTTTGTTTGCGCTCATAAAGGTCTTAGCCCGGAAAGATTATTCAATTTTGACTACGACGTCTCATTTTTATTCAGAGAAGAAAGTAGTCTAAATGAATTTCAGGTGTTCCAACGATAAGTTGGAAACGAATTAATTTTTTGTTACCATGTAAATAAGTCTTTAATAAGAGAAAAAGGCATTTATTTCAATAATTAAAGACAGATTTTAAATTTATTTTATTCATTTGACGACTGAAAATGCAGTAGTGAAGTAATTCTTTGCTGTATCAACTATCATCATCAGGCCGATGGAGTCTGCGATTTGCGCAGATTCCCAATTATATTCTACTAGCCCGCGGGCTTTCAGCCCGCGGGCCCTGAATACGATAAAGCTGTTAAAGCCAATAGGCTACCAGCATTAACATCTTCGAATCAATCATCAACTATCATGTGTTTGATTCCCAGAACAGGTATTTATTTTGAGTTATGTCTTTTCATATTAATAGAAATATAAGCAATAAAAAACCCTATTAGAAAATCAATAAACAAACTTATCTAGTAAATATGAGTTCTTTTTATCCATAAATATAGAAGTTGACTTTAGTACCTGATACCTATCGAATTCTAAGATAATTATAAATCATCCTGGAATCAATTGGTCAACTCCTTTAGAAGTTTCACAATTACAACAGACTTACCAATTGCTATAGGTATCTAAGAATGTGTATAAAAATATCGGTTTTTGGTCTATTTATATAAATTACTACGAACTTTTATGTGGGTCATTATTTACACAAGTACTAATACAATACATTATGTTTCACCGTAATGGCAGCGAAGTTGCTATTTTGTTGGTAGCAATTAACAAGGCAGGTAATAAAAGCTCTTTTATTACGGGCTTCTGTAATAAAACGTAAACATTGTGTCTAATATGAAATACGTTCCTACTTAATATACCAATCGTTTGTTTTGATACAAATGCCACATATCAATGAATAAAAACAGTGTTTTCTTTTTAAAAGAACTTCTATATTTGGTTAAGAGCCAGCCAGTCAGGGGTACCCTTAACCGGCGGGCTTGCACGAAGAGAGTGATGGGTGTGGAGGAAACAAGAAAAGTATTCCGAGATTGTAACAGATGGAGTTGTGTGGTTTCTTCCGACCCCTAGGGGAAACAGGCGTGACGATATGTACATAACGTATGCATATTTAGTTAAAGTTGACGCAGATTAATGGAATCCAGCCGTATTTTTTGGAATCATAATTAATTAACTTTATTAATTTTCTAGTATTTACTTGCATAAAAAATGTTTCTAGTATTTACTTGCATAAAAAATTGGTCTTGCATAAAAATCTATAAAAAATGGGTATTTACTATGATGCAATGAATATTATTTAAATGAACCCATCACAAATACAATAAATATACATTTATCGTTTCTTGTTTAAAAAAGGAGGGGATACCGAAAGTTGATGTTCAGAAAAAATGAAAGAGAAAATTAAAATTACATAAGTAAAGATATTTTGTATTATTGTGTTTCAATTAAAAATGTATAACATTGCTATATTACTATTTTTTCTTGCACTCTAAAAACCACTTATACATGAATATATATAGTTTGTGCATTTTTATGAAGAACAAAAATTGTTTCTCAGTGTGTTTAAATACAGTAACTAAGAAGTAACTTCTTTAATTTGTAGTTTCTAGTACGCAGGTATTGTTTAGTTTTGGTGTTGATGAACATTCATTGCAATAAAAAACGGGCGGTTTTGATTTTTCTACGTAATTGGTAATAATTTAGTTCTAAAGAGTAAAGAGTTCTAGGTTTTAATAGCCAAACTATAAAGAGTCTGGGTATGAAAAATGTTAATTCCAAATTCGAACCTTATGAAAAAAATTAAAAAATAATTCCTTTTTTAGTTTGTGACTTTTTACTTACTTTTCGCGGGTTTGTTGTTAGAAGGTTATCAGGCAACTAAAACTAACTTCTTGTTATTTTTAGTAGAATAATTTATGTTTGTCGTATCATCCTGCCTTATTGTGACTTAAAACAGATATCTTTGTATCTATTGTAATGGCAGAAAAAGCAATAAGAACTAGTTAAATTATAACGCTGCTGGAAGAGGGGTGTCATCTGTTACGTCTCACAGTGGTTAAACGTGAGGTACTCAACCGTCCAAAGAACCTGGACTCGATACCAAGAGACAGATTCCTTTTAGAGAAGGCAAGGTTCTGGGAAAAAATGTTGCAACAACCACGAGACGACTGCTTTTTAGTGAAACAGGCGAGGAACCGCAAATGCAGTTACATAAACCTCAAAAGAAACCTTAAACAGGTACGAGGAGCACTAGTTAGTCTATGAACTGTGTGAAGGAGATTTTTTAGCAGCTGATTTACGCAGTTGATGACCAGCATAGGCCCCCAACTTAATCCATGAGCACCGGATTGTTCGATTGAGGTTCGCTAAAAATTGCCTATCTTGGACACTAGGTAACTGGAGTGGCGTACTCTTGGCCGATGAGGCTCGAATTTCTCTGCATGATGAGGTCCGACGTCGGCGAGTGTTTCGAAGACCAGGGAAACGCTAAGCTGATGTTTTGAAGAAATCACCCCCTATGGTGGAAGACCTGTTATGTTTTTAACCGGTGTAACTTTCAACTATCGTACCGAGATAGTTTTCATTGAAAATGGCTCACTAAATGCGTAAGGGTACATGACATAAATAAATTTGTCAACATACACAATCCGCACTAACAGTAATTGTCGCACTAAATATAATGCTCGGGCCCACCGTTCTAACGATGTAGATGCTCATATGCAAGAGGTCAGGCCCTCCTTAAAAGGCGAGTACGAACCGTCCAACCACCTCCACAAATCATCAGGGAGCAAGTGGGAACACATTCCACAGGACACCATGTTGGTACAAAGCTTGGTGGAAAGCATGCCAAGACGATTACATGCCGTAATTGCTGCAAGGGGAGGTCATAGACGTTACTAATTTTTATTTTTTTTAATGTCTTTTTTTACCATACCGTAGTACCATAGTACCATATTCATAGCCTTAATTTCACTATACCCATACAAATGCCCATTTTCACACGGATTTCTTTTTTCATTGACTTAAACACCAATTCTAGTATTAAAATGTTAAAAAAATAAATAAAAAAAGCGATTTCTAGTCATCTAAGCTAATGACAAACTAAAAATATTATTCATTGAAAAGCCAATGATTGTAAGGTGCCCGTTTTTTTGCAAAGGAGTATATATGTATGTATATGTATGTATATATATATATATATATATATATATATATATATCAATATCAAAATTAATTATTTATTTTTTATTCGGTTGCAGTCACACTTTAAATAGTTTATCATAGGCACCTTCGCCGAGGTTTTTAAATTAGTACAACTGTTTTAAAATAGATCGCATACGAGTTATAAGTAGTTTAAATATTAGGTAGTGTATACATTGATAAACGTATTATTTACGTATAAAAACTTTTTATTTGAATATAATAAAACCTTTTATATTATATTACTCCTATTTATATTCGTAATTTTAAAACTTGAAATAAAAATAAATAAATTGTTTTATAAAAATAATAACATTCGATCTACTGACGTCTCGGATGTTAAATATCGCCTTTCATTGTAAATAATATAAAATGTACTGTCACGTTATAGTAGTTAAGAACAGTTCATATATTTTCTTTATATGAGAACAAAGAAAATCTCTATTTTTCTATAATTATCATTTCAACGCATATCGGGTAACAGCTAATTTTATATAAAAATTAAGGAAAAATGGATGTTTTACCTGAGAAAGGTGGTCGCCGTCCACTGTTAAATTAATCTTAGCCACGTAGAAGGTTGTTTCGAAGGGTGGTGTCTGTTCATAGTACTTTTTCAGCTGCAGATCGTGGCATGCATTTTGTGAACCCAGCCAGTACTCGTTCCCGAAAAGAACGTTGGGACTGTATTGTCCTGATGCATCGAATACTGCAATTGTAATATACTTCAGTTTAGTTATGTTACCCTTATTGATACATCATATTTAAGGTATTATTGTTATGTGTATTTATCTTTTATTAAAATATAAATCCCCCGCATGACTAACCGATTAGCATATTGCTAAATCCATTTAAGTTATTATGATCTTAACAAGATTTTCATTTAGTTGAAGTAATTCATTTTTGATTAGATCAAATGTCGTTGGACGCCACTGAGACAGTCTACTGTTATGACTGAATGATGACGATGAACAACAACAATAATATTCTAAATAGAAGATCTGCTAACATAGAAGCATAAAATTTTTAAATTTTACTAAAATATATAGTAATATAATTTTACAAGTATGTAGTATTTAAGAACATTATTGAAGAATCTTTTATCAATTTTCATATTATATAATTTCTTTGTACCTTAAGTGATGTCTGTGATCAAATCGTCCTTTTTTGAAGACGCCTCCGTTCAGCAGATGAAGATGTTGATTAAATAAATAAAGTATATAAATATATGACTAATATAATATACTTTTTATTTGAATATATTAAAACCTTTTATATTGCTTACTTCGTACTTCTAAGTAATTTTAAAATTTAAAATAAAAAAGAAAACGTTTTATACAAACAAAAAAGATTAGTTCACCTGACGTCTTTCGATAGATATGGGCACCCGTCGGGCATAATAAATTGAGATTGAATATAAAATGTAAATTGATAAAGTATGAATAAGATGTACAGTGAAGAAAAACTAATTTCACTTCAAAGAAATTTCAATTACATCGAACATAAACCCCCTAAAGATCCCATGTGACGGTATCACCGAAGCAGTACCGTAGGCACGCTACAGTGCCTAAATAAATTATGAAAGAAGTCCAGTTAATAACACAATAACGAATAAAGTAGAAGTGGCCAAACGGAATGACAGTAATGCGGAGATCAGAGTCCATTTACTATCTAACTTTATCCATCGTATATTTATTAGATAATACAAATTGCTGAATTCAATGTTCTGTATAGTTATAAATGAACAAATTTCAATAATGTTATTTTCGAAAAGTTTTTACTTGACTCTTAGATTTCAGTCCTTTTTTATGGAAAAAGTAGATAATCGAGCGAACGACTATTACATTCAGGCATTCACATTTCCAACATTAAGAAAAATATATTTGGCTAAAAATTACATAGGTTTGTGTAAGTACGGTAAACTATAGTAAAACTAGTAAGATAAACAAAAGACTTCTTATTAAACAATCTCTTAAAATATTTTTTGTAGAAGATTTAGGCAAACGAGGCAGTGTATCACTTGATGATAAGTAAATAATGCTCATGGACATCTACTTCAGCAAGAGCACTCCAAATGCAATCCTTATCTCAGGGGAACAAGGAAGTAAAGAAGGATAGGACCTTGCACTCACAGTACGAAACGCGAAAATATGATGCTACCACTTAACGTCCATATTCCGTATGATAATGTAAGTCCAATCAAATGTATTTACGATGCTACGCTGTATGAACAAGAGACGGTACTTAGAAAATGGTTACAAGGTAGGAATCATTGGAAGGTCATGTTTTTACATTGCAAAATACAGATAATTAAAATAATTCGTATTATATAAAAGCATAAGGTCAAATACATTTTAAATAAGCTTCTTAGTTAATTTAAAGGCTAAAAGTTAATTCGAAGTTTTAAAATAACAAAATTAAAACCTGAAATAATATAAAAGCGTAGATATTGCTAAAAATAATAACATTATCTACGGATTATTTTAATTAAAGGTGAATACAGGATCTCTGACGAAAAATCATATCAAATTTTCCGACAGGACTAATCTAAAAAAATTGTACGAATTCAAATAGAACGTCTATATAACATAAATGTAACCCACCCGTCGTTGTTGTTGAATGCTAGCGAAACACCTACACAAATAATCATAAATAATAGAACTGCGGATAATATTTCTGGAAAATCCAGCCCCTCTGAGAGACCTCCAAGTGAGTAAACCTGAAACTAGCTGACGTTAATTTTCTGTCAACCTAAAATTTACGAACGAACTATTTACGAATAACAACGAAAAATTTACGAATAAAAGACACATGCGGTATTATAACTAAGAGCATATGAATATTGCTAACCTTCGTCAGTGATACTTTACCATAAACATAGCGATTATCTCCTGAGCATGACTGTCCGTTATTAAAAATTTGATGGTTAATCGTATTTTAAACATTCTAAATTTACGGTCAAGGTGAAACACAGTAAATAAATAAATATGCGTAATTTGTATACCCAGTAAGGTAAACTTATGTATCTTTGTATTCATTCAATCTGAGCAATAAAATGGGGTGTCAATCAATACAGTGATAATAGCCTACTGTTGGACAATGGATGTTATCCCCACGCTTGGCCAGCTATCAGGGATTGTAGATTGATCCTCAAGACCGATCCCAATGGAGAAGCAATGTGGACGCCCTCTGCCCCAACTCGGGGATATAGGACCATAAGAAGAAACGCTGTTGCTTGTCTATTAATATTTGCTCCCATGGTCGGCCACGAGACCCAATGAAGTAGTGGAGGTAGCCTTATTGTATACCACAATTTACATAGCAATGGAATTAATTGACATAGAAAAAAGAAACTACATATATTTTAATCTCAATTGTTAACTCCACTACGGTGATAAGTATTTTATTTACAGATGCTCTGACGATCGGCTTATAATTAATAACTATACCATAATAAAAGTTACGCATAAATTATCGCAGATCAGCCTCATTACCGCTACGAATATAAATGACTGTTTAGCTCAGTGGATAAACAGCTACCTTCTGATCCAGAAGTTCTGCGTTCAAATCCTTCCAGACACGATAATTTATATAAAAAATAAAAAGAGATAGTAACCTAAATTATTACATTATTGTGTGTTGCATTCATTATTAATTTAAGAAGAAAAATTAGATAAAAATCAATTTAATTAAAAAAGTAGTTGTTTCATTGGATAAAAGACAATTTGAATGCCTTCTAAATTAAACAAAATAAGCAAAAAATATTTCCATCTGTATATATATTGTATAAAGGTGGTAGGTGTTTTAGCTATTATTTCTTATCATTTTTCATTACTTTTTGTATACTTCTTTCTTATTCTTTTTATATGTGCTTATTTTTCTTCTTTCCTATTCTTTACTTTTTCTCTTATCCATTTTTGTTTTGCGGTATCCCCACATAAATATGATATTCAAGAGTCGAGCATATGTGTCCTCAAAAGGCCGGCAACGTGTAGGAAACGCCTCAGGCGGCGGTGATCACTTACCACCAGGTGACCCACATGCTCATGCTTTCTCTCTTATAAAAAAAACTTCTCCTCTTATTTGTTTCATAATACACCAATTAAGTGTTAGTCAAGAGTCGTGGTCGGCGCGGCGTGTCGCGCGGTGTCATGGCCGAACGACGTCCCACATAGCGGTCAACCCAACATTCGAATGTAACATTTTCCGCCTTTAGTACAAAACAATTGAGTGACCTTTAGATAAAATTTACGTCACTATTACATACACTTTTGGTTAAGTTTATTCATAATGAAGATACTCGTATATTGCATTGTGTAAAAAAAAGGTTGTGTGCGGCATTTTTTTTGCAATATCTTGAGCCTTAATTAAAAGTAAAAGTTTATATTAAGCATTTATGATGTGTCATTTAAACAAGAAATGGTGTAAACAAACCTTTAATGTAATAATAACGAAAGTATAAGTTATTAAATTATTATAACCAACTGTCGACATTTGTCGACGCCTTTTATATATATATATATATATATATATATATATATATATATATATATATATATATATATATATATATATATATATATATATATATATATATATATATATAAAGGTTATTTTCTGATTATTCGGATTTCTGATGATTCTGATATTTCGGATCTCTTACCGTTTCCTGTCTGTATTTTCCTATGGCTCCTAAAGTTGGTTAAGTTTTCAAGATGACCTCGAAAAAAAGTTATATAAACAAAAATAGGTTTTCATGTTGTTATCACCGTAACCATCGAAAAGGATAATAACAATCTTTTCTAAATAGAAACGATTTGTCTAATTTTCATCATGTTCTGCAAGTGGACTGTATATATATACACATTATATAACTATATATATATATATATATATATATATATATATATATATATATATATATATATATATATATATATATATATATATATATATATATATATATATATATATATATGTCTGTGTGTGTGTGTGTGTATACAAACACACACATATGTCAGTAATTATCTCTTTTTAAGTTAGGTTGGTAAACCTGTTCGATTTTAGAACAATGATAATGTAGTACCAAACGTCCAATCAAGTAGTAAATCTCCGTAACGACGCTGTTAGTGCAATGCTCATGGCATATAACGATTATTACGTAACAGACGGCCAGTATGGTACGACATAGCCTGTCGTTTGACCTGAGCTCTACGCACCGACATGATCAAGGTGAAAGTTGGATGTGTTACAAAGAAATAGCTATAAATTGTTTACGGGATATATTTTTATAATATAGTACATACAATGTTAATACTTTAAGATATTGCCTCATACGGGCAATTCCTTCGGGATAACGGATTAAATCAAGCGTTCCTATAACTAAACTTTAAATAACACGAAGAAACACCCACGGGTTTTTAGTCGGTATAAGAAGTCTTACTCGACCCTACAGCCAGGCTGTGGGGTTTAATTATAAATGATTTCCTGTGTGTTAAAAAGAAAAAGGAAAAATCAGTTGGCTTTGCGGTCATCAACTCTATGAACGATCTTTGTCACACCTGGAGTTTATTGTTTTAGCACTTTAAATTTATGCATGTGCTACAACAAAGGTTAATTTTCATATCTTTCATATCACTCGATGTTACAGATGCTCTGACGATCGGCTCGGATCGATGTTACGTTTTGATGATTTCAAACCTCCCCTTGTGACGCAATTTATGGATGGCCCCTAAGGAAGAATTCAGACGAGAGAGTGCTTTTTGTGTTCGCACAAATATATATCACGCGTAATTGAAACTTCTAGGAATTCCTATGGGAATAGGTCACCGCTGCTGAATCGCCTTTTTTACGATTACTTGATATATTTGAGTCGTGAAATGTTCAAAAATAGTTTTCATTAAATAACATTTGAAACTTTGAGTATCGTTTTGAAATATAACAATGTGTAAACATTATGTAAATACATTAACATATGAATATTAAACGCACACATTTTACGTAAAGAACGACCCAAATGGCGCAGTGACGAAATGTTTGCTTTGTCACCCGAAAGTAGTTCGATTCCCGCATCAAAATAAATAGTGGTATGGCCTACAGTTATTTATTCTAAATCTATTTGCTAGATTCGATCGATGTTAATGTTGGTAACCTATTGTCTTTTATAGATTTAACGAATTCTGCGCCTATAGATCTTTGTTTGTGTTGTGTATTTCTGTAATTATGTTCGATATATGACATAGGGAAAATTATCTGGGATTATTAGTGTAAAATATTAAAAAAAAAGCAGTCTCTCTCTCTATATTATGTAATCGACAGACCAAAAACTTATAATAAGTATGATTTTAATTATTTACTCAATTCAACCAATTAAAAAAATATAATTAATGCGGATTGGATAACCATATACGGAATAAATATCTGTAGGTATGTATATCTGTTGTTTTAAATGTATTTATCCCGATTCAGGAAACGAACCCACGATCATTGACTCCGTAAGCGGGAGCCTCGGCATTGAGCCAATTAGTTGTCGTAAATATAGTAAAAATATAATGCGATATATTTTATTTTATAGCTCCAATTGCAATACATGTAAGTTTGGGACTCTTATCTACCTAAAACATTTATTTTCAAATATTTCAATATTACCACTGTGAAAATAAAATCATCATACATTAGAGAATATTAATCTTACATTAAAAGCAATCTCTAAACAGTTGCCAATGATACTAATGTGCAAATTTAATTACTAATTAGAGAGTGAAGAATAAAATTTAAATTTTGGCAAAGTATGTGTATAAATTTATTAAAAGACAAGGTGCATTTCTCCTTGATCTTGTTTTTAAGTACTCTTTGAATTATAATATCTATGAAGCTATAATATAAATGAACGAATATGGGTTTATGGTAAACTCCGTGGCTCATAAACGTCTGTATCACCAAGATCATTTCAAATGCGTTTTAGAAAAAAAGTAAAGTAAGAGTTAGATCTATGTATCTCTACATTTAACGGTACAAAACACATTTACACAATAAAGTGCTACCTCTTAATGATGACATTTTGTGAGGTTGTGGTAATTCTACGGTCTGCGGATGGCTCTATCACTATTTAATTATTTAATTCTTATTTATTTTTAGAGAACAGATGTTTTTTAATTGATTATTTTTTTTTGAGTTTAAGTAATTGTTAACTAGAGTGTAAATAAAAAGGAAATAACATTTATGCTGGTACACATTTGAATACTTTCGTAATAAATAAAAATATGTCAGTGGCAGAACAAGCGATGCGTGTGGATGAAATGAATTGCTCGCTTTCACGGATTACTTATGAAATTTGCGATTTACACAGTGTGAGTACTTTGCGCAAGCACGAGTGTAAGCGCAGCGCGGTGCGGTGGTCGCGCATTACGTCACAGCCGAGTGCGCAGGCGCATGTTGCCTCACGGCATTTAGTGGATGGACGTTTTATACATATATTTTTCTTTACCGACTGACATTTTTTTCTTATTTACAAAAAATTGTGTTTCTGTTCCCTATGCGTTCGTTAATATAGCTATTATTATTATTAGCACATGCGTGAAGTGTTCTGGCATAATGCCAATGGAGTCACTGGTCGTGGATTCAATTCCCGCATCGGGATAAATGTTTACGTATGACCTATACAGGTATATATTTTGCTACTTTCTACATAAGCAAGCACATGAAGTAACGGAAACAAATTCTTTTTACTTATATTTTAAATGTCTACATCACTGCTACATTAAGAAGTCTTTTTAAAATATATCAGTATTTATTTAATGTCTTTATAAATTATTGAATATTTTTGCATCCCTTCTTAAGATCACTCCATCTTTCAACATAGAATTTATAATCTGTAATGTAGATTAATAGTGACATATAATAGAATAGATTAATAGTGAGTTCTAAACTAGCTCTTTAAAAGTAACATGCTGTCACGTAACAGTTACTATAAGCGTAAGCGAGTTAGATCTTGCGAAAGCGTTTTAGAAATTTAGTTTTATAGGCTCATATATGTTAAACCGGGTGGAGAACATTTAGCAGATAAATTACAAAGCAAACACGAGTGAGCTCTCTATATGTATTTGTGTTGCCGGTGACGAAATTCACATTTTGTCTGTTCTTAGCTAATTTAAGAAACTTCACGCGAGATAAACATATATGATTGCCACAATGAGAAACGTTAACTTTTTAAAATTCTAGACAACTGTTTATTGATAGTTTTGAACTGTTGGATTAAACAATTTTCCTATTAAACAGGTATTGACTTAATAAATACACTAGAAATATGTAGAAAAATGTCAGATGCAGTTATTTTTGTTCAATTTCTGGGGCTGGACATTAAACCACCATGTTTGTCCAGGGCGGTACATCCATCCTCGAAATAAACGCATGTAGTTCATACACACATATGTTTATCCCAATGCGGGTATTGAACCCGGCATCACTGACACTGAAAGTAGGAAAATAACTGCTTGTGTCAAATATACTGCGTCTATACTTGACAACCTAAATAGGTTGTCAAGTAATATAAACGCTATTGTTATTTGTTGTCAAATATACTGCGTCTATACTTGACAACCTAAATAGGTTGTCAAGTAATATAAATGCTATTGTTATTTGTTGTCAAATATACTGCGTCTATACTTGATAACCTAAATAGGTAGTCAAGTAATATAAACGCTGTTGTTATTTGTTGTCAAATATACTGCGTCTATACTTAATAACCTAAATAGGCTGTCAAGTATATAAACGCTATTGTTATTTGTTGTCAAATATACTGCGTCTATACTTAATAACCTAAAGAGGCTGTCAAGTAATATAAACGCTATTGTTATTTGTTGTCAAATATACTGCATCTATACTTGATAACCTAAATAGGTTTTCAAGTAATATAAACGTTATTGTTATTTGTTGTCAAATATACTATGTTTATACTTGACAACCTAAATAGGTTGTCAAGCAAAATAAAAGCTATTGTTATTTATTTTGATACAAAGAGTACATATTTGTATCAAAATAAATAGCAATAGAATTGACTTCACTTTAGCAGCAATTTATTTGTAGTTCTCCAAAGTGTTCAATTTACTTTCAAATATTTGTTACTTAGATGTTGTTTTTGTATATTTTGAAATAAAATCGATCCATCACTTTATGGTTTACTATTAGCACTAAATTATATGACTTATCTTTTACAGTAACATGTTATCATAATGCCATTAACTAAAGTAGTTTGTGTATATTGCACTTAAACAGCACTTGAAACAATCAATTTTAACGAAATATATGTAATGTATAATATGTTTCTTTGTCTGTGTATTTTATATATGGATTTATTCAATATTTCTTAATAATAATAGTAATTATAGTACATTCCTTTATAATTTATTTTCGTAATATTTACGAATTTCATCAATTATGGACCTGCCATAATTGACGAAATTCGTGAAGAAATTGTTGAAATTGACGAAGTTTATGAGGTTTCGGTGTCGCACATAATATAATACTTAACAGTCGAATTTGCACAAAAGACTTATGTAAGACATTTACAAATGTTATTTAAAATGTAAAAAGTACATAAAAATTTCAAAATAGTTCTTTAATACTATTTTTATAAGACTGCCAGTTCAGAGCGCTGTAAGAAAACTTCTCTTCAAGTCCGTTTGTGCCAAGTAACACTTTGGGAGCTGCACAAAATGAGCTTTTACTTAGTTCAATAATTAATGCCATCTGTCCTTGGATCATTAATGGTCTGTCCAAACAACGGGGTTTAGAAAAATATTGTCATTTGTTTTTGTACTTACTTTTCGAAGCCCACAGTCGACCTTCATTGAGCGCCGTTACGTATTCCTTAAAGTGAGCTACGCACTTCTGCGGTAGTGAATGGTTAGCGTTGAGAAGCTCAAGCCAGTCATGGTGGTCTACCAGCGCCTTCATCCAGGCCATGCGAGAGCCTCCCATCCTCACCTCGGGCGAATTCGAGTTCACATTACCACTAACAGCACTCACTAGCACTAATATTGTGGCGATAAACATCGTTTTACACATATTGAACAACTTTGAACACATTTCTAAATAACTTCTGTCATTTTTATAATTTCAACAAAAAGCACTTATGTGTTTCCGCTTCGTTTATTCATATACTCGCGTTCATTTTTATTAATATCTGGAACAATAGAAAAATTTTTAGAACAACAATTTTACAATCTAATTTGTGATAATACATCTTATGTTTGTTGCAAAACCAAATGTAAACTTTTATAATATGATATGTCGGTTCGTCCGTGGATTTACCATGCAGAGAACCACTTTTTGAGTAAAAACTTTGTAACTGAGCTCCGTTTGGTAAGTATTGTACAAGAAGCTTAACTCCTTTCCCCTTCGTTTACTTCTGTTTTCTCCTCTCATTATCCATATAATATATTCAGTTAGGTAACGCGTCTCTAGCGCCTTAGGTGATGCAGACAATAAGTAGTTGAAAGTACAAATTTTGTCCTTTCAACTATCAACTTTACGTGGTCTCCATTCAACATGCTGTACCATAATTATACTTGTGACGACCGACTTATGGTTGTATAACTATCCTTATAACGAAAATTGCCATAAATAGTCAGGCCAATGATAACAGCAGCGTGCCGAATGGGGCAAAAGAACCTTATAAGTAGAATTGTACTAGATGTATTTTATATTAAAAAGGACTTTACTACATTTTCGTAATGATTACTGTTTTGTGTATATATATTTCTTCTTTTTGTACTATCTTTTTATTTCACTGATAACTAGGGATTACTCACTGGATTAAAAAGAGATGAAAGAAAAGCGTTTTACTAGTGGATTCAGCTATGGGAATATGTGCTCAAAATCTCAGGGTGCAATTTGGGCTTATTATTATATGTAATTATACCTTAAATGAGTTCAAATGCACAAAAGGCAGTATCACGCGAATTCTCTACTAATAATTCCAAAAAAGCTACAGTGATAAAATGAGATGATGATGTGCTCATTTTATGAGAAATGGTCTATTGGATTTTATATTTTGTTGGTAAATTATAACTTTCATTCTGAAAGTTAACGTTTTAGATTAGATTAAATTAATTTTCTAAACTTTTGCTATTTTGAAAGTTATAAAATTGCAAATAAATTTTGCAGAAACATTTAACGTAATGAAAACATTACTTATTTTTTTTATTATCTTCGCTGAATTTATCTCTGTTATTTGTTATCATACTTTATATAGCCCTCCATTTTCTATGATTGGTACAGAGTAGTATAATTTTCAAACTTCTTTACAACACTCGCGTTAAAAGAGGGCGAAAGACAATGTTAATTTGCTGAAAATCCATTATTGCCTTTGACAATTTGCTTTCTCAAAGGAATAATAGCTCTAAAATAATGTTATTGATATCTAAAAAATTAAAGGTAAAAAGAAATTCATCACACAACTATATTATATCTCTCTCGGAAAGTGCTTGGTAAACGTATATGATTTATACTAATTATGCACCAATACCTTCTGTACTCTCTCTTTACCACTTATTATGAAACTTATCCCACGATTCATTACTTCCCACATACATAAACTCACCAATGATATAAAATCATTTTTTTATATCGTATCGATGTTGTTAACATCGTACGTCACTTAAACTTTGTACTTAACAAAGACGAAAATCAATAATTAAGAGAAAAAAAATTTATATGTATATGTAAAACTGTATCATGTAAACAATTTTGTATGTGCAGTCTTCTATATTCTGTTAAATAAAATATTATTAGTATTCCATTTATTTACATTTCTATCTTAATAACAATATTATTACTATAAAAATAAAGACTACAAAAATAAGATTATTAATAAGATCAAAACAGCCCTTATAGTCTACTGCTAGTCATTGACATCTTGAAAATTGAGAGGTATTGCCGCAATCCACGTGGATTAGGGATTGTAGGTTAGTTTTTGCTACTCAGGTAGATGCTGCAGCCCTTCTTTACTTGCTCCCAAAGTGACTTTATATCATATGCATTTGACAAAAATGAAGTAACCCTATTCTATGCGAGAATCACATAGTAGTAAGTTACTCAAGTCAAAAATCATGTTACAGGTTGGTGACAAAAGTTGGTGGTGGTAAAAAAAGCTTACGGAGAAAATGATGTTTAGCTTGCGATAAGCGAGTTCACACCAGTAGTTGCTCTGACAAGAGCCTAACAATTAACAACAAAATTGTAATAAAGCCAAGCACTTTCTAAAATGATCAAGGCGCGGAATTGGATTCTGGTTTTTTGTTCAAAATCGTGTCAATTTAGCAACTTTTGCAAAATAGTTTTCCTGATATCTCGTTATGTGTAAGTAACCGCGTTGTTCTCAAAACCGCGCCAGCATACCGTAAGGAAACCAGTCGCTTATGTAATGGAATACGTTTATGTACTCACGGCTGTCTTACGGCATTTACGATTCGACGAGTTATGGCACCGATGATAGATTACACATTTATTTAATTCAATCGTTTTACAATACGTTCATATATAGGCCATTACTCCTCCTTGTTACTCGAAAAAACATATAATATATTTTCAATAATTTAAAAAGCCAACAATATATACGCCTCTAACATGTGTCAATTTTCCGTAACTCGTTTAATTTTGAAACAATCAAATCCATCAATCAATGTAGCTATAATAGTTTACTGCTTTGGCATATCCTAAATATTGGAGGGTAATGTTATAATCCCCAAGGGTGGGTAGTCTCTAGACTAGTATTATATAGAATTACGAAGGTAGACGTTGAGTAATAAAAATCATCTAATGGTATTTACTCTCAAAGTCGTTTTCTACGACACTTCACTCACTCACAAAAAATGAGATGGGCCGATTATAAAAGACTTAAAATCACACCCTACGATTGAAAACTTATAATTCTCTAGTTGGTTGATGAAGCTCACTGAGTCACAAAATTCTTTATTTATTTTGAAAAAGATTTATTTTTGACATCAACACTAAAAACTTATAAACTACCACTACTATCACTTCGGAAACTAAATAGCGGTCTGGAGAAGAAACAGCACAAAAATAATGTATTCAATTTCTAATTAGATATTAATATTAAGTCCCAGGCCGAACCATATTCAATAAATCAAAGTTTACAATTGAATAAGCCTTGAATATCAGCCGGGACTTTATTATTAAATGTATACACATGTCTTTGAAACTATTACAAATTTTACTAATAATTATTTTTCACAAATAGGAAATTTTCATAAATGTTGTAAGGAGAATTTTGTTTTATATATCAAAATTTGACTTAGTTCTATCGTTGAATCTATGAGTATGTTGGTTATAAAAATATTTGTTTATTTAATAAAAAAGTCAGCCTTTTTTGATTAATGATTTTTCGATGTCGATGATAATTAATCTTTTTCGGCATGTTGTCCAATCTGCTGCAAACAATGTAGACTGTTTTCATACTGAAATTTATTAGGTAGGTGACAACAAAGGTTCTCGGGTCAAATTTAATTACTGTGGGAGAATACAACAGCAATTACGAGGCTATAGAGATTTTCATTACAATGGGCGTAGTTAAAACAAAGGGAAATAAAGGTCATTGATGAAAAGACATTTGAAACCTCCACATACACAAGATAATTTACTCTACAAATTTGACATTAGACAAAATTGTATAATATGTTGTATTCTTTATTTATTATTTAAGCCTACCTAGAAGCTAATACATTTATTTTTGTTGTTAGTACGTTACTTATACACATACCTACCTATATTTGGAAGTATTCATCAAAATAGAACAAATAAGTGTACTTTTTGTCACTGAAAAAATAATACAATCATAGTTTTTATCATGACCATCATCATCATACTGGACTTTTATGTGTCTTACACAATGTCATAGTGATCTCTTTAATTTTCTATAATCAAGGTTACATCATATAAATTTTATAAAAATATTAATTTCCAAAAATTCATTCATATTCTTATTGTTTAAGCTGAGGGGAAGAAGAGTGCCAGTAGAGCTGTTAAGTATTTTTAATTCTGGTATCGCAGACAAATTAATAGGGATGATGAGATTGACTGATGCATTCTCTGAAGTGTATGGGTTGGATTGAGGAGTGTGGCAGGGACAGATGATTTCCCCAAAACTCTTCAATGTCTTTATTAATGATCTAATTGTTGAACTCAATAGCTTGAGGGTCCAATATAACAACGATTTCAGAATATTGTCGAGGCTGTCCTGTTTCTGCAGTTTATCAGGTATGTTCGTTTAAGATCGCAATGGCTTTTAGGCCATTTTGCGAAAACGAATAGCTTTCTTGCTTAAGAGAATACGAGATAGTTCCAACTCCATAATGACAACCGTTGTTGCTGAATTCAACTCGCGTCTTGTAAAACAGTTAAATCGGCTTTAATAACATAATTTTTAAGGTGTTTATAATACTAACACAAAATATATATATACATTACACAAAATATATATGTATACATATATACATTTTATACATGTATGGACCAATAAAACTGTCTGAAATAAAAATTATTATTATTATATTTCGAAATACACAAAATAAACTGGAATATTTTTCCCAATTATCGTATGACGTTATAATATTCGTTGCTTAATTATTTTAACTCCTAAATCTATTTTATCACACTGAACTATTTATAATAAAAGAAAATATGTTGTTAAAAATATTCTTCTTATTATCTTATAGTATTGGTCAATGTCTAGAGATTATATTATACATATATCTTTTCTTTTTTTCATAATATATTCAAATATATGGAACAATTTAAAAATTATTAACATGCATATGTATATCAAAACAGGTTATATAATTTTCATGATGTTGGCACAATATTCTACTTTCCAATTAAAACAATAACTAAAGGTCAACCATTTCGGTAAATCACAAATTTGAAGTAAACAAGTTCTGGATTGAAAATGGCATTTTTGCGACCGTACTATTGGATGCCCCTTGGCTAGATAAGGTTTCTGCACGCTGCCCTGTGAAGGTCATCCCAACCTTTACAGGGCAGCGTGCAGACACTGAATTCACAGATTGGGCTAGATAGCGATAGATAGCTGTTGTAAATGATATTGATACAATATAACTAGAATTTCAAATTTTGGTTTTGTATAAAGGGAAACAACTTTGCTTTTGATGACTTGTAAAGATTATTTATTTCTGAAAATTTGAAGATTAACTCTTTTTTATTTTTATTTCAATGAAAATTATACTTATGTAATTAACGTCAATTAATAATACTTGTATTACTGTTACTACATTGGTATAATCAAGATAACCCGTCATTAAAATCTAAATGAATAATAAATATTTAACTTAAACTACAGGCCAAAATAAAATTTAATGGTGATAGTCGATTTACCCACATTTATTTCTAAGGTTTTGAACAAAGTCTTACAAAGTGAAACGGGCCGAAAAGCTGAAAGCCGTTAAGACGAAGGGTCGGATGGACATATTGTGTGCTAGCGTGCAGAAAAGTTGAAATGTGTTCCAAGTTACCACACCACGAATCGGCTCAGTAAAGTAATAAATTTCTTTGATAGGACAAATGCTTAAATTATTTCTTTGTCCATTTGATAAGACTTCATTTGTAGATTTCCATTTAAATTGTTTTCTATTCATTTAAGTACGCGGTTACCACGATAAAGACTCCCTTTCTCGTATCTACTCGTTATGAAGACACTCCCCATGATACTAAGCTGTGTATCGGAAATCCTTGACATCGACATCTCGAGTGACGTTCAGTTCCGCGGCCACCTGGAAGACCAAACTGGCCTCTAAAAAGCTAGGTCTACTAGGTAGAGTGAGACAGTATTTCACGCTGATCATTGCTTTCAACTTTATAGGGCACAAGTCAGGCTACAGATGGAATACTGTTCTCATCTTTGGGCTGGGGCATTTCAGTATCAGCTCCTTCCTCTTGACCGCATACAACGTCGGGCTATCCGTATTGTCGATGAACAAGAAATCACCGAACGAAATATCTCATCTCTCAGCATCTTTTATGGATACTATAATGAGGAGTGTTCCTAGGAATTATTCGGAATAATTCTGGCCGATTAATATCACTACCGTACAACTCACCACAAGGAAAAGCTTCAACCCCATTATCTGGATGAGAGCCACTCAGCCAAGATAGCCATCCAGTACGGTTGCGTTTTTCAAAAAACTTCTTTCTGGCAGTGTTTCCAAACCATTGTTTCCGACATTAGAACCTTTAAAAAAACAAGCCTACACTTTCCTTGGTGTGCGAATGTCTATGAGCGGCGTTCATTGCTTTCCATTGAGTGAATGTGTATCACTCGTTCACCTTGTTTGCCATCCTATCCCAAAAAAAATTTAGGTACGAATTCAAATGAGCAAACGAGTGCTAGAAAACTAAAATAGTATGGAATTCCTCCAGGTCAGAAGGAGCATTGATTTGCTAGGCTGATGGAAACTGAATGTTTAAAACCATAAATCGAGCTAATGCATCATTAAAAATCCTATATCTAACAATGAATGAAATGAGGTTGATAATTATATGAATATAAGCCTTGATTATGGATTATAAAAATCCAAAATTGTTCATCTACTCGCTTAAGATTATAGTAGTTATAATAAGCTTCGCCCGATAGTTTTGACTAAATTTTAAGACGATCCTATTATTTTCAGTACTCTTTGTGATTTTGTTTTTATTAAAATATTCTCTAAAAAATAAATACAAATAGCATTTTTTTTACAGCAAGAACAATGTACACACATTGTTGTTTAAACTTAATAAAAAACGCCGTAAAGCCGAGATAACATAAAAGAAAGAGAAATCGAAGAAGAAGAAGTCATTTATTTTATAAGTTCAGCCTAATATAACCCAAGAGTAAACGACATTAAATCAGTTATCACAATTTAATCGATCTTATCAAGTAGAAGTATTAAAAGCAGAACTGAAGCTTTATTTAACTTATTAAATTACTAAGAACTAATACAACATTGAAATTAAAACATAAATTGAGATTAAGAGAAGAATGGTATGATATAGAAGAAGAGTTATTTAACATTAAATGTGGACTGATGTAGGCTGCGATGAAGACGAAGAAAAATGCTTATAAAATTATAAATTAAACGCGGACATATTGCGTCAGAAAAAAATGTCATTCCAAAAGCTGGTCTTAGCTGATAACGAAGAGACAACTGATGTAACTCATTGTGACACCCTTGTCATTCGCTAAACCAACAAACAGTGAAAGTTCATTGCATGCCCATCTTGTTTGAGGAGATCGTTTTGTTTGTCAACGTTATTATCTCTCATAAGAATGCGAATGAAAAGATGAGAGGGAGATAATATAACAAATTTAGTAAAATGATTAAAAAATATTTATTGTTTTATTTTTTTTGTTGTAAGTAATAAGTAATCCGACATGTATTACTTACGTTTTTACTTTATGTTGTACGATACGTTAACCTTATGTTTATTATATATTATATATTATTATATAGATATATAAGTATATTGTATATATTATTATATAGATTTGTCCTTACTTCATACATATGTATGTAACTTGAGCATGTATGGATGAATTGTTTTATTCTTCTTTAAGTAGGTGATATCGTATGAAATGGAGCGTAACTCAATAGGACCTGTTCTTTTATCGTTACTTTACGCAATGGACCGACGCAATAATTTCGCTTCAATTTCGCGTCGCTGATTAATTCGGTTATGATAATATCGCCTACTTTTCGATCGCGTGAATAACGAAAGCAGGCGGTACTTTACCCAAATATGTGATTTTTTTCAATCAAATGATATACATTTCTTTTATAAAATAAATATTTTTGTTTTTTATTGCTTTACATCATAAACCATTGACATGTTTGAGTAGGTACGCTCCCAAAAATGGAAAGTTTTTGGAAACCGTATAAGCGTTTATGTTTAATATCAAAGCGATAAATGGAAGTATCTGAATGAAATTTATTTGTATGGATTCATTTAAATTATTGATAAGTAACACACGGAAGAATCTTTTTATACTGTATTGTTAAAACAATATATTACGATTTTAATAAATATATATTATAAGCAACTGTCGTTAGATTACGATGAACATTATAATATATATATATATATATATATATATATATATATATATATATATATATATATATATATATATATATATATATATATATATATATATGTATAATAGAATTGTTTAAAAACTATATTATTATTATGATTATCATGCATCACATTTTAAACGATTTTTAATCGGATATTAATTTACTAAATACTTCATCAGAAATAATTATCTTCCATAAAATTAGTTCAGAAATTGCTTTCTACTTGGACAGGACCTGTCGATTAGAGATTTCTCGAGAAGTTTCAAACTTGGAGTTGTTGATAATGAAAAGTTTAGTTTAAGGATAGGGATTGTTAAGAAAGACGACAAATTTTAGCGTTTATATTTAAGACTAATTTAATTAAGTTCATTTGTATGTATTTTAAATTCAAAAAATTGACGTAAATAATAGTAACGAATAATAATAATACTAATTTGATTTTTTGAAGCGAGAACTTATTCATCTCAAAATGTGTCAAAATGTGATATATTTCTTTTAGATATTTATTTAGAGGTAGTTTTGATGTTTGATGTATAACAGTTGTAAATAATGTTATACTGAATAGAATTATAATACAAGGGAGCAAATAAAAATATTACTACTTATATATTCTATAAATCATAATGTTACAGAGATCAAACCAAAAAAACGTATTTTCTTTTCTGTATGGTTTGGACGAGATGGAAAAAAATTGAGAATTCATCATGCAAGTATTCTTATTAGGATGTTACAACACAAAGTGGCGGTGAAGAAACACCAATCATCCGAGCCTTCATTGCCAATTGTCGCGACACGTAAAATCGATTTAAGCTACGACATTTTGTTGATTGTCTTGCGAAAGTGGAAGACGTTGATGTACAAAAGCCATCGAATTCTCCGATCGTATAATAAGCGTGAATCTGTCACCTCAAAGCGCACTAATTATGGCATCACAAAAAAAAGAAGCTCGTTATAAAACGGAAATAACGAGCCATTTTAAAAGCTAATGCTATAACGTCAGAAAATTTCAGCACACATTACAATATTATTTCACAAGGTAATGAGTGAACGTATGCCTCTTTTTTGGTCTGTAATTTCTACAATCTATATTTTTAATTACTTATTTCTTGTTAAATAAAAATATTCTTTCACATTTTTTTAGGCATATAATTATGGTTTTTCCTTATTTAAATTTTATTTAAGGTATTCGTGAACAAGTGTGAAAATATCATATTAAATAATAATAATCTTACTTCATCAATTACTTATACGATTGAAAGTGTAACATATAAATATTTTTTTGAAGTATCAATAGCTTTGCGGCTAAGTCTTGTATTCAATTCTACCGTTAGACTATTAATATGAACCATATTTTCTTAACACAAGCATTATTCCCTTAGATGGGATGGTTTACAAGAATTATACTGAAATCTAAACATTGCTGGCATTCTTTTTTTTTTCTAAAAAATGTTAATTTCATTTGAAATATAGAAGATAGAATAAAATGGAGAAGCCTCACTAAAGCCGCTATCACCTTATTAGACGATTTATGACTACTGCCACTGATCCAAGAGTGTACGAATGAGGAGATTATTTCGTCATTAGTTTTTAATTTTATGTTATATAAATAAAAGTAGAATATTTATTGTTATTTATATAAGCGTCCTTCTATGTTTATTTCGTTAATAATACTGTTACAGATAAGTAATTTAAGATATTGTTGCAAAAATTGCTAAGCCTTCAATTTAAGTTTTTCATTATATATAAATTTGAACTTAACCATAACCTTAACCATATGAACAAATTAAATTAATAACAAGAGGAAATTTATAAAAAGATATGCATAAAATGTTCATATAACAAATATACACGAAACTTGATAATATATATTTTTTATTAATATATATTATTTTATTTCGAATATAAATATTTAATTTTAAAAATAAATTAAATATTTCAGATTTCCATAAAATTTTCAGTCAATACAAGTTGATACGAACCTTTTTAGTTCTAAAAAGTACGATTCCGGCGATAAAACGATACCTAACAATCAGTTGCGTAATGATGCACGGTTCCAATGTTTATATGAAAACTGTCAAAAAAGAAAATGCAGGAAAACGTATATCGGATGCAAACGCGAGCGGCGCGGATCGCTGCGCAGACGTTGGCGTACGCACAGACACTGCGCTGCGCTCTCGACCGCGGCGAACCGGTATGAAAGTGTGCTACAACAAATTAATTTCATTTACTCCGGTACCCTAGCATTTGTCGCTTATTATGACAACAACGGATTTACGCAATAGTGATGCGGATTCCCTCAGTCCTCAATTTTGCACAATTTTAACTTGCGTCCGAATTCAATCTTAGTCCAATTCAATCCTAAAAAGACAAGTTTCCGCGTTCCGCGTATCTCTTTCCTAAACGAAAAGATGTTTC
Source organism: Baronia brevicornis (assembly GCA_031353405.1). Lineage (NCBI taxonomy): Eukaryota > Metazoa > Arthropoda > Insecta > Lepidoptera > Papilionidae > Baronia > Baronia brevicornis. Next base: position 393,104 of record JASFAT010002032.1, read on the forward strand.
GAAGACATTCCCCTTGTCGCCAAATTTGGCATCGAGCGGTTCAAATCGTTGATGACCAAAATTTCACTAAACGCAAAAATTTAGATTCTTTGGAATTGCAAAAGAATCTGTCATCGCTCAACATCTTTTATCGATTTTACCATGCGGCATGTTTCAAGGCATTGTTCAGATTAGTTCCACACACCACAAGTGTTTCTCAACCGATATAATATTGGAATCTTCCGAAACCAAGCTTACATATTTCTCAAAGGCTATCCACGATGCTGCATTGGCAATGGTGTTAAAATTTGGTTCCTATGCGATAAATAGAACATGAATGGAACGAACAATGTCAAGTGTATTAACAATCTTATATTATACCTCTTATATACCTCTACTATCGAAAAAGATCTTGGGGTACTGCTCCCATCAAAAATTACAATTTATTAAAAGCAAAACAGAACAAAGAAACTGTTAAGAAATTACACTAAGAAGAGTTCTTCCTTCATTACTGAAATATGGCTCTTCTAAATTTCTATTACAAAAAAGTTATAATTATTCAAGCTATGACTTTAAAGTCGATAAGGCAGAAAACGACGGCAAACTATTGTAAAATTTCACCTTATGGATATTACAAGCAATGTGTTATTACACAAATAACTTTCTCTTCTTGATAACGGAACAATTTTTAGCATATTTCGCAGTCATATATAGTCAGTACCGATTTCACAAATCAGCAAAATGAGAAGGTAAGGTACATAATATCAGACCAATTATAATTTTAAAGTCATGTAGTGTAAGTACTTTTTCGTAAAAAATGATATTGTGTTCACATTTTTTAAACCAGTTATACTGATGTGTAAATTTTTCGCTGCACTGCACTACTGAATTCATATTGATCGCATTGATGTTTTCGTTAGTTGTACTAAAAACATAGCAGGACGTAAATGAATATTGCAGTAATAAAAACTTTAAACTTTTAATCCAAGCAATAATATAGTAAATGGCGAATAATCAGTTATTTTCATAGTATAAATTTATACAGCCTTAACATTCCACCGCCGGTCATTGGCCTCCCACGCCCCCACAAAAGAGGGTTGCTACAATGATAAGGAATACCAAAAGGCATTCCTTACCAGTCAACCTTAAATCAAATTAAAGAAAAATGCTAGAGGAAAATATTAGTTGAATAAATGTAAAAAATATATATAAGCTAGGTACTTATTCTAAAATAAATAATGAATCGTTACCTGCATTTGTTACGTTTATTCCGTAATGTAATTTAATGAATTGCGCGTCACCAAAGTTTAATTAGCGGGGGCGGGAGAGATCTACAGAATAACAAAGGAGACAGAAGATGACACGAGCTTCTGTCAGGGTCAGACAAATTATAGACACTAAGTATTCCCGTGCACCGCTGTTTCGCAACTCCAAATAAAATATCTGGAATCTGTTAACATCATTCATGAAATAAATTCTACGGAGCAATTTCTTGACCTCAGCGTTCTGTTTACATTGTTACTAAATGTGATGGAATAAACAAAGCTAATAAAATTTGTAAGAACTACAATGGTATAATATTAATATTTAGGTTGGAGTGTTATTTCCGTTATAGAATAGAGCCACCACATTTTTCCCCATAGCTGTTGAACAAAGCGATTATGGGAGCGTATACCTGAGAATAAACACCAATCTGCGACCCTCAACCCATGAAACTTGTCATCAAATGGTGATGTTATTGATAAAATGCATACACAACCACAAAAGGCATTCCCTTGTCTGAACCGAATTTTGTCAATGAATGATTTTGTTTGTGGATACCATGAAGGGCGATGACGGATATTGTATCTTCGATACACAATGAATATTAAGTACAGATTACTTACAAACTAGGTTCAAAGAAGGGTTTTTTGAATTTAGTTTGTTAATGTGATTTCGAAATATGTACATGAAAACTATATTTAGAACAAACTTATACTTATATTTAGAACAAATTTGTGTTTTGACAGGAACTTGAGCCCAGAACCATGTACTCAGAAGTCAGGTACTCTAACCACTGAATTTAAAAATACAATGGTATATTAAAATTTCATTTTATTTTTTGCATTTTATAATTGTTTAAAAATTTGCATTTTATAATTACATTTGCATAAATTTTAATTCAGTAAGAACGCTCCCTGTAACTTTGGACATCGAACGAAATCTGTAAAAACTAGGAAAGCAAGTCGTGACAGTGACAATTTTTTTAGCTTAAAAATTGCAGTATACAATATACATACTTGAAAAATATAGCCTAACCTATTTATCGTTGTTTTAACAAAAAAGAAAAAATGGTAAAAAATGTTATATTCACTTTATTATTGATTTCTATATTCACAAAATATAATAAAAACTATACAAGGAGTAAAAAAAAAATATTTTTATACATTCTCTTAGATTATTGTAGACGCTATTCCCCATAAGCGTAGTTTTTAATAACATTATTAAACACAACAAAACAAAGATACAGATAGGCTTTACTGCTTCATACAGGTTATATTTTATTATTATTCTCCTTTATACCATTAATACAGTTGTTGTGGTAAACCTACAACAGAATATTTAATGAGCTTCTTCAAACGGAGATTCGCTAGAGCCTCCTTTTATAAATATTATATTATATAGTTTCTCTTACAACTGAACAAGCAAACGATTTCACGTTTAATTGTACTCCACACATACACGTAGGCATGGGTAACATTTGATACAAGGGCTTTTATGACTCAGTGGTGAAGTTACCTGTTCGAACCTCGGCATCCGGAAAAACATACGTGCGACCTAAAATTATTTATTCCGAGTCTGAGGATCCTGACAATCAGCTTTGGATAAGCATGGTGAGTATATACATTCCTCCAGAAATGTGAAACCCAGTGAATAGCAGGGAGAAATATAAAAAATACTAATAGCATAGTTATTATTAACCTCTACCTATTTACCTCTATTTACATCAATCTCGTTCTCTAACCCTTAAGTTAATATAACTCATCTCCTATGTCCTAAGCATTGCAGATGTACACAGGCATTGATAATTATTTACATGAGAAATATAAACAACATGATTAATAAACCGCAATCAAACGATAACTCAAAATAACAGAATAATAATTTAATTTGGATTTGGACATCAAATAAAACGTTTAAAAAGTTCGTGCAGCTTTGTTATTTCGTTCCGTAAATTGAACGGGAACAAAACCCTTTGTTATTTTGAGGATAGACTCACGGACTACCAATTAGCGGTGAGCATACAAAATAAACTCAGGTGCAACCCCTTTTCAGTAGACAATTTGTAATGCTCGTCTTAAATTTAAAGGATTTTCTCACTAATGTATGAACAGAATTTTATATAAGACGCTTTAATTTAAAAGTATCCTAAAGTTTAAATACCACTCGGGGATATTAAATTAAGTTCGATAAGAATAATATTGTAATAGAATACATATTATGATGGATTGTCCACGGCACGGCAGAGCAAATGACGCAGCAGATTAATCAAGTGGGGAAAAAAGTGGAGAAATCTATTCTCTAATTGTTTAAATGTTTGCAGACTTTAGATAGTTTTATCTTCAGCTAGTGCTAGACTTGAATATTTCTTATTATAAATTAATAAGAAATGTAATTATCAGTATAAAAAAATTATATATATATATATATATATATATATATATATATATATATATATATATATATATATATATATATATATATATATATATATATATATATATATATATATATATATATATATATATATATATATATATATATATATATATATATATATATATATATATATATATATATATTTGTAACTCATAACCGATATTTCTACCACCTGCGGTTTTTCCAAACAATAGTGGGGTATTTCGAAAACGAGCATATATGCTGTTTTTGCCGCTTCTAGCGTCTTGCACATATCCACGGGCGGCGGTGATCGTTTACCACCAAGTGATTCACATGTTCTGATACGTTAAAATGTTTTTTATTATGGGATAGGAGGGCAAACGAGCAAGCGTGTCGCCTGATGGAAAGCAATCAACGTCGCCCAAAGACAACCGCGACACCGCAGGAGTCGCGGAAGCGTTGCCGGCATTTTAGGTCTGTATAGGCTTGTTACAAATATATATATATATATATATATATATATATATATATATATATATATATATATTTGTAACTCATAACCGATATTTCTACCACCTGCGGTTTTTCCAAACAATAGTGGGGTATTTCGAAAACGAGCATATATGCTGTTTTTGCCGCTTCTAGCGTCTTGCACATATCCACGGGCGGCGGTGATCGTTTACCACCAAGTGATTCACATGTTCTGATACGTTAAAATGTTTTTTATTATGGGATAGGAGGGCAAACGAGCAAGCGTGTCGCCTGATGGAAAGCAATCAACGTCGCCCAAAGACAACCGCGACACCGCAGGAGTCGCGGAAGCGTTGCCGGCATTTTAGGTATGTATAGGCTTGTTCTTTGAAGGTTCCAATGTCGTATCGGTTCGGAAGGACCGCCGAGGGTAGCTGGTTCCACAAAATGGTGGTGCGTGGAAAGAAGCTATACTTATTTGTTTACTTAATTGTTTTATACTGTTTTATGAGACAAAATATATTTCGTTTTTACAATCACAAATGTCGCTTTGAAAACAGAGGAAATACTTTGGGTCTTCAGGGACAAAATATTCCGAATAGATTCGTTATTACTTATTCAACTCAGCTCCCCTTTGTTATCTTCCAAGCGTGGGATATTAGATTTAATATTAACAGTGAAAAGGAAATGTTAAAATTCGAAGAATTTTTCACGGTTTGTTTTCTAGCTCGGTTTAAAGATATATTGTTACGATTAAGAAAGACGATTTCTACTATAAAGAACATTCATTTGATATCTCTTAAAACAACTTACAAAAATACAATCGATCGCAAAACATGTCTATAAGATTTATCCTTCTATTAAAAATATTTTGACGGTTATTAAAAATTATTAATCTTTTATTTTTCTTCATTTAGCCATGTTCAAAATTTGGTTATTTCGTTATCTTAAAACAAAATATTATTTCTTTATTTTAAAAAATATGAGTGTGGACAAAACTGTCATATGAACCATTTTGATTATATTAGAGTTTTGTCGTCGTTTATGTTTTGATTATATGAGCGTATTTTGATTCGTATATATATTGCAATATTCATATATATAGTAGTGTATAGTAGTTTTCATTATTAGCCTAATATGACATATTGGATGATTCTTATTCGTTTGTTTGCCTCTTCCATAAAAATAACTTACCATAAGTTACTATGTACAAGTATGTATTCTAATGCTAATAATGTTATGCCCAAGATTTCAATAAATTTTGACTGGAGTGATAAAAGGTGTTCGTCTATGGTTTGGTAGAAGTATATGTCCACAATAATACATTTTATTATAGGCCGGATAGGATCTTATAATTTTACAAGAGATCATCAGCAAACAATAGGCGCCCGTCTCCGGGCATGTAATGAAGTTAACTCGGATGCGTGCAAATAACTTTAATACAAGAGTATTATATATATACCTTTGTTGTCTAGTGTGAGAGATTAATACGTTGGTTTAGGACGTAAAAGGAAGTAGGTATAGGTAACTCGTAAACTTAATTGATAGTTAGACATTATCTTTAAGACGATGCAACAATTGATCTTATTAAGAAGTAGCATTTTCTAACTTAGGAAAACAGAACTTTTTTAACTATTTCATAATAGTTAACAACAACATATATTTCTCTTTTAAAAGTATTTCATCTGTTTTCGGATTTATGAACTAATATATTTTTTTGTAAATAGTATAGAGATAAAAAGATGCGTATCTGATGCGTAAAGTATGTGTACATTTCCTGGTAGTCTTATAAAATCTACAATGATTTTTTAAAAATAACTGTTAACGTAAATATTTTGAATCATTGATATACATTGTAACTTTCTTAAAAAATGGTGTTCAAGTATGCGATGACCTACACAGGACGCTGGACTCTTATTAGGTATATTCGAAGATCAGGCTGGGTAGCGGGCTTTAGGGAGGTCTACGTCCTATAGAGGACCGCCACAACCTGATGATGACGAAACAATGGTGATAATAATAAAAAAATGAATAGCACTATTCCCTCCCTCAGTTGCATTTAGTCATATATATAAATAATTTATTTTATTTATTTAAAACCTAAGGGTAATTTATTAATTTGAAACATCTATATAACAATACAGCGCCATTAAGCAACAATATCTAGATTAAGTATAGATAGATCTTTGGTTGACGTGTCGAAAACGCTAACAAGTTTTGGCGACCGTACAAAATAACTGATGGGCATCAGGCCGTAAGTATATTGAGCTTAGGGCTGCCAATATTATAGAAGTAAACGCCGAGAATACGGCAAGAGGAAACTACGGGAATAACATTTTTTTTGGCAAAGAATAAATGATAGATAAAGGACGTACTGTCATTTGACTACACAGTTATCAGTCAAAGAGAGGCAAGGACAATTTAAACATAATACATTTTCTTAAATAAAGTTCTTGTTTTTAATTAAAATAGTAATAAAATTTAATTATCTTTGAAATTGCAGTATTTATAAAACCTCAGGAAATAGACTTTCCGTTAAAATAAAACCCAAATTTATTTTGTCAGTCATAAATGTTAGGTGTTATCATCATGTCACACACGTCTTTCTCTTACTATTATAGTTCATAAGGCTAGTCAGTGGACATAAGCTCGAGTGAGTAGAACAAATTTGTCGTGTAGGTCTCATCAGTGATTGTCTCTGGTATCATTAGTACTAGAATATTATTTTATTTCCTTAAGACAGGACTTTTTGAATTTGAGCGAAATCTATGATAGCTGACAACCTTGGTACTGTTCGTCGTGATCACGCAAGCCTATTTTATGTCATTGGATGACTTACGTTACTTAAGTCATAACAAAACACGCAACCGCAGTTTTGTGCAATAATTTTTGTCAAGTTATTAAAATAGCAAAGTTAATATATTTCATTCTTTACTGAAGTACTTTTTAAACAACCTTAAAAAATAAAATACATATAATAAAAAGCTCTATTAGAAATTGGATTGATAGAAATTATTTTCCTCAATTTCAATTTAATCGCTTGCCGATAATAATCATTTTATTGACAAACACAAAACTTCTTAGCATCTAAAAAATTTTATTGTGTATAATAAATACAGGAAAATTGAATACGACGACACTTCTGCATTACTACTGCCATGCTATAAGACGTTTATTGCAATTTATGCTTTCTATTTTCCAAGACTGTTCCGCAGAAATAAAGTTATATTTTGCTTGAAGTTCCAAGTGTTATTTTGATTTTTCCGTTTAGATATAGAAAAATTTATAATAGTGTATTTATATACTTTATGTTTCGGCTATTACTATAACTAAAAGACATGCTTTACATCAGTTAATTAAAGGATTTTTCTTGAATTTATACCTTTTTGCCTCGTATTTTTTAAATATTATTTCAATGTGAAAAAACTGATTAAGAAAGAGACGAACCAAAAATGAGCTGACTGATTCAAAACAATAGCACACGATCGCGACATAACAAAATCTACGTAGTAACTTTGCCACTGTGCTTACTCTGGTGGGTGATAAGAGTTAGAGATAGTCTCTCCCCTAAAGCAAGCATTTACAGTAGCTCTTGTGTACATAATGTTGGCGACATATCTATTGTGACGACCCGTTTGCTTGTTTTCTTTTAGAAAAAGAGAGTAAGAACTTTTATTAAAAGCACATTTTACTATACTAGTTTTACTTTAATCGTTGTTTTTTCTATTAGAAATTTTAGAGGATTTAGCGGTTAAGCATATGAAAATTGCACTCGCGTCTGATGATTGTTCTTCATCTATAATATACATACACTTAACCTCACACCCCTAACCCCTCTAGTAAGGGAATAATAGGGGTGTCAACTCTTAACATTTTTCTCAGTACCTATTGATCTTTATGAATTTGAAACTGTACATAACTACCGATAAACTAATTATGGCGATGCTGAGCAGGGACACGGCGTAAAAGGCCGTAGCCACCTTCTGCAAGACTGTTATAGCCCAGAAGGAGGCTGCCGAGCGAGATCGCGAGAGAGCAGATCCCGCCCGTAGACGACGTTAGCGCGGTTCCCGCGCGCCTTGTCACGGCCTTCCAGTAGTTGGTGTTCCCCCACCGTAAGTGGAAGTAAGTAGGGTGGGGGCTCTCAGATCTCATCAAGCTGCCTTGAGAAGGACGGTGGTTCCTTATGGGAGGAATGGCCGGATAAGCACCGGGTAAGATCGAGGGTAGCGAACTCACACAACCCCCAAAACGCGCTTAGTAATGCATGCGCCGGAGGAGCACTGGCAGAAGCAGGCTTGACAGAACGGCTTCTGCCAGTGAGACGTACCATTGGCTAGAATTTAGTTTTAGTTGCCTGATAACTTTCTAAAAACAAACCCACGATAAGTAAGTAAAAGTCACAAACTAAAACAAGGATTATTTTTCAAAAAACAAAAGCTTTGCTCTTTATTAAGGGCCCGTAACATAGTTTAGCTATTAAAACCTTTTAAGTATTTAATTATGACCAATAATGTAGAAAAATAATAACCGCCTGGTTTTTTTAAATATTTTTTGGTAGGTGTCACTTTGGGGATTGGTATAAAGAACCAACCCTAAAAATGTATTTTACTTAGTTTATCGATAGTCATGTACAGTTTCAATTTCATAAAGATATCTTCAATAGGTACTGAGAAAATATTTTTTTTGCGTTTTAGGGTTGACACCCCCATTAATCCCTTAGTACAATAAATACAAGTCAAGAACACTTCATCAAATGCGAATACAGATTTCATATGCTTAACTTGCTAGATCCTTTGTGAAACAACATTAGAATGGAACAGGAAAACTGCGGTCAACTTCAAAAGCTCCCCAGACTTAAGAATGATATTTTATTTATTGCTGCGCATATCAAAAAATTTAATTATTCCTAAACTTCATTGATAAACAGGCAATTAAGTTGTAGATATTTGGGTTATTTCTATTGTTCCACTGAAACAATTTATTTATCGCTTACCTCAACGCTGCAGTTGAAAGTGCTACTTTGAACATTAACTGCAGAATTTTAGTACATAGCAATAAATACAAGGTAATCTTATCTACTTTACGGTCTAGTCTTGCCCCATTTATTTAGCAGCTTAATGTCTCTCAATAACTTAAGCAATGATTTTAAATACTTGAAAAATTTGTCGATTATACATAATGAAACATATACTTATTTTATACAAAAATATTGACGCGCAATACCAATACTTTTCAATTGCCATTAAAGCTTATACGCGTATAGGCAGCACGGGATTAACCGTTTTAGATCGTTATTTCTAGCGTACATACACTTTACTGAAATCGAATTCTTAAAGTTTTCCTGTATATATATATCTATACATATATATATATATATATATATATATATATATATATATATATATATATATATATATATATATATATATATATATATATATATATATATATATATATATATATATATATATATATATATATATATATATATATATATATATATATATATATATATATATATATATATATATATATATATATATATATATACGAAAAATAATGAATTCTATTAGCGCAAGATGGAGAAATCTTGTTTACAATCACCTTAACCGTTTTGTAAATGCGATCATTCCAATTTACTTAAAGACACGGTAAGGCGGTAAACGTAAATCACATCACATCCGAAATTCGCCAACCAGTCTGGGTCACCGTAGTGACCACGTGTAAGAATAAGCTTGTTTCTTGCACTTAATATTCTTGCTTCTGTTACCTTACTTTTACTTTTTGGATTGCGAAAGACCTAAATATGTATTTTATTTTAAGTAAAGGACTCGTTCAAACAACACCTTGGCAAAAACATTATCAACTTGTACAAAAATGTTTTTTTCTTTTTTATTCTCATTTTGTGTCATTTCTTTAGTCATTAATTAAAACTACAATAAACTTCATATACTTACATTTTATAAATCAACAGAATCCTATTAAAAATATAGTTAACAATAGCAATTTTTTAAGGTTTTTTCTTCTAACATTTCATAAATATATTGTGTAGATACATATGTAGCGGAGATGATGCCCCTGTTAACTGCTAGATGGCGCTAAACCTTATCCTTCCAATTATTTAGTTTAAGATCGATAATTTAATGAATACTGGTTGATTTCGTATTGTAACGAATTTTACCACTGCGCAAGGTCGCATTTACTTCATGAATATCCACCAACAACTTTCGGCGATGATGAAATGCTGCATATGGGGCGATGGTGTGAGTATACCAAAGTGCAGAAAGGCAGTCGAAAAGTAATAAAATAAGATATTATTTATCAAATATAATATAATATCTTTGATACTTGTGAATTCCACTAAGCATCAAGTTTGAATTTATTTCGGAATATACAACGTTGTTGGTAATTGGTTGGTTATATTGTGTGATTGGGCGACGGTTTGTTAATGTAAAATATAAATGTATAGAGATTGTAAAAACTATAATTTTGAAAAAAATACCCACATTCCATCAAGACGTACAGCACACCTATACCTAATCTGTATATTGCAAAAGGTGACATTGATTGTTTATTAGATTATATAACCTATGTATTTTTAACATTCATTTTTCACTGTACATGAGTATTATCTGTATTGTCCAAAATATTAGTTGTATAGATTCATATTCATATTAGTGTAGAGATCTCATTCTATATTACTCTAAAAAGTTTTTCTTCCATCCTTATTTTTTTTTATATATATATTCACGCTTATCCCCCGCAGGGGTTGGCAGAGACCACAGAGCTCCATCCGCTGCCGTCCATCGTAGCGATACGGCTCGTCATTGGTCGCTCTCGGTCATTTCTTCTGTACTTATTCTATCTTTTGAGCATACAATTGTATTTATCATTATATGTTACGCTAAATAATATTATGGATATTTCACTACTGGGTGAACTCCAAATTAAATCATCATCAGCAGCCTGCGGCAGTCCACTGCTGGACATAGGCCTCCCCCATGGACCGCCACCTAGCCCGATCTTCGGCTACACGCATTCAGTTTCTGCCAGCCGCCCTGAGCAGATCGTCGCACCATCTAGCCGGGGGGCGTCCCATACTTCGTTTACCGAAACGCGGTCTCTACTCCAGTACTCGTCTGCTCCAACGATCGTCGAATCTCCGACAAATGTGACCAGCCCATTGCCAAATTAAATGCCCATTTGTAATTGATATTCAAAAACTTTAATTGGTAAGTCGACCGGAAAAGAACAATCTTTTTCTTATCCGCAATCTTGAGTGAGCGGACGTGATCATTATGTTGTATTGGAAGCAGCATATTTTATTTAAATAAGAATAAGCGGGATAAAAAAAAACACTCAAATAATGTCTTCATATAACTTTATTTTTATATAAAAATCAAATTCACTCATCCATCCTTCCTCATTATATATAAATACATTTCTGTTTCTTGCATTCAGAAGTATATTCAGAAAATAGCAATTGGCTAATCACGACATTTAGCTAGCATTATCGACTAAATAAGATTCAATTAACATACACTTTACAATACACATCATTTATTAACAGGATGTTTTTGTATTTCATTATTTGTTATTGGATACATAGAGTTTACCACTTCATACGTCAAAATAACTTTAAAGTTTACATATATTACACATTGCATTTATTTATAATCTATTTTTGCTATAATTTCGAATACCCATGGCGGAATCAGGTAAAAGCAATATATCACCTATGTATAAGTACGAAAAATCCTTAACGCAAACAGCTGGCACAATGAAGATCTAGACGTGTTACGCATTGTTACAATTAATGATTACAAACTATTTAAGAGCTACACTAGCTTACATGAAAAATATGTAAGTCATGTAACAAATAATATACACAATAAATAAGACCATGGAATGTTGTTACAAAATACGATGACCGCAGCGATAGGTAATAATACTTTACGACAGGCACTTAATATTAAATCATTTAAGATTACAGAGTTCACACTAAAATCCAGTTTTCGTTGGAACTCGATTTTTTTTGGATAAGGTCTAAATTGTGAGATATGCATACATATGCATCTATACACACACCTGTCCAGTAATAACACCTCAACCTAGCTACATTCGATATTAAAATAAAAGATAAAAAAATAAATCTAACATCTTAGTTACGACATATTATAGCAAAAATACTCGAAACTTAGGCCACGTGAATATAACTACAGTATCGCGGTACTGCACTACGTGTCGCGTTACATAAACTTCGGCTTCCCTCACACACAGTCCGGAGGACGACAATGTTTTGTCACAGTGCGTGTGGCGTGTCGACATCGTTGTTGCAAAGCACTTACTTGTCGCTCATCGATGTATCTGCAATCATGATTAAATGAAACTATAACTTATCTTACCGACGACCTAATTGGCTCAGTGGCCAAGCTACCGCTTTCGAAGTCAATGGTCGCGGATTAGATTCCTGCATCGGGATAAACATAAATATGTAGTTTTTATGAAAGGTCAGGTGTTAAGGGTACCCGGCGAGCTTGCATGAGGCTCTCTTCATGCAAGCTCGCCGGTAAAGATACTCTTGATGAGTGTGGAAGAAGCAAGAAAAGTATGTCGAGACCGTAGCAGATGAAGATCTGTCGTCTCCGCTTACCCCTACGGGAAACAGGCGTGACAATATGTATGTATGTATGTATGGCATACAGATAATGTGGTGGGTTAATGTCCGTTACTACAGAAACACGGGCCTCACAATTTGTCCAATATGGAGTGTAAAACATTAATTATAAATAATTACTATATATATATATTTTAATTAATAACTTATTATTGGATTTAAATGCAAAAATTCATTACTGCTTTTCTGTTAAAATGCAGGACTTCGTGTAGATACAGTTGCAAAATTTGATACGGTGAACTGTAAAACAGACTTTAATTACTACAAAAAAATGTCGTCTTTAGATTGGTTCTACAATTCTAATATATGTTATCATAATAAATAAATACTAACGTATAAAAATATTTGCCAACAATACACAATAAAAAATTAATGATTACACTAATTTAATTTTGTTGACTGTACATCAAGTGGCTAGCAAATATATTGCAATTCAACCTCAAGTATAAAGGACAAGTGATCGATAATAATATTATGGATACGAAACACAACAACCTTGTAATAATGAATACGAATGCACGATTCCCCAAGTTATCTATCTATGAGCACAAACAATCTATTTTGATACGTTACTGTTTTCAATATTATTAAAACAAAATGGACAATATTTTACAACAAAGTGTACATACCGATATATAAAAGTCGATTAAAATGGGAGCCAAAAATTTTTTGTTACATTCTATGAAATATTATTGTACTCTAAGATAGATAACTTACCGATTCAACGGTCAAATATCGTTAATGATTAACCATTAATATCTATAATGACGATCAATTGGCTCAGTGGTTGGGCCCTTCACCCGCGGAGTCAATGGTCGCAGGTTCGATCCCCGCATCGGAATAAATATATGTATGGATTATAAATATTTATTTCGAGTCTCGTAACCCTGCCAATCCGCACTAGACAAGCGTGGTGGGTTAATGTCCGTTCCTCCAGAAATGGACAGGCCCGTGCTCAGCAAGGGGACATATATAATAGGATGTTGAAAAAAAAAATCTATAATGGTTTCAGCCAAATAAAGGTGATTTAAATAGTTTTAGTAAAATCTTTATAATATGTCGTAAAAATGACTATGGGAGCAACATCAGCGGAAGGGCAGCAATGTCTACCTGAGTAAAATCCAATCTGCCGGCTAAGCGTCAGGATTACGGAAACATGAGGGGTGTTTCCTTAATCTTATAATCTATAAATAACATAAATCATAATGCTCACGAAAACTTATTAATCTATATAATATTATCTAAGTTATAAATATTTTATAATAAATGATTATTTAATATATATGGGAAGCTTTTATTTGACATGTTTTCTCTTAATTCTCTCATCAAGCTTGCGCTCGGCTAACGGTGGGGTCGGTACTATTTAGAATGTGAATATGATGTGGCGTACCGGCCGGCTAGTGCGTGTCGGCGTATAGCGTGGTGGCGATATACGTGGTCGGCACAAAGCCTTCCTCGCGCGTGTGGTGGCGGCGCACCCGCGTCCAGCCGTCGCCCGCGTCCGTCTCCAGCACCAGCAGCCGCTCGCCGCACTCCATGCGCATGGTTGAGCCCGTGCCGTTCGCTGCGAATGAACAAACTTAGTGAATGACAAACTTAGCGAACGGGCATGGTTGAGTCCGTACTGTTCGCTGCGAATGCACAAACTTAGCGAATGGTAAATTTAGTAAATGGGCATGGTTGAGCCCGTGCCCTTCGCTGCGAATGAACAAACTTAGTGAATGACAAACTTAGCGAACGGGCATGGTTGAGTCCGTACTGTTCGCTGCGAATGCACAAACTTAGCGAATGGTAAACTTAGTAAATGGGCATGGTTGAGCCCGTGCCCTTCGCTGCGAATGAACAAACTTAGTGAATGACAAAACTTAGCGAACGGGCATTGTTGAACCCGTACTGTTCGCTGCGAATGAACAAGCTTAGCGAACGGGCATGGTTGAGTCCGTACTGTTCGCTGCGAATGAACAAACTAAGCGAATGGTAAACTTAGTAAATGGGCATGGTTGAACCCGTGCCCTTCGCTGCGAATGAAAAAACTTAGTGAATGACAAACTTAGCGTACGGGCATTGTTGAACCCGTACTGTTCGCTGCGAATGAACAAGCTTAGCGAACAGGCATGGTTGAGTCCGTACTGTTCGCTGCGAATGAACAAACTTAGCGAATGGTAAACTTAGTAAATGGGCATGGTTGAGCCCGTGCCCTTCGCTGCGAATGAACAAACTTAGTGAATGGAAAACTTTCAATTAACATCAAGACATACGTAATAGTCCATTTGCTGGACCTAGTCCACCTTAACGTTTATCTACCTATCCACGGGTATTTCTGTCCATAGTAGCCTCGGGAAGAAATTAGGCGGAGCTTAAGTGAGCAACCGAACGGCCAAAACTAATTGAAAATTTATAAACCTTTGAGACTATAATATAAAAGAACAGGTAATTAAAAAAGATCACCATGTTAAAATGATGTCAATAATTGTTTAAAGGAAAATTTTGTGTGGTATAATATAAAAAATCATATCACAACATCAACATCACAAGTTGATAATCAGTAATTCCAAGCAGTGGAAAAATACCAAAATAAACATCTGTTGCAAAACAATCTGGACTAGATTGCAACGAATGCAGTAGGTGAAGGCTTCGGGTGAATGTACTCACATTATTTTGTTAATGTATAGAACGTGTGACCTTAAAATAATACAGAAATAATAAACATTGTGTCACACGGCGAAGTAGTTGTTTAATCACGCGGTGTGATTATACAATAATTACGTCACCATAAACAAACATAATTTACAGACTTTTTAATTCGTCAATAACCAATTAATAATGTCTATGTCGAAATAGTTTTATCTGCGCTCCCATATTTTGAAAAGCATCTATGCATGACGTTAATTCTTTCAAAAGACATACCTACAACTCTGTTGGTAATCTAGGCAGTGTGACATCTGCGGAAATCGGCAGATGCGCCGAGAAATCACTACATCTTATGTCCGGCGTAGAAGGCGGATCGCACTATTCTCTTACCTTGTTATTATGTTACCTTTAACATACATAGAATCAGTGACTTAATACATAAATATATAAATACTTTAAATACAGTTTCAACACCATCGAAACACTATCAAACCCGAGTCACCGACAACCGTTAGAGTAGAAGAGTGCTGTAATGAGGAATGCGTCTTTGCATACATATTCTAGGAAGCCATCCACTCAGGTGGAGCGACTATTTGCACAGGGTGGTTGGTAGATATTAATGGCGTGGAGCCGAAGATCGAGCCTGGTAGTGTTTTTTGGAAGAAGCCTTAATCCAACAGTGATTTATACCAAGTTGATAATGATTATAGAGATAATAAACAGATCGGTTAATGGTACTTTTGCGAGCTTTTATGAAGAGATTAATGAGTGTGGATGAGGATAAGAAACTGCCGGAGTATAGCAGATGGAGATCTATGGTCTCTGCCTACTCCTACGGGCGTGATCATAAACATGTATGCAGAAACTGGTTACAAGAAGCGGAAGATCGAGCTAGGTGACGCTTCTCTGGGGGAGGCCTAATAGTCAAATGTTAAAGGCATGAAGCGTTGCCAGATACTAGATTTACAAAAGCATCTCATGTAAATTATAAAATTAAACTATATATGGTATGAACGTATACGTACGCTCTTCGTACCTGCGCGCCGACTTTTCCAGAGCGTATATATACGCTCTTCATATATGAATAGTTACTCCTTGAGAGCATATATATACGCCAGAAGGAGTGGAAGGGATAATGACTAGAGTTGTGCACTTACCTTCGAAAGCGTATAGTGCTTTGCAGTATCCGAGCGGCTGTAAATCGGGCTCGTAGTAATAATCCATGTCCGACTCGTGGTCGTTATCGTGGTCATCGTGGTCATCGTGGTGGTCGTGGTCATGGTCGTGGTGCGCGGCCGCCAACTCCCCGCCGAGGCCGGACTCGGGTGAACCGCCGGCGGCGCGCGGACCTCCACCTCCCCCAACACCCGCGCCACCCACGCCCACCCCGGTACCCGTGCTCACCGACGACTCCGAAGCGGACCGAGACAACGACTCGCTGTTCGAACCGATGCTGTACACACACACAACAACAAATATTTTAAAATGTAAAGCCTACAACATTGGTACTCAACCTTTTTTATAGGGGCCACAAACAAGTGTAACAAAAAAAATTGGGTAATGACTTCTTAGGTTTTGACACAGTTGTATCATGTAAATAAATTTAAAACAAGTCACGACCAGCAAATAAAGAGATACATACATAGAAGTATGAAAGCCGAGGGGATTCTCGCGGTCTCACTCGCTTGATACGAAACTAAAAACGCTATTTGCAAAACATCGCTAATCCAAACCACTTGATTGGTATTCACGAAAATACTAAAATGACGTGTTGTCGTGATACATTCAGACGTCTGCTGTTTATTAAAAACCAAAATTAATAAATTGCCGTGTATTACGGCAAATTACCTTATCAATAATAGCACTGCTCTCTGCGGCGCGGTAGTGTTATGAGAACCTATTGTTTACTTAGCGCGCTCTCAAATTTTCTTACGAATGCGAAATTCAAAATGGTTTAAAACAAAGTAACAACAGATGAGCCAGCCACAAAAGTCCGCGGGCCGCAGGTTGAGTATAGCTGGGCTACACGGTTAGCAACCAGCGTCTCACAAGAATTAATTTGGTAGGATGTCCGTTACCAACCGATTATATTATATTAAACTTCATTGGATATCAACGAAATTTGATAGAGAGAATAAATATTTATACGGTTAAAAACAAGCAAGCTCACCTTGGTGACGACACTACTTGTCAACTATTTAGCTTTAGTATAATAAAGGTACAACATCGTAAATTAATTCTGCTATTAGATTCTGTATGGTGTAGTAATAGAACTCCTTTAAAATGTCCAACCTTTTACACAATAGCTCAAAATGATTAGTCAATTTTGAGAAAAATGCCTATGAAAGTTCATATTTACGTAGGTCGAAAATTAATTTCGGAACGAGACTCTGTGTAATAATATTATGCCTTTATAGTGTTCGTTCACCCTCTCATACAATAGATCGAAATGGCCAGTCAATTCCGAGAAATATTCCCATAAAAGATCACACTTAGCTTATATAGCAATTAGATTATTTATAAGCCAGCGGAAAAAAGGCCTTCTGAAACGTTCGGGGTTTGAGTCTTTTACTCGACCATTTTTTTCTTTTATTTAACGTCGTCACATAAACTTTTAATATATGAATTCAGTGGCAAACCACACATGGTTGGAAACCAGCATAGTAACAATAGTATATGTGGATAGCATAACAGTATGTGGGTGTTTGGTACAATTAAAAAATGGAGTTCCAATCATGTGGTCTGTCATTCAAATCAGTTATATTGAAGGCAGAGCTGGTTTGTTAACGTGCATAACAACGATCAATTTAAACGAACCATCATTTCTCTGCGTACTGTATCGAATTTATTACGCCAAATTCTCTGAGGAGTTGTTTAATCTCCTCCCAGCCGCACAGTTCCTGGAGTCTGTTTGTAGGAATCTATTTTTGCAGGGCGTAGTGCCATCATGGCACTACGCCCTGCAAAAACAGATTCCTTCCCCATCACTTGGATGGTTGGCCGTCAATCACCGTGCAATTTAGTCGCAGGTTTCTGTAGAAACGTGGAACAAATTACCATCTGAGGTGTTCCCATGTGATTATGACATGGGGACGTTCAAGAGAAGAAAGTGTTCATTAAAGGACGGTAACACATTTGCGACGTCTCCGGCGTTGCGGATATCTATGGGCAGCGGTGATTGCTTACCACCAGGTGACACCCCCCCCCCGCACGCTTTGTCTGCTGTGCTATAAAAAAGTAGTGGGTAGTGTTTGTTACCTGGTGGCTTGCGGCGGCGGCGCCGTGCCGTTGGTGCGCGCGGCGGGGTGCAGCGGCGGTGCGCACACCTGACTGTTCGCCTCCGCTAACAACTCCTCGAATTTCCTTAACTGCGCTCGCAGCTTTTTCAGTTTGTCACAGCATTCATTCAGTTGTCCTGTACACGTATCAATCCGTAAATGAAACAAAATGAAGCGAAAAAAGAAAGATGTATTTATTTTACTTTCTTTAGGATAACTAACAAGAATATGCAATAAACATAAAAAGAATTTTCATGGGTGTTAATAACGAAACGAAATAAAACTAACCGATGTGTTTGTGTGCATGTGTGCGAGTTTGTATACGTGTGTGTGCGTGTGTGTGTGCGCGAGTGTGTGCGTGCGCGTGCTTGCGAGTGTGTGCGTGCGCGTGCTTGCGAGGGTGTGCGGGCGTACGTGTGCGTATGCATATGTATAGCTGGTTATTCGGCATATATACGGTAGCGAACATCAAATTCAAGCAAATTATATCGTGATATGGCTATGGTAGCACGAAAGAAATAGATCAATAGGGGAAGAACGAAGAACGCTGTGTAGCGATCTAGAGGGCAAATTACTTTTCTCTTCCTTTATTTGTGTCGCGACGCTGATTATTATCATAAGGTTATTCACTCACTCGTTTAATTCTCTTTTAACCTTTAGCGAACGAATACCGCCACACTCGCGACATCAGAAAATATTCTAAAAAGATCGAATTCTGCTTTACAGACGGCACGATGTGTTATTTTAGGAAATGTATTAGGTACTACCGTTACAATATACCTTATACATTATTTTCTCGCTTTGGAAATAAAGCATTATTTTAAATATCCGTCTATCTAATGGTCATTATCCTCGTAAAATGCGCCCGTTAAGTGTTAATATTCCTATAATACATTTTAGGAAATGTTCAAATGTGTGTGTAATATTATCAAAATCAAACCTTCAACAGTCATTGGATCGCCTAACGTTGGATTCGTTTCATATACACCCTTCATCTTCATAAGGCCTTCCATCGCAGCTTGTTCCTGTGCAACCTACAATATGATACATGTGACATTTTTTCTGATAAGGTATAAAAAATCGTTTATATAAGAATAAATATATAAAGGGGAATATCTTGTCCAATTTTAAAACAGATTTAAAATATTCAATATTGACACATTGGAATGGCCTTTAATTTATATGTTTAAAAACTAAATTCATTTCTAGTGCTCTCAAATCGTTATTTTTGTTACAACTTCACGTACTAATATATGGCGATCAGCGGGAAAACATCGACAATTGTTTTATCTATTGCGACACCTGAGAAACTCCCCAATAATGTTTAAGCGTGTAGAACAGTACAAGGCATTTTCACGTCAAAATTTACCCTTATTACCCAATTATTAAGTGCGCAACTAAGTTCTCGCTGTTTCTTTTCATAAAATGCAACTTAATATGAAAGAGAAAGGGGAATATGGCGGATGGGGTAGTATAGTTTTCATGTACGTATTAACGGGTTTGGCAACATGAGAACGAGCGTTGCCATGTAGTAGAATCACTTTGTCGTGCCTTTTTGCTCGTATTCTGGCCGTTTTTCGAGTAGTGCTTGGCTCAGTCGCATCAATTAAAGTCGATACAATTAAAACCCATACATGTTCTACAGCTGAGCACGGGCCTCCTCATCGGAATTAACGGACATTAACCCACCACGCTTGTCCAATGCGGTTAAGTAGGGTTACCAGACTTGGAATAAATATCCGAGTCTGGTGGAGCTATACACATATTTATTCTGATGCGGGGATCGAACCCGCGACCTCTGATATTGTAAGTGGGACCCCACCACTGAGCCAATTGGTCCTCAGTACATACTAAATAACAGCATATAATGGGGACAAAATGTTCGAATTGCAAATGATTTTGGTATGAAGGCAAATGTTTGTGTGGGGAATTCATTCTTGAACAGCCCATTAAGAATCGAAACACACCGAATAGTATACAGACCTGCTTAGTCAACTCGTGAACTTTAGCTTGAAGTTTCTTTTTCTTCTGGTTCGGTGGCAAGTCTGAATAATCCTCCTTTCCATCCGTCGACATGTTATTCTAGAAACCGAAAACTTATGTTATTGTTATTCTCATCGTCGTTTTTATCTGTTCATTTCGTTCGGAGTGCAACCACTACCATTTAATAGAGAGCATTGTGATAGAATCTCTTTGATAACAGTATTCCAAAGTGACATCTACAATTTTCAACAATTGATGTGCTTGTAGGGTCAAACAGTGAAATTCATAAAAACAATAATTAATTTTATAACATACACAAATTAGAAAGAAATCATAAAATAAACTATAAGAAGATAGTCAATAATATGAATGATACCATTTATTATAAAATATTTATTTATATGATATATGTTTGCAAGAGATGGATGAAAGAAAACATACATTGACCAAATTGCCGAAGCTTTTGAAAGGGCCAGGTCAGAAGTACCCTTAATTAGCGGGCTTGCGTGGAGTGAGTGATGAGTGTAGAGTAAGCAAGGAAAGTATGCCGATATCGTTGCAGATGGAGATCTGCGGTCTTTGTCTACCCCTACGGAAAACAGAGGACCATCAATAAATTACGTCACACGTTAAGAAGAGTAGAGAGTAAGGAGGGAACCAACAAAGTGTAACGTAGATGAGAAGAGAGGGATGGGTTTCAACATCTGACGCACCAAATGCATAAAGTGTTTAAACACTAATCTTTAACTCCACATGTAACCACTTGTATCGAAGCCAGGGGGAGAGCTTTCAAAATCATAATATTCATATGAATAAATTAATGATAAATATGGATAATACATTTATATTTTGTAATATAAAATTGAGATTAATTTAAATAAATAAAAAAGTGAATATCAATTAAAGATAACTCTTAAATATATATATATATATATATATATATATATATATATATATATATATATATATATATATATATATATATATATATATATATTGTAGTATCCATTAGGACTAAGGCATTATAAATATTCTTCATTTATCAGCATCTTATTATTATTTATATTTTTAATTATTAGTTACACGACATATAAAAAACGCTACAAAACAGTATAAAAATGTTAGCAGTGTAATGTATTTCCTAACACACAGTGCCAAACTTCCTAACACCTTATGGTGGCTCAATTAAACAAAAAAAATGTTATCAGTCAGAGCCAAATCGTCAGTAACTAACCTTGAAAGAGTTGCACGCCTCGATAATCTTCTGCGACCAAAGCGTTAGGCGAAGGTGAGACGCGATGAAGGCAAACAAATAGTATTAAAACAAAAGAATAAACGAAAGAACTAGGACTGACACCGATGCAAGGGAGAGTCCAATGAAAAGCAAAATTATATATTAATCAAATATACAGCGAAAAATTAATAAAAAACAATTGTTACAAAAAGATTTCATAAGTTAATTAATAAAGGCATGATATGTTGATTGTCTTGCTATCAGTTTCAAATAAATGGGTGAAATGAAGTGACTCATGCCAAGAACTTACATTCCAACTACATCGGGTCGACTTACTTTTCCATGTGATAGAATTACGGACGCCGCCAGCCAATAATATCAATTGGTTGTTATGTGAACCCATGTTAGGAGGGGATCGAAGGGGGATAACAAATAAAAACAAATTAGTACCTCCATATCATAACACAATAAATATAACTAGCATTTTGCCACCAAATTTCTATACTAAGTAGTCTAAATTCCACTTAAATCAAAATTGCTTTTTAATAATTTAATATACCATGTATGCAAGAATATATAATAAACATGAATTTTCAATACAGGCGTCCCTCGTATTACACGTTCAAATGGTACTGTGCTATATCGATATCTTGTCTCGCGTTATATCGAAACCGAGTATAAAGGTGTAAAATTTGATGATAGTTGAATATCGAATATATTGATGAATGAAAAAATAATTAACTTCAGTTTATTCAAATAAAAAAATCAACATAACGATGAAATACAAATTTTAAAGATAAAACAAAAAATTAATTAAAAAAATTAGAATTAGCTTATTAAATCACACATTATTTTCATTAACACACTTTAATAAATAATCATCTCATCATCTATTAATGAACGATAAATATATTATTAGTATCATTCCGCTTATAAAAAATTACATCCAAAATGTCAACTTTATCAACTTTATTTACATTTTTCTCTAGAAATAAAACTTAAACGCAATTAAAAAAATAATTTTTGTTTTGTGTTATATGAAAACCTTATTGTATTAATCTCAACTTTAGTCCTGTTTTATATTGAAACCGTATAATGCGAGGGATACCTCTACATGCGTACAAATGATGTTGAAAAATACATTTAAAATAAGCAATATAAAGCCCACAGTAATGCATACCGCAGCCCAACCGATATTATAAATACTAACACTGTTACATAAATACTGCTTAATCTAAACTATTGAAACTATATTATTATGTTGTAAAATTATTTTAATTTTGAGTTATCCAACCTTGTACATCTTGCGTCTATTATCTATTTTTTTTATAAATAAATGGATACATAAAATGATGGAAATATAAAACTGATAATTTCGCATTAAGATATCCTATGCAGAAATAACGATAAGCCTATGCAGGAATCGAACCCATGGCCTATGGTTTAGTAAGCGAACATTCCGCTACTGTCACATTAGGGCTGTTAATTAACTATAACGTAAATCAATAGACAAAAAATACATTTCATGTCAATTTAACAAATTCCAATTTCTACATAATAGAAACTAACTTCTTCAATTCTCAATGTGTTTAATTGGACTGTACATTTTCTTGAGTCTCTTTCCTTCTTTTTCAATTTTTTTCAAATCAAAATCAAAATGTCATCAATTATTCTTCATCTCATAGTTTCAATTTGTTCTTCGCTTTTCCGTTTCCCTTTTACGGACACCAAGAATGTAAATATTGTTTCGCTTTTAGTAATTAAGAGGCTCCTCTACTATTCTCATTTTTTTACATTACATACACATTTTAGATTAATACGAGTGTTGTAACAACGCAAAATTTTCATAGCTGTTTTTTTATATTATATGTATAATTTACAACTTACCTTGTTCGAACTGAATATTGAAAGCAATCCACCGCGTTTCTTAATACGGTTTCCGGAGACAGTCCCCCGCGATGCGGTCAAGTGGTGCGGATGATGATGGGTTACCGCGGCGTCGGTGGTGTCGCCGCCCGATGCCGCTTCAAACCTGAAGTCGTCGGGTGGAACGAAGCCTGATTTGTACCTCTCTATTACAAGCTGTGTGTCCTGAAACAACAAGTTATTAAATCACTTAATACCTTTTCCCGCCAACTTACATCAGTGACATTTTTATAATCTTATATTACTATCAGTTATATTGTATAATTATGGTGGCGTATTATACAATATAGTTCGATTAAGGTGTATAAGCGAAATGATATGAAATAAATGCGTAACGTGACTTTTTAACACGTTCGCGCGCGGTACGTCGGTGGGCGATAGAAGATAAAAAAACTAACGCGACACTACGTCGACAGTCGTTCAAGTTTGAAATCTAGTAATCCACCGTACGTCGACGGGCGGTATTGTTTCCTATTAAATATTAGCTGGAAATTTTTTTTGTCCCCGTACGAACCCTCAGAAATTTGCTAGTGTCACATTGAATGGTAAAAACTTACTAGAAAGGGACAGCCATATCTCCACTACATTGACAATTGTAATACACACTGCACACAGACACAACGTCCGTCGGCGGTCGCGGTCAATAGACTTTGGTTCACTCGTTCGGTCAGTGCGCATTATTTGGTAGTGGACGGGCGACGCCTGAAGACGTTCTGTCATTTGGTCATTTGGTATTGGTAAGCGGACCTACGCAAGTACGCCTATGGACTTAGTATGGAAAAAACGTGTGTCAAAATGCCAAAATTTGTCATGCATTACAGCGCGCGAACGTGTTAAGTTCTTGTTGAGCGAACGAAGACCAATAGCCACACTATTGCTCAGAAATCGACTCTTTGCGAAAGTGTAATACCTTCCAGTACAAAGCAGCTCATAAACGGTGCAGACAATAATTTGCCAATTTTAAAAAACCTAAGCATTATGAACAACTTTTAAAAATTTGGTTTTGAGGCGACTTCTTGTATGTTACTTAAAAATACTTAAAGACGTTTATAATATGAGAAACACTTTCATTTCGAAATGATGGTTTAATGCAGATGATTACTGACAAGTTATTCAGTAAACCCTAAACATCGTATCATAAATCTAACACGTCAGCTATTTGGGCTAATTAAATTATTATTTTATTTTCTCCTCTATTTAAAAAAAGTTTAAGAGAACAATCTCCAATACCTCTTTCTCGTTGATACTGTTGGCCGCTTGCTCCATTCCATCTAGACACTGCATTATTATGGGGAAAACTTTTCTCTCGACGTCTACAGAACTTAACATAAAATTCTTTATGTTTTTGATTCTTTTTTCATCCAGATCCTGAAAAAGGAAATATATATATAAGTTATAAATAATACACAAATATACGTGTTTAAAGGCGTAGAAATACTAAAATTATGAATAGCCACATAGCGAACATAGTCTATAAAAATAAATCATGAAAAAGGAAAACGTGTAAAACTAAAGTAATATCGTAAATTTCACATCATGCAAATGACTAAGGTCATAGTTTAGATTAATAAAGTACACTATATATACTACCCGCATACTCTCTGCCCAACCTAAATTTGCACTGCACTTACACTTTTTATTTTAAACAATAGATTTTCTTAATTATTTCCTTTGTTTTTTATTTTTACAATAATATCTACCCGATGGAAACACGGTTTTACAATTAGTCGCTTACCATACGACCCAATTGGCGACAAGCCAAAGTGTATATTGTGGAATTGCTACTTCCACTCCACTTTACAGAATTGTTAAAAAAAATGTATAACGGCCTACTACCTATAAACTGCTAATGAGTAGATTTTTGATCATTTTAATATTTTTGGTAGAAATATTTTGTTTACCAAGAAATATTAAAATTATCAAAAATCAAAAAATATATCAAAATTATAATAAACTCATGTCTGTATTAAGTAATCAATAAAAGATTAACTGAGCCAAACATTCAAATATTGTGTTATATTTACACTTCACAAATTATAAGCAAGAACATTGTTGAAGATTTTTTTTATTCTTTAGTAGTTACCAAACGAAATTAGTCAGTCTATAATTACATTAATTTACATCGTCGATACTGAGTATAGAAGGTAACTACAATGATATAACATAAAATGTAAAAATACACTGTGATAACAAAAAATTCTCAGTCTTGCCCAAGGCATCATACATGTATATTACTTTAGGAAACTAACGTTTAAAATAACTTATATATAATATATTATAGTCTGGACTTTGCCTGATCTGACTGAATTTCAGTTTGGGTTATTCTTATTTCAACAATTTTCTTTAAGTTATGCAACGCATCTAGAGCACCCTTGGTATTGGATGTCTACGGAAGTCGCTGGTTGCTTACGATCAAGAGCTTGCACATTCCCGCTTGCACATTAGTCTAATTTATTTCATAAAATTAAAATCGTCTACCGACCTGCAGTTGTTTAAACACGTGAGGTAACCGCTGTTCGTAGTGCTGACGCTGAGCCTCATTGGTTTTACGCAGTTGATCCGTGTACTCCTGTTTAGCTTCCTCGCACGCTTGGCTCCGAAGTTTCACATTCGCCTTCTGTTTTTCCAACTCCGCTCGACTGAGAAACGAAACAGGTTGTGGTTAAATTAATTACTTAGGAGGGCGCAATGACCTAAAATGAAGTCTTGAATCTTGGCCTCTTCCAACAAGAGTCGCCACTTGGACCGCTCTTGCGTCACCGTATGCCATTTCTTGTCGTTAGACGATCGAATCGTTTTATTCTAATTATTGGCTTCGTAACATTGAATTCTTTTCCGGAGCGTTAACCTGCCGCACAACCCCCGAAATGCTAGAGGACCACGCCCGTCGTTGGTCAGCGAGTCCACCGGACTTAGTCGCGTACCTAATAGACAGTGCTACCGACCACTCTCCCATCCACCACCCGGGAGACGCTGCTCTACGCCGTGAGGGTCAGCGTGAGGAGGTTAAATATAATTCTATAATAATTATACGGTAAACGCTTAATTTGTCCAATGACACATTTGACATTATCATCGCCAGTACACTACTAGACATAGCTCTTCCCCAAAGTGCGCAACAAAGGCTAATTTTCGTCTACGCGCATCCAGTTTTCGGCCAGCCGCCCTGCGTCCTATATATTAAAATGTCAGAGAAAAAAAATCTAAATTATAAAAATTAAATCAACTGGGCAAACGTATAGCAAAAGAAAAGCGTAAAATGAAAAATTCTCAGAAGTAAAAATAATAATAAAAAAATCATAAAATAATATTTTGATCATGAAATACCAATGATCCGAGTCATAACTCACCGCTTAGTCAAGCGAGTGTCAAAGGGAATAATAAATACTTATGTATATATTTCACATAACTCAACCTATATGTTTATATAGGTTGAGTTATGTGAGACTGTCAATGTCAGGGGAAAATACTCTGAAAAAAAGATTACAATATTTTGAGTATTCTTCATGTTATGCTTTTATTGCTACACATTTGTTTAATATGAAGAAATGTGTAGCAACAAAAGCGTAACATGAAGGATACGCAGAATTAAAAAAATATGCAAATTAATATTTTCATCAAGAGATCAATGATCTGAGTTAAATCTCACCGCTTAGTCAAGCGGCTGTCAAAGATAATACACGGCGATCTCTTCATGTATTTTTACCTTAGATTGAGGTCAGCGTCGGCTCTGTGGAACGTTTCGAGTGCCCTCTCCGACTCGCGAGCGGCGCGCTCGTAAGCTCTCCTCGCTCGTTCCAGGGCCCCGACCGCTGAGTTGAGTATGGCCACCTGTTTCGCGCCTTCGTTTAAATGTTGCTGAAATTAAAAAGAAATCAATTTTTAATTGAAAATTGATCCACTGCCATTATCATTCGACAAAATAAAATTACTGGTGGTCATATAAATTTCAACTAGCCTGATTTATGGCTAACACGCATACATTCTCTACTAACCGCTCTACGCAGTTCGCTCCATCTAGCCGACCGTTACCGTAGCAAACCGAAGAACCCGTCTTCACTCTAATACTTGTCTACACCAACGATTGTCGGTTCGTATCTAACCCATCCGGGATGCAAGGGGGTGAAAATTACACCATGTCGCCCCAACTGTCAACCTCACCTGCACGCGGTGCATCCTGCTGAGCAACGAACGAGGCACTGACGACCGATTGATGGCGGTATAACTATCACAAATTATGGCCGGACTCAAATGACACAGGCCGGCAACGGGCAGCGGCGTTGCCGGTGCGAAATGTCTGGCTCCGCGGTCGCCAACCCACTTGCCCAGTGTGGCGACTACGGGCACACCACCCATGAAGCGCACCATTAAAACACGGCCCCCAGTTCCCGGTCGCCCCATTATTCCTGGCCACGGTAGCGGCCATGGTTACGATGGAGCAGGGGGTGCTAAGAATCCCCGGGAGAGGAAAGGCTACCACAAACGACTGGACCTGGCGACGTACAACGGAAGAAGTCTGCGGCGCGACGAGTACATTAAGGAACTCGAGGTAGAGCTAGAAAAGATAAGGTGGCACGTTGTGGGATTAAGCGAAGTCCGTAGACAGGGGGAGGATACGCTGACTCTACAATCTGGCCATCTGCTCTACCATCGAGAGGGACATAATCCTTCCCAAGGCGGAGTGGGGTTCCTCGTCAACAGAGTCCTCACTGACAATATTGAGGAAATATCCAGTGTGTCGCCAAGGGTGGCGTACCTTGTACTCCGGCTATCTAACAAGTATAGTCTTAAGGTAGTGCAGGTCTACGCACCTACGGCGACATACTCGGATGACGAAGTGGAGGCTATGTACGAAGACATAGCCAGGGCTTTGCACAACACCACAAAGGCCCACTTCAATGTTGTCATGGGGGACTTCAACGCCAAAGTAGGGTTGCATACAGGAGTCGAATCGATTATGGGACCTCACGGTTTTGGACACAGAAACCACAGGGGGCAAATGCGGATCAACTTCCTCGAAAAAGAAGGGCTGTATCGATAATCGGATAGGACGCTACTTAAAAATTATAGGCCGATCTCGCTCCTGAGCCATGTCCATAAGTTGTTTACGAGGGTCATCACAAATCGACTCGCGCGAAGGCTTGACGACTTTCAACCTCCTGAACAGGCTGGGTTTCGGGGAGGATATGGCACCATAGACCACATCCACACAGTGCGGCAGATTATACAGAAGACTAATGAGTATAATCAGCCCCTGTGCATAGCATTTGTGGACTATGAGAAGGCCTTTGACTCCATCGAGACCTGGGCTGTCATAGATGCCTTGCAGCGGTGCCAGATAGATCATCGATACATCGAGGTGTTGAGATGTCTGCAAAACGCCGCTACGATGTCCGTTCGAGTACAGAACAATCAGACAAAGCAAATCCAGTTGCATCGTGGAGTGAGACAGGGGGATGTCATATCCCCGAAATTGTTCACTAATGCGCTGGAAGATGTCTTCAAAACATTGGACTGGAAAGGACGTGGCATAAACGTAAACGGTGAGCACATCTCACACTTGCGCTTTGCCGATGATATCGTGATCTTGGCAGAATCGCTGCAAGAACTACAAGCAATGCTGAACGGCCTAAATGAGTCCTCCAGACTGGTCGGTCTGGCTATGAATTTGGATAAAACTAAAATAATGGTAAACCAACATATTGAGCCAGAACCGACCACGATCGATGGTGAAGTTCTCGAAGTTGTCCAGGAATATGTCTACCTAGGCCAAATAGTGCGATTAGACGGAGACAACTTCGAGAAAGAAGCCGACAGAAGGATACAGCTAGGCTGGGCAGCGTTCAGGAAATTCCGTCAAGTCTTCTCGTCGCCCATACCACAAAGTCTGAAGACAAAAGTCTTCAACCAGTGCGTCCTGCCCGTACTCTCTTACGGTGCCGAGACGTGGACACTGACAGTCCGTCTCCTCGCCAAGCTCAAAGTCGCTCAGAGGGCTATGGAGAGAGCTATGCTCGGGGTTTCTCTGGTGGACAGAATTCGAAATGAAGAAATTCGCCGGAGAACCAGAGTCACCGACATTGCTCTTCAAGTTAGCAGACTGAAGTGGCAATGGGCTGGACACGTTTGTCGGAGAACCGACAATCGTTGGAGTAGACGAGTGCTGGAGTGGAGACCGCGACTCGGCAAACGTAGTGTGGGACGCCCTCCTGCTAGATGGAGCGACGATCTGCGCAAGGCGGCTGGCAGAGACTGGATGCGTGTAGCCGAAGATCGGGCTAGGTGGCGCGCCTTGGGTGAGGCCTATGTCCAGCAGTGGACTGCCGCGGGCTGATATTGATTGATTGATATTGATCCAACCCATTGGCACTTCGGTTTACTGACTCAAAGAAATATTTCGGGGACTCTGGTTAGATGGCGGATTTTTTTATTTTAAATTACATAGACCAGAAGACTCGAAACGTAAAAAAACAAAAAGACGAACAGAGCCCTCTGGGCGACTTTAAAGTTGTGGAGCAGACGGACCCTCAGTGTCAAAGTTAGATACCACAAGGCAGTACAGACAAGATGCACTAATTGAAAACTATTGTCATAAGGCTTTGCGGTATAGACGACTAGAAGAAGTTCGTAATGTAAATTAGAAAAATTTGCAATTTCAAACTATGGATAAAATAAATTTGACCAATGAAATGTTAAATCGCCTCAAGCTTCACGAACTACAAATACTATGCATTTCGAACGGTCAATTTTATGGAATGTGTGTTTTTTGTGTCTTCATATGATTAATAAATTTATATTTAAATAATATTTTCACGTTTTGTAAATGGTGTATATGTTTTTTATAATTGGCATTTACATCGCTATCGGAATGTGTAGGTTTAACACATTCAAATAAACAATATTTGTTTAGTTATTTAAGCCGTACATGGGGCGAACTTTAGCCAATAGATTGTGTTTATTATTATCTTAGTTTGTGTTTTTTGAACCAATGCAAGAAGACGAAGGCATGTATCGTCCAAGGATGAATTCATGACGTAAAGAACTGATTAACGAACGAAGGATTGCTAAAGTTTGCAAATTATAAAGGTTTAGATGGAGCCTCTCCAACTTGATAAGAATGGATGATCCTAGAATTGCCAAGACAATTTACAAATATTCTCCGCAACTAACGGGACCTAGAGGAAGATTCAGAAAAAAATGTTTGTATCGAGTAAGATCTTAGGAATATAAGAAAGATTACATTCTGCTTTAAATAGTTTGGTCTCTTTAAAGCAGAATGTAATCTTTATATAGATATATATGTAATCTTTACATAGAATAAAATGGATAGAAATCATTGAAGACGCCGAGACCAAGGTTATGACGCCGAAGGAACAATAAAAAGGTGTATTTATTTGTACAGTATATAGAACCTTGATCAAGTTTATATTATTATAAGCTTTTCATTTTGTCTCGTCAATAAAATGTACGGAAAAATAAGGGTTCAAAAACTAAGAGCTTATTGGCAAAGCATCTCTCAAATTCTACAATAACCATAGCGGTTGGCACGTTTGGGTCATTCAAATGCTCTCAAGAAACCTTGACCTAACAATATCTAGAAAAGAGGCGCCGCCAAAATCGGGATCAATATAGCGCGCCAGAAACAAGCGCGCATTGCAAAATAAGTGCGACTAATTTGGCGAGCAAATTTAACATTTGGCAACCGATTGTTGAATTTCTATGATTCCATATAAAAAACATAGTGCCAACTGATTAGCGTAACGTCGCAACGTAGAAATATTTTGATTTGATACAGATACCAATTAAATTTCAGTTTTTAACGTAACTGACTGAGTAGAAATAGGAGATCAATGTATCACAGGTGGATCCTTATACCACCACATCAAGACTTTTTCTATAAAAATAGAAAAACACGCTTACAAATCATTTGTCAGTTTGTTAATATTCAAACAATCGCTTGCAGTTTTGTAAAAAGGTTCCCTACATTAGATAATAAGCTGTGTAAAACACCACAAGTAACGTCTTTTTATATCGCGGTTCTGTATTTTAATTATAATTCCATATTGTTCTAAAAATGTTCTTATAAAAATATAATCCTATAGATAATCCAAAACAATTATTTCAAGTATCATCTTATTATATGGAGGCCGCTAACAAGAATTCTCGTTGTGTTAATAGTATATTTTTATTTGTATATATTTTTAGTTGATTTATAGAATTTTATTTGAAAATACAGAATAATACTTTTTTACTATGTGCTATGTGAAGAAGTTGTGTAAGAGCAAATGTTTCATTTATCGCTAATCTCAAGAGGAATCTATTAAATATTCTCTGAAATGATGTGATGATCTCTCGTTATTTCCTTTTGCTGAGTGGTAATATCATGATTAGTCTGTAACCAATAGAATAACATGGGACTGGGTGTACAACTTACATTGTGTGTATAAAAATCGTCACCACTAACACGGCCACACACACGCATGATACCGCTTCAAACATTCCTTTATGTAAAGTGGTTTTTGTTTAGATGATAGAACAGTCAATTTATTTAGATACTATTGATAGACATAAGCTGCTTGTCGTAAATAGATGTTTTATGAACCGTAAGTTTTTTATTCTACTTCAAAATTCGGGTTTAATATGCTGCAGCAAGTATTATCGCATAAATTTAATAAGTTGTTTTTAATAAATTAATAATTTGTGAGATATAAAATCCTTTAGTAGTAGTCATGCATGAATAATGGGTGAAGTACCACTACTCCAGAGAATATCAGCGTTAAGTGCATTTATGTGTTACAACGTTTACACAGCGTTTACATTGTCTGCAGGGATCTGGAGACTCGACTCCTTTCCTAATTTCTTTACTTCCTTTTTGTCCTCCCATTAAATCCTTCTTTCCTCCCTTATTCGTGTCATTTATATCCTTGTAGCTTTACATTGATAGCACAGTTGCGAGTGGTTAACAAAAACTAATAAATTTAAAAACGAAAATTCAATGTTTAAAAAATATTGTAAAAAGAGGAGAACAGGAACGGTAACAATTACATTGATTGATTTTGCTTTAATATGATCACACATAAAATTAAGAGAAACATCTTTTACGTTTTCGCCTTGAAGATTACTGTTTTAATATGTATTATTTATAAATGCACCTTTCTTTCCTCACGTAGCTCTTTAGCAAGCAAATGCAACTCTCGCACAACATTCGACTGTAAATTCTCGGCTACGACTTCACGCTGTCCCGCGAAGTCGCCTAGCTCTTGTAGGAGCTGTCTGAACGCTTTGCATGCTGAATACCTAAAAAATCATAATAAAAAAATTTAATAATCACCATAAAATATATTTGATACAATTAATTTGGTATAAATATAAGTAATTTTATTATTTTAGTATTAACCTAATAAGATATTAAATGCTTTCATCGTATCCTAATAAGGATATTTCCTATATTAGATATAGCTAAACGTTAATCTTGTGAGAATTGGAAATAAAAAATAATTTAGAGAAAACAACTTTTGTTAATACTTACTTTAACATTAACACTGTATGTCAAACAATAATATAAAACTTACTGATATTCATCTTCTTCTTTTCTCTTAGGTTGATAACTTTTGACAAGCCTCCTGCAGATAAAAAAGTGTAAAAAAAATATAGAAGATATGTAATAAATTAACAAAAATACATTCACGTTCTTAGCGGTAGCATTGGAAACTTTACAAGTGGTATAATTTAATGTAGACTTCTCATTGCGTATTCAATAAACAAACTTAAATAATGTAGTGAAAGTAGACTTTCGACAGACAGGTTGCTTACGAAACTGGCAGCGCGGACTTAGGGGAAAAGTCGTAAGATATAATGTAATCCTTTAACACGTTTATGCAATATGTTTATTGTCATTACATAACTTAGATAGTGACCTCACGGGAATACTATGACGTGTCAGCCGTATGATACAATTTATCTTCGATATTGTGAAACTATTCCAAGTTAGGTTAATTTATTAATGAATCACTTTACTTTTCATAATAATATTTATATTAGTGAATTATATTTTATATTGATGAATCACTTTCCATTTTATATACAATATTAATTTCTTATGCCAGGAAAGGGGACATGTTATACGAAAGACGTCAGTTGATCGATTTTTTATGTTATTTATTTTAATACTTTATTGTACACAAAACAGGAAATACAAAAATTAAAAGGAAAGAAGATGTACAAGGGCGAGCTTAACTCAAAATTGAGTTTTCTTCCAGCAAACATTTTATTTATGTGAAACAATTTATTTTTTCTATTTTAAATAATGAATCTAAAAAGTAAAAAAGTTTTATTATATTTAATCAAATAGTTTGAATACATTAGTGACACATTTACCAATGTATCACTACAGTACCGTCGCGGAGACTTAGCAATGATAATTTTTTTATATTGTTATGTATTTGTCATACGACAAATTCTAACGCTACGTAATATCATCAGGCCTAAACTACTTAAAGTATTTGAAGGCGATTATATTAAGATAAAGATAAGAGTTTGGACTAAAGTGAGGAAACTACATGATTTAGAACACCCTTATAATACCGCTGGTCTTAATTTTATGGAAATTTAATACGTACATATCCTACACGATACGAGCTGAAAGTCTAGGTAGTTAAGCCGTAAAAGGACTATTAGTACGTTCTAGCGTCAAACCACAATCAAATCATTCCGTCATACATATAACGTGATACTTTACCTGAGTTTTCCTGCATATTCTAGTTCTATCGCGCATCGGTCCTTCACAAAGTTCCCATATTTGTCTAAGAACTCAATTCCTTTGTGTGTATGGGCGGCTAAGTTATCATATTGATCCTGCGAACAATAAAAACGTACAATGTAGTACAACTGGTATAAATAAGTGAAAACAAGTGATATGGGGTCAACTGCGGGAAACTGGCGAGTAGCCGCGATAACTCGCCCGCGAGTAGTCGACTACCGGTGGAGCTATTATCAGCTTGGATGCGTAATTTGTAAATTGGTCACATAAGCCAATATACTCGTTTATTGTTGCATGAATCTCTTATTTTCTAAAACAGTAACAGATGAAAACATGAATGTATTAAAAAGTATATAAAACCTTATACGGACTTAAATTATCTTATTATGATTTTATAAAACACAAGTACATACAATTTGTTTTTCTAATTATATAAATACAAACTTCAAGTTCTTTGGCGTTACATAATTTGGCGCTACGTGATAATAGCGTACAAAATAATTTTATGCTAGTCTGAATATCCCACGAACCCGCCTTGAATAAGCGAGGTGGATTAACATCTATTCCTCCAGAAATGGGGAAGCCCCATACCCAGCACTTGAAATTATGTTTGTTGTATTCTTGTTATTTGTTTACTTAGGCGTAATAATAGCAATACTTGGCTTACATTAAGTGAAACTAATTATTATTAGAGTTATGTTATATTAATATACATTTTAAGGTTTGACGAAAGCTTTTCACTTATAGCTTTAATAATAGTAACTTATAATATAAAATCATAACGTTAAAAGAGAAATATAGAAAGCATTAAAATAAATAAGCTTTGTTTCCCACGAATCGACACATTCCCATGGATAGATGATGCACTTGGCGAGCGGTGATTGCGTGCCTAGATGCGCACGCGACGATGGTCTATCTGCTAAGCTGCCCTTGACTGTCGGCCAGGTATGCGAGTGCAACGACATGGCCACTGGCCTTTTTTTAACGAACGGAGTACGGGCTCTATTTATGATTAGTGTTACGAGCTTTATTATTGGACGTATCGTGTAGTGTAAAAATACTTCGCACTGTTTGATCTCAACACACTGGTCTATAAAACCAGTGCGAGTTAAAGAAAAGTATGTGCTAGAAATAAGTTCTACGGTACTTGGTTGTTTCTAATTTTGATGCCCGATACTATTTTATTGTAGATATTTAATTTATTCATAAATAATCGATTGGAAAACGAGAAAGTGAGTCAGTCACCTGATAGTAGGCAACCAGCGCCGCCCATAGTGAACTCCCACGACCGCAATTTTAAGGCCACTACAGTTGTTTTGCTTTCTTAAGGGTAAGGAGTCAATATGAGGGGTAGAATTTAATAGAAGGGGAAAAGGGAAATAAAGAAATTGGACCTTTGTATCCTAGACCTACCGTACGAAACGCAGTAACCTCAGTAAGTTGTTATCATGACTCTATTACTATTACAATTTCACGTCCCTTTTATTTCTTGAATTGAATTATTGATATTTGAATACAATGTCACACAAAGCGACTGCTAAGCCAGGGGATCCATTTATAAGGAATAGCTATGTATCCTATGATCCATTTATGAGGGATATACTCTACATTGGTCCATTACTACATATGTAGTAACGGACCAATGTACAGTGAAAATATATGGATTTCTTGTAATTGTTTGACCAAATCTTAGGACTTTTGCAAGAAGATTGAAAACTTAGAATATATTTTACTGAAAAAAAGAGACTTATTATTCATTGGTATATATAGATCTGGGAAATAGCAGTCATAAAATATTCTGAGAAAACGAATTTTTCAATTTGTGTAGAAAAATTCGTTTAAATCGAAAAACTCATTACAGAATATACGTTGTATTACAACATATTATTATATTTTATAGTTTAATGGGGATTTTTAGTTTAGTGACGCTTGAATACCTGCTAGCTTTTCTAAAATTATCTACATTTCTACATACATCTTTATTGCCACACACAGTTTGTACGACAATAAATTGAAACACCAAAATAATACACAGACGGTGGGCAGAAACCGATAAACCGTATAAAACAAACAACATTTATACGAGACTCAAGAGATATGACTAATAATATAAATTGGTTGGGTCATTTATTCCCCTTAAAGTATGGTGCAACGGCTAACACTTCGTTTAGTTAGTCAATCTGTTAGTCTGTGTAGTTGAAAATATGCAGCGTAATCTTCCTGTAGATAGCTACAGACGTCAAAAAGATGTATGTTGGATTGGAGCAAAAACAGTGCATACCTAAAGCACGTCTGGGAAAACTGAGCATCCGGTATCTAAATATATACGGCCGGCCTGGCGCTTAAAACGGCAATGAGGAAGCACTCGAGTCTTGCAGATTCACATAAAGTGGTTTATATTGTTTGTATATAAATAATTCAATCAACGAATTTTCGTTGTGGAAAATATATTCCATCACACAGGATATCAAAAACCTAATTGTATGTCATGGAAAAGATTACACTAAAACGGTTTTATTTATCTTGAACCCGTATGTTTGTTTGTTCCAAATGTTGCAACAACTCTTTCAACTACTTCTACTACACCTATTCTTATGAAACTTACACATTGAGTTTCCGTGAAAATACAACATAACGATAATTTCAACTTGGTGACGAGGGTCAGTCAGGAGGTGGTCGATAGAACTCTTCGACCGTTACTAGTGACCTCCTCAATGATGGACACCTCTGATTGGTTTTAATGAGACTTGGTGAAAAAAATCAAACTAAAAACTAGAGTTTTTAAAACACTTCACGGGTCGATTGTTTCTTATGTAGATTGTAAAACGTATAAAAAGAAACGTCAGGCAGTGCGATATTTTTAAAAATAACACGTATGATTCTTATTTAACAATCGTTTGTTTTACTTAATTTTATTACTATGGACATATAACTATTTGAGCAGATGTAAGTCTATCAAGTTCTTAAAGGTATAAATAATATTTTAAAACACTTCCTCCGCGTCAAATTATACAAAATCATCCTTATCCCAATAAACCTTCAATTCTACTTCTATTTACGAATACTCACCTCAAATTTGCAATAAGATTGAAAACATATGCAAATTATATCGAAGGAAAGTATAATACAGTCTGTATAATAAACCATTAAAATTAATTAAATTTAAAATTGCATAAAATCATTAACACACAAAGAACTATCTCACCCCAAAACTTTGTGTTTTAAAGAAACATTGACAATATAAGCTCTTACTTACGTATAACACATACGTATTGTATTATTAGTTAACCTTGTGCTAAGTGATCACCGGCCGATACTGAAATAAGGCCGGCAGAGTGCACAATGCACGTCCGTCAGGGTATTGTTAACCGATTACGGAATCTTTACGAGTGGCGGCCCGGCTACTGCACTTGTCGGTCAGCTGAGATAAACTTCTATGAACAATAAGAGTTCAACATATCACAGGTGGATACACCACCACATCAAGACATTTTCTATAAAAAAAGAAAGAAAAAAAAATATTCACAAATCATTTGTCAGTTTGTTAATGTTTAAACGATCGCTTTCAGTTATGTAAAAAAGTTCCTTACATTAGATAATAATCTGTGTAAAACACCGCCTGTAACGTCTTTTTGTATCTCGGTTCTGTATTTTAATAATATAATTCAATATTGTTATAAAAAAGGTTCTTACAAAAATATAATATAATAGATAACCCAAAACCATTATTACAAATATCATCTTATTATATGGAGGCCGCTAAAAAGAGTGCTCGTTGTGTTAATAGTATCTTTTTATTTTTAAAATATATTTTTGATTTATAGAATTTTATTTGAAAATAGAGAATAATACTTTTTTACCATATCATACTTCGTTAAACAAGAGAATCGCAATTTTGGGAAAAATTATCATTTAATACTAGTGGCCATTTAAAATTATTTTTTATTTTAAAAAATAAAATTATACACTTCGCTTTCCTATGAATTATGCCAATTTTACACTCTTCATTGCACATGCGAAAAAAGGGTACAAAGTTTTTTTTTCTTCACTGAATAATATACAGATAGGGAAGCCATGAAAAAAATAGATGAAGCATCACACCTAATGCGCACCGTCAGAACAAATGCAGTTAAATTGTAAAAAGCAAAACGTTTAAATTGTAAAAAATAGTTATCAGACAGCTATTCCTCTTATCAAATTTACAAAAAATGAAAGTCATCCACACATGAGCCGGATGACTCGTAGCAAATTCGATGGAGCCATTCAATAGTATAAAACTAAACTTTCGTTGCCAATAACTGTTTTCATTCAATTTGTTGCCGTATCGTGGTTGAGTGACTTGAAATTTTGTTCGCTGTTGAAGACGGTATTCTGGCCTCAAACTATCGATCGCTTTTATTATATATCATAGGAACAGTTAAACTTATTAACGTTAGTAAGCCGTGAAAGAAAAAATTAAAATGTTTGATATTGATGTCGTTTACATTATTGCTAAGGCACGGTTCGTTAACCTGGCCCGTTGAAGCAACACAGCCTGTGTGAGAGCGCCCCGACTGGACGTGGGAGAACTGGCTCGGTGACAACTCTACGCAATTTTCATCGACGAGTACGCCGCGGCTAAAAGTGCAATTACATACTACGTTTATGCAGCAGCTATTCTAGGAGTCGTTAAGACAACGAACTGTACCTACCGTGGATACTAAAATAAGTTATGACTAACTTGTATCCAGGCTTCAGGGAGGAGTGCCATACGTTTATATGGCTAAAATATTATTACATGCATAAATATAGCGTCTATATCTCGTCCTACCCTCAGTCATTCCTCGAATCAACTTTTCTTTGGTTTTCACCTTTAATCAGTTTAGTATATATTTAGTCCATGAAATTTTTCTTCTACTGCGGCTTCTTCTACCTTCAATTCTGCCTTCAATAATGGCTTTTAATAAATTGTATTTCTCATTTCATTAAATATGTCCAAAATATGCTTTTAATGATAAAATATGCTTTGCTCTTTTTGGTCATTACGGAAAAGATAGAGACTGACGGTCACCGACCTCTGGGATGGCACATAAAAAATAAGAAAATATGGTGTATATGTGGTAATGGTATCAAGATATTCGTAATAAAAGCGACATGATTTGCATTTGCAGTTGTGGCGGTGGCGGTACGTGGCCGGCGCCGGAGGCTATGGAATGTACGCGTCGAATGTTCGGAGTATCATCAGTATGCCGGGCACACCCAGCGCGGTTACCGACACGTGTAAGGTCCTCGGTTACCTTGGCTAATTATTGGAATACTAATATATTGACGAATCGTACGTGATGGAATTCGACAAAACACTACCAGCTAGGTTTACTTTCGGTTGCGGCGTGACAAAATGCAACCGCTCATGTAACCTTTCCTTTAAAGGATTCAAAAATTCACTAAACGTCTCCGATGTACTTTAATATATAAACACTAGTCGCTGTCGCATAATTCAACTCGTGAACAGGTACTGCTTGTCGATCTGCTCTTATTTGATTTTCCTTTTTTTTCAATATTATAGGTAATTCTATATTACCGAACCTTTTTTCTGGTTGTCCATACGGTTACCCTGCGAATAAATGTTTACATACTAATAAATACTGCTCTATAACTGAATAAACGAGACAAAAAGACGATAGCCGCCGAGTTTCTGTCGCTGTTACTTCTCTGATCTGACGAACCTGATTACGAATATAAACGACGATAGCAAAACGGTAATAGTTAAAACTGTTCTTTAATTATAAATGAATTTGAATTATAATTTGGTACAATATAAAGAAAAATTACATAAGGTAAAATTCCTTCATAGTTCAGAAGAAAGTCAAGTTCAAGTGTCACAATTTACAATATTCTTTTTAAGAATCAATAGTAAAAAGATTAAGTCTTCTTCCTCTATAATTGTTTTTATTTACTTTTATAATATATAAATGTGTAATAGTAGGGAACTGTCTGCCGTAGTACAGGGCTCACCCTAGTTCGGCAGGCAGTGAAACAAGATTGTAAAATTGTTAATGATCAATACATATATTATTATATTATTATTTACATAAAATTTAGTAGACAATAACGTAAATAACATAGCATTAAAAGTAATTAATAAAAATCGAATAATTTCAATGGACGTAACACATATATTAGACTCTTATCTATATTTGTATAAACAATGCAAACATTAGATACATACACGCAACGGGAAACAAATACCGAGGGCCTAATAAGCAATACACCACTTAGGGCGAGGCGCAATATTGTCGCCGACGGATAGCACATTATACTACATCAATTGTCGTAGGTTAGGTGCGTCAGACGATAGACAATAAGTTTTTCTGGCGTCAAATATGCGCCTCTGACATGTAAACTGTTAAAGATATTGCTATCAATGTAATGAATGGTCATAAAGTAACAAATGAAATGATGGATAACCGTTAGCATATTTTCGGCTTGAATGTAACTTCAGCTGTTTAAATATATCATTTCTAAGTAAACTGGCAGAGTTATTTAATTAAATTAATCATTAACCAAAATAAGATATAAAGGTTCACTTTAAAAAAGGCAGTATCCAACCTGTTTAATTAGCACTACTAACTAGACGATTCGTCTTCGAAAAAATGAAATTAACGAATAATTTCATTTTTTAATAACAAAACTTCATGGTAAATTTAAAGCTATTTAACCTTATAATAATTTATACATTACAACAACGAATGCCATACATATGTAATGTGTAGTGTGGGTTGTAGATAAAACAAATGATTCATAATGTGGTAACCCGATTGCTGTGCGATTCTCGGTTTAGAATAAGGCCACCCTATTTTTTCTCTTGGTTGTTATACGAGGCGACAATTAAAGCCTATGGAGCCTGTTTAATGACAACAGCGTCTTCCTGAGTAATAAAAATCTATCTCTAATCCACAATACACTTGATAAGCGTGGTAATATCCATCTGTGGATTTTTATAGCTGTATTGATTGATTGGTTGAATCAGATTGCGCGGGCCAGAATAAAAGCCATTTATTTAATCAAATTGTTTACACGATTTTGCTCTTTAAAAATGCATTATAACACAATGAATGCAATGACCATAAGGACTAAACTATATTTTCAAACAATTCTTGATTTTTAAAACAGGGCTGAGTGAATGGCATAAGACCTTGCGGGAGGGCCCCGCGTCGGCCTATCAAAATCAAAAATCAGTAGGCGGCTCCGTGTACGAGTGTAGCAGGATCACTACTTGCAGAGAAAAATGGCGAAGCATCATGAGGCTCCGTCAAGAGCGAAACTAATAAGGAGAATTTTAAAAACATAGGAATTAACTCTAAAATAACTAGGATCAAGCTGATATGAAAGAGAACGTGTGATTATTTAAGAACTAAATAAGAACGCGAGCGGCTAGATTAAAATTGTTGCGAAACATATTTCGACTGATTAAATAATTTGGCACATTAGATAGGTCACTGAACTTGCAAACATTTGGTCTACAAATGTGCGCCAGGAGCAGTCTAGATAGAAAAGATGTAACTGTTTTTTAGTGCTGTAAATGTAAAAATGGGAATTAACGGTGCACCCTAAATATCTATTAGTGTACAGTAATTGTATTTTTTATAATAAATATATAGTTATATTCAAATCAGTAATTCTAATATTAATCGGTAAAAATATTAGTTTTAATAGCAATTATGGTTTAGTTTTTAAAATGTTTGAATATTATTTACATAGTAATGGGATCTATAGTTTTAAAAAGTGTATGATTTAGTTTCTTTCGATGATTTCGTTTATAGTAAAATCCAAATACGGCTGCTTATATCGTATGCTTTTATATCGACTTACCTACTGAGTAACGTATCTAAAAATATGTTAAGGTATTTTTAAGAACGATAGTTTCTTAACGAGTAAGCGCTTCCCTGATGGTAAACAACCATCACCACTTATGAACATCTACAGCACGAGCACTATAGGTGGGTTTCCTACGTAAGAGTATGAATAATGGGAGGGAAAGAAGGAAGTAATGGGAAGGGATAAATAATTCACCAAATACTTTCTTAAATACGTCAAATAATTTCAAAAGTGAGTTTATTTTATTTTTAATTCGATTATAGGTTATGCCAATGTCTGGCATGTAAATCATATATGGGTAGGCGAAATGCCAAGTAGGTCGTCGCTAAACATCTATGCAAATCCGTTGGCCGCAATATACTGACCATTTATGGTGATATTACTGTGTGATGTGTTTGTCTACCGGGCTTGCTAGTTTATTAGAATTCATCACATTTTAGTAAGAAATTATGATCCAATTTATTTCATTTTTTAACAATTTAATAAATGCTTTACACTCATAGCCTTACATGCGTAAATTGCAAGCATATCCTGCGTCACTCGGAATTTAGACCAAACAAGTATTTATCGTGATGTGAAAATCAAACTCACGACTTTTGGTTCAGAAACCGTACACTTCGCCACTGCGCTATTTAGGTCGTTATCATTTTCTTTAACGCTATTTGATAATGAAGAAACATCAGAATCCTGATTTTATATTCTAAAATATATATTATATGACTCTATTGAAGTTACACCAGATTAAATTCGCAATCAGGAGACCAGAGTTGTGGGCTGAAAACGTCGGCTGTGGCTGCTTCTGAATTATCAAATTCAACCGCACATTAGGTGAAGTCGAGATCTCGGCTCCAACTTTTAACGAAACTGGAGGTTGAGGTACTGAGTTAGAAACAGCCAGACACAAATAATTCTTGTATAGACATTGAACAGATGTCTTCCCACCCGCCATCGGATATAATGTACATACGTAGTAATTTTATAATGTCAGTCAGTAGTACCATATAATCACAAACCAAACAATTGTTCACATGCTGCAATCATACGTAGTATCTTTATTTGTTTTTAATAAATAAATAATTCTTCTGTTTCTAACTTAGTGGGAACCGACTGTAATGATACATAAAATCACTTATTCAATTGATGGCAAATTCGTCATAAACCACTTGCAAATCAATAACATAAACGGCTTATATCGTGTGTCATACGGTTCACGCACTTATTCTATTTCCGTTTTATCTCGATGGCACCCGACGATCACTCACACCGGAACACGGTCTTCGTGGACGCCCGGTCCGGACTGCGGACTCGTCTGAGTCACAACGGAGGAACGCTCCGGCCCCGGCCTTTGGCTAATTAACACTCATTACTCATCCATTCTTAATCAGACAACAATGCAATAGGACCCAACTTGATAAGATTACCTTACGTGGACTGAATAAACAAACGACATCGATTAACTACATAATATAACATGCTTTTACAAGGAATGTCAGTACAATGGCTAATAAAATTAGTTAAACTGTTTCCATAACAATTAAATATTACTTTTCATGGGTGTGTTATTTTTATTTGTTGGTTTTATGAAAAAGCAAAGAAATAGGCAAAAGAACATTTGCCTATTTCTCATTACTTCAGATGCGTTGCCTACTTTAGGGTAAGGGCGTGAATAATGGGAAAAAGAAGAAGAGGAAGAAGGAAGAGAGAACACCTTACGCCGATATTATGTTAGAGTGTGGCACTGCCCCGGTCGATCCCGCTCATTCATGCTATGCATGGCTCTAGAACTATTAAATCGTTTAAAATTACATCAAAAAATAGTTTCAGATTCAGTAAGATGGATCTTCTGAAAATACCATAACCAAAATAAGGAACGAAAATTGCAAATTAACAGTATCTTCTATCTATCCATATCTTACGTGTCAGTGTAGCATCCAAATGTATATTTCAATTACAAATCATTTTAGGCAGACAAAATAATAAGTTGATTATATTATCATAACGAAGTTAAAAACATTTATCATTGTTATCAATTTGCTTCATTTGACATATTTTGTATAAATGTGGCTTTTAACTCGAGTTTAAACTAGAAACCATATATCATACAGCTACAAATACATTATAATTTATACAAGTTTTTACATAATCGATTACAAACACGACATGTCTGTGAAGGTGACACAATTAAATGTTGGATACGTGATCACGTACAAAATATATTAGTAAATAGTTACATGACGATGACCCTATTAACCCATTTAATAATAGCTGAAATTCTTCCAATTTTATTTTGAAACATGCCATTTTAATTTTGTATGTAGTTCCTTTATTTTAATCAATTAATTT
Organism: Baronia brevicornis; assembly: GCA_031353405.1. Classification (NCBI taxonomy): domain Eukaryota; kingdom Metazoa; phylum Arthropoda; class Insecta; order Lepidoptera; family Papilionidae; genus Baronia; species Baronia brevicornis. The sequence continues at coordinate 437,905 of JASFAT010002032.1, forward strand.
AGCTTCCGATTTGTAACGTACAATTACCATCGATCAAGTTATGCGCAACATGAACTAGCAAATGTATTTATTAACCTTTGCAACGTCGTGTATTTTACAACGACGGACGAACGGATAAACTTCGACATTGCAGATGGACATATCTCTCAGCATCTTTTATCACTGTTCATCTAAGCAATTTTTCGTAATAATGCCTTGCACTGAATTTCACTCAACTAGCTCAAAATTCATATTATTTTACATTTCTTCAAAAGTTTTAATAGTTAATTTGTATATATTAATCGGCGCAATTGATTTAGTGTTGCGCTTACGATCTAAGGTTCGAGTTTTACCACTGGAATATGGATGTGAAACATATTTTCCATGGATAATGATTATTAACTTCACTGGTATGGTTAACAAAAATTCTAGTCAAATTAAAAACATTGCTAATTTTTTTTTTAGTAAATAAAAAATGAAATGAAAAAATATTAGAATAGAAAATATATTGTATAAAACGTTATTCATGACCTGAAATACAAGAAATCCAAATTAAAAAATAATAAAAGAATGCACAGAATACAAACTCTCGCAACTCCAGTACTTTAAAATAACAACCCTCCTCATGTCTCCGCTTGTGGTTGGTTTATTGCGGTAAAAAAATAAATAAAATGAATGGACCGGCGTCTCCAACTGAAACACGTCTCGACGAAGCTTGAAACCTTAAATGTCACAGAGAATAAAAGAAAAAATACCTAGTCTATATACATTTAGTAGTAAGGAACCAGTATGTTATTAGAAAAGAAAGAGTTGTACGAGAGAAAAATTCTAGTCTTAGTTCCTTAGTCTTATTATATACCTTAACCAAAGCAGTAATGAACAACTCCAAGGGCTTCCTTCTTCTTATTTGACTTAGAAAAGAAAGAGTTGTAAGAAATAAAAACACTGATAATTTAACAGATTGCAAGGAAGTGCTATAAATATTGACATATGTGAAGCGCTTCTCAACCCGTATAAGAAACATCCTACTCAGTAAGATTGATACAATGCAATTACTCGCCACTAATGCCTATTTTATCAATGTTAAACCGCAAAACTGCTTAAGGTAAAAAGAAAAATGATTTGTGATTTGTCTCAACCTAAAATAAAATTTCAATGTAAAGTAAAAATGCAGTCGTAGCGTAGTGTATGTACTACTATACAAAATCATTATACCTAAAATTAAATAATTTTACGATGACTTTTTTTACACCCATATATCTCCCACTGCTGGTTACGGCAGGCTTCACATTCTTGGAGATAGACATTAACACGCTTGTCCAAGGCAGATGTCAGAATATCCAGCCTAGAATTTATCACGATGCGGGAATCAAGCCCACGACAATTGACCCCGAAAGTGACAACTGCGACGTTGAGCCAATTAGGTCGTCAGTCGGTTTTTTAATACCGGAAAGTTTCAGTTTATATCATAGAAAAAGGACAAGAGATGTTCAAGCGACTGGAACCATTAGAACAAAAAAAATCTTAAAAAACTTCAAAGTACTCAATCGTAAAACTACGAGGTAGTCAATGCAGTCAGTCTACTCTAGCATGCAACGATCGAATTTTAATGCAAACATGAGTCACGAAATGCAGTGACGTCATAGGGTGTCTGCGGCCGATCCAAAGAGGGTAACGCACCCTTATCTGCGTCATATCCCCCGCGTGAGTCAACAGCCCTCTGAAGGCAAACGAATCAATTAATGATTGCTTTTTAACAAGTGCTTGTTTTTAACGACCTGTTATACCTGTGTTAAGTTATATATAATATTATACTCGGAAACAAGAGGCAAGTAAAAATAGTAGACTTATAGCATAGTATTATTTCTTTCAATTAAACATTGGACGCTAAATAGGATCGATGTCTTAGTAAGGCAAATAAGGCAAAGTGATATTTGTATAAGCATAAAAATATTTTGACAATAATTATACATTTATGTAAAATATACTTAACGAATTACTGATAGTAATTTATCGGATGTGATGTATCATATATCTATATTATATTTTTTTCACAACTCGTACACGTTTTACAGAATTTAATCCGCGATCATTGACTCCTTAAGCGGTAACATCTTAAAAATCTTAAACTGAGATTTTTATAATTTATTTGCAATATGATTCGGTGACATAAGCTAAAAGATATTTTTTATTAGAGACATTTTATATAAACCACAATAAATGCATCAAAACATCATCACGATCTGCTTCCAGTAAAAACTTGTTAACGTTCGAGCATAAAGTAATAGTATGCAATCGAAGATCGTTGCAGACAAGATTTTTTAAAATAATAAAATATGGAACCAAGGAAGAAAACAAATTTTTAGAAGCGCTAACGTAAACCTAACTTACAGTCAATTATTTGTGCAAATACATACATATTGCTGATAAAGAGTAAGGCATTCTGCATATAAATCGATAAATTTAGACGTTTACTACTATAATGTTAATATAAGCTATATTTTAATTTTTTATCGATATATTAATTGACTTTAATGTATATCGATAGTTCACAATCGCATCCATTCACAAATTTAAGTTTCTAATATTAACATTGAAAGCAAAATATATAAAAAAGAAATGAGACAGTTTTCTCTGAAATCAGGTTCTACCGTGGTATTTTATTCACAATCACACATATCTTATGAATATGCATAGTGCATCGAATATCACCACATTTAAAATGTCACCTTTTTTCACTTCACAAAATAAGATCAGGTAAAATTTAAATTTTTTTTTTTAAATTTTTGTGTAAAAAAACTATGGGTAAAGACTAAAGGTAAACTGTTAATACAAATAAGACCATAGAAATAGTTTATCTTCCTGAACAATGACTTCATCAGAAAAGCACACCTTCACTCATGGCTATAAGGAAAGCTCTTTGGTAGGGCTATATTCAAATGCATAACAAGATAACATTAAACCACGTAAAAAAGAGATTTTTCATCAATCCAAATGTTGACTAGCAGAAAATGCCCGACATTAAGAAAGAATAAATAAATTAATTTAAATAGTTCACCTATGCATTACAGTATACGGCGCAATGGTGCAATTGAATTTCTTAATAGAATCGATGATACGAATGCCATGGATGAGTAAAGGCATTGAAAAATCACTCTCGCCTGCATAGAAAGTGCTGCTAGGATATTTCGCACAGGCGACTGTTCTTAGCATTAACGGTGACATGTTTATATAAATTTAGCAAGAATATAATTAGAAATAATTCGTTGATTCAGTATTTATTGCTGTTAACCTTATAAAAATGTCCATCAAAGTATACTGTAATAACAATAAATAATGTATTCTACAATTTCAATAATTATAAGAAGTATAGTTCATTTGGCAAGGATTGAAAAGAACCCGCGACCATTGGCTTCGAAAGCGACAATAGATCTTTCAAAAAATAATTCTAGTCTTATCTCAAAGGCCGGCAACCTATTTGCAATGCTTGCCTGCAGGCGACACGCTTGCTCGTTTGCCTCTCTGATCCTTAAAAAAAGTGGTTAGTTTGACACTAAGCCATTTAAGCCGTAGTACGTCTATATGGTCGATGAACGAAACATGTAACACAGACCGTTAGTCCACTATGGAGCAACGTCGTAGAGTAGACACCATTCCCTCTCATTACGATAAGGTGATGCGGTGGGCCACACTCATCATGATTAACTTGTGAAAGTTGTGTGTAACGAGATCACCATGTGCGAAACGGTGCCACAACAATCTGTTATATAACGCATTGATACATTGCACAATTAAAGCTTTGGGCATCGAAGCAAGTACGACTTCGTTATCGATTGTTCAAAACAGCTGTAATAATCCACTACTGGACATTGGCCTCCCCTAAAATTGAGGGGTATTGTCGCAATTCCCACGCTTGGTAGGCAAAATGGTAATCGCAGATTTGTTTAAATTACTCGGGTAGACGCTTCTGCCCATCTACAATTATTTGCTCAGTCGTCTCGTACGACACTCCATGGAAAGAAAAGCGATTACCGTATTCGATTGCAAAGTTAGTGTGTTCCGTATACAGTTTGGGATCTTCTTTTTCACAGAGATTGTGATAGGATAAGGTGTACATACCCAATATGTACCTATCACAATTTACCACTGATTTTGGCTTAACCTTTTCCCTCGACTTTATTAATACTCGCTTAAATGGTCATAACAACTATAATATCATTTTGATTATATTCTGCCAGCTACTCGACCATACGGATACAGCTAGAAAAATCTGATTCTATACAAAATTTTAAATTACACTTTTGGTGTTAGTTCCCTAATATTTTATATATGATTTAGCGTGGTAGAGCCACGCTACAGACGCATACTTTGTCAAGAATGGCATAATGTTTGTCTGTGCTATGAATGGGCCGGCTCGCCCGGGGAAGTACCACACTCCCACAGAAAACCAGCGTCGAATGGTAGCTTACCTACCGCACTTGATACCGTGAGCAGCCGAGATCCGGAGGCTCAACACCCTCCGTCCTTCCTCTATTTTCCCCATCCTCTTATTTCAAATCTTGGGTGCCCCGTCAATCGTCTTAAAAAAGCGTAGTGAGTTAATGTCTATTCCTTAAGAAGTAATAAGGCTCGTGCTCGTACTAATCAAATGACATGTATGGGTTGTGAAAAAAACATTACAAATACGTTCAACGACATTTACATATCTACAATATTAAATATTAAGGTGAAAGTGATTTAGTAATTTTTAAGATTATATATATTTATATAATTTTTATATAAATATATATAATCATAAAGAACATGAGGAAACAGAATTTGAAACCACTACGCATACCTATTAAATTATAATTAGTATAATTAGAACAAATTAACCACTTGCTCTACAAAAAAGAGAAACGATGAGAAAAACTTGCATGAATGAAATACATATTTTTGTTTTATTAGAGAGAAGTTCACGAGCACAAACTACGCACAGCAAACATTTCAAATCATGTTTGCGTAAAGATAAAAGGTAATCCGACGAAAATATAAAAACCTTGCTTTTGTTAATTTACAGTCTGTTATACTTATTCGTTAATATACACTCTAATTGAGTCAATGACGAAGTTAACATTTTCAGAGTACATAGTCGCCGGTACAAGCTAAATATGCTTCTAATTCCGCTTCGGGATAAATATGTTTATGACCAACAGGTATTTATTCTGAGTCTGGGTGCCCTGCCGACCCGCTACAGAGAAGCGTGGTAGGTTAATGTTCATTCCTCTGGAAATGGGAGGCTCCGTGACTAGCACTGTGACATCCATGGGCTGTAAAAGGAATTATATAGTGGTAGGTCATGGTAGGGCTGGCTCGATAAAGGAAGTTTCATATCGTCACAGAATATCAGCATCAAGTGGTAGTATTTTAGTGTTACCGCACTTCATATGGTGAGTGGAGGGATCCGAATCCTAGCTTCTTTCTTGTTCTGTTATTTCCTTCTCCTCTCCCATAATTCACACCCTTTCTTTTTTGGTAGGAAAAAATTGAGGACAGTGGTTGCTTACTACCAGGTAATTTAACGCCTACTGGTTTGCCTGCTTCTTCCATAAAAAAAAACAATACAAAATTCCCGTATTCAATGCATATAATACTATACATATAGTGTATATTTATAATTTAATAATATATATTCGCTTACAGCACTTGAGTTGTTCTCAACCAGGACCGCATATATTGTTATTCGCGCTGTGAAACTGGTCTCGTTAAACTTGCGAGGCTGACGGACATTTTTATAACGAGTTGGCATTGTCGAGTTCACAAGCCCGCCACCCGTTCAGGAAACACGTTCCCACTAACCAACCTTTTCGAGGAAACTGGTACACTTATGCCTTTTTTTAAATATTTTTTTGTTATATCTGGTTACCTGCAGATTAAATCTTGCAAAAAAATTAAAAATAATAAAGATTACAAAAGTTAAAAACAAGTATTTCTTGGCTTTTGACGCAAATTTTCAACAAAAATACAATTAATAAAAGGTTGCTACTATCGGCGGCTCATCCAAGGCGAATTGGTGAGGTTTGGAAACCACCCAGATTCGGAATAATTATATGTAGGCCAAATATATGTATGCTCGATTGACTATGAAAGTTGTAACTACAGTACTTAATCATTTAGGTAGTTATATAATTCCGCATCAGTTACGCATAAGTGACGTTGGCACATGGGCATAAATGACAATGGTATATACTTCAATCAATCAGTACAGCCGTATTCATACAACAGAGGTTTCTTTGCTGGATATTGATCTCCTCAGAAATAAAGGATATTGCCATAATCTCCAAGCTTTACAAGTTGATTGGAGATCGTTCTATGGTGGAAATCATACAGGAAATCACCTTTAGTAATTAATAATAATTACATAAACAATATGAATAAATTCAAGCGACTTTGTTCAAAATATTATTTAGTTAAGTAATATTTGAAACAGTGTAATGGTGAAAGACTTGTGTGGGAAGATAGCAGGAAGCGGGCGATTGCACAGGCGTATTGTATGGAACGTAGCTTGATATAAAAAAAGAACTCTTTTGTCATTTTATGAGCTATTGTAAAGTCGAAAAGTCTTTGTATCCTCTATGTATCCTGTCAACAATACAATTTCACAAAATGTAGTTAACGCTTAGGGATCGAGAATGTAAATACTTTTAAATGACATTTCAACGCTAAATTATATAATATATAAATTATATATATACAAACTAAGATCAAAGTATAAACAACTGAAATACACCAGTTATAGTAAAACTTTTATTAAAATCGTAATTTTTCCAAACGCTCTTGACATGAATAGGGTTCTGCAGCAATTCTTTGGGCGTAGGGTGAGACGGGCACGTGTGATTGGATTAGTAACCCTAAGGTATTGCTGCCAATATATAAGGGTGCAAGTTACAAGTGGTAAAGAAAAATAAATACCTAAGGTTTGGTTTTGTCATCATTATACTTACTTGTAGTGCAAGAGTAAACAGCAACGATCCAGACAGACCATGTTCAATTTTTCTTACTATCAGTGTGTGCCGTTTTGATTGAAGGGTGGTGAAACGTGAACTTTCCTAAGACAAGGTCCAACTCCTATAGCTACAGCAAGAATAGTTAAAGTACCGCACGGCAAAATAACGGCGATAAGTTGTGTCACTTGAGAGATGTGCCCAAAACATTCTCCACATTTCTTAAAATAACATAGGTGTGATTATACATGCTGTCAAAAAAAACTTATATTTCAAATAAAGTAAATTAAAACAAAACAAAAAAAAAAGTCGTTTAGACCGGAATGAATTGACTCTCAAAGTCACGTATGTTAGAAGCGCCTACCATTGATATTAAATTCTACTGCTGTACACTTAATATTGTTCTAAGAAAGATTGTTCATGTATTGTATGAAATGATGTAGATGTAATAGTAACCACGCACACTATGACGAATAAAAACGTCGTGAGCTAATCATTGCATTTGCAGAGAAGTATCGTATAAAACTTACAAATCAAGTAAAATATATTTTTATTGCTTTAATTTAAGAAAATTAAAAATGAATCAATCAAATTCATTTCTAGTTTGGGTGTCCCGCCAATCCCCCCTTGAATAAGTTTGCTGCGTTAATGGTACATGTTTCCAAAATTGGGGAGGTCCTATCCCCAAGTATATAAGTTGTTAAAAAATATATATATATAAAAAATAAAGCTGGTGAGAGACAACATTTCAAAACTTATATAAGACTAGAATAAAGGACATTTTAAAATTCGAATTTAATATTCTAAATCATATTTTTATCAAAGCATGTCATCCTCTGGTTATGTAAATTGAATATATAACTCAATATTTTATAAAGATTTAAAGAAAGAAAAAATGATATACAATGTTCGTTGGTATCATTGTTGGGTACGGGAATCGTTGGTTATTCTAAGAATAATATACAATAGCAGTGCAGAAATATGAATCGGGCGCGGGCCTCGGACCATTGTTGAGAGGTGCGTTTCCGCTTTCTCGAGGAAAAATGCTAGCGCACCACTGGAAAGTAAACGTGCGGTGATTTCGAGAATGTGAATTCCTCACACATCTATATTTTCCATTTTAAATGACAACGAGATTTTTAAATAAAGTGGGTAATGGGCTTAAATGACGACATAATCGGCTGTGGTAAGCGTTCGAAATGCATGGTCACTGATTCTGCATATATATATATATATATATATATATATATATATATATATATATATATATATATATACATACATATGTATGTATATATATATATATATGTGTGTGTGTGTGTGTGTGTGTGTATATATATATATATATATATATATATATATGGTCCTGTGGACAGCAATGCGAAGTAACATATGTATGTATATGGTTGGAATCTCTGTTTGTCCTTTCTAATCTTGAAAACAACTCCGGTGAGTTGTTTTCAAGATTTCTCGATCAATTTTTTTTAATGTTTTAATTTTGGCATACAAAGCATGCATTTGTTTTTTTTGGAGTAAATTTAGTCAAATATATTTCTTACAGAGTCCATTACATTCTCGTTATAGTTTCGATGAAAGCGTTTTTTATTTACAATTTTAGGTAACATGTAGAAGCCCTATGTTATACGCGAATTACAAAGAATTCCTAAAAATATATATCGACAGTAGAGGTTAGTGAGCGCGGTTGTTCCTCATTTTATATTATAAACTTATAGACACTGATCACAAATATATACACAATTTGATACCGGTACAAGAAGTTGTACAAAATTATGCTTTCTATCAATAGAACCAATGTATATCAGAGAAACTTGAACCAGTAGTTCCTGCTCAAGTTTCCTCAGTGGTAATTTTATACAGTTCTGACATAACTGCTGGTAGATAACGGTTCTATATCACACATTCTCAAGTAGAATGCTACCGTTCTATACTTCTTTTCTTATATTCATAACTAAACTTTTTATTGGTCCGTGGGGTATTTTTAAAATCAATGCGACGAATGCATAAGAAAGATTATGGAATCTTCATTAAGAAATGTACTTACAATTAAAAATATGATGTTCTTCCTCTAGTTTCTCTCACGACATCGTTTGGGAAACTCCGCATATTTTGTCTGTGCTTGATATATATTTAAGTGCACAGGTATAAATGGACGTACTCAAATTACATATAATATTATTCAAAATTAATATTTGATCATTTGAAACATTTTAGTTTTGACTGAGATTTTAACCAAAACCCTAATCGTTGACGACCTTACTAAAGGTAGCATTCGCCTTGCTAAGTTTTTAATTAAATTGGCACAATGTTATATGGCTTCCTATGATGTAAGTCTTAAGGCTCGTCATGTTTACATCATTGTTAATTTTTTTCAATTTTTAAATATTAAATAAACACACTCTTAAGACTCATAATCCACACTTGAATAGAATAAATATAATAAGCTATCCAAATATTTATCCCAAAGCGTGAAATGAGTCCGCAATATTAGCTCATCGTCGCGTCATCTTTTGTAAATATAAAAAATACTAAACAAAAATAACTCCTTTAACGCCAAGTAAATGTAAAATAGGCTTGAACCGCAACAAAGATTAACTAAACTGTATTGTGTGATAATTTTTTATTCACTTGCTCTTCACATATTGATGTGATATAGGAAGTGATAGTTCGTAAGGCGGTTTGACATCAGTGTTCAAAAGACAGCTAGCGCCTTCATATCTATATACACGTTCATTTTTTTTGAAGTCTAAAATGACCATAAATTAATTGTAATACTTGTAAAATACTAGCTTATAATATAGCTTAAAAATTATTTGCGCTTTAAATAACCTTCCTTCAAATTTGAAACTATTTAGCGACGAAGAAGCGTAACTATAACAATTGTTTTCCTTCGGAACTGTATAGATTACGACTAATTAACGAACATGTGCTAATAAATATACTCGTTATTAGCAGTTTATACATTCAGTACAAAAACAAAACGCACGCAATTGATGTTTAGAGTAGACATTATTGATACAATGGTGGCACTAAAGATGTTCCTTTCGCAAATGTTAAGATTACGTATCGAGACGCATTAAACATCACAACATATTACTGGACCCAACACACTCAATTTATTGTGGATTTATTTACATTAAAATATTTAAACATATTAGTTATCTTTTAAGTTGGTCGTTAAATTTGCGAGTGACAACTGAAAAACGTTTTAAAATATCCATGCTAATGTATAGATGTAGAACATATTTTTTTTACCCAATTACCAATACTAGATGTATAAAGCTACCCGCTGTTATATCATTTCATAAGCCTAAGTCAGCAAAATAACTGTATTAATTCAGTTAATATCAGTTATCGATATTTTAATCGGATATTTGTCAAGGTTGTACATCACTAATTCACAATAGGCCTGGTCAATAAAGTCTTTACATAAATATCGACGGGTGAGGCATTTGGCTCGCAGAGGCGTCAGACGGGCGCCGGCGTTGCGCACAAGAGCCCACTGTTTTAACGCAATATTAATTTGAATGTTAACTACCATTTATATTTTCCTCATACGAACGTGAAAAAAAAATTCTCAGTCCGTATATGTCCCGCTGTTAGGAAGGTGTTTCCGAATTCGGGGATTGGCGAGGCCCCAGACTTGGAATAAATACCTATAGGTCATAAACTTATATGTATATTTATCCCGATGCTAGACGAATTCATCACTCAGCCCTTTTTTCGGCTTTTACCATAGGGAGTGCTCCGAGGAATTGTTTGGAATAATTCCTACCACCGAATTGATTGGATGAGTGGCTATCCACTACGGTGTGCTTCTCTGGAAAGTTCTTTCCACGCACCACCACTCTATGGAACCAGCTATATTCGGCGGTCTTTCTGAACCGATATGGCATTGGCACCTTCAAAAAACAAGCCTACACATACCTAAAAGGCTAGCAACACTTCCGTGAATCCTTCCGTGTCACGATTGTCCATGGGCGGCGTTGATTGCTTTCCATCAGGCGACACGCTTGCTCTTTTATCCTCTCATCCCATAAAAAAAACCGATTTCGCGACCATTGATATCATATTGAGATATATACACATATACAGTATACTCCAGTGTCATGCACGTAAGATAAATTTGACATTTTCTGATTGAAATTATATTGTATTAAATGAAAAACAAACGTAATATTTTATATGAAATATAATACAATAACTATAAAAATTATATATGGTAATCAAGTTTAAAACATAAGCGTCTTTAAAAAGTAAAGGTTCTTGGGTATAACCACAATAGCACCAACAGATGTGCATATAATTTCACAGTCGAGCAGCAGCGGGTGCATCGGGTCATTAGGGGAGAGCGCGACCGCAGGTGCATAGGAACCTTAGTAACAATTCTGAACGTATTACATTTTGTTAGGGTTGCAAAAACTATCGCAGAAGTAATGAACCGAGAATTTTAAACTAAATTCAGAAAAATTGATTAAGTTGATATATTACTTATAGTAACGTCTAAATATCATCATATCATCTCTTTATCATAAACGGCCTCCGATAGCCCGCTACTGGAAAAATTTACAAGTAAAAAATAAAACGTTAAAAAGGCAACGCAAAAGTTCTAAATTCTAAACGATGTAAAGTTGACGCGAAATCATATTCAAACGGCTATTTTGGCTTCCAGCTTCATGATGACTGTTCAGTCGAACACGTTTGCTATTTCGAATATCTCCAAAATAGTATTAATAACCTATAAAAAGTCGGCGTATTAATTTTTGTAACAGACTTCGCTGAAACAATAAAATACAAGCACCTAATGGGACATAAAACATGTATGTGCCTATTTTAAATAAACATTAAAACACCTTAAATTCTAGATCAAAAACTTTATCTACGTCAAAGGGCTAAACCATGAAATTAAACATTTTAAATCCCATAATTCTCATCCCCTAAAAACTGTGCAAATGAGGAAATGACATTCTCAATCACGCTCCTAGTTCGTGAGGTGCCTTTTGGGAAGGCCTACAAATTTTTGATCACTCTTTACACTATTATTTTAGAAGAAAAAAAATGCATATTAATTTTGCTTACTTCTGTTGAACATTTAAAGAGCTTTTATGAATGAGGAATCAAGATGCCATTTCAGTATGGGAATAAATATAATGTATAGCCAATAGTATATTGCACGTCCACAAGAAGGTAAAACCACCGGCGCCTACCAGTGGGTAGGAATAGTTATTCCATTATATCCACATGAATGTAAACAAATCTCTGACTAACTATTACTCTCGCTGAACCAATTATGTACGAATGCTACGATTCTTTAAATAAACTTTACGTTTTTCGAGCGGGAATGTTTACTCGCGTATTCAATGGCAACGAGTTGAGGAGCCTGTCCGCTACGCATTTAGTCTGGAGTATTGTGAGCGACGTTTGGGTTATTGCTCTCGTGATCATCACCGTCAAGGTATATACTGGTACACGCTGCATGTTTTTTTTTTATCTCTTAAACAAACACATAGTGGATATTCCATCAACGGTAAAAGTGCTAACATTTTTTAAGATCTGTACTTTTTAAACGGTTTCTAATTTCAGTTTCTGTCTGTAATTGACTTTGATAGTTTGTTCACAGGAAGAGAGGTAATTCCATTATTTCCGACTATTACAAATTGATCATATATACATAAAGATGTCGTCGTAATATCATGCTTGGCGTGCGGTTTGGGAATCAGAAATTGGTTTTATACTCAAGTAGACATTATAGACGGTCCAACGATATTTGTTGTCTTGTCTGCCTCATACCACACGCATGGGACAAATGCTGTGATTCTCTCTCTACCAAGTGCAAGAATAAATACCATACTAAAATAGAGGTTTGATTAAAACTACTTTTAGCCTGCATTGAAACCAACATTACTAGGTATGATTAAATCAAGTGAGGACTAATTGGTTCAACGGTGAGGCTGCCGCCTAAGGAGTCACTGGTCGCAGGTTCGATCCCCGCATCGGAATAAATATATGTGTGGCCTGTAGATGTATATTCAGAATCTGATTACCCCACCAATTCGGATTGAATGAGCGTGTTATATGGGTTAATATCCATTACTCCAGAAACGGGGAAGGTCGTGCTTAGCATAGTTGGACATATATGGACTGTGAAAAAAAATTCAAGTGTAAAAATATTTTTGAGAGTTTATTTTTCATACTTGTTTGTTCGTTATCTCCACCATACACTAATGGAAAGGAGCAAAATATTTTAAATTACACTTGCAAATTATGTCTGGATTCAAATACTAGGCTTAATATAAAATTGAGTACTGAATACGTTGAAGTCGAGTACTGGACTGAAGTGAAGCTCTGAATTTCAAATTAACAAGCCACTTTAAATAAATTTTATACTACTTGAACCTACCAAATTGAGACTGGCATCAATAATATAATTCATAAACATTAAACAAATATACACTGAGGGAAATATTACAACAATTATTGTATGGCTTCTGGGCACAGTGAAACAGAGAATTTATCCAAGTTTACTTCTTACTTACTTAGTTTCCAAATTTGGATAAAGTCCATCACCATCAAAAGATCGTCACCAGACCATTTATGGTACATCAATATTACAAATTCATATGTTTACACTTACTCATTATTTTTTGTTAAGACGACTAGCAATATTGTCTTAAAAAAATTTGTTTAACATTTTAACAAAATTTATAATACTTATTTTAGGAAAATGTTTTCCATATCAATAGTACAGAGGTAAAATCGAACCGGAAGACCTTAGATCGTAAGCATTGCACTTATATCTTACCAGTCATACATAATTACAGGAATATCTTTATCATGTTCGGTTTAATCATCATTATGCTCTATGATATCCCTAAACGCACAGTTTGTAGTTGTCATAAATAATTATTTTGTTACACGAACAATTTTCAATTACACACTGCATACATACTGTATACATGACAATGTTAACCAGTTAAAGGAGTAAGACAAGGAAAACATGCATTGGTAACAAAATAACAGAATATAGGTCGTCCATTTCCATTACATTACACATGATTCACGTATACACTAGTAGGTAACATTCAATAATTCACAATGAAACCCAACCACAAGAAATAAACTCATTACGTCATGTGTTTTTATTTCTAATGAGTTTCAATATATTAAACAATTATGATATAAGGCTTTTGTCACACAATTGTATCATGAAAATGTTAACATCGCTCCAAGTCAATTCTTTTAACGACCCTAATGACGCAGAGTTCCGAGATGGTGGTAGCTCGATTATTACAACAGAAGAGATTTGTGTATTAAAAAATACTATTCCTTTCCCTTCCTTTATTTATTTCTCCCCTTCACGTTAGTTCTTCCTTCCCTTCCCATTATTCACATGCTTACTCTAAGATCAGCAACGCATCTGCTGTGCTCTTAGTATTGCGGATGCCCATGGGCTAGTTGTTTATCAGCAGATGAACAGTTTGCTCGTTTGCCTATTTATACTGTACACAAAAATAGTCTCTGTTGTCAGTCTGAATATGTATGTAGTAACGGTACCTACTCACGGCACAAGGATTCTTGTGTAGGCTAGGATAATAGGACGCAATCACATCTAGACAATTCAACCGTGAACATCACGCACATACGGTGAACCTGAATCGATTTATTGGTGTAACCATGCAGATTAATTCAAACTGGTGATGGGCAGTAGGCTTCCAGCGCGTCATACCTGGCACTGTGTTCCCTAATACGCCTGACCAGCGTGGCGACTAGTATAAGTTTCCCGAAATTGGGAGAGACATATATTCAGCGTTGGATTGCTATGCGCCATAGATGATATTAAAGATATGTTTGTATACGATTTTAAACTAATTTGCACGTAATACACGAAAAAAAAAGGATCACTCGTTCAATCTTAAGTTCGAAAAGCATAATCTATATCAAATTTTTGAACCTTTCGATTTGAAATATAAATTTATCAGTGAAATATCATTTAATTAAATAAAAAAAGCAAAGCAGATGTAGTGTACCTAATGAGTTGCATTATCCAAGTTTGTATTATAATACCAGGAAATTAAAAAATATATCCAAATTTTAAATTACCCTTTGCCAACAGACATATGTTTATAGGGTGTATTGTTTTATAAACATCAAATAATATAATAATTCCTACTGTACGTACGATACAAGTAGTAATTTTAATACCCGCGTACTGTATAAAGGACTGCAATAAAAAATTGTGACGATATGTACGTGACGTGACAATGCTACGTGCGGTTTGAAGCGAAACAAATTTTACGCTAAGGGAAATACACATAATATGCAGCGATTAGTAGCGGTATTGTGTTTATTTACTTAATATTAAAATAGTTAAAAAAAAGAGAAAACATATATATATATATATATATATATATATATATATATATATATATATATATATATATATATATATATATATATATATATATATATATATAAATGCAAAGAAATAAAAAGTATATAAAAGAAATGTTGGTTTACATTTTGTGTTTCGCAGACTCATGGCCCAACCAACCTGTGCTGGCTTAAAGAACACCCAAACAACCTTTAGAGATAATCTCTGCATAGTCAGTCTATTTTACCGTAATAAAATATAAAATTTATTATTAAAATTATATAAAATTATAGTATTTATTATTATTTAAAATTTACTATTCCGTACTACCGTACAACTCGCCACACAGAAAAGATTCATCCCCACCATCCGGATGAGTGGCGATACAGTACGGTGCGTTTTTCAAGAAACTTCTTTCCACGCACCACTACTCTGTGGAAAGAGCCACCTCGTGCGGTGTTTGCGAACCGATATGACATTGGAAGTTTCAAAAAACAAGTCTACATTTTCCTCAAAGGCCGGCATCGCTTTTGCAGTGCCTTTGGCACTGCGGTTGTCTATGGGCGATGTTGATTGTTTTCTATCGGGTGACACATTTGCCCGTTTGTCTTCCTATCCCATAAAAAATAAAAACACTATTAATTTATCATAATCAATTAATGACAAGTTTATATTAAAGATACAATTCGTTAGTAATATAATACAAAGACCAACAAGTAAATATTCAACGTTACTATGTTAAAATTTTAACAACATTGTTAAACTTGCTCATTATACGTTAAAGAAAGTTTGAGTTTCTAGTGAAAATTTTAAATTATAGCTTTAAAAGTATATCAACTCGCGCGGTGGCTGGTCACACACGGTTAAATGCGGCCGGACAATTTTAAAAACGCTGAATGAATCTGTTGCCTGGATTCCGTGATGTCAAAGCGTTTTTCGCATAGCAAAGAAAATGTTTAAAAAACAAATTTTTAAAATGCCGTTAAAAATTAACTAACCAAGAGATAACATTTCAAACGTGGCAGTGGGTCGAACGAGGCGGATCGTAACCGGTTGCGTTTAAATTAATTTGACATTTTTAATAATAAGCTATGCGGGATGGGACTGTTATTATATGCAATTACAATTTTCCGTGCAAATATGCCATTTTCATATGAAATTATCAAAAATAATTGATTTGTATAAAGATTTGTCAAGAAAGATATGAAATAATAAAAGTAAGGTGGACACAGATAACTAATCTAAATAAAGGGATCTTTATGGTATAATACCACCAAACAAAGTTATAAAACATTTATTGTAACAGTGTGTATAAAAACGATAGTGTAAGGCTACTAGCGATTTCATTCAGATAACCGTTGTTTAAGTTAAAAGCAAATTGCTATAAGGTGTTGTTTGTAGTTAAATGCTTAGTTTTTACTTTTCAAATCTCGTAGATTCGCACAGCTTTTCATACATAAAACAGCATTTGTATATATATTTTATTTTATATTACAGAAATAAACAATATATTTTTTTAAAATTAATAAACAGCTATGGATAACAAAACACATTTAGCAATTTAACAATTTTTGTTTTATAAAATTAAATTTCTATAGGATCCTTTGCGACAAAAGTCAAGTCTAAACATTTATTCCACAAACAATAATACTAATACTTGACGATTGCAAATAAATGCAAGCGAATTGCTATAACACAAATGTCGCTTCGTCTAATAACTGATACAGCGTACGGTTTAGTAGTGACGAAGGCACGACACATGCCTTCACCAACTGTACTAACCGGTCGTTCAAAATGCTGTTCGCTGAATCATAAAGCAATACACATTTGCTCAGATATAACTGGCAACTGACACGTTCAACAGTTATTATTTTGCACCTAAGCAATTACAAGCGACTTAACGAGTCCCGTTTTTGTATCGCGATCAACTCGAGTTCTCAGCAATGTGCGAAAGACTAGAAGAAAAACTGCGATGATTTATATGATATGCGACGCGAGAACATGCACGCGTGGATACGTGATCCCTTTCACAAAGAAACCTTGAAACGTAATCTCATCAAACAGAACAGCGCAAAGACAAACACTCGCACTATGTTTGGTCCGCAACAACGTCCGGAGGTAAATTCTTGCGCTTAAAAGTTCAATCGTAAACACACGAAATATTCCCACTGCGTAAATGTAATGAAACTAAAATGTTAACACTTGGCTAGTCATGGAGTTAAATGTCACAAAAAAGAAAAACTCAGGTCCAAAAGGCACAGGAACATACTAATAACTAGTCTTATATAAAAAAGGCTACCTTATATTAAACGCATAATATCATAAATATAATATGATCATTCCTAAAAAGCATCAAAAGATTATTTATTGATTCCACACAAACCAAACAAAATCATATGTTACCTAAGACTACTTTACTGCTACCTACAATTGCAGTTAAATAACGAAAACAATAATTTCGAAAAGCTTCAAAGCTTATATATTATTAGAGATATGATGAAAACGTAATTGAACATAATATCAGTAAAAAAGGCTGTATATACACGATAATGGCTGTAATAAATTTATGAAAGTGACTCAAGCGTACCCATGGAAGGGGCGGAGCGAGTGAAGCGCGACACATCACCCACTTGCTCAGACGTCCGGCCAACACTTTCGCTACTAAACATAATACGAGAACTCGAGTAACGGCATGAACCGTCACTGAGATGAGTCCGGTTCCACGGGCCATGGCCGAAATTCCCTTATAACCCACATCTACACGTGCTTGACCTACCAACATAATGATATTCGTCGTTCCTACTTGAAAATGTAATATGCGTAGCCTTATCACAGCACCGAAAGATAAGTGAATATAGTTGCACTTATCTCTTGGGGTCAATGTGTTTGCGTACGCTTCTAAATACAACATAGTATACATAAGTTACAACTCACAATAAAATTTTGACCAAACACAATTTTTACGTAGAAGTAAATAAAATTAAAAAAAAGTCAATGTGAAATAGGGAAAAATTTATAACCGAGCTAAAACAAAATACTCTGATTTATTAAGACGTCAAAGATGAGCCACAAGTAAATCCCAATAAATAAGGTTTGTCAATTGCGATATAGAAATGTAAGCCAAATACGTTTAGACGCTTTAGGTTTACCAGTGCCTTACGTCATAATTCTAAATACCGCGGAAAGCATACCGTCGGCTATCTGCCACTTGTGTATAAGTATATAAACAATGGACTACAAGGAAAACCGTATACTGCGCGAAATCCGTTTAAACAAAGGTTCAACCTCGACCGTTTTAATTTACGACATTATAAATATAATATAATCAAGAGAATAAGAATAACAACAATGTAAATTCAACAGTTTAATGGATATATTACAAAAAAGCAAGTACGAGAAAATTATACGAAATAAATTTTAGATAAGACAAACATTCATTTGTGACAAAGATATACGAAAACTTGATTATAAAAAAAACTAAACACACTACAACAAAAATAAAATCTAGAATGTGTCAAAAATAGTTTTTGATTAGCATAGGCCACGCGCTCTGCTAAAACAACTGACGCTTGTTTTTAGAACCAACCAACCATAGATTTTAAACTATGAAGAGCCTCTACCATAGCTTACCACTCTTCTCCATATAAACCTAATGCAAACAATTATATAGCCATATAAAAGTTTAACGTTGTACTCGTATTTTGTTTTACATTAGTTTTTTTTTTAATAGCATAGCAAGCAAACGAACATGCGGGTCAACTGGTGCTAAAAAATCACCGCCGCCCATAGGTATCTGCAACACCGGAGGCGTCTCAAATGCGTTGCCGGCCTTTTGTTAACACATACACTCGTTTCTTTTCTTTTCTAATTTCAACATATTTAGCGATACGAGGAGATGTACATATAATCATTCCTGCTACCGTACTCCCCATCGCACAACACTCCCCACTGGTTGTAAAAGCTGAATTGTTTGTGGACTGAAGTTTGACCATTGAAATGTAATTTCTTATGTCGAAAAATATAGAATTTGTCTTCGAATAGTAAAACTGTATCCGCGAAAATCGCTTCTAAATCAGCAACACGAAATATTGTTCCTTGAGACGCAGTTTCTTTTGTCAGTTAACGACTTACGACATTCTGGTGCATCGGACAACGTGCCTGTCACCGCGTTCAAGGTAAGACATCGATGCGTTTATCTTATCAAACCGAAACGGCTTATCCAGTTCCGAACGAAGATTCTCACGATCAGTTGAATTAGAAGCAACAGATAAGCTATCTTACAATTCTGTTATCACAACCCTTATTGTATTTACTTTAATAATAATATGTAATGCGTGCGTGTGCGCTTAGTCGCTATTTCTCAATTTTCAAACTCCTATTTCAGTTCTTTTAGACATTTGGGCAAAGCAAATCGATGCTTTATGGCATAGTTAGCTGCATGATATAAAGTCGAAGAAATAACGTTGTAATCTATCGTTCTACTTGTTTTTAAACAGTATATAATATTCATTGTTAACTAGCTTATGTAGGGTTATTTGAAATGCTGAGGGAAATGAAATAGTTGCATTTGAACTCTCTAACACGCTGACAAGAGATTATTAAAAAAATACACCACTTTATTAAAATTGGAGGCGGCAGATACTCTGCCATGTAAACAAACATGAGTGTCTATGGCAGATAGATACATACCACTATGCCGTACATTTTAATTGTTACATTTACAATCTGACTGTTCGTTTTCCTTTGAAAACTGTATACTGACTACATTACAGTAAAACGGATAAAAGCAGTACAAAGAAGAGTAATAATGCACGATAAAAGCGAGCAGTCAGGGATGACAAAGACATGAGAAATAATACAGAGAAATACATCACGTCAAAATATTTCCAGTTGGAGAACAGCCAACCCACTCATAGTTGAGTAATCCTAGGATGACCAATTGAAATAAAATAAACCCTAGGGCCCTTGGTATTTAGGTATGACTCTTCGTGTTTTAAAGAATTAATATATATACGTTTTTACATGTTTTGTATTTATTAACTTATTATTTGGGAGTTTTAAAATAAAAATAACAATATGAACCGTAGATGATGAGTCTTCCTCAGTTGCTCTTGTGTACCGATTGCTTATTCAAATCATTTTAATGTCACTAGTCATCTATTTCAAAGTGTATACTTACGCATTTTCGTTCTGCGTAACTTTATTGATTAATACAATAGTTACATAGAAGCTATAATTTTGCTTTAGCAAAGTTTATTTTTTTTAAAAAAACACCGACTAATTATGAATGAAATATATTATGAAAGAAAACATTATCGGCCAACCATAGAACTATGATCCTTTAATAGCCTATCTCGGTAGCATTGAATATGTGTGAAAAATTGCAACATACTCAATGCGTAATAGCTAATTATTAACCGGAAACCACAACACTTGTTTATTTGGTGCGATAACAACACTATTTAGCTCGAATCGTCATGATTACCTATGTGGAATATTTTCAAGCGGCGTCTTCGTATATAGTTAAAGGCAATTAGGAGACTAAACCCCTAATTTATTATTTAAAAAACTATAAAATATGTAACTAGTCTCGTAAAAACTATCCCATTATTTATCAACAAAAGAAAAATCAATTATTTGCAAATATAATTACATATAATTAAAGGCAAAAAGTAGTAATTGAAAAGAACCTTCGATTCGTACTAAAATTCAACTCATAATAATACATATATGAAACATGCAACACTTTAATTGATTTCTGAATTTTTTACATAATAATGAAATTTTTTTAAAATGGTGTATTAAAAAAATTTGTAATAACAATTTAAAACTTCTCTACTCTCGTAATGACGGCGAATGTAAAACGAGCAGAATTTTTATTATAATTGCCACTAAAGTACACCTATACCAAAATATAACTTTAACCTAAAAACAATTTCTCCAGGCGATCACACATAAACAAAAACAAGCATCAAGCCGGCCGTCCCGATGCATGTGAACAACCTCGAACTTGAACACGCTTTAACTTGCGTATGTAAACAGAAGAGCGTTTCTGGCAAATGAAATTTCTATCGGCTAAAGACTTACTTCCGCGTCTGCCTGTCGACACGTGCCGAACGGAGAAATCCGGCTGCTCTCGCGCTCAAATAAACATCAGCAGATCGTAAGGGCCGTAACGAACGTAGTTTTTGAAAATAAGAAATTATATTAAGGTGGAATAAAGACATAAGATAAATAAATTATAAAGATAAATTTAGTAATTAATTGGTTATTTGTAGCGTCTTGAAGATAAACGTTAAGTCTTAAATCGAATTAGCACAATTAATCTGTTTACACAGATGTCCGTGCTGTGAGGTAATTTAATTACATAATAAATTTTAAATATCACTATGGACACCAAATAAATGTTCATTGGATTTTTTACATTATCACCTTTTTATTAAAGGTATCTAAAAGGTGTTTATTAACACTCCACAACAAAAAGATTCCTAGTGTGGAAACAGTAGGTATCCTTTTGTTGTGGGTTTATACAGTTTAATGTATAATGGTAGTTGTATAGTCAAAAATATTATTTTATTTTTGACTATGATGATAAAATTACAATTTACTTAGCTTACATTTTAAATTAAACAATATAAGTCTTGAAATTTTTCCACATTAGACTGCGCAAATTAAAGTCATGCAAAATTCGTCCCTCGGCTAGTAGACCTATTCTCACTTTTAAGAAAAAAAAGTACCGGGCTTCCGGTATAAATTTTCAATTCAGGACGGCATATTTCACATGCCTTCAAAAATGACTACTCGAATTAATTTCTTCACGCTATAAAAAGTGTGCATATGCCCTAACTGATATACTTGTATAACAGCGAGTAACCGCATTTGGTTTACGTTTTTCTACAGCTATGGTCAAACTGCTTTTCTTTACTTCCGCCCTCTTGGAACCGCGTTCATACATGGTGACTGAAACAATGCATTAGACAGTCACCGCAAAGTCAATATTTTAAACTTAAAGGGAAATATGAATATATGTCTTAGCTAGTACATAATCTAAAGTTTTCCTTAAAAGTTGAATGTAACGAAAAAAAAACATTTTATGTACGCATCAACAGTTGCAAATGTCTGGGACGGAAACTTGATCTGTCTGATAGGATTAAAACATGGCTGGATTTTCTCGGATTTATCGCAAGTTTGAAATCATCAGTGACGAATTAATACATGAATTTTAGATATGTTTCATATATGAAAAAGTATGATTGACAACAAATGATTGTATAGCATTATTTATATTCATGAATACTTCTATTTATAAAGATATTTGAAACACGTAATATTTATTTTTTAAACATTGTATTGAATTTTGCTTGACCCAATAGATTTAAAGTATACACATAAGGCATATTTTACAATTACTTATAATAAACCTATTTTATGAAACTTGGCACACAACTTTGATTGCCTGCGACAAAACCACATTATGACAATTTTAACTTTGTAACGAAGATCTGCCAGGAGGTAGTAGAGAGTAACCCCCTCAAGTTTACGTTCATTTGATTGGTTTTAACGAATCGAATCATTATGCCTGGTGAAGAAAAAAACAAGAGAATAGATATAAAAATAGAAGTAAAAAGTTTTTAAGTTAAGCGGTTTTATTAACACACTAACATAAAATGTAGAGCGCATAAAAATCTGTATAACGACTGTAATTCATTCAGATTCTTATGCGTCCTACGTTTTTATTTTAGTTTATTAATAAAACCGTGTAATTTAAACGTTTCACCTATTTTTATTACACATGCAAAATGCTTTCCCCTTTAATTATTATTTATTTTATTTTACTCTAAAAATTTATCCATACAATTCTTTCGAAATTGTAACCATAGGGTCTCATGTGATAAATATTTCATACTTCTCATTAAACCAGCGACGTACGTTTCATTATTAATTTTTAATAATACTCAGTACTCCTACTATGTCGAAAGTACATTATCTTATTCATAAATAACACAGCAGTCATCCCTTTTGCCGTGCATGGGAAATAGCCATTACCTATTCACATACGAATTAATAAACCATAATTATTTCGGGTATTTTAAAACTACTAGAATTAAATTAAATATCTATGAATGGCGACGATTTCTTACTTTCGAATAAATCTCGCTTGCTCCTTCCTCTAATCTAAAAAGGCCAAAACAAAAAGCAGTTTTTAGTAAAATTCCATATTTTATTCAAACTAACTGGCGGTGAGGCTAGACAAGACATTTATTTTGACCACATATTTTTTTTTGATTTGCACTACAACTGCCAATACAATGTACGTGTAACTGTTATAAAGATAAATTATTTTTAACGTCATATAATTCGAATAACGAAAACTAACAAATTCAAAAGCTCCAAAGTATAATTTCTTATGCCGAAATACCAAAGAATCTGCAAATAAAATTATGCCAACCATATAAACTTATAATAAAATCATATATGAAATCACGTTACCAAAAATTTTTTATATATACTAAAAATTATTTACGTATATATGACAACAATAACCATTTAAAAACATTTAAAGTTGCTTAAATACATTTAACGGCTACTCGCCTTTTTGTGACAGACATTGACCTTCAGTTAACTTCTTTAAATATTGGAGCGTGAAAGTTTCGGTCACAAATCGTGACTTTGAAGTGATTACAATCACAGTTATTGCGTAACACGCAATCTTTTTATGACTTTATTAGTTTATAGAAGGAATTGTGTCAATGAGAACATTTCTATGTTAACTGAGTTCAATCATGCTAGAAAATATTAAATACAATTATCAATGACGCAGATTAATATTTTTTTAATAACATATTCATCATAAAGTATATCATATCAAAGTAAGGTACTCTACTACTGGACGTAGCATCTCCAACAGCTAGCCTGTTGGAGATACTTGTAATTTTATAAAAAAAAATCTAAAACATTGTATTTACTAAGAATTCAAATTTACTAAGAATTAAAAAATTATATTATTATTACTATTGACTGTTATAAACACTACACCTAAGTAAAAACATTTGCATTGGAAAAAAACTCATAACAATAAACCATAGGTGGAACAAAACTTGCGACTTTGCTGATTTCATGTTATTTACAGAAGTGTGTATGAACGTATCTCCATTATTAATAAGACGGTAATCTCCATTATTAATACCCACGCAGTGACGACTACTGCTTTTACTTTAAAAACGGGTTTATGTGACGCGGTTTCAGTTTTAGACTCGCCTTTAATCTCTTATTCCACCACGCTTAATATCAATTGCATCTACAATTTTCGCTTTACAAACGTATTAACCTAAACTATTAATAATTTGTTTAAAAGCTGTCTGAAGAGAAATATTCTAAATATTTCTTCGGAACGTTTCTAAGGCCAAAATATGGTTTCTTTTATTTTTTCAATTTTTGTAATGTTACAAAAGTTACAAAAGTTAAATAAAAATACTGAAACGATTTGGATATATTTTCCCCTGTGCCATGGTCAACTTTCAAACGGCGTTGCTTTATTTTTCAGGATGAACATATACAACAATATCTTTGAACTCTGTTAGTAAAAGCTACACTCTCTTTTGTATGTTCTCTTATGGCATAAATTATAAATTGAAGTATTGACCTACTGGATCATCAAAAGTAATCATTTGGCATCATAATTACGATGATCTTTACACTGATACATCTTAAATCAATTAGCAACAGATTACAAATCTATAGATTGTTAAGTTCTTCTGATTGTACGGTTGCATCATTGTCTCATAGATACACGTATACAGAACATCGCGGCACTCCTGTGCTCATGACATTTACACTAGGCTCGCAGCTGAGGGAGATGGCCCAATCATCCCCACCGGAGACACGCCGCCCGTTACATTTGGATACACTTTCTCTCAAAGCGCACATATTGTGTATTTTAAACTTTCGCAACACACGTAACTGCTGGACGTGCGGTGAAATGTTTTACTACCGCAAATTGAAGGGACATATTAAACGTTAGGGCCTATATTAAACTTTTTAAGTCGAAATCGCTAATGTTTATTCGATGTATTATTATATATACCTTTTTTTTGTCTACTTAATATGCAATCAGCAAATAGGATATGCCATGCTAGCTCAGATGCAATAAGTATATGTTTATCACCAACCCATGTTAGTTACATGGGTTGGTAACTTATAGGTTTATACTTGCGTTAACTAAGTGCTTGGGTTGGAAGCATCTAAAAAAATCAAACAATAAATTTACATTGGCCCAACGTAATAAATTGTTAAATTAAGTCACAAGTACTAATATCTCGTAATATTGTAATATTAACGACAAGGAATGGAGAGCATAATTCGTCTCGAAGTTCTAAAGGTATTCATATCATTTTATAATATGTTATAATCGAAAAATATGCAATAACCACGTCAAAAAGGCTTAGGTTTTGGTGCTAATGCAAAACCATAGCACATATTTCCGCAAATATTGCAATATTAATCACATCTAAGGACACATACATAAGTGTATTTAATGGTAAAATTAAAAGTACATTTAAGTATACCTAGTATAATAATTTATATTTGGAACCTAGTATGTAGTAACAACATTAATCGACATCTGAACAAGTAAAAAACGTCTCAGCAATGGAAAGTTAAGTTGAATTTCATCACAGTAGATCTAGGACGGTCATTCCGTAAAAATTAAACGTGGCAACGGAGAGCATTAAGATAAGTAATAATATTTGAATACAGATAATGTTAATGACTGCTAGAAAAGGTACAAAATTGTAGGACAAGAGGCTGGTTATGTAAAGCAATTTAGGTAGATAACTTCGTGATAATGGTGCTAATGGGCAAATGCAACTTAGCTACGATACACAAAAATAATACAACACTCATGACACTTTACCTTCAAAATTAATCCAACGAAAAGCGCCGTATTATAAAGGAGAAAGTGCCTTTGTAATATTTATTGCCAAAAACTTCACCATAAGTGTAGAGTTTACAAAAGTTAAAAGTATTAAGTACTTAGATCAGTCAGTGGACTTAAACGTCAAGTTATCATTTACGCTTAAGACATACGGCAAAAGCTATTTAAAGTTAAAAAAGTTATATATTAATTTTGTTTATAAGATAGACAAAGGTAGATCGTATTGAACGTACATCGCAAGTGTAAACATTTAGGTGTAGGTTTAATTCGATACACGGTTGTGGTGGAACGCAGAACAGAAATTATATAAAACGATCGTTTAGGGATATTCAAAAATAGCACATTTCGAATTACTGAAAGACGTAACACGCGTATAACGATGAATAGGATTTTAAACCTTATAATCACCTAATAAAAGGCTTGATGTTGTTTTGACACAAAGCTATTGGACGCTATTATTCGGCTCAATCGTACGTACATATTCTGGTTTAACCGGTTTGGAGCTGAAGTCCGCGAATGGACCTGCTGCCGCTCGCCAAATGAGGCATGCGCCTGCATTGCAAATAATGGCAATTCGTGCTGGACATATGCCAAAGGAAATGAAAATATGCTGCGTTTCCTGTCTACATCGCATACCGCACATTAACTAAACGTATCCGTCACTTCAAAAATCGGATCTCTTTGTAATTACTAAATATTAACACCATTGACAACTTAAATTGCGCAATAGCGATGTATTAGTTTTCAGAGCCATGGGTCACAGGCTAGATTCCTGCATCGAAATATATATTTTATGGCCTAACACTTTGCGCTGTTTAGATGCTTACCCAAGTTAGTCGTGTATTGTAATGGCAGCAATGATGCGGAGAGTTTTGACGTGCACTAAAAGTGTAGAGTTTATTTATTTATACATTACATTGGCATTCACTGCACGTAGAAAATTATTCATGATTTCTTTTTCTCCAAAATAACCGTCAGATTCCACTTTCAATCATGAACAACATACCTACAATACCAATTTTTAAAAAGTTATTAACATTCTCGTATACAGATAAGGAAAACTTGTTTTATTCGGGACAAAAAGATAATAATAAATCGTTGAGGAGTGGCAACACACAAATAACAACTTGCGATACCGAATAGTCGCACCTAGTAATCTGAGATTATTATAACCTAATTTAAGCTAATATTCGACGACGATGCCTTTTCTTTTAAAAGCTATTAGATTACCAATTTACCTAGTTTCTTCCACCAAATAACTAATGATACTAGTATTATCCGAGAACAAATGAAGTAGATATTAAACTGGCAATATTCAAACATTTAAGAAAAATTATATATAAGGTTAATCTTGTTTCAATAACGGAATAATTTTTGTGATGAACTTACTGTCCAATATAGGCGTATGAACGGGTTCTTTTTATAATCATAAATTTCAGAAATAAGCAGCACATTTTCAAGGCGTGGACTAAGCACAAGAACAATAGTGCCTCATTTACATTTAGCATACGTTATATTCATACTACAAAACATTTACATACACACGAATAAATCTATCACTTTTATTTTTCTTACCACTGGAATTATTTTTCTTAATAGAAATATTAAGAAAAATAATCTCATTATACATAAAGGATGTTTGTCTATATATTTTTCTATATATTCAGTTTTAATAACAAATTTTAAATACAAAAACATAAATATTATAATTTGCCCACACGCCGACATATGTTACGTCGACTGCTAACCATATAAAGCCTGTAGCCAGTTTTTGTAGCTTGCGTTGTTTCCTGTGTAGCAGGAATAAAGTATACATAAACAAGTATCAAGTAACCGAGAAAAGTATCAAGAATTTAAGGTTTGCGCTTTTGAAACTGATTCTGTCTATGGTTGTCTTTTATTATATTGGGGCATAATCAGTAAAGTTGCCACACGAGCAACTATTACAAAATTTAATAATTTTGGATCTGACTTATATAAAGAAAGCTACATAGATAAAGTTACAAGGGTGCAAGTCGGTCATTGGTTCATTTGTAGTAAATTAGAAGTCTTCAAAAAGAAATTAGATTATACAATATACTGTCAGGCGTTGATTTGATTAGTTCAAATTACCAATAAGTTACTAGTAGGTATATAAAAATGCAATTTCTAAATGAAACTAGTTAGCTGACATTTTACGAATGTGCTCGGTTCTATTTTTATTCTTCAACTATCAGATAAAACTGATCAGATTTACGTCGCACATACCGTATATATACTCCTCTGCAAAAAAAGCGGGCGTAAGGTGCCCGTTTTTTTTTTACGGGCGTGAGTATACCTCTTGCATATAGACACCAGAATGTTAGACCCGCGCCCGAGCGAGATTATCATCTATGTAAATGGCATCTTCACCAATAATAGTCAGTGCGGGTTGTGCATGTTGACAAAGGATTTCTGTTTTGTACCTTTGCGCATTTAGTGAACCATTTTCAATGAATACTGTCAAGGTAAGATATCTGGAAGTTATGCCCGTCCAAAACATAATCCACCTAGGAGGTACCTAGGTTAGATTTCTTTAAAACACGTCAGCATAACGTTCTCCTAGTTTTCGTAACATTCGGCGACGTCGGTCCTGCACGCTACTCTAGTTACCTAGTATCCAAGATAGGCAATTTCTAGCGAACCTCAACCGAGCAATCCGATGCTTACGGAGTAACTTGGGGGCTCGTGCTGATCATCGACTGCGTATATCAGCCGCCAAAAGTCTCCTCCTCACAGCCCATAGGCTAAATGGTGCTCCTCGTACCTCTGCAAGGTTTTTTTTGAGGTCTGTGTAACTGCATTTGCGTTTCCTCAGCGCCTGAGTCACTAAAAAGCGATCGTCTCGTGGTTGTGTACAACGTTTTCGCCCAGAAACTTGCCTTTTCTGACCGAAATCTATCTTATGGTATCAAGTCTTAATAATAAGTTCTTTGGACGGTTGAACAAATCATGTTCAAACGCTGTGAGACGTAACATTGGCTACACCCCTTTTCCAGCAGCGCTATAATTTTACTAGCTCTTATTGCTTTTTCTGCTATTACAATAGACATAAAGATATTTTTAGCTACAATACGGCAGGATAATGCGACAAACATTAATTTATCTACTAAAAATAACAAGATTGTTTTAGTTGCATGATAACCTTATAACAACAAGCCCGCGAAAAGTAAGTAAAAAGTCACAAATTAAAAAGGGATTATTTTTTAAAAAAGCTTCGAATTTGGAATTAACTTTTTTTCATACCCAGACTTTTTATTAAGTAGTTACCAGTAACATGGTTTGGCTATTAAAACCTCTTTAGAACGAAATTATTACCAATAATGTAGTAATCAAAACCGCCCGTTTGTTTTGCAAAGGGGTGTAGATGTAAATAATACACAGTGACAGTGACTTATCAATAACTTGTACAACATGTAAAATAATATCTTTACTAAACCTCGTGCTTTTTCAAATTTTTAAACTTAATACATAATTGACATAATGGAAAGTGAGTGAATTTTTTGTAAAAAGCCTTCATGAATAGTTAATTTAAAACGTGCGCGTCAAGTATAAATAGTACCCAAATATTTTCCAGATTCTAATGAGTTATCTCTACGGCGGATATAATTTTGACATTTGAGGTCAGTAGCAATCACGCCTTTATGTAGTTAGGCAGGTCATTGGTTACTTATTCTTTAACTAGTTTACGAAACCCATAATTGATGTTCATTGGAATTTTAAATAACCTTTGAAATGAAAAAAATTTAAGGTTTTTAATTATTTAAAGATTTTAATGATACATTTATATAAATTAAAATGTCATAAAAACATATAACGTCTGAAAATAAAATTGGCAATATACTTGGGCATGAAATATAATAATTAGCTTTTTTTTCTATTATAAAGAGTATTAGAGATGTTATTCTTCTAAACTGGCGTAATTTCACTTACACTACGTAATTTGTACATGACGGAAAACTGTAAGTGTAAACAAGGCTAACTGAAAAAAAAATATAATACGAGATATAAAAATACGTTTTTAACCCCGAAAAATGAATAATTACATTAAAAAAATATAGATATAGATAGAGAAGTAAGATATTATATGCAGCGTCTTATCTCTGCAAAGAAGATTTCAACATAAATTCAAATATTTTTGATAATTAGAAATTTAAAAAAAATATATTATATTGCAAGTGTGTAATTTATTACGTTTATGAAAATGACGCTTATTTTTAGTATGTTATAATTTGATCCAAACTCCTTCACAGTGCACCGATAACATAATCCGTAACTCCATTGCAGGTAAAAGATTCTACAAGCCTTCAGAAATATTCATAAGGAACGTGTTACCTTCACTAGCTTTTTCTTCGTCGTTTCATATCGAAAACTGAGTTTCGATCAATAATGTTTTGTGTAAAATAACGTTCTTAAGCTAATTTATTTCAAACGTATATATATTTATACGAATATATATTTTGGTGTTTTTGATACTTATACAAAAACAATCCTACACCAATAGACCGTACATCTGCTGATTGTGCTGAATTATTTTTTTTTATTGAATTTTGTGTTTCATAGCAGAGTGCAACATAAGGAGGTGCCATTTACGGTTGACAAAACAAGATGATGAAAATTAAAGTAAAATTAATTATCAACGTATATCGATTTAAAGGTTCGTTCAAATAATTATATTTATAATATTTCTTGCAGATCTATTATATTATACAGCATTTGTATCAAAATAAGCACATTGATGGCGCTTAATTGGGTCCAACGTTTCGATCATTGGATCCAAGTGCGGAGGGAATTCAGGTCGCGATTACAAAACAAAACGACCGGCGAACTAGTTCAGGGACTGCAATAGAAGATAATATTGTCCAACACCTGTTCTTACAGTCTTCGGTTCGGTTTCTTATGGAACGATACGAGGAGTACGATATTCAACAGCTTTCACCTCCCTTACGATATTCAAAGTCAAGGATTGGGTGAGTATTATATCATCGGATAACAGAGTTAATTTCATTGGTATAGAGAGCGTAACAACTGGAATACTTGCGGTAAACTTAATAATAAGCGAACGACACTTATTTATTAATTACCGACCAAAAGGAATGAGCAATTCATTTCTAAATAAACCGGTATTCAAGGATGGGTAAGAACTTTTCATAGCTTTAATATCATTAGACGACAATTTAGCGCAAATAAGAGTCATTACCAGCAATTGCATTTTTATGAATTATTAATTACTAGTTAAGGGCGCTTATCACTTTAGTTTCTATATTTGCATAAATGTTATTAGATCCTAGAATTGATAACATTACTGGCATAAAATATAGCATATTGTTAAGTTAAGGTAGAGTACTAAATACAGTATATTTTTCTATATACGAACTGATAACTAAAATATTTTTAGTCCACCACACAATTGAAATGAAACCTAATTTAGTAGCACAATTGAACTTAAACTTTTCAACTAGTCTACTTTCTTCCAACTTATTACGATTGGAGTAGTCGATGATAGTTTTAATTCGCGATGTTAAGGATTTACACTTTTATAGAACAGGAAAGCAAACGAGCAAGCGTATCGTCTGATGGAAAGTCATACTCTGCTCATAGGTATGCCCAACACCATTGCGGTGCAGAAGCACTGGATTTTGATAAATAGGTTGACTTGTTTTTTGAAGGTTCCAGTGTCGTCCCAGTTCGGAAATACCGCTGAAGATAGCTGGTTCCACACTTCACCATTTTTGCCATAAGCTTAAGTTTTAATATTACTGATAATCTTGAATATGATTTTTTTTTAATTTAATATATGATAATAAAAAGCAATATCTGAGTGATAGAGTTATTAATAACTCATTCACCGATAAAACGAAGGGTGAAATGTATAACAGTGTGTTGTATGCTCAATCAGTATTACGTGTATTTAGTACCGGTACATAACAAATAGGTACGTTTCACAACTGGCAAGTGTACGGAATGCGGGTCGGCCGCCCATATCGGCCTTGCATCTTGCCAAAGCTGACCACTCTCACACTTTATATAAAACGTACATAACACTACTACAATGAAATAGTAAACTTTATAGACGTTGTAAGAGGGACATTGACCAGAGTGCAGTGCGTCTTAGACACGCTTTATGGAAAGTAGTATAATACATCGTCATCATCATAATATATTAATCGTCGTCGTGAAATTTTTTTAGTCATCGATAAATTGCAATTTAGAAATATGTTACTTTTGTCATATTACATCCTTTTTTTGTATCTTAACAATACAATAGTTACATCTTATCAGTTCTAAAATACACAAAATAACTATTATCTGTTGGTACTGTACAATATATTATTACACACAAGAATGAATCCATCAATCATTATCATCAATGCAGTAATATCTCTGCTGGACATCAGTCTGCCTCACGAATTACTTAGTGATTTTGATTTATAGTATATCTGCCACTTGGATCAATCATTGATTTTTTAATATGTGATAACTTTGACTTCATCTGGTTGATAATTAGACATTTTTTTTCACAACTCATATATGTTGCACTTCTGGACATGGGCCCCCTTATTTTGCAAAGGCAAATTAGCGGAGTATCCAGACTGAATAAATATATGTAGGCCACATTTTTATTTATCCCAATGTGAGAATCAACCTCGTAAACATTGACTTCATATGCAGAACCCATGCTACTGAGCCAATTAGGAAATAGATTGTTGAGTTGGTAATATAAGAAAAGTACAATGTTAAGTGTCATTGAAGTGTTAAGAAAACACCTTGGTTTATTTTAATAAAATTTATGAATTAGTAAAAGTGAAGACAATTATAGTTATTTTAAATATTTGACTTTTAACCCTGCCATAATTAATTCTTAAGTCAATATTCAATTTACACATTTCAAATATTGAGACTAACAGTCACTACATTCTATTAAAGTTAATCAGAAAGAGTATTTTAATTTTGCATGCTAGTATTGAAGACCATTGCAAACCTCTAACATTGTGGTTTCAAATTCAAGGTTACAAGACCAAATCCCTTTAATAAGATTACATTTTATTAGTATGGATAAACAAGGTTAAGTTGTAGCTTGCCTTTTATAAAACTTATAAAAAATAATAAAATAACTAAAAATGTAAATATATCCAGAAAATAAAGAATTAAAAAAGTTTTCTGGTTCATGTTTCCGACAAAAAAATTAACAAATGACAAAATGTCTGTAAATACGTCAAATTCATAAATTTATTAACCCAATGTCATTTGTAAATTGAAAACCACCCAATATTTCTCTTGATATTTATTAATTTAATTGTATTAATAAATTAATAACCTCTATTATCTTTACCCTTATCAAGTTAACAGTTTAGAAGATTACAGGAATTTAAGGGCAAAAATATAATGAAGATTAATTAAATAATCAGATAATGTGATACTAAGAATAACTTGGTTGTTATCGAAATTTTGCAGTTTTTCTTAGTAGATTATAAACAACAACAATGTAATTTTTAAGGAGTAGGTAATGATTTCCATGAAATAACTACAGTTTATTGCCTCATTACTGATTTACAATCCTATAATCAAGATTAATATTTAACTAATTTAATATTTACACTTAATAACTAAGTTTGAGTATAAATAATATTCAAACTAACATATTAGACTAAAACTTATATAAATAACAATACACTGTTTAAATTATCATCATCAATATTAAATGCATTCATTGTTAAGTAAAGGTAGTATTCAATCAGTGATGCAAATGCAGTAAAATTTAAATAGTATAATTTCCCACTATTCACTTAATATTATATTGGTATACTGGTCATATTGTTATAATTACAAGTACAGTTATAATTACAACCAAAAACTGGCACAAAAAGAAGTTTATTTTATCTTAAATAAAATAAAGTAAAAAACTTTAATTTATATATTTTTATTAATATTCTTGATCTCTTCACTTTGTCATCATGGTTAAGAGCTATGTTTCTCAAATAGGTGTAAAGTAACACATTACACCTTTAAGAGGCAGATCAGTGCATCACTAAGTCTAGAAATAAATATCTGTAGCCTATACATACAATTAGCCCCATACTGACCATTGACCATGGAAGCAAGTTTCCCCAGAGCCAATTAGAACTTCAAGGAAAATATAAAATAATTAAAATATTAAAAATTATTTTTGAATGTATAATTCTACCCTTTAAAATTAATCAGCAAAAATAAACTAAACAATGTTAATGACTCATACAAACTATGATGTCTAGATAGTAACTGATAGATAACAAACTGTTATTTTCATGTTAGTATAATAAGTATGTACAAGAAATTAAATATACTTTTCTTCAGTAAAGAATAAACAAATATAATTTAATATATTTAACACTATGATATTTTAACATTATTTTAATTTTTTCCAAGTTGTAGTCTCGAAATGAAAAAAAATCATTTATCTTTCAAACCTTAAATGTAAAAAGATATATGACGATGTGGTGTGTGAGCACGGTGAGCGACTAAGCAACAAGCAAATCAACTTTCTACATACTATACATACTTTTTAAAAAGGTCATTATACATAATAGTACATTATTATTACAAATAAAATTATTTAAAATTCCTTCCCCTGTAATATATCTGAAAAAGGGTTTAAAAAAAGCACATAAATTTAAGTTAGTTACCAGGTGATTGGAAAAATAACGATATAGTTGTCTAACTTACCCAAAGCTCTGTTCCCCAATTCATTGTCACGGATGCAATCTCACCCAAATTTCACTAAAAACATTGAAAATTCACTAACACAGTTTTCAGCTACTTAATTATAAATATATTTTCACAGCTGTATTATTTTCATCACTACATTCAAGAACCACCATTTCAAACACTAAACATGGCTGACTGACTGAACCACAGATTACCGATACCGAACAAGATGAAACAACTGACATATGCGCTCTAATGACAATGACATACAAACTGATTATTGCATTTACCATAGAGAAAGATGTCTTTTTTGCTGCCAAATATATAAACGAAGTAAAAATATTTATTTTTCTTTCATTGCAATTACTTACAACAATTATGCCAGTGACTGGTAAAATATAAGTAAATCAAGTATCGTGAAATGTCAGCTTGTCACGTTACGTCGTCTCGCTTTGTGGTAGCTATTCTACCAAAACCTTCTTTTATATACTTTTGCAATCAACGTGAAAACAAAATCACGATACATGTATTTATTTCGTATCACTGCGCTTATACACCACGGCAATCATAATGAACAAACAATATAACTTATAATAATATAAATTTATGCAACTGATATAAAAACACAATGTCACTGATATAAGTTGGCGGAAAAAGTGATTGAAACTGTTGCACACTCAGAAATGCAGTGGTAATGGAAAAATAAGACGATAAATTACTATATTAGAATATTATTGATTCTTTAAAATTAAAAATTACATACATGTCGTCACACCTGTTTCCCGTAGGGGTAGGTAGGAGTTATTATTAGTAATTTTTTAACAATGTTAAAAAATTGCCAGTTGTGATAGCTATGCACATTAAAATATCTTTTGTAAATTATTTTTTAATACCCTAGCATAAACCAAAAAATCGCTTGAATTTTATTATAAGCAGATTATAATATAATCTGTGTTAATTGACAGGAGGGTAAAGGAACAAATGTATCATAAAATATATGATACTGAAGAATCAACGCCAACCACAGACGTTTGCAACAGTTCAGAAATATCATTGAAGGTTGCTGATTCCTTGTAATGGTGGTGTTATATTGTTTATATTTATATTGCATCTTCATCCAAATGATTTATTGCATCTTATCAAAATGATGCAACCCCCTGGAAAACCAAATAATTTAGACATTTTGTATGGGATAGAAAGGCAAACGGGTAGGCGTGTCACCCGTTGGAAAGCAATCAACGCCGCCCATAGACATCCGTAGTGCCATAGGCATTGCAGAAGTGTTGCCGGCCTTTATAAGGAAAGTATAGGATTGTTTTTGAAGGTTCCAATGTCGTATCGGTTCAGAAACACCGCATAAGGTAGCTGGTTCCGCAAAGTACTGGTGCGTGGAAAGAAGTTTCTTGAAAACCACACCGTACTGGATTGCCACTCATTCAGATGGTGGGGATGAAACTTTTTCTTATGGCGAATTGTTCCGGTACATGGCTTAGTATGTTTGGTTTTTATAGGATAGGAAGGTAACCAAGCAGGCGTGTCACCTGATGGAAAGCAATCAACGCCGCCCATAGACTGATAAATGTAGTGCAAAATACTCCCATGATGAACAAATTATACGACAATCTACACATTTAGGCATACTTTCAGATTTAAATTGATTGCAACTATAGTTATCAAATAAAGTATTATTTATTCATATATAATAATAGAGTATTAATTGGCGTATTAATATGAGTTTTATAGTGCCAAAATTACAAATATACCTAGAAATATCTGTTACAAATAGGAATAAACAGAGGATTTTTAAAATACGTTTAGGTAAAAATACTTAACTTTAAAACAAAATATGGTATAAACATGACCATTGAAAAAAGTTATTTAGCAGATAAGACCATATTAAAAAAAATATTGGCAATATATTTTGTAAGAAAGCTCTACTTTTTTTTATTAAAACAAAACAGCTCTTATATTCTCTAAACCCGTTTTCAAGAGATTTTTGAGGATATAAAATTTGTATTAATTATCTCCGTTTGATATATATATTTTTATATGACGTTGATTATTCATATCTCTCGGCTGAAGCAGAGAACCATCTGATCGACGACGAACCAGAGTCGTTCGCCGAACTTCCTGAAAAACAATATATTCATTTTTAGACGCGAAGCTATTGTCTTCAGAGTCAATACACACATGGGATAAATATACACATGTATCTTTCTTCACAACAGTTTTACAACATCTTTACAACAGTTATTAATGGAGTCAGGCGTTACTTTGCAGAAATCCATCACTATATGGACAGTCAAAAGTTTTACTTAGCTAAGATCCGCGACAAGCAAAACAATAACAGAAAATTAATAATGTGTAATAACTTTTGACTGTCCATTTACAAGAGTTGTTAGTAAAATTACCCGTCAACCTGCATTGGACAAAGATGGTGGGTTAATGATCATTCAGAAATGGGAAGCACCGTTTTAAGCCATGAATGGTTGATGCCCGTAATGTTATTTATTCCGAATTTTTGGTTTTCGTCTGTGTCATTATACATACAGGGAATGCTAGTCTCACACAACTAGTGAAGCTTTCGTTTGTTAATTCAAAAAATCAATCATAAAGCAAATAGATAAATGTTTTGATTAATATATTTCGAATTTATACGAAAATTAAATTTTGGTCGCCTAACATGTTCGCAATGGTCGTAAATATTTGTGATTGATTGTCAAAATGGCAGGCAAAAACTTTATTTATTTTAAAAATCTTACCTTGACTGGATCTAAGATTATGTGATGGCTTGATCTTCGCGATGTCGGTGGACCCGTTATAGATGAAGTACGGGATGATGGCAATGGACTCTGAAATAAGAAGAATAGAATTAAACGTTTCTTTTTAGTTTCATCGGATAATAGCATACTGTAATAAGGCTATTATAGTTTTTGTGTTCAAATAATCTATAAAGTATTTACAGATAGTAGGTTGATTTGTTGGACATCCATTAAAGAAAGATTTAAAACTGCTCCTTCGACGTTGGCATCGTGTTATTTAAATCAACGCTTAAGGAAATGTAACTTACCTTAAGTGGTGGTACAAAACCGAATTCAGTAGACAGTGGCTGAGCTTGAATGTTATAGGTACCCTCTTCTGATGTAATAGAAATAATGGATGGCCGGGCTGACAATTGTTGTGCCAATAAAACTGGATCCGCATCTGTAAACAATGTAACACGATGAGTCGTATTGGCGACGGTGATCACTTGATGGTAAGTGATCACCGCCGCAAATACATCGCCAATACACATTTGTTATCCCATTGAAATCTATTAAAGTTAATAGATATATGTTTGGTTTAATAATAGATAACAGACTTGTTAATAAATTATGCATGTAATAAATGTTAAGAAGCAATAGCTCAATTGGTAAGGGGTGTCTTTATGATCTAAAATGGTGGGTCGATTCTACTATTGGAATATGAATGTGAACCATATTTACAACAGGCACTCTTACTTCAATTTGAATGGTTAACACGAATTCAAGTCAGTTTGATATTATTTGAAATGTTTAATTTTTTTAAAGAAGAATACTTAGTTATTTTAAAATCCATTAGGGTTTACTAGCATAGAATAGGGCCACCTTATTTGTTCATATGGGTGTCGTACAGGTCGACTTATAAGAGCAAATATCAATGGATAGACGGCAACGTCTACCTGAGTAACAAAATATAATCTGTGACGCCTAATTTGACAGCCAAGCCTATGAATAGTAACACTACCATTTATTCATATTACGTCTATTATAATAAAAACAAATGTACCAAGCTAATCCAGGATATTAAAATCATTTTACCTATATTCATGCCTTTTGCCACTCTTCTTGCTTGTACGAGTCTTCCAGCACTTCTTCTAAATCTTATTCCTTTTTCCTCTTCCCTTCTTAGTCTTTGAGCGGCTGCCGCGGCTTCGGCAATAGCCATCGCCATTGAGCTCATTCCAGAGCGCTTTAAATTGATGTCTATCAAATAACTAAGACAAATAGCATTAGATAGGGTAACATCGCTTGGCTGAAAATTTTAAAAACACTTGAAAAGTAAATTAATACTTTTATCATATTAAAATGTGATCTAAGATATAACTTTATTTTCTTTTTATATTTTATGTAAAGGATATATTATACATAAGCCGTGTTTTGCGACTTCATAGGTTTTGATAATTTTCATAGCTTTTCAATTTTCCATGAATTTTTAAGGGACTGCCATAATTTTTGGGTAATTATCTTTTTTCTTATAAAATTTCCTTTAAAATTGATTTAATCATTCCCGAGATAAGCTCATGCAAGTAGACAAAGTTTAGAAAACAGAGATTAGAGAAAGCAGTTATTTCAAAATCACAGAAATATTTGATGTCTGTATTGATTCGAAGTAGTAGAGATATACATAGGTAGTGTTTGAATATTTAGCTGCATGGAGAAAACTTATGTTTTTTTTCATAGCACACAATGTTTACATACCGATCCAATGTCATTAATACTGATATCCAATGACCTTAGTGGTGTTTTTACTAAGCCAATTGCTCGTGCTAATAGATCACCACAGCTTGGAGGATTTTCGGCACTCATTGCCGACCAAACCCCAGCCGGTGGTCTTTGTAACGGCCCAGGTTTTATGCCGCATCCAGAAATGTTTAAACTGTAAGGAACAGGCTATTAGTTTGTTACTACAAGTCTATTCAAAAAATGATAATAATGCTAATTACTGTGTTAGATTGCATCCTCTGGCTATAGCTACAGCTATATGGGCCACACCATCTGAGCCAAGCTTATTGTTTAGGTTTAAGTCTAGGTAGCGTATACCGCAACTTGTGTGGTTTAATACGTGTGAAATATTTTCCACTCCATTTGGTCCTGCGAAAGCAATATACAGTTGTACATAAAATTATATACTTTTATAATATCCAAAAAATATGTGAAATAATATGATACAACCGAACAAATTATCGGCTAAAATAAGCGTTTTTAAAGTGTCGCGTTTGGAAATAAACTTTGCTATAGATGATGTTCCTTCATCTCCAATCTTGCAGTGACTGAAATCTATGGTTTCTAAGCTTCCGATATCTGATAGTCCACGCAAAATATATTTTGTTTTTTGACAATCCATATCAGTCCTGGTTATTCTGAAATTATTATTTAGCATGAAAAAATATTTTAAATATGGAGTACATAAATAAGTACTTTTGATTAAATAAATTTATACCTCAGTATTTTTAAAACATGACATTTTTCTAAGCCGCGTGATAAGTTTTTTGCGTCATTATTGGTGAATTGGAATTGGTCCCTTCTATAATCGACACCTATGGAACTCAATTGATAAGTAAGATGTAATTCAGTTAAATAAGGTAAGCTGCCTAAAGCAGCGTGTAAAGAAATGTGATCTGTAAAAATAGATTAATTGATATAAGAAATCTAGTGTTAATTTTTATCGCAGAGCAAAATGAATAGTAGTTTTTTGATTACAACCCTAAACATTGTTTCGTTTACTAACCCTTTTATTTTTCTGTTTACCTTGTTTCATCTATATTGTTTCATATAAAACATGTAACATTAGAAAAAAAGTTTACTGATTTAGGCTTTATAGAACGCTAGAGGAAAGTTTGATTCT
This sequence comes from Baronia brevicornis, assembly GCA_031353405.1. Classification (NCBI taxonomy): domain Eukaryota; kingdom Metazoa; phylum Arthropoda; class Insecta; order Lepidoptera; family Papilionidae; genus Baronia; species Baronia brevicornis. Next base: position 478,538 of record JASFAT010002032.1, read on the forward strand.
GGCTATGCTTATTGATATAACTTTTTTTATGGGATAGCTGGGCAAACGAGCAGCCGTGTCATTTGATGAAAAGCAATCAACGCCGCTCACAAACACCCACAGTGCCATAAGCAGTGCAAAAGCATTGCCGGCCTTTGAGAAAAGTGTCATTATGGGAGGGGGAGGGGGGTTGAGCCTCCGGAACCCAAGCGCTCACTGAACGAAATGCGGTAGCTAAGCTACCACTCAGACGCCGGTTTTCTGCGGGAGTGTGGTACTTCCCCGGGCAAGCCGGCCCATTCATACTACAGCCAAGTAATATGTCATTCTTGACAAAGTATTCGTCTGTAGCGTCGCTTTACCACTAGTAAAATAACTACGAGGCAGTCTTGTTTTTAATTTCAAATCAACTGTATTATGCGTTTAAGCGAAATGAAGAAAATATCTACTTCCCAAAGACTTTTTGTGCATATGATATTTGCCAGTCCATATTGGCTTTTTTTTCTTATTTTATTTTCCTACATCTAATTTCGTACATTAACATTTCCTAATAGAGAGTTCTGTCCCTTACTGTGGTAAACATATGCTTTTTTATAGGCAAACGAGCACGCTTGTCACGGTAAGTAGGTAATCACCGCTACCCATGGACTAAGAACAAACGCGTTGCCTACTTTAGGATAAGATGTGAGCAATGGGACTGAAAAAGGAAAGTAAAAGAAAGAGAAAGGAACTGAAGTGAAACTCTTGTCAAATAGTGAACAGTAGCAAAGTTATTACTCAGTAATCGGTTTTCTCTAAGACAAGCCGAATCAATCATATTGTATTATAAAAATTTAACAAAAAATATTGAAAATTCGTAAATTTTATTACAAATGTGTGTCAAAAATTAGTCTGCCTTGAAACTCTACCACACCACTCTTCTGTAAGCTCTTTAAGCATTGTGCAATTGAAAGTATTAATTTGTGTTCTAAAAAATTGTCTAATATGAAAGAATTATCTTTTTTATAATAAAAAACTTTCTTTTGATATTTCAATTACAAAATCTAAAATTACCTCTACTTATGTCCTGAACATTTTTTGAAAGCAATTTTAGTCCATTTTGCCGTCGACTTGTTATCAAATCTGCCATTTCTGGCGAAGTAGTTCTTTGTAGAGGTATATCAGATGGAATTAAACTTCTGATCGATAGAGACTGTATGTATGGTCCACATAATTTCACCAATATCTTTAACTATAAGTAGGGTAAAAAATTAATAAACATTAGCACATATTTTACTTAATTTAAAATAAATTTATTACTTCAGTCCTAGTACCTTTTCAGGATCATAATATCGAGGATTCATTTTTTCCAACACATCGGCATAGTAACGTTCCATGAAAATATTAATCCATGGTTTTTGTTCACCACAAAAAAGAGAATCTTTCCATTTCGAATAATAGCATCTTTTCCAGAATATGTCACTGTAAATATTATCAACTAATATTTGTAGAGAAACACTGGTATCCAGAATTTGCAGAAAAAGTTCGCGATCCTTCGCAATTAATTCGTCTAATTTAGGTGATCCTATAAAAATTACAATTTTAATTCAAATATATAAATTTGAAGAAAATATAAAAATTCCAATATTTACCCACATACTAATCATATATATATATATATATATATATATATATATATATATATATATATATATATATATATATATATATGTATATATATATGTATATATATATATGTATATATTATATATATATATATATATATATATATATATATATATATATATATATATATATATATATATATATATATATATAGATTTCAAGCGCCGCACTTCAAGACGTGTTTCTTGCGCCGCTATCACCGCTAATTAACCGCGGGTCAAGCAAGCAAAACGGGTCTCCCACACTCCACGCGTTTTTGGAGGGTGGGTGGCATCCCGAACGGGGCGACAGCCCCCTGGGCACTGGTGCCGCTGTTCCCAGTGGCTTTTTTAGGCGACCTGAGTTTTGATGAGATGTGTCTCATATTGGACGTGCCTTTTTTCGGGTCACTTTTATGTCTTCCTCTTTCAGGTGATGAAGGGCCGATGCACAGACGCTTTTCCACGTGCACGGCCTCATCGCCTTTGAAATAGGCAGTTTAAACCCAACAGCGGATCTCGCCTGGGAATCGAATAGCGCCGGCGACGCTATGTCAGCCATTGGAGACGGGCGGGTGCTTTGGGTGGATGGGCGGTCTCCCTGATTGGCAGGGTAGGCCAGACTTTGGGTTGTTACAGCCTTTTGGGCTGGGATGCGATGGAAGGGTATGTCACCCCTTCTGGTCATACTGATAAATTATTATAAATTCCAGTCATACAGTCAAAAATTATAAATTTCGTGTGACGTACTTTATGGATAACCCCGTTATAATAATGGGCCAAAATGAATAAATATCCAATTTGTCTTAACTTTATCTCAATAGCAAACAGAAATACCATAAAAAATTGGGTGTCCTTAATCATTAAAATTTAATTATTGAGTATAGTTTTCTTAATATACGAGAGTATACTTTTATATATTTAGAATATTTTCATTTTCTGAACTTCATACTAACTGTAATGTTTTATCATATTATTACAGTAGTTCAATTATAATGGTTATAGCCATATATAATAAACCTATATATTACTTACCTGTCCAATTCTCGTTAAGTTTTTCGACACATAAATTGACGAGGTTTTTGGGGTGATTTACATCCCAATCAAATGCTTCCGATTTTATTTTTCTTTGGGTCTCTAAGAATGTAGTATGTTTATATGCTAAATAGGTGCATAAAGGTACACCATCTGGTATTTTCATTATTTTGTACTTTGTAATTGTTAATATTAATATAAGGAGTTTAAAAAAAGCTTAGGTGGAAAACGCTACTTTGTTGTAACGATAAAACATATAGTTACCATGGCTTTTATGTTAATAAATTACATGAAATTAAGTGTCATTTAAGTAGGTGAGTCATCAATTAAGTTTATCTACTTCCAAATTAAAAAGATAAGAAACAACATGGTATAATGTTCCTTTTTTTCGATTAGATTTTTTTATCGGGATTTAAAGATTTTTATTTTTCTTCATTTAAACTGGCGACTAACTTAACATTAAAAATGTTTCTATGTATTACGCTCACGTTTGAATTAGTCGGGTAGATATAAAGGTAATGAGAGGAATAATTAACAAATGACACACAATGAACATCAGCCGTCTTCTTATATATGTATGTAAATTGTTCATTGTAAAAGAACTTTTCTATCATCACCATTACCTTGTATTTTTATTATGTTCTTATTTTACATCTGACATATATTTTTAAAGCGGTATTACCTATAAATAAATATTCTTTTATAACTTCTGGCTTAACTAATTGATGATAAAATCTTGTTACTACGTCTGTGTAGATAATATAGCCATAGACACATTCCAATAATTTGACAACGATATGTCAAATTTATCTTACTTGACGTTTTCCTTTACCAATATTTATTTATAATTTTTGTATTTTCTTATTCATAATTATCATCATAAAAAGTGTCTGACTTACCTGAGTTTCTATTTTTGTGACTAGTTATATCCCTTATAATAGAATGGATAAACACAGCAGTTCAGAGTTGTTGAATTCAGATTTTTCCCTATCTAAAAACGCCAGTTCTGATTCATTAGATTCGGATTCAAAATCGAGTTCATTGAATTCCAAACACGGACAAGACTCCGTAAGTTTCCTAAAAGGATTAATTTATTCCCCTTCAATGATATAACAGTTATTTTGTCACTTCCTGAAGGATTCAACTGGAAGTTTTCGTATTGATTAGTCACTGCTTACAGTTCTAAGCAGTTAGTGATCGTACGTATAATGGTGATAGTGCAGTGAAGTTACAAAATGAGTCAAAGTAAAACTATCCACGTTTGTTTGTTTATTAATCGAATTCGCAGTCAAAGAGATTATAATGGAATCATTAAGGCTTGTATTTCAATTTTCAACTGTTAGTCCTGCAATGGTTTTGATTTATGATACAAACTCATTATAAGATTTATTAAGTTGAAAATAAATCACTTTGAACTATAAATACCTAAATTGTCTGTAATTCCTATTGTATCCTGTACCCCCTTTTTAATATCTTATCAAGCTTGAAACTTTGACATTTTGATTTTAATATTGTGCCCATGCTGTATTAAAACACTAATTAATATTTTTTTTATGAGATAGGAGGGCAATATATTCTAAATAAAAGATATGTAATAATTTTACTTGTATTCTGATTATCATTCATGTTTTATTAATAAAGTAGTAAGTTAAATTAAATCAAGGAAATTAAAGTAAAATTTATAATACTGAGGACTTTTTTGCTTTAAAAGATTGACCAAACATATCTAATAGATAAATAAATTATAATTGTAATGACAATATAATGAGTTTAGTTATGTATTTAGATCTCTATATCTAATAATCAATGAAATATGTACACCATAAGTGGCAATGTTATGTTAGCTTTTTTATACATATACATTATGCAAATAAAGAATTATTATTATTATTATAAAAAAATGTAAACTTAAATACAAAGATGTTTCTTAAGATTTTTAAAGTTAATAAAGCTTTGTTATCATAATTATTAAAAATAATAAAAAGTGTTACACTCACATCTATACATTAGACATTCTTTTCATGGGTACTATTATAAATTGTGTATTTATATCTAGTATAAACACCTAAGTTCAAAAAAATACATTTTATTACTACATACACAAATGTATCTTGATGTGAGAATCTAACCCACAACCCATTCATAAAATAATGCTAAAAAGGTACCATTTTGTATTAATATTATTAAAGTATAGTAATATGTTTTGATAATAACTATTTGGTTGATGGTTCTGATGGTAGATTTTATTAGAATAACATTCAACATGGTTTTGAAGATGTATTTTATATCAATAAATAATACAGCACTGGGACTAGGTAGCAAGTTATTAATATGATTCAAATAAATCAAATCAAAATTATTGAAATATGTTTTACCTTCTTCCTTCTGATTTCTGTTTAAAAATGTATCAATTTGAATAATTGAATAACTCAAGTGCATTACTACCAATTTTTTTTCATAGAAGCACCTTTTCCTAGAACATAAAGTATATAATTCACATCAATATCATTCTTTATTTTCAGTCACATGTGTTGGGGGATATTCAGTTATTAGATGGAGAGAAGGTGATGGGTGTTGCTAGAGATGTAACATATTTATGTCCATATAGTGGACCCTCACGAGGAATCCTTAAAGTAACCAACTATCAGCTTCATTTCCGTCCAACAGAGGCTACTTTGCAAACTACATTGAGTGTGCCACTTGGTGTTGTAAGTAATGAATGTATTTCTAAAATTCTGCATACACATGTAATGTATATTTAATATATTACATTTCACTTTTAGCCCAGTTTTATGTATTGATAACATTTAGGGACAATTTTTACGATCAGGAATGATCCTATTTAAAAATGAATTCTTTCAACAATAGTAAATTATACTACATAATAAACATTGTATAGTGCTTATTACTTTTTATATAGATTTAGTATGGATATTGAATGAGACTACTGCCCTAGATGTTTCGATTATATTCTAGCTTATGGGAACACAGAATATTAAATGGTACTGTTTAGATACTATGTAGTTCATAAGAAAGGAGTATTAAAAGCCTTAATAATTGTTTCTGTGTATAGTGTTTGAAATGTATAAGATTTTAACAATGCATATAAAGATTTAATAGAAACATGTCTAAATGTATGGATATGGATAAGTTAATAATATAATGCTCCATATATGTATCCAAAAGGAATCTTAAAGTGCAATGTATATGAGCCATTATATACAAGATTAGAAATTATAATATTAATGTTTTAGGTTTCTCGCATAGAAAAGGTCGGTGGAGCATCATCAAAAGGAGAAAACTCATATGGTATTGAAGTATTCTGTAAAGTAAGTTTATTTCGAATTGGAAATGACTGTATTCCATCTTATTTTATATTACCATAATAGTCTTATTTATATTTACATCTTTTAGGACATGAGGAATTTGCGATTTGCACATAAACAAGAAAATCATTCACGAAGAGGTATATTTGAAAAACTACAGCAATTGGCTTTTCCTCTATCACACAGACTTCTATTATTTGCCTTCAGTTACTCTGAGAGTTTTCCTGAAGATGGCTGGCATGTATATGAACCAATTACAGAACTTAGGAGAATGGTATTCACATAAATATTTTCTATTTACTATATATTATAATAAAAACTTATAGCTTTTTTCTCTTATTATATGTGTATATTTACAATGATACATAACAAATAATTTTAAATTTTCCAATATTTTCAGTGAGGAATCCAAAATTAAATTCCAAACAAAAATTTCTGGAAATTTGTAAAAATCAATATCTCTATATGTCTAAATTCAATGTGTTCTAGCTGAAATCTCATGTTTTTTGCACAGATTTAGTTACATTTTAGCAGTGGTTTTTGACAGTACAATACTAGCAAAGCTTTTTGAGTTATACCTCTAGTTACATATTACAGGGTGTTAACAATGACATGTGGCGTATAACGCGCATCAATGACAAATACGAGATATGTGACAGCTACCCCTCTGTATGGGCAGTGCCAGCTGCTGCAAATGATGACTTACTGCGTTCGGTGGCTGCGTTCAGATCACGAGGGCGCATTCCAGTTCTTGCTTGGATACATCCCAGCTCACAAGCAACAATCACAAGGTGCAGTCAGCCCTTAGTTGGTGTAAGTAAAATATGTCTATGAATCAATAAAGTGACAGATTTTTCTACAGCGCATATATGTCTCACTGTTTGGGACAGGCATTCCCGCTTCTGGAGCAATGGATGTTAAAACCTTCCGTGGCGAATCAGTGGGGCACCTTGACTCGAAGTAGTCACTATATTTATTATATGACCTAACATATGTTTTATATATTATAACAAAAGTGTTAATGGACACATTCTTCATTACACTACACATTAATAAAGAATGTGTAGTAGAAGTATGAGTGTAATAAGTATTAAGTTAAATACATGTGTTTATCCCGATGTGGAAATCGAACCCGCGACTATTTTTACCTTAAACATTAGCTTTGCAGTGCTGATTAGATCGTCATTTTAGTCATAGCCACTTAAAAATGATTAAGAGAAACATCCAGATTTGGAACAACGTACATATATAATCACGCCTGTTTCCCCTTGGGGTAGGCTATCCCAGAACAAACTTAAAGAATTGCTTCCCACAAATTGATCAAAGTAGGTCAGTTTATTTTCGTTTATTATTAGGGCATATGATCGTTAGGTGTTAATTATCGTTGGTATATTTGATAGTCATATAGTAGTAGATGTATTAAAACATAATGATATAAATATAAAACTATTAAGTAATTTACATTTCTTTAAGGTGAGTGGAAAACGCAGCCGTGAAGATGAACGTTATATCCAACTTATAATGGATGCAAATGCTCAAGCACATAAGCTGTTCATAATGGATGCACGACCAAGTGCCAATGCCATAGCTAACAAAGCAAAAGGGGGAGGGTGAGTTGGTTACTTAGTAGAGTAGAATGTCAATAATTATTATTTAACAAACATGTCTTAACATAAAGTAAGTAAAAAAGTCTATTTGATATCCAAAAACTATATTTTATAATTTACAGGTTTAAAGATATAGTGGTCCCATTATCAATAAAATATATTTTTGGATAAGAAAATATGTATGTAATTGAAATTAAAAATAAAGTGTATAAGTTCTCATATGATACAATAAAATTTTTATGATGGTTTTTATTGCCTTTGAATGATAGAATAAAGAATGAAGATATAAAAGAGAGATGTGGAGTAATAGAAGGTGTCGTGACAAAAGATGAGAACGAAATGCTTAAATGGTTTGGGCATGCAGAGAATGGATAAAAGACGACTGGCAAAAGAAACTTACGTTGCAGATGTTAATGGAAGGGTCGGTAGGGGAAGACCGAAGAAAACATAATTTGACCAAATTGCCGAGGTTCTTAAAAAAGGCCAGGTCAAGAGTACCCTTAACCGCCGAGCTTGCATGATGAGTGGTGAGTGAGAAGGAAACAAGGAAAGAATGCCTCTGCATTCTTTCCTTGTTTCCTCTTATAGCAGGTGGAGATCTGTTGTCTCCGCCTACCCCTAGGGGAAACAGGCGTGACAATATGTATGTATGTATGTATGTTTAAACAGTATGTCTAAGTAAGTTTATATTTGAATTTTGTTATGAAAATGAAGTAAAATATGACTTCCTATTATTTTACAGATATGAATCAGAGGATGCTTATCAGAATGCGGAATTGGTATTTTTGGATATTCACAACATCCATGTTATGAGAGAAAGCTTACGTAAACTTAAAGAACTCTGCTTCCCACAAATTGATCAAACTAGGTCGGTTTATTTTCATTTCTATTCTAAAAGTAATTCACGTTTGTTTTTATATTTCTGTGAAATAAAAAGTTCTCATCACGCAATCAAATTAATGAATTAATTTGTTATTATATTTTGGTCATGTGATTGGATCAAGTATAACATAAATATAAATAACAAATCCATTCTAAGATAGTGTTCGGTCTATATATGGAACATATACGTCATGACTTGGTGAGAAAATCTGCCAATAATTCGGAAAGCAATTTGTTCTTACTAAAAAATAAATTGGCTCTCAAAATATATCACCTATTCATTATATCATTCAAATATGATCTTTTTCAATTTCATGTTTTTAGATGGTTCAGTGGCATAGAGGCGAGTTGTTGGTTGAAGCACATAAAATGTATATTAGCGGGAGCTGTTCGTATTGTAGACAAGGTAATTTATAATTTCTTTACATTCATATAGTAAACTGGTTAATGGTTCTAAATGTCATTGTAAAAATTTGGAGCACAGGAATTTGTACATGTAATTACTAATAGTAATTATATCTACACTAGAACCCTTAAGGAACAACTCTAACTTCTGGTTGATGTACTGTAGTTGATTCCATAGAGTGGTGGTGTGTAGAAGAAGTTTCTGAAAAAATATTCCCATTGTGCAACGCCTTTCATCAAGAAAGTAGGTTTGAAACTTTTCTTTGTAGTGGCTTATGCGGCAGTAGAATATAGTACAATTATTTGTTGATCCTACACAAATAAAACCAAAGCATTTTCTCATGTCTCTATAAATAAAAATGAATCACCGAAATGTATGTACGCGCATAACTTCAGAACGGCTGCACAAAATTAGATAATTCTATTTTCTTGTGTTTGTTATTAACAAGACAAGGTTAATATAAAAGATAATTTTCAAAAAAATGTACGGAAAAAATTAAAAAAAGAATTTTTATCTTTTACGTCACATAATTACAAAAGAAGCTACGATTAATCAAAATAAATGTCAGTATTGATAGATTGACATTAATACATATTGAATTACCCTTTCTTTTGTATTACAAAAAAAAACTTTGCTTCTGAACTTCGTGCTGTTCTTTTCTCTGAGATTTATTTCATTAGGTACACCACCCGTGCAAAGCACATAAATAAGCTAATAATTATAAATTTTTACTTTCCACGACTTGTATTTTATTTCAATAATATATATTTTTCATACATTCATATGTTTCATACGATATATTTTCATTTAAATCAATTTTAGGTCGAGAATCATAAGACGTCAGTTCTCGTTCACTGTTCGGACGGATGGGATCGTACAGCACAATTGACTGCTTTAGCCATGCTTATGTTGGACCCATATTATCGCACTTTACGGGGCTTCGAAGTACTAATAGAAAAGGAATGGCTGTCTTTTGGACACAAATTTCAACTTGTGAGTAACATGTTTTTTAATGAATGGACTAATTTTTCAATCACTTTTTTTAACTTCCCCCTCCCAGGTTTGATCATTCCCTTCTCCATTTAGCAGAATTCTATCTACCATAAAATGGAGAATATTACCGATATAGTTCAAATGAGCAAACTAAACTACTTGTAACATTCACGACAAGAAAATGTAAAGTGTATAAATAATTGTTTATTGTTTATGTGTAATTCCAGCGTATAGGGCATGGAGACGAGCGTCACTCGGATGCAGATAGGTCCCCAGTGTTCGTGCAGTGGGTTGACTGTGTATGGCAGCTGCAACAACAGTTCCCCACTGCCTTCGAGTTCACGGAGCGCCTACTCATTACCATCGTAGACCATCTGTACTCTTGTCGATTTGGCACCTTCTTGTTTAACACCGAACGGGAGAGGGTTAAAGAAGGTAATTATTTTTTAAATGAACTAGTAGGTACATTAATAGTCTTCCAAAAAGGAGTGTTGTAGTGTTGGCATGCCATGTTAAAAATTATTTCATCAAAACGATTCCTCAGAACACACCAAATTTTTAAATCTACCCTCAGTTTTTAGTTTCTATTTAAGATTAAAAAATTTCTTTCACAGATTTTAAATTGTCTTTGTTACATTATTTTTCAGAGGTAAAAGCTAAGACGGTATCCCTATGGTCCTACATTAACAGTCGTCAGGATTTGTATCTGAATCCTTTATATTGGGGTCCATCTTCGTTTGGCCCGAGCACTCCTCCATCTCCATACTCACGGCCGCAAATAGTGTTAGTTCCAGTTGCTTCCTTGAGGATTATCAAGCTTTGGAAGGCGCTGTATTGTAGATGGAATCCTACTATGAGGCAACAGGTAATTTAAGAAAAAAGCCATTGTACCAATTCAGTCAAGATATATTAATGCAGCTGTACTCAACCTGAAGCCCGAGGCGGCTTTTGTGGTTGACCCATCTGGTGTTACCTTACTCTAAACCATTTGCCGTATATTACGGCAATTTATTCATTTATATGTTAGCTTACAACAGACGTCTGATTGTATGAGAGCAACACTTCATTTTAGAATTTTCGTAAATACTACAAATCAAGTGTTTGGATTAGCAATTTTTTGCATTGGACTTTTTTTAGTTCTGTAGCGAGTGAGACCGCTGGAATCCCCTTTCCTTGGCTTCCATACTTCCATATACGTGTCGCTTTGTATGCCGGTCCATTTTATCCGTAAAAGGGCGACCAGAGCGAGGTGCATCTTACATCAAAATTTCTGGATTGGGAACGCTTAAACCAACTTTGTGCTACTCTTACTGACACTGCACTAGGTCCATACACGTCTTGCGTTGAATTTATTCCTTACTTTTGTAACCGATAATAAAGTAGTATTTTGTTTTAGGATCCTATTTTTCAACGTACACGCGAGCTTGTGGCCCTGAAAGCCCAGCTGGAAGCCGCCGCAGCGGCAGCGGCAGGAGATCATGCAGCCAGACAGCATAGACTCGGCCTCACCCCGCCACGGGTTGCCAGTCCACATCACGTTTGAACTGTTTTTATTAGGCCTCTCGCTACGGAGCGTTTGCGTCAAAATGTGATCGCTGTGAACGAAGCGCATTGAGTATTCGGCACTGATGTAAAGAATGCTACCAAGTAATTACAAGTCGTTTCTTGTTCTTTTAAATTTTTGCTTGTAAATTTTACTCAGTTATATCATCTATCTAAAATATAAAAAAATTATAATCATATATTTTTTTTAATATTATGATATCATAATATAATGCAATTTTACAATATAATGTCGGAAATCCGACAAACTTGACCAGCCCATTGCCACTTTAGTTTGCTAGTTCGAAAGGCTATGTCGGTGACTTTAGTTCTCTGGTGGAATTGTTCATTCCGAATCATATTTACCAGAGAAACTCCGAGCATATATAGCATTTCTGTTTGCTAACTTGAAGAGCTATCTCGATGACTGGTTCTCCGGCGTATTTTTAGTTTATGTTATTATTATTGATTACGAAAATAGCATTTATACTATATATGTAATAGAAAATTTATACCTGTAGTTCTACAACAATGTAAAAATGTCATATTACTTGTATTGTTGCACGTATTAAGTTTATTATTTGTTTCCTTAAAGTGTGAATATATTATGTTAAGAGGTTATGAGTGTAATATTACAAAATAGATGATGTACAATTATAAAATACAAAAACTGTTATTTCGCTACAATATGGCCATATATTTTCTTGTTTTATTGAAATAATTATAGGATGATATGTTATTAAGATCTCTAAATCATTGAGTACTTTTTAAGATATATATATATATAACATAATACCTTGAAAGACTTATTTTATTTTATTATTACTATCATTTTTTAAGCTCCAAGGCTCCTACCACACATACTAGAGTAGATCCGATGAACAACGTCTGTACTGGAATGCAATTTAGTACACCAGTGTAATATCCATAACAGACACTGTATTTTTCGAAAAACTCAGTTATACCTCAGTTACAAGTTCTACTTAATGGTCTTTGAATGGTTGCAACTATTTATAATAAAAAGCTTCAAGGGATCCCAAATCCTTTCTTTTAAAAACGTAAACAAAAAAAAGATATTCACGAAATATATGAAAACAATACATCTTGGTAGGATTTTGTGTTTATTTATATCGATTTCTAAAAACATTAAACTGAGTCATTATGCGATTCTTTGGGATATTTACATAGTTTACTTTAGTGGTGGCCCCAAATACATACATATGTATGTAGGTGAATTATTCCTGTAGTGTATATAAATTATAGCTTTAATGTATCATTTTGTTTCTTAATAGTAACGTTACATAGTGCATAGTAAAAAAAATAAACAAAAATGTAACATAGACCTACAATGAAAAATCAACTTTAAAGTTAACAAATTCAGAAAGACTACAAGTGGTACGTGAATTCATTTTATGAGTATATATTGTGTTATATTTAAAACGTCTATATATAAAAAATACTTATACAAAATAAATTTGGGCACGTATTCTCGTGTTTTATTACTTTACTATATTATAAATAGAGCAGTAATATTGTATGTAATTGCGTGAGTAGAAATGATAAATCTCATTTGAACTGTGACTCCGAGATAGTGTTTACGTTATTCGGTTGATCTTATCGTTATTTATTTATAACATTAAACCAGCAACACCGCCAATCAGAGTCGAAACACAAGACGAATAGCACTAGTATTATTTCGATATGTTTAAGTTAGTTAAATATAGTTTATTTAGAAGTAAAACAACAAATTACCTTAAGTATCCATATAAAAGTAATAGGTATTTTGCAAGTAACCAGGATCTGGTGACATCAGCGGACGTGGTCATTATTGGTAAGTTTAAGTTTACGATCTAAGGTCGTGGATTCGAATCCAACTACCAATATTGTTATAGCTATTACCATATTTTTATTGCGACTAATAATAATGATTTTGTTTGTATATAAAAAATGGTAGGTATATAATTGTCACCATGCAATTTAGTAAGAAACATTAAAATAATGAGCTTAAAATTGGGTTTTTTATTCTGAATAATATTAAAAACATTTTTAAAAATAGCAACGTGGTCATTGTCCACTCTTATATAAATATTACCTTAAGATGATTGACGCTTTCAAAGAAAGTGTTAGTTGAAGAAGACTATTTCCTAGGTCCCGAAAGAAAAAACCAATATTTTTATTAAATCACAGAATTGAAACTGTGATTTAATTAAAATACAATAATAGCATCAGTTATGTTAAATAACATAACTGATACTATTATTGTATTTTAATTATATCAAATTCAATAAATATTGGTTTTCAAGTTAAATTCACTTTTCAAACAAAAACCTATCCTTTTCTGATTATTTCAAAATTCTTGATATTGATTATAATATTATTACAAAAATATTATTTTTGAATAAAAGTAGATGAAAATTCCTAGCGTTTTATCTTCAAAGGTTCAAAAACATCGATCAATTGTGAAATATTCATTATGATTTAGTACTATTAACAATCAGAAATGAAAAGAATTCATTTCAATAATAATACTAGATGCATTGCAGAAGCATTTGCGGTATTTGAAAAATTAAAGGTATATAAACGCTAGGATCCCCTTTGTCGTGCCATTATGAATATACAAATGATATAGTCAAACGAATATATATATATATATATATATATATATATATATATATATATATATATATATATATATATATATATATATATTAAATATCTGTATGGTATATAAATATTTATCTTAATGAATGTTGAATCGAACTCACGACTCTTGTCTTAGAAAGTGAACATTTCGTTATTTCGTTCGTACATTTACTATAAATGCACTATTATTATAATGTATAAATGTGCTGTATAATTTTTACCTTTAAAAAGGTGGAGGTATAGCTGGTTGTAACACATTGTACCAATTGACAAAAAGAGGTGTTAATGCAGTTTTATTAGAGAGGGCGAAAATAACGAGTGGAACAACATGGCATACTGCAGGTAAGTGAGAATAAAACTCAAGAAGTTACTGCTACGTATAGAGGTAATTTGGTCTACTAAACGGATAAAACTTTAAACTGCATCCTATTTCCATATACGGTAGGACTCTGATGAATGACCGACGATTGAACTCAAGGTCGTAGCTATGAATACACTTCTCTGAATTAGGGAATAAGTAACAAATTTGTTTATAAATATAATACATACATATATTTATGTATAAAATGTTAGCTATGGCAAGGCGATTGAACCCTCTTCAACTCCCACTGTCTATGACACTGCTAAATAAACTTCTACTGTGATCTATCTGTCAATATAAAGATGCTAATCAATGATGAAACAAAATCAAAGCCTCCCCGTAGATATTGCGGTCCCCATTTATGTACCTCTGAACATTTACAGATGTAAAGCTATTTAAACTACCTGCTCACGTTATAGTCATTCAAAATTAACGTGTTTTATAACACATTTAACGCGATTCGCTGATCTTCAAAATTAACTTTGATTACTTTCCGCTTTTATTCTTTTTTAAACTTTATATTATTACGAGACGGATTGTTAAAAAATGACCTAAGTTGTTGAAAAATGACGGCGACGTGGTTCGCCACCCGTCACGTCCTCATTGTCACGAGGGCGAAAAGCGACCAATGGAGAGCCGTTTCGCTGCGATGAATGGTAGTGGATGGAGCTCTGTGGTCTCTGCCATAGGCGTGAATATATAAATAAAAAAAAAGAAAAGTCAGATTGATTTCTCCAGCGTAAATTCCACAAAATTCTGTTGAAACCATACACAGTTTATTTAATAATTATAAAATTACACTTTTGCAGTAGGCTTTTTCCATGTACCTACATATATGCCTTTAATGGCTACAGGCTTACAGTGTGATTACAGCAACACGCTCGTTTTGAGAGAAGCCAATGAACAGTGCACTGTTGCATTGTTGCTGTATTTATTGATGATGAAAATAGATCATAGACAATTTGATATCTTTAAAATATCTTCCTTACAAAAATGTAAGACACACATAGAAAAAAATATACGTTAGGATAGTATTGAATGAAGTCTAATGAATTGATCTACATAATTTGAGAAAATGTATAATTTTAGGTTTGGTATGGTCGCTTCGCCCTTGCGATTTGGAAGTGAGGTTACTAGAAGATTCCAGAACAGTATATAACAATTTAGAAAAAGAGACTGGCGAATATGCTGGGTGGATTAACAACGGTGGCTTATTTATATCTCGTAGTAAGGTAAATGCTCATTACAATATAACCAGTTAAGTGTTAGCAATGATGATGTATTTGAATACAAAAATATTTTAAAGGTACGAACACAAGAATACATGAGGCTACACACACTAGGAAAAGCAATGGGAATTCCTAGTGAAGTATTAGATCCCAAGGACGCGCAAAAGAAGTTCCCTCTGTTAGATCCTTCACTCTTCCAAATGGCTCTGTATTCGCCACAAGACGGAACTATTGATCCTACTATGGCTTGTAGTGCACTCTTAAAAGCTTCATCAAAAAATGGAGGAAAGGTATGGGTATATATATCTGGTATTTTGTCAATACACTTGAGCAAAATGTTCCTTAATCATGTGCCTATATATATTTCAGGTGTATGAAGACTGTCCAATCGTAGACATACATTATGCACATAATATTCTAGGCAATAAAGAGGTGACTGGGGTACACACCGATAAAGGATTTATCAGAACCAAATGTGTCGTTAATTGTGGAGGTAATTCATAATTACAATTTTAGCAAATAGGACATGAATTTGAAATTCAATAGTAATATGCTATTTACTTCTAGGTGCTTGGGGTCCTCGTGTTGCTAGATTTGCTGGTGTTCCATCCCTGCCTCTTGTACCATTCAAACATGCGTACGTAGTGTGCGAAGCTACTCCAGAGATTCGTGGGTGTCCAAACCTTAGAGATCACGATGTCAATCTGTATATTAAAATACAAGGTGAATCTTGTCACGTGGGCGGATATGAAAGCAATCCGATTATACTGGATGAGGTTGGCATTTTTTAAAAAATAGTGAACATATTGATATACATATGCACATAAATAGTAATGAAACCATTGTAATAACCAAACTGACGGTGTTACTTTTGTCTCATCTCCTAGTCTCGTTAAGTAACCGAGGGCTACTTACTGGATCGTGATTCAATTGAATTTATATTTTCTTACATTTTTACGTAAGAATTGAATAATATGAAGGTTTTATTAAGGTTCCAATGTCACATTGCTGTTATAAATTTATTTGAGAAAATACGTTGAGTTACTTACTACTACAATAGTTTCAATTTTACAGATAAATAATAAACTTAATTTTATTTTATTATGAATTTTAATTGTAGCTTCCTGACAATTTGCAATTCCACCTCTACGACTTGGATTGGGATGTGTTTGGTATTCATATGGATAACGCTTCTAAGCTTTGTCCAAAACTGAGCACAGCTGGTGTCAAAAGTACAGTTTGCGGACCGGAGTCTTTCACACCTGATCATAAACCTCTGCTCGGCGAGGACCCTCATGTTTTTGGTAAGGATTTTCCATTCCATATAATATTCAAACATGAAAAGGAAATGTAGAGACCCCGAGCCCAGCTATTAAATTTACACTTTGTAAAAAAAAGAGAAGGGTCGCAACACGCTTGGTAGATATGAAACATTAAAATTGTGACTCGTGAGCAGAGTCGAGTAGAGGAGAGCGTAGCTAGAATGCAGACAACGAATCGGTTTACGATTTAAATCCCATACCCCGTCATAAGAGGTTTCACATCAAAACTAAATAACTAACTATTTCAAATTATACTTTTCTTTTTTACAGCGATTTCGCAGATTTTATAATTACTGGTTTAACGCATATATGTCATTATGCACTATTCAAGGAGATCCTGCTTTTGTCGCCAATAATTTGAGGACTTTTCAGTTTCTCGAAGTAGCCCACAATTTTTTAATGCAAAAAGTAATTTAAACAAATTCTTCCATTCTTCTATTTCGGTTCAAAGACTTGTCCAGACGGTTCAGTCTTTTCTAAAATTAATCCTTATAAACAGAAGGATAGGTTAGAAGAAAGTATATTCCTATATAGGTATATGTATATTAAAGAGCATTTAATATAATGTAATTTATGAATGTAAAAATCTGTCTTAGTCCTACATAGTCGCAGCTTAGTCTGCACATTGTCAGAGACAGTTAACGCTCACGAAAGTTTTCAAGGTGAATAATAAAAAAAGGGTTAGCATTTGAAAGTCAATCCAATGTTAACTCTTAGTAACATTTGAAGTAAATATGTAGATACTCATTACAGGTCTTTACCATAACTGTGGGTATAACTCTGCTGGTATGATGTTTTCCGCGGGTTGTGGCATTCAAATGGCCGAATGGATTATAACTGGAAGGTAAGTATGACGGTAGATGATTCATAATGAGGATATAGTTCGGAATAAAGATACGCTCAAGGGCCAAAGTCACCGATGCCTTTTAAAGTTAGCAAATAGAAATGTTAATGGGCATGTAAAGTCTGTCAGAGAACCTAAAACTGTTGGAGTAGATGAGTATTGAAATGGAGATCACGTCTTGAAATACAAATATAGCCATAGAACTAAAGTCACCGACATAGTTTTTCTAATGAGAAAACTAAAGTAACAATGGGCTGGTCACGTTTGTCGAGATCACGAGATCCGAAAATCGTTGGTGCAGACGAGTGTTGGAGTAGCTAGATGGTGCGACGATTTGCGCAGTGCGGCTGACAAAAATTGGATACGTGAAGCCGAAGATTGGGTTAGGTGGCGCTTTTTGGAGGAGGCCGATGTCCAGCAGTGGACTTCCGCAGGCTGTTGATTGATTGATTGATACGAATATGGAACACATTGGCCTCACGGAGCGACGATCTATTAAGGCCGATTGGCACATACTTGATTCATGTAAAAAAGATCAGGTTAGGTATTCAATGATGCTATTACCTTATAAAATCACGTAGATTTTACACTTGATGTTTTTACCTATTGTTTTACTTTTACTTTGTTATTTCTATATGTTTTGCCCAGGGATGATCACGCACGAACAGTTATTACTCCTGTCTCTTGATACAAGTCAAGATAATAACACGAGATTATGAAAATGAAATAAAACCACAATGTTACTGGTGTAAATTGGAAAAGTCCGTTTTAATATCATGTTGTATTATAACAAGTGTTTTGTTATCATCAGGCCTCAATACAACATGTTCAACTTCGACATACGACGTTTCTCGCCTGCGCAGCTATCTCGTCCACACTGGAGTCGCGAGTGCAGCAATGAGTCGTACGCGAAAAATTACTGTGTGGTGTTTCCTCACGACGAGCGGCTGGCTGGACGCGACTGTAGTCATGATGCCTTACACCAGGAGCTGGTTGACGAGGGAGCCGTGATGCAGTCGAGAGGCGGATGGGAGAGACCCGGTTTTTTTATGCCAGGAGAAAAGGTAAATTTATCGTAAAGTAAAGACAATCATTTTGTGAGGTAAACTAAGGGCTATGTTTTGCGAACATTCAGTAGATCAGTAGTAATCAATAAAGGTAGCAGAAAATACTTCACTTATTAATATAGATTTTTTTTCATAGTCCATATATGACCTGATGCCAAGCACGGGTCTCTCAATCCATATTTATTCCGATGCGGGATCGAAACCACGACCATTGACCCTGTGAGCGAGGGCCCTCGTCACTGAGCCAATTGGTCGCTGAAATAAAATGTATTAAACTGTTATTCCAGATCCGAGTGCCGCAGTACGATTGGGGCGGCTATCACGATTTCCCTCGCAACTTAGATCAGCGTTATGAAAATATTCTCAAAGGAGATTACACGTTTCAATTTTCAGAATATCACGATCTGGTAACTATAAATTGTAATATTTCCTATTTAAAAAATAAATATTTTATTTATTACTGTAATACTATTATAATTTAAAACCGTTGGAACTAAGTATATGAATTTTTATAGTTTTATAGTTGTAAAGTCAGTTCACCATATTGTTAATGTAATCGCTCGAATACTCAAGATTATGCGAAGGAGATCACAATGGTCTAACATATGTAGTGTCGTAAAAATCTGTTAAAGAAATATCCCAAAGAAGACCGGAAATAGTCGTTTTGAACAAACTATATTTAAATTGTGCCAAATCGTCGTAATGAGAAAAAGCATTATTCTGCAAAGCATTTAGTAGTATAATATATATAATAATACAGTCTGTTTCAATGTTTTTAAACCTAGCCTGTGTTGGTTTGAAATGGGATACTGTGAGGTTGGAAATTAATGTTTTATTGTCTAGTTTCAATCACGTTATTAAATCATGCGAAAATAATATATTAGACAAGGATAAGCTACACGCGGCCCGCGGCCTGCTTGCGGCCCTTAAACATGTTTATGCGGCCCGCCAATCATTTCTAAAATTGAATTTATTTTATCGACTTTCTCCCATCAATATATTGTTATAAAATTAATTATAATAAAATGGTAGTACATACAAAACCGAAACAAATTATTAATAAGTGTTACTTTATGTGCGGCCCGCCAAAAAATTTTAAAATTTAAATTGGCTCGTTGATTAAAAAGGTTGCTCATCCCTGTATTAGACAAATGAATGTTTCAACAATTTGAGTTTAGGTTTGATGGATTTTGATGTAATGGATTACCGTAATATATAGCATAGCACTGAATCTACCAATCATTATTTCAGATCGGTAAAGAAGCGCTGGCGTGTAGGAATGAAGCAGCGTTATTTAACATGTCATATTATGGCAAATTCTATTTGACTGGCCCCGATGCGCGACGCACGGCGGAGTTGGCGTTCACTGCAGATTTGTCGAAGAGTAATGACAGGTAAATGTCAGTTATACGATTACAACCAATTTTTTCCGCTTTTATGGGATAATAAGGCAAACGACGACCAACTGGCTCAGTGGCGGGGCCCTCCGCCCGCGGAGTCAATGGTTGCGGGTTCGATCCCCGCATCTGAATAAATATATGTATAGATTACAAATATTTATTCCCAGTCTGGTAACCCCGCCAATCCGCATTGGATAAGCGTGGTGGGTTAACGTCCCACTGCTGAGAACGGGCCTCTCCATTTCTGGAGGAAATGGAGAGGCCCGTGCTCAGCAGTGGGACATAATAGGTCGGGGCAAAAGTATTTTCGTATTTTGAATGTATTATAAGTAATCAAACCTCTTTGGATGTACTGAATGTAACTGGCTGGTTTTAATACCATATTAAATGTGACATTCTGAAGATGCAATAAATAAAAAAAAACTAGTTCCCGCCATTTTTCAATTTTTCAAGCAAGCAAAATGAACGTATGTGACGAAGAAATTCGGTACATTTAAAAGTTTTATTACAAAAAAGGTAAAAATGAGACTAACGCCGCGAATAAAATTTGTGCGGTTTACGGACCTAATGCGGTATCAATAGGGGTAGCACAAATGTGGTTCAAGCGTTTCAAGTCTGGAAATTTTAGTGTGAAAGATGAGGTTCGCTCTGGACGCCTTGTCACAGATAAAATCAGTGCCATTATTGAGAAAGTGCAGCAAGATCGACATATTAGTAGCTACAACATTGCTGAAGAACTAGATGTTGATCATAAAATAGTTTTACGTCATTTACGAAAGTCTACATACAAAAAAATCTTAACATTTGGGTACCACATGATCTCACTGAGAGAAACCATGACAACGCCAGACCGCACTCATCTATAGCCACGCAGCAAAAATTGAGAGAGCTTGGCTGGGATGTGTCGATGCATCCTCCGTATAGCCCTGGCCTTGCTCCATCAGATTTCCACCTGTTTCGGTCATTGCAGAACTCTTTAGGAAGCATAAAGTTAACCTCAAAAGAACACTGTGAACACTACCTGTCAGATTTTTTTAATCAAAAATCTCAAAATTTCTACAGGAATGGGATCATGGCACTACCCACAAAATAGCAACAAGTCATCGATCAAAACGGCACATACATATTATAAATAAATAAAAAATTATACCTAAAAAGAAATATTTTCCTTTGTATGAACAATACGAAAATACTTTTGCTCCGACCTAATTAATATATGGGCTGTTAAAAAAAGGCAAACGAGCAAGAGTGTCGTATTGTTGAAAGCAACCATCGCACCTGTTACACCAGAGCCATTGCAGAAGCGTTTCCGACTTTGAGAAAAGTCTTCGCTTGTTTTTAAAGGCTCCCTCCCGTTGACTGTAGCTAGTTCGTGAAAAGGAATATCGAAAAACCACCGTACTCGAACGTCACTCATTCAGATGAAACTTTTCTTAAAATATTGACTAACTGTGTGAAATTCAGCATTTGAAATGATACCAAACATTTTACAATGGGGAGTATTCCCATATTTATAAGTGCTCCCTAATGTAAATGCGATAAAATATATTGATAAAAAACATCTCTCCGCATTGCCAAATAATCTAGCCATTCAGTAAAATAATAATATATGTATAATATTTCCGTAATCTATTTTAACATTATTTTAAATAAATTTGAAAAATTTTAACTAACTATTATTACTCCGCCCCTCCAGAACTTTCCAACCCTTTTTATTTGACGCCTGCCTCATCCAGTCGTCTCCAGCTAGGCTGATTATTTCGTCGGCCCACATTTCTCTGGGACGACCTTTTCCTCGTTTGTCGCTTGGACCTGCCCATTTAGTGAATAGTTTGGTCGACGCGTAGTGAGATTAATGTCATTTCCTCCAGAAATGGAGAAGTCCATGCCCAGTTATGAGACATACCGTGCCGTACAGTTATGTGTATAGGCTGTGAAAACAAAACATGCTACATGTAAAAATTAATATAAGATATAATTGTTTTATTTGTTTAGGGTTGTCTACTCTCTTCTCCTCAATGATAAAGGTGGTGTTGAAGCTGATGTCACTGTAAGCATCCTAGATGGGGGTAGCGGGCAGCTACATGAACCTATTTTTAAAGTGAGTTTACCTTACGTTATTTTTCATTGCACTATAAGTTTTTTAACTGTCAACTGTCATACGATGCGTTCTGCTTAATAACAGATACGAGGTTTGATATTTAAATGATAGCGATAGAGCTATCTTAAAACCAAATGATAACGATAAAGCCCACTAAAGTTATTTAATGACGGTTTAATTGATAATTCTTCATCTAAAGGAAAAAGCTTAGTTTAAAAACTTTTGATGATCTTGAATCGTTCTAAAAGGTGTATGAAGAATGCAGAAAGTTTATTAAACTTTTAAGTTAGTTAACCCAGTCTGGTTTAACTTACTAGCCAATTAGTCTCCCCATGGACGGACGTCTATGCATCAAAGACTCTGTGCAATTTTAAATACTAAAAAAAGGACATCTGCCTATACCGATGCGAGATTCCTGAATGTGTATAGATACTGTTGTTGACATGTCAGGCAAGCGCGATGATTTGAAGACATCTTTCCATTTTTTGAATGGGTTAATGACGATTTTTTTATTTATTTATTCTTAAAAAAATAAAAATGTACTTATACTAATACAATCATCAAACTTTTACGTTTGATGGCGAGACGCGCCTGATTTCATATAATTACTACTATACAGATACTATATTTTGAAACAATAAATACTATATTCTGAAAAAACTACTACTCAAATCAAAGGTCATCGAGAAACAACTTCCTAAGTGTTGACTTCAACACATTTTACTGAATTCCGGTCTTCCTCTCAATATATCAAATGGCGTTACAAATTAACTGTAGTTCACACTGTAGGTCACAGTCCACATTAAAAAAAATAATATTATTCTAGGGTCGTGGCTACTACGTAGTGTCGAGCGGATTCAGTGCGATGCATACTTTGGCCCACCTGAGGAGTATCATACAGAAATATAAACTGAGAGCCACTATTACTGATGTAACGAAGCAGCTTTGCATCCTCAGTATGCATGGGCCTGATAGGTAAAATGAGAGCTTCCCTAATTATTTTCTATGGTATTCTGTCATTATTGTAGAAAATTTTCATATTTACTAGTCAGCTGTTTGAAAGTCTTAAAAATGTAGTGAGGCCTTAGTAGTATACATTCTACCCGTCTTATTATATATATAGAAAAATTTAACCTCTTATATCAGATCTATAAAGGGCATATAACGGGATTGTCAACAATGTTTTTTTATGGGATAGGAAGGCAAACGAGCAGGCATGTCACCTGATGGAAAGCAATCAACGCCGCCCATAGACTTCCGCAGCGCCATAGGCAGTGCGGTAGCGTTGCCGACCTTTAAGGAAAGTGTCATTATGGGAGTGGGAATGGGAGGGAGAGAGGTAGAGGGACGGGGGAAAGTGTTGGGCCTCCGGAACTCGGCCGCTCACCGTACGAAGCGTGGTAGGTAAGCTACCACTCAGACGCCGGTTTTCTGCGGGAGCGTGATACTACCCCGGGCGAGCCGGCCCATTCATGCTACAGACAAATATTATGCCATTCTTGACAAAGTATTCGTCTGCAGCGTGGCTCTACCACTATTAAAACGAATATTCATAAACGAACTATAGAATTAAAACCGTCATCTATAGCAGTATTATAACGTCCAATAAAGTTATAGTAACCATACACCACCTATAACACTATTTTAAAATTAACCTAAAACACAAACTGTCATAATATTGTGTCATGTTACTAGTTTAGTATAATTATATTGTGTACTTATTTTTGTAATTCGTTATTAAATATATTTAAGTTTATTTTTGATAAATAGGTGCTTAAGGGCTACAGCTTTTCTTTTTTCAGCAGTTCTTGTTATTTGTATGCCTTAAATTGTAGTTATATTAAATGTTATGCTTATGTACACGTTTTTCAAGATTTACTTACTTGGTGGTCATGGAATAAAGAAGAAGCTGGGTAACGCCAAGGTTCAAAATTATTGATGTAACCCATAAAGCCAGTTATGCTAGTTTTATTAGTTATATTAATCAATAATTGAGTTTAACATTTTTTTAGCCAAAGGATCCTTCAGTGTTACACTGATGCTGGTCTATCAAACGAGGCGTTCCCTTTAAACACGCATCGCAGTATTCACGTGTCCAAAGCACCGTATTCCCCTGATAATAAGACCTACACGTGTAGAGCATTGCGCGTTAGTTGGTCGGGAGAGTTAGGATGGGAGTTACACATCCCATCATCGCAAGCTGTGCAAGTGTATAAAGCTTTAACCACTGATAAGCGACTGACCAATGCTGGATGGAGGGCCTTGACTTCGCTAAGTGCTGAAAAAGGTATATTTCATTACTCTTTTTAATAGAATATTTTTAATGTTACTGCACGCGTAATCTTTAGCATTTGTGGCCAAGACTTTTGTTTCAAAAACTACTGTGTGACATTACTTGTCTTTCCATTTGGTTCGTAACTTGGTTAGTTGGTAACTATAGTCCGTCATGTATAAATGTGGCCAAGAAAAAATGATTACATTCTTTTTCTGATGCTAAGAGCAAAGATTTCTATAGCAACCGTTGCTATCATAATCTTCATAACAACTATGTGTTAATGCGTGAGTATAGTAGGTGGCGTGGATGGGTATTGGCGTTGATCGTGCTATACGAACTTTCATCGTAATCGGCTGAATGACGTGCACACATAAACGCATATGAAACAAACGCAGAAACATCCATTTTTCTATATTTATGAACTTATGTAGAAGTTTGGTCACTGTGAAGATTTTATTTTACAGGTTATCATTTATGGAATGCTGACTTAAGACCTGATGACAATCCAATAGAGGCAAACTTAGGTTTTGCTTGTAGAAAAGATGGTGAATATATAGGCAATGAGCATGTTAGCAAAACAAAAGCGAGAGGCGTTAGGAAACACTACGCTTACTTTACTCTTGATGAAAAGGTAAAAATTCTCATCCAATGTCATTCATGCGCATGTGTTTTTTTTATTTTATTAATCGTATTAAATAGTTCAAAAGAGAATTACAATCAACTTAAAACAACAAAATATAATGATTTATTAAAGCTTACGTTATAAATTTGAAAAAAAAATGTTCAAAGGTAATTTAGAAGTGACCGTAAAAATCTATATATCTAAATCAAATTTTTTTTTGTATGTATAATGCACGAAATGTAAGTATTTGAGTCATTAAAACCATCGCATATTGGTGTTAATTACTCAAATAGATGCTGCTGACCTTCTACTAGTAGCTGCTTCCATTGTTACCTCATACAACCGGTATTTTGTACCGGGAATAACACATCAGAAATGATATTTTATGAAAAAAAAATGTGTGAGTATTTAGTTTTTTTGCAAATAAAATTTTCAATATTCTAATCCGCCACATATTTGTTAAATAATTAACATTAATAATGGGCACAAAAAGATCCATACTTGGCATCGTATTTTTTCTATGGAAAATCAATTACATCTAATTTTGTGTCTATACTTTCATCTACTCCTAAGAGTGCCTCTCCGACATTAGCAGCCAATTCAGCACAACTTTCCTTTTGTTTTTCGCGAGGTACTTTTCATAATTGAGATTAAATCAATTATGTGAAGGACAAGAGAAGAACAGAGAAAAAATAAAGGCGTTTCTCAAAGCCTGGCAACCCTTCTCCAATGCCCCAGACTTGCAAGTATGGGCAATATGGGCAACTTTCCATCGGGCGACACGCTTGTTAATTTGCATTTCATAAAAAATACATACAATTCTTAGTGCTAGTTAACATGACAAGCGCTTAACGCGCGCAAAATTTTTGTATAACGTTCACATGGTGCTCGCTTGTCAAGCGTTGAATGCGCGTTGCCGTGACCGCCCGTTCAGTTCTACGTTTGAGTTCTACGTTTGTAATAAAAATAATAAATTATATAATAAAAAGCTTCAGTTTCCATTTCGGACGATTTCTGGATGAACTGAGCGAACCTTAAAATTACGTCTATTCGCGTCAAAGGTGCGCTCAGCTGAACGGTAATATAGAAAACCAATAATCTCAAAGCTCTCTCAAAGCTCAGCTCAACTGAATAAAATGTATGTAGTTGTAAACGCGCGTTAAGCGCTTGTCATGTGAACCAGCCTTTTATCCATAAATTAACGGAATGTTTGTTTCTAAACTTCAAACCCTTACCTTTATATCCAGGTGGCACTTTTCGGCCAAGAAGCAATATTTAGAAACGGCGAACCTGTTGGTTACTTAAGAAGAGGAGACTTTGCATATTATCTTGACAAATCTATAGGAATTGGTTACGTCAATAACAAGGGAGCAGAAGTAACAAAGAGCTACCTAAAAGACGGAAACTACGAATTAGAAGTTATGGGACAGAAATATAAAGCAAAATTACACCTTAGATCTCCTTTCGACCCGAGTGGACAAAGGCTGCTCGGTAACTACGGTGAAAGAGGAATGGATGAAAATACACACGATCCTCATGCAGGGCAAAACGAAAGAGCTGGTGGTAGTGAATAATTTAGTTGTTATTTACCTCAATAAAATATATACTAAAAATATTTTTATTTTCCTTTTTTTGCTGTTGCTTATGCATTAAGTTATTGTCTGTCTCTCCCCTAAGTTGGGTTAAAAGTCGTTTTACGTTTAAAAAAAGTATAAGGATATTTTACTTAACAATCAAACATTTAACAAGTCATAACACTCAGATTGCAGCAATATTGGTTTTGTCGTGTATTGTTCTTATTCTTATGTATTTAAACCTTAATTATAGATTGTAGGTTTATATGTAGGGTATATATAATGCTCGTATTTCTCAAGTTACGTTGCGCTGCATCTCGGTGAGCGTCGGGCGGTAGCAGAAAATCAGTTTCTCTGCTCAATAAGTGGAGGTTTTGACTTAGCTATCGCCTATTTCAGTTTATTAATATATAATAATTTAATATATATTCATGTGTGTTACTGCTGAAGGAAATAAATTAATGCATGAGACAAAAGTGACACGAAAACGCGATAGTCATTATATAAATAACACCTTTAGTTACCATATATACTTCATGAGAAGAACATATTAATTAAAACTATACGATAATTTACGAGTTTTGTAACAACCAATAATACATTTGGTATGTAAAGTTTATGTTTATTTTACTTTTTATAATGGTGATCAAAACTAAGAAATATAAATTCTACATATATTATTGTATATTTTGAATAATTAATGATTATTACAACAACTTTAGATTAATGTCCATAAAGGTTTCCTACTTGGCAAAAAGTTATAGACATAGAGAAGCCATTGCCATAACAAACAGAAAAAAAAATTAAATTAACATTTTCAACAAAGTTGTAAATAAATTGTTAATAAACATTAACTATTTTTTTGAGTATTATATGTAATATTTATTTAATTTTGAAAAAAGTTTCAATAAATATTTCATGTTTGGTTTAAAAACATGTCTGTCACATTGCATACCGATCTAGGAGATATAAAAATTGAATTGTTTTGTGAGCAGTGCCCAAAAGCTTGCGAAAATTTTTTAGCACTCTGCGCTAGTGATTATTATAACGGTTGCTTATTTCACAGGAATATTAAGGTTCACGGTTAAAAACTTTAAAAATAATGAAAATATATATATTATTTTATTACATATATAGTATTTTTATAGGGTTTTATAGTGCAAACTGGTGATCCTACTGGTACAGGGAAAGGAGGTACCTCAATATGGGGAAAGAAATTCGATGATGAGTTTCGAGAAGATTTAAAAGTAATTACCACTGTCATTTACTAATTATTTTGTTTTGATGTGAATGGTTTTTCCTAATCTCAGAGGAATGGATGTTGTTAACGCACCACACTTGTCCAAGGTGGATTAATGAAGGATATGAAGTTTATTCTAATTATTAACCTTTTAGGCTAATTATTAACCTTTTAATTTAATATGATTAATAATGATGTGAACATGTTAGGTTATAAACTCAATTCCATATATTGTTATCTATATTATATAGTCATTATTATAAAGGTATTGAAATCTTTTAACTTATTGGCTGAGTAAATTCTCCCTTTTTGGAAGGGGCTATGTCCAGTGGTTTTTTCATGATAATAAAATGTATATATTTTAATGAGTTTCTGCTATACAATTTTAATAGCTTTTAAATATTCTAACAGCATAATACAAGAGGAATGGTAAGCATGGCCAACAATGGGCCAAATTCAAATGGAAGTCAATTTTTCTTTACTTATGGAGAACAACCACATTTGGATTTGAAGTATACTCTATTTGGAAGGTTAGTAATACTTTGACATTTTGCAATTTTGAATGGTTGTATTTAAGAAATTTGACTTTTTCACTCAAAATTAATTTGTAAAAAAATAAATTTTACAGTGATAATGTGCATTAAGATAAACTACAATGTAATATAAAAAAATTGCCAATTAGTGAAGGAGTTAATCCCATTTTAATATAAAAGTTGAGCCTAATCCATCGTTTTACTCTTGCCTGATTAGCAAACTTTGAGTGCATTTGTATTCTCATATATGTAAGAGTTTCCTTATAATGTTTGTCTTCATTACATGTACAAATGCTAATTTAAAATGTGTCAGTATTCCCAGGAAATTCTGTGTATCATTGTGTGTTTTCATAAGTATATGTATGAATAATATGTACTCTTCTTGCAGGATAATAGATGGTTTTGAAGCTCTAGATGATTTGGAAAAGTTAATTGTCAATCCCAAAACATTCAAACCCTTAAAGGAGGTTAGAATAACATCAGTGACGATTCATGCCAACCCCATTGCTGGATGATTAAATAAATAAAGAAATGTAAATTAACTGTGTTTGCTTTATTCAAATATTCAATATAACAAGAAGTAATCGTTAGATATGGACTTATTTATTGTTATTTAAAAATGAATCATTGGTATCATGACTAACATTATAAATAATTATTCTAATAAGTTCTGTCCTAGTATAATTCAATCGTTTTAAGATTTAATAAAATGTATCATTGCATCAGTCATTAATTTAACACCAAGTTGTGCAAAATAAATCAGTGTTATATTAGTTTCAACATTAAATATTTAATAATTATTTTGTGAGTTAAATATATCCTATTACTTTTAATAATATGTGAGACTTAGCTTAGCTTAGTTATATTTTTCTTACAGATTTTAGTGATTGTATTGAACGAGTAATCACAAGTTAATAATTTACTTTGAGCTACCTATAAATAAATACAATTATTATAATAACTGAGTTGCATATCACAATTTTTACACGAATTGTTACATAATTTTGTTTGGTGTAAAGTGATACATTCTGTTAAAAAGACAACATTTAATTTATATTAGATTCTAATTCTCAAGTTTCCAATTCATAAAAATTGTCACTTAATGGAAACTCTGATTCAGTCTCCTTTTTAATCTCTGTTTTATCATCTTTATCATCAAAGTTTTCATTGAAGTGAGACTTAATATGTGCAACTAAATCTGATTTCTTTTCAAATGTTGCACCACATTCTATACAAGGCATATTCAGGACCAGACAGTCATGACTCTGCTGATGCTTATTTAGTTTCTCTTTTTTGTTAAACTTTTTATCACAATGATTACATGAGAATGGCTTCATTCCAGAGTGAAGTGCTGTGTGTCTGTCTAAGTCTCTTTTTCTCTGAAACTTTTTAAAACATTCTTTACATTGGAAAACATGCGACCCAATATGGGCTATAGTTACATGTGTTTTGTATGCATCTAATGATGATAATTTTTTTGGACATTGATGACATTTAATATTTTTTGGTTTATTCTTATTGCTAATAGACATTTTTTGTTTTGATGGAGAGTTTTGTAAATGTTTGCTGGAGGCGGCTGTATTTTTTTTGACCTGATTAATAAAACTGCTTTCACCTACAATATGATCTGGCACTCTAGGTAGGTCATAGGTAGAGTTTGCATTTTCAGGATGAAGTTGAGTGGGTGAAGTCATTAGGTTGCTAAAAGGATTAATGCTTACAACCATATTATGACTCTCCTGATCATTTTCAAAATCATTTAGTTTATGTTGTGGACTGACTGGTCCATGTCTTAATTCATGTTTAAGTAGTTTGTCTCTTCTCCCGAATGTTAAAGGACTTTTACGACAAGCATAAGGTTTCATCCCAGAATGAACTAAAACATGCCTTTGCAAATCTCCTTTCGCTACAAAACTTCGTGGACATAATGGGCACACATGTGGTTTATGTCCTGCATGAATTCTTAAATGCTTACTTAAGTTTGTGTTGCGTGAAAAGCTTTTAAGACAATAGTGACATTGAAAGGGTCTAACTCCTGTATGGACAACAGAATGCTTCCTAAGATCTGAGCGCCTTCCAAAACATTTATCACATTCTGGACAATGATATGGTTTATCACTCCCATGTACCTGTTTAGTATGCTGTACATATTGACTACGCTCTGCAAATACTAAACTACACTCTACACATTTGTAAGGCAAATTTGGATCATGATGATTTTGTTCATGTTCTTTACATTTTTCTTGTGAAATGAAAGCCTGATCACAATACTGACACATTGAAACATTTTTAAAAAAAGATTCGGTGGGTTGTTCGCCATCAGGGATATTGTCAAACTCTATTGTCTCATGTTCTAGTTGTTCAACATTTTCCGACTCCTCGGAGGAATCATAATCAAGGCTCGGATCTACTACCATTACTACACTATCTTCTACAATATAATCTTCAGGTTTGTGTTTTTGGTTTTCTTGGCTATTTTTAAAATTATAGCTGAGATCAGAGGAGTTTGAATTATCCAATTCATTGACGCGATTTGTGACGTGCTTTAGTCTAGCTTCATTTTGAATACATTGTATTTTAAACTTGGAAACTTTCTCCACTTTAAATAAACATTTATAACAAATTCTTCCAGGAAGTCCATCATTAGGATCCATCTGAAATAAATAACGCATTATATAGTGCTACAAAATTACAATATAAAATTTAAAACGTTACCAGAACACTAACCTGGAGCTCGAAACATTCTGTAATTTTGGAGGTTAGAGTGATATTCGAATCGTCATCAGGAGCAGCACCAAATAATGAAACTGTGAGCGCACTTTTATTTAAACAAAGACGACAAAGGGTGTGGAAGTTGGCAATGATATAGGAATCTTCCATTTTAAACACAATCTGACATCAATAAAAATCTTTTAAACGATTGATGTCTAATACGATTGACATCAAAATTTGCAGATTGAACTCTTTTAAATTTAGAATCCACTAAAAGAAACACAAAACTTAAATTGAGAAATAGTTTAGTGTCGTTTATTAACTACGTAATCGTTTGATCCGTATCTACTGGGGCGATGTTCAGCAGGGCTGCGGTCTGCGCTAGAAAAGAACCGTCGCGCCGCCCCTGCGTGTCTCGTCAGTCGTCATCAAATGTTTAACAATTTACGGATATAATTATTATGAAGTAATATGTATAAAGCCATGGTGTAAAAATAAATTATAAAACTTTTCATGGTCTAAATTAGATATCAATATTGTCATGGTCATAAAAATTCAAATTTGAATTTTATTAAAAATAAAACCGCGCTAATTTCGCAGAAAAAGATAAGTCGTTCTATCTTACAATATTTTTAATTGATTACGAATGCTGATTGGTTATTTGATTTAAGACCAATCCTACAAGTGTATGTTTGTAAATAAATGTCAAAGGTATTTTTGACCAATCACAATGAATAGATATGACACGAAAAATGTCTGTAATAGAAAACACTATGATGTTTCTTACCATAATAGTGTTTTCTATTACAGACATTTTTAGTGTCATATCTATTCATTGTGATTGGTCAAAAATACCTTTGACATTTATTTACAACCATACACTTGTAGGATTGGTCTTAAATAAAATAACCAATCAGCATTACTTTATATTTTACACCATAGCTTTATACATATATTACTTCAAAATAATTATATCCGTAAATTGTTAAATATTTGATGACGACTGACCAGACACGCTTGCAGTACAAAAGCATGGAGTGGCAATGAGAAGCTGAATAATTTTTTTAGTTTTGTTCACAACCTAAGGGCGTTAGATTCAGAACATGAAACACTGCAAAAATCGGCAACACTGTGTTTGGATATTATAAACATGTTCTTATTGACGACAGATATACTATCTTGTTTCTATGATCTGATTTTCGATGTCATATTAGTTGCAGCGCCATTTAAAAATAAAAGGTCATTTGCTCTCATCATATATTTTGTTAAAAAAGTGTGTAAAACGGACACTATTACATGTATAAATATAATTAAATATATTTATTGTCAACTCGTAAATATAAACGTATTTTATTTTTCTCCATAAGCATAACCCATAGGTCCCTAACGGAGGCGATACCGTTCCCTAGTAGGGCCTTTCATGGGAGCGATAGTGGGTGCAAAGCCAAATGGAGGGGGTGTTATGAAATATCTCCATTTTCATGAAAAGCTTTTTATCTAGTCTTCTACAATGTTTATCTTATTGTTATGGTGTAAATAAACATATTTTCTTGTAAAGGGTGTGGTAGTATACCATAAAAGGTTGGGAACCTATGGTTTATATAAACTCCTTTGCAAAAAAACGGGCACCTTACAGTCATTGGCTTTTCATTTATGTATAATATTAATTCAAAGTAGTAGAGCCACGCTGCAGACGAATACTTTGTCAAGAATGGCATAATATTTGTCTGTAACATGAATGGGCCAGCTCGCCAGTACCACACTCCCGTAGAAAACTGGCGTCTGAGTAGTGGCTTAGCTACCGTGTTTCATACGGTGAGCGGCTGAGTTCCGGTGGTCCAATATCCTCCCCCACCTCCTCCTCCCTCCCACTTCCATAATGATACTTTGTAATATTTTGTTAAAGGTCGACAACGCTTCCGCACTGCCTATAGCGCTGCCAATATCTATGGGCGGCCTTGATTGCTTTCTATCGGGTGACACGCCTGCTCGTTTGCCTTCCTAACCCATTAAAAATATTTTTAGTTAAATTATATTTTTTAACACATAAATCATATATATATATATATATATATATATATATATATATATATATATATATATATATATATATATATATATATATATATATATATATATATATATATATATATATATAAACTCCGCAGGAACCTCTTCTTTTAATTACATAATTATTACTTTATATTTACATAATCTTTTGACCTTTTAATTTACAATGAGATACCCTATTTTCTACTTATCTCATTCTGTTCCCAATTTGGCAGCGGCTCCGTTCAATACAGTGGTCCATCAGTGTAGTCTAGTAGCCGGGTCCGCTCCAAATGTTAGAACGTCGGCTAGCGAGAGACATCGATCCACTGCACACCCATAGAGGTGTGGGATTGAGCCTCGGGGGTGAACCCCAATTACTCGGGCTTATATTCGAGAGATGACCCCCCTCGTCTTTGTGCCGCTGTTCCCAGCGGCTTTTAGGGCTTTGATATGGTTTTGACGAGTTGGTGCTGGACACCGCCAAGGGCTCCAACACCACCATCTAAACCCGCTCATCCTCATCCCGCCATCTAAATCATCTAAACCCGGTTGTGATTTATGTTTATTTTATTTTCAACTTTATTATTTTTTAAAAATATTTTAAATTAAAATCATAGAGTACTCTAGTGATACATTGATAAATTCGATCGACGGACATTTTTTGAGACATGTCAACTTTCCTTGCATAAGAAATTAATATTGAATACAAAATAAATTCATTAATATAAAATATAATTCATAAATATAAATTTGATTAATATAAACTTTAAAGTGATTCATTTCAATTCATTTTCACAATATCGAAGATAAAGCCTGTCACACCTATAGTACACAACTAATTTTAGGTAAGGGAAACAAGTAAAGTCCTTTTTAAATATAATCTTAATTTAATAATATTAATAATAATAGTGATATTCTTTCCATAGTTGTTTTGGTCAATAAATTAAAGAGTATCAATATCTGTCCAAGTCCTTAGAATAAGGTTAAAATAAATTGCCTGTATTGTTACAATAATAATAGTATGATGGATGTTTTCTAACCATGGGACTCACAGTTTACGATATCCCACCATGGTAATATTTTAAAATTCAACATATAATTTATTAAATATTATTCATATATGACATCTCTACAGTTGGTAACATATTCAGAATAAACACAAGATCGAGAGATGTCATCAAAGGAATATCCCTTCTCACAATTTAAGAGACGAGGTCTTGTTTTGTGACAAGCAACGTACTGCCTACAGCTTTCACCGTATCTGTAAATAAGTATTCGAAATAAATAAAAAATACTAAAGCTAGAGTAATACATGTTATTATATAGGTAACCGCACCTATTATGGAGTCAATTTGCAATTTTATCTGTACATACTCTGACAACAAAGCTAGATGTCACAAATTCTGAACCTTCGCCAGCCTATGACCGTTTCATAGGTTAAAGGCGAAGGTTCAGAATTTGTTTCTGTGATCACTAATTCACTTGCTGGCGTATACCTCTGGGTATGATATACGTATATATGTGAACAGATCCAGACGAAACATTCACTTATGTTTTGTAAATTATGTATTTATATACAAGACATTATTTACTTGGGTGTAAGGAAATTAAAGTCAATAAATACTGTCATGTTATTTATAAGGTGTGTAAAAAATTAGTTTTTGTTGTTATCAATAGCAATTTAGGTTTCAAATTCTGACAAGACATGAGTAGATTAATGTACCTAGACTGTATTATATACTAACCTGTATTTGTAGATAAAGTCATCTAATACATTGTCAGGACAAGTGAATCCTTCAAATACTGAAAAATAAAAATAGAAATATTAAGAAATGTTACCATAGATATTTGCGTGCGTTAAGTATTTAACATATATATCATTATTATCATCATTAATAGCCTGTGGCAGTGCACTGCTGGAAATAGGCCTCCCCCAAGAAGTGCCACCTAGCCCGATCTTTAGGTTCACGCATCTAGTTTTTGCCGCCCTGCGAATTATATATCAAATATATAATTCCATTTTTACTTAATATAATAAAAGCACAATCCACCTCATTGTCTACCTTAAGGTAAGTATGTGAAGTAGGCATATCTTATTAAAACATAAATCCTAGACTTTAAACAAATATGCATAATTATAACTAAATATGTAAGCCTCAAGTTTATCACTGTTCTTACACAGCTTCAGTTAAATATTATATTGTTTTTTTAATTAATTCTAGTATCACATTTAAATAATGATTTGCAAGTAAAATTTAAGAATACACGGGTCACTTATCGGAGAACCGATAATCGTTGGAGTAAATGTGTTTGAGTGGAGGATGTAGCAGAAGCGCAGGGCGGCTACCAGGAATTCGATATGTAAAGTGAAGCTAGGTGGTGCGTCTAAGGGGAGGCCTATGTGGATGACGATGAAGAAGTAAATTAGCACCGGCCTTTGTTTTTATTGAATATATATTTGTGTATCAAGGAAGCATATAAAATGTAAAAAAAAATACCTCGTGGATTACAGCTGGGTACGTTGACAATCCAGTCGCAACTCTTTTTTTCGTCGTTGTAACCTAGACCAGCTGGGCAATTCATCAATGTAATCTGTCCATTGTGGCATATGAAAAACTGATCACAGGTACCAGTAGAGGCAGGGAATATTTGTCCATTAACGTCGCAGCCACTGGAAGGACCAACTACTCCACTAGGTCTTAATGTCGGACGTGGCACTGGCACTGTCGATATCACTTGAGTGGGTGGAAATGTTGGCCGAGGAGTAGGTGCAGTTGGTGTAACTTGGGTAAGTGGTAACGTTGGACGTGAAGTGGCAGGGGTTGGTGTGGCAGCTGTTGGTATCATTTCTTTTGGTGGCAACGTAGGGTAGGGAGTTGGAGGTAAGGTTGGCTTAGGCGTTGGTGCTGTTGGTATCACTTGAGTGGGTGGTAATGTGGGACGAGGAGTGGGTGCTGTGGGTATAACTTGTTTTGGTGGCAACGTAGGGCAGGGGGTTGGAGGTAAGGTTGGCTTAGGCGTTGGTGCTGTTGGTATCACTTGAGTGGGTGGTAATGTGGGACGAGGAGTGGGTGCTGTAGGTATAACTTGTTTTGGTGGCAACGTAAAGCAGGGGGTTGGAGGTAAGGTTGGCTTAGGCGTTGGTGCTGTTGGTATTACTTGAGTGGGTGGTAATGTCGGACGAGGAGTGGGTGCTGTTGGTATAACTTGTTTTGGTGGCAACGTAGGGCAGGGAGTTGGAGGTAAGGTTGGCTTAGGCGTTGGTGCTGTTGGTATGACTTGAATGGGTGGTAATGTCGGACGAGGAGTGGGTGCTGTTGGTATAACTTGTTTTGGTGGCAATGTAGGGCAGGGAGTTGGAGGTAAGGTTGGCTTAGGCGTTGGTGCTGTTGGTATTATTTGAGTGGGTGGTAATGTTGGACGAGGAGTGGGTACTGTTGGTATAACTTGTTTTGGTGGCAACGTAGGGCAGGGCGTTGGAGGTAAGGTTGGCTTAGGTGTTGGTGCTGTTGGTATTATTTGAGTGGGTGGTAATGTTGGACGAGGAGTGGGTACTGTTGGTATAACTTGTTTTGGTGGCAACGTAGGGCAGGGCGTTGGAGGTAAGGTTGGCTTAGGTGTTGGTGCTGTTGGTATTATTTGAGTGGGTGGTAATGTTGGACGAGGAGTGGGTACTGTTGGTATAACTTGTTTTGGTGGCAACGTAGGGCAGGGCGTTGGAGGTAAGGTTGGCTTAGGCGTTGGCACTGTTGGTATTATTTGAGTGGGTGGTAATGTAGGGCGAGGAGTGGGTACTGTTGGTATAACTTGTTTTGGTGGCAACGTAGGGCAGGGAGTTGGAGGTAAGGTTGGCTTAGGCGTTGGCGCTGTTGGTATTACTTGAATGGGTGGTAATGTCGGGCGAGGAGTGGGTACTGTTGGTATAACTTGTTTAGGTGGCAACGTAGGGCAGGGAGTTGGAGGTAAGGTTGGCTTAGGCGTTGGCGCTGTTGGTATTACTTGAATGGGTGGTAATGTCGGGCGAGGAGTGGGTACTGTTGGTATAACTTGTTTAGGTGGCAACGTAGGGCAAGGCGTTGGAGGTAAGGTTGGCTTAGGCGTTGGCGCTGTTGGTATTATTTGAGTGGGTGGTAATGTAGGGCGAGGAGTGGGTACTGTTGGTATAACTTGTTTTGGTGGCAACGTAGGGCAGGGAGTTGGAGGTAAGGTTGGTTTAGGTGTTGGCGCTGTTGGTATTACTTGAGTGGGTGGTAATGTCGGGTGAGGAGTGGGTACTGTTGGTATAACTTCTTTTGGTGGCGAGGTAGGACAGGGTGTCGGTGGTAATGTAGGACGAGGAGTGGGTGCAGTTGGAATCACTTGTTTTGATGGTAATGTGGTACGAGGAGTCGGTACTGTTGGTATAACTTCAGTAGGAGGTAACGTGGGACGCGGTGTCGGTGCTGTTGGTATTATAATATTTGGTTCTTGTGTAGGACGCAGAATAGGCGTTGTGGTTGACGAAGGAGGACAGGGCTTTTTTTGTACATTGGTGTTGTCAGCCGGTTGATTGGGCGGTCTCTGATTTTCGGGATATACGATAAACACTTGGTTTTCATTATGTGGATGTTTGACTTTACTAGGTTCATCATCATCACAGGGGATTATTTCTGAAGAAGAAGGATTGGATTTTGAAATCGGCATTACTCCATAATTCATAATAGGTGACTGATGAAAATAATAAGTAGGGTTGCCATTGATCACATTCAAGCCTGGTGCGTAAAGTTCTTTATGATACATGTGTGGAATATTGGGAGTTACGTCTGGTCCATTGTGGGATTTCACTGTAAATAAAATTAAAATAAAGATATACATTTTTTAGCTCATTTCTGTATGATGTGGGTTCCAATACTAAGTGTACCCAGACTTGTGAAAAAAATATGGAAGCTAAAACATTTGTGTCAAGAATTACAACTAGGATTCTCTACTCTAAAAGCGAACTACGCGGCGTTTCGGGGTTTGAAATCATTAGGTCATTATATATATATATATATATATATATATATATATATATATATATATATATATATATATATATATATATATATATATATATATATATATATATATATATATATAGTGTGTGTGATTTTTTATTATAATAACAAACAAGCAGCATTAGTTCAATTTGGTAATGATTGCTATTACAATTTAAGGTCGTGGGTTCGATTCGACAATTGGACGATTGATATGGACCATATTTACCTAGCACAAGCATTAAGTTTAGTTGAAATCATTACCGACAAATCTTAGTAAAAGCACAGTTTGCTAGTTTATTTAAAAAAAAAAATATTATAATAAATTAAAACTTTCAATTTTAATTTAAAAATATTTAATAAATTATTTCAAGAATTCTTTATTGTTTTATGTCATAATAAATTAAAAAAATAACTTACCTTGTGTGGTTATCGCTAATAAGAGAAGGACCCACATGATTCCTGATGTTTTGTGCTCTACACTGATCACAGCACTGATGCTGAACTGTTTCACACCATTTTTATATACTTACACATTATTTTAGTAGTACGTGCAACTATCGCTATTGATATTTGATAATAATCAGTAAATTGATGTTTAATGCCCAAAAAGTGGTTCACCACAATAAATTTTAGATTTAGCGTAACGGCAATCGTCATAAAAGAAAGTGTAATTAAAATATTTTGTTGTATATATTGCACAACAAAATATCAGGTTTATGTACCTTTTTTAATTGAATTGCTTCATAAAGATGACGAGTATTCCTCAATTGTTTATCTCTCTCATATTTTACTAGAATATCTATTAATTACAATATTATATATTATTAAATAAAACACAAAATAACATTCGTAATACTGATAATATACTCTTATTCATACAACTCAATATGGAAGGACGAGTAAAAATATATTAGAAAAAGCTAGACAGTAATAACGAACTTCCGAACTCGCTAAAGAACTACAATCATTTGTTTTGCATAACAAAAAATAATTTACATTTTAATAATTATAATTATTTTGTACCTTTTTATTTTTGGGAAATAAGTAATGCTTTCTTATTCTCATTCATTACTTATGTAATGTTTGTTATATATTTGTTTATTTATTTTTAAATCCAGTATATATATATATATATATATATATATATATATATATATATATATATATATATATATATATATATATATATATATATATATATATATATATATATATATATATATATATATATATATATATATATATATATATATATATATATATATATATATATATATATATATATATATATATATATATACCTATTTCTACCTGTCAAATATTTGATTGTTGTGAATATTTTTCAGTATCATTAGGTGTAATATATAATACTAATAAAACTTAATTAATTATATTTAATCTGTGTTGTATTTAATAAGATAAATATATTATATTAATTTGTATCATAAGCAAGTTACAAATTAGAACCGTACACTACAAATTTTATTTTGTAAGCTCATACATAACTTAGTGATATAACAATTTTTAAGCGACATCATGTGTAATTAAAAATAATAATAAAAACTAATTTATATCGAGTATTTTTTATTGATTACGATTTATTTTTGTTCCCCTTAAGTTTTGACCACATTTTTTAGTAAAGTTGAAACATTCTACAATTATCGTTCAGCTTTTTTATTTATTGATTCTGAGGCGGTACGAAGTTTGCCGGGTCAGCTAGTTTTATGTATTTTTTTATTTCACACATCATATATTTCCCACTGTTGGGCACAGGGCTCCTCATTTCTGGAGGAACGAATATTAATCCATTCCTGTTTCATGTAAATTCACGAGGTTACCAGTCTTCGAAAAAGTATTTGTTGACCATACATATATTTTTTCCGTTGCGGGCATTGAACCCGCGACCATTATTTTATAGGCGGCAGCCCCGCCACCGAGCCAGTTGCACAACTCGCCGTTAGTCTCATCACCACCATCTTGGATGAGTGGCGATCTACTACGATGCGCTTCTCTCGAACCTTCGGCAGTCTTTCTGAACCGATACGACATTAGCACCTTCAAAAAACAAGCCTACAGATACCTAAAAGGCCGGCAACGCTTCTGTGACTCCGTGACGGTGTCGCGGTTGTATATGGGCAGCGTTGATTGCTTTCCATCAGGCACTTGCTTCTTTGCCCTCCTATCCCATAAAAATAAATAAATAAATGCACATGTTAATGTATTAGCACTAGAATTCAGCATTGAGGGAACCAACTAACCAACCAACAACCAAATGTTGAGTGCAGAACCCTTCGTTTTTTTTCATTTGTTAGTGCATTTATGCATAAAACAGTAATAATTAATTTACATTCCTAATATGTAAAATAATTATTACTGTTTTATGATTGTCTTTGTATTTTTTTATGTATTATGTATTTAATGTATTTTTTATGTATTTAACGTTGTTTTATTAATTTATGTTTTTTTGTTTGACTCTAATTTTTATGGGGTTCAAAAGATTAAAGAGTTAAAAGGTATTAAAAGTAGCTGATTTATATACAATTGTCTAAGAGACAAATATCTTTTCTTGCGACATTGCAAACTGAAGTCTCCCATCCAGTCAGAAGTCCATAATTGTCTGGAGTGGACGCCGTGCAGTATATTTTTGGATTATTGAATTATTTCATTCATCACAAAGTTTTTTTTACCCTATTATTTGTTATATATTTATACACATTATTTTTGTCAAGAGATTTAATAATAATTTAAGTGGAATTGATTATTGAACATATCGACTGTTATTTTTTTAAGTATTACTTGAATAGCGATATTTCACTGAATATTATGATATGAAATCCGTTTTTGTTCAAAAAAGACTTATATCTTGAGTTTTTGTTATTTGCATTTGAATCTGCAAATCCTTTTAAATGTTGTTAATATGAAATTGTAATAAGTTTAATCTAGTTATATAATTCAGATTCATTTTTACATTCTACCTAATTCTTCAACTTGGTTTTCAAAAAAAATTTTAAAAAAACAAAGGACATAAATAAAATTCAACAATTTTTACGAATAAAAGAAGGGTGGGGTGTATTTTTAAAAATTATTTCTGCAAAATGTTGACCGTCGCTTCGGGCATTCTCTTGAAATCCTTACTATTTTGTGCCACTCGCTGAAGTAGTGACGGCGAGATGTTGTTAAATTCGCGGGCGATATTTTCTTTTAATGCTGAGCTCGTCGTTGGGTTTGTTTCATAGACTTTATAGAAAAAATTCCATAGGGGTCTGAGATCTAGTTACCTGGATGGCTAAGGATAACGCCAAAACGGCTAATTAATTTCTTAGGAAAGAGATCGTAAAGAATATCCATGGTCGCTCTAGCAATTTGAGGCGTGGGA
Organism: Baronia brevicornis; assembly: GCA_031353405.1. NCBI lineage: Eukaryota > Metazoa > Arthropoda > Insecta > Lepidoptera > Papilionidae > Baronia > Baronia brevicornis. Next base: position 520,320 of record JASFAT010002032.1, read on the forward strand.
CCTTCTTGTTGAAACCATGTATGTAAAGTGAAGGTAGGATGTTCTCTTAATATTGATAAAATATAATCAGTATGCATAAATTTACCGCTTATTCGACATCGTACATTTCATTTTTATATTTATCATCATCATCGTTTTCATATTTCAAATCATAAAAATAGTGCAAAAGTAGATTATATATAATAATATATATAAATAATAATAATATATAAATAATAACCTTGGTCAAAAGTATTGAGCACCCATGGTATCATTACATTTTCGAGTAACGTTACAACAAAATAAATAAAAAGAATTTAATACAAGTTCGTATCATTATTTATTCATATAAAATCAATATTTCGTGGGTACACCCTTTGTCTTAATTACTGCAGAGATTTCTCTTCGGCAGAGATCTAACAAAATTTCTAAAGTCTTCAAGACATATTGCGTTCCATTCTTATCGCAGGCGGAGTTTTAGTTCTTCTTTAGTTTTTATAGTGTGGCTTCTGATTTTATGTTTTAATAAACTGCAATAATGTTGTATGGGGTTCAGGTCTGGTGGACTGGGCAGGCTACTCAAGAAGCTCAATGGACTTTTCTCTGAACCATGCTATCGCACGGTCTGATTCATGGTATGGCGCTTTATCATGTCGGAATTTAATGTCATTTGTATTGGTATCGCCAAAAAGTTTTGAAAATGATTGAAATGTGTATGCTGTGTATGAAATGTGTATGATTGAAATGTGAAATGTGTATGAAATGGGTTGCTTTCTTTTGTGTATTTATTGCTGTTATTGTTACGTCCCTCAATATTTTTGGTATTGGCTCAGGGTGTATTACGTTTATTTCCTTATTGTTACTTTCAAATTTTTATTTTGGTACAAGTCTCGTTAATAGGCTACATTAATTGTTTCTGGTCTTAACGATATATAAAAGACGATAACTATACTAACTTTCTATGTAGAGTTATCGTCTTTAGTCTTAACAATATGCATCCAATTTTTTTTAATGTTTAATTCTTTAAGAGTCTGTTTTAATCCACCTGTTTTTTCAATATGTTTTTTCAGTGTATGTTTTTTTACTTTCTTATTATCCTTTCTAATATTTTCTTGACTTTTTTACTTATTTTCGATATTAAGGGGTGATTATTTATTTCTGTTTTTAATGAATTTATGAACTTATCATACTTGAATTGGTACTATTCTTTCCTCCTCTTCTTTGAATAAAGTGTGTAGGATACTTATAAGTTGATCACTATGTTTGATATTAATAAGGGCTAAACTATCATTCTTACTTATTCTTTTATTATTTATAGGCATATCTGTTAGTGTGGCACGAACCATTTTACGATTCCGATTATTCATAATGCTAATCAAGTTTTCAGTGAGTGGTATGTAGTAATTTATAGAAAAGGCGTTAATTTTCATTGAATAACTTTTATAATATACATTTTAAAAAAATTAAATAAATAATTCAAATAATATATAAATTTAATTGCGTATCCTAGTCTCTGCAGTTACTGACATATTGTGAGTAGACGCACGACCTTGAAATGACATCGAAGGCATATCCTTCATCACAGGCGAACAACCGCGGTCTCCTTTTGTGACAAGCGACGTACTTAGTGCAGCTTTCTCCGTACCTGCCAAGTTTTTAAAAAAATCATTAAAATGGCGAAACAATAAAATTAATATTGGGCTAATATTTTCAGCGGAACTACGTTCGCACTCTTTGTCTCTGGTACATAAATTTTTCTACTTCCACACTTTATACCACACGTACGTCTCTTACACACGTACCTGTATTTGTAGGTGAAATCGTCGTTGAGGCCGTAAATGCCGTTGGGACACGTAAGGACTTCAACTGCTGAAATAAATAATAAATTAATTACTATCATTGCACCATCATATGTGTAAAGTAACCCAAGCGTTACATATACAACACTTCGTTAAGAAAAATATTAAATAAAATATCAAATAAAGAGATAAAAATTCTTCAGTGTGTAAAAGCGGGACATTTATCAAACTTTAATTTTTCAAACATATTTCTAATAAATATTTCTAATTAATCTTTTAAAGAAAATGAATTAAACATGTTTTTTAATTAAGTATGTATTAATTAAATTACACCAATATGTATACGTACGTTTTGATTTGCAAGCCGGGATGTTTTCAAACCAATCACAGCTCTTTGTGTGCTCGTTGAAACCCAGGCCTGCAGGACAGTTCATCAATATCTTGTCTCCATTGTGGCAGACGAGGTATTGGTCACAGCTGCCACTACTTGTCGGGAATATTTCACCTTGCACACATTTGTTTGAAGTAATTGGAACAGGTGATGTTGCCACAGTTTGAATTTGTTCAGTGGTCGGCCTTGATACTGGCTCTTCTTTCACAGGTCTTGGGGTCGAGCACGGAATTTGTTCTTTTATGACTTCTGTGACAGGAGCTGGAGTGGAACACGGGACTTTTTCTACGGGTGCGGGGGTGGTGCAAGGGATTTTTTCTTTTATCACCTCCTTTATCGGTGCTGGATTTGTGCATGGAACTTCTTTAGTAGGGGAGGGGGTAGAGCACGGCACCTTTATAACTTCTTTTATAGGGGCTTGAGTGGAGCAAGGGATTGGTTCTTTTATCACCTCCTTAGTTGGAGCTGGAGTTGAGCAGGGAACTTCTTTAACAGGTGCTGGTGTAGAGCATGGTTCTTTAATTACTTCTTTAACAGGAGTTGGGGTGGGGCAAGGGACTTTCGTAACGGGGGTCGGGGAAGATGACGGAACATTTATTACTTCTTGCGGCTGGCAAGGACAAATCGTTTCACTTTGTTGTGAGACTCTTAGTCTCGTATCATGTGGATTCCATTCTTGAGATTTCGCCGTGGCTAGAAGTTCAAAAAGAGTTTATATGTAAGTGATGAAGTGATATTCAATAGTATTTTTACAGTAATATACGTATGCCACACTGCCGGGCACTTGGGCTTCCTATCTCTGATTTCTGAAGGAATAAATTAGAAAACTATTGCGCTTGTTCCAGGTGGATAAGCCGGACAATTAGAGTACGTGTCTATATATACATATACATATATATATATATATATATATATATATATATATATATATATATATATATATATGTATGTATATATGTATATGTATATGTTTGTACCAATAATCGAGCCCGCGATCGTGGACTCCGAAAGCGATAAAGTCCCCATTGTGACAAATAAAATAGTCAGTAAAGTAAATCGGTATATTTTAATACAATTAAAAACTCACCCTGCATTATCAGCACTAAAGCAAACGCGTAAAATACTTTCTTCTGCGACATGATTGTTGTCCACTGCTATTTGCACTGTGTTGTTTAGAAACGAAATTGGATTTTATATTAAACACCAATAATATTCCAACGGTTTTTGTTGATTACTATCAATGGAGATGGCATTCACGACAATAATTAGCTGTATTAAACGACCGCAGAACGCTTTAGTAAACTGTTTATTTTTAATATAAGTTTGCATCACTGGTTAGAAACAAGAAAAGCAGTGGGTAAATGTGTTTTTGGTCAAATTCTATCATTATCTTTATCATCATCGGTTCATAGCAGTCCGCTGTTGGACATATGTCTCAGTTTCTGTCAGTTTCTTCCTTCTGTTAGCAAGAGGGGGGGGCATCATACACGGTTTAATAAGATCTCTACACTCCTGCATTCGCCTATTCTAATGGTTTCTATAACACACACGGTCAGCCCATTCCCACTCTAAATTGCTAACTCGAAGGTTATAACAATGACTTCGCTTCTCCGACGGATTTTTTCAGTCGGTATGATTCCAAGTGTCTCTGAACGTAACGTTTGTTGAGTAGATGGACTATCAGTGTACTATTTTACAATTTACAAAACCTGCTGTGGGTACGTTCTCGGTCCACTTTGTGGAGAGTATGAGTATTGGTCTTATATCTTCAAATTAAGAATTATTAGGATTTTTCTATACAAATATTATATATGATTCTCTTTCTAAAGATATTTCTTATGTTCTGATTTTACTGGAATTCTTGTTAACATTTTTTTGTTAACCAACGGGTGTATTAAAAAAATATAGTTCACAAAAATAGTATAGTCGCACATAGAATCAAATTCAAACCCATGATTTGTCTAATCTGGATCGTTAGCGCTACTCCAACTGTTTAATTAGACGGGGTTCAGATTGTAAGATCTACGAGAATATTATTATAAATTACTGGCACATAATGGAGAGGTACTTCAAAGTAATTAAATTCTTGTTACTTGTGTAGTTCTTGTTAAATGTAACAACAAAAATTACAGGATAATAATTTATCAACTTATGTACATATTATTAAGGAAACAATCCTATAAATAAATAAACCAACAAATTAAAATTTTCATTTCATTTCTGTCGTATGTACTATAGTAATATTATAAGAAAAGATTACATATATGTATTATATAAAAAGAAAACATTTTCAAGTCATGTAAGTATTTTAATAAATTCAAATAGGAAAAGACGAGAAATTATAGCCGTCGATGGATAATTACTTTCCTACATACCAAGACACTAATAATGAAAATATGAAAAAATGCTTTAATATATAGAAATTGAAATTGTGATGTGCCTACCAGTATTCTTATGATCTTATGTCCCCGAGGTGTGGCAGAGGTCGTTCACAGTGCTTCTTCTTTAGGATCGGTCTTGAGCGACGCGCTTCACTTCAGGCCACTTCCAACCGATGGACTTACCACAAGCCTACTAGTATACTAAATTCTAAATAGTGGATAACTTTTAAAAAAATAGAGACAAATATAAATACTAGTCTTACATATCTATTACGTGCCGAATAATTATACAATTTTTTTGCTACAACATGCACGTAAATTTCAAAGCTTCTGTTTATTATTGTACTTTATTATTGTATTTTCATTTCCTTTATTAGAAATATTCTATAATCAGTGCATGTTCGAAGACATTTTTTTAGTAATTTTATTTTTAATGGGTTGTCAGAAGTGACTTATAAAAAAAGTCATATTAATATTTTCCAGTGTACATATCTTCACCATCAGTTCATAGCTGATCACTGAGGAGCACCTCTCCCAAGCGGGGAGAATATTTTTAGAGACTTCACGCAAAGTGGGCGGATAAGTGACAGAAATGCCATTTTGCAAATTCGCAGGATTACCGCTACTGTTCCATGTAATTCTGTGATGTTTATGGTGATGATGAAAGATATCTGTGGGCAGCGTTGATTGTGTTCCATTAGACGACACGCTTGTTTCTTTTGCCAAGAAACTAAAAGTATGATTGTATCAATCGCCTTACTTGCAATAAAATTACACAACCTTTTTTTACGTATTATTTGAATAACGATATTTCACTGAGTGTTATAATATTAAGTCCATTATTGATATGAATAGACTCAAATCTTCAGGATTCGTTCAATGATGCTTTTGGATTTCATTAATAAGTTTTAGTTAAAAATTTATATGTGCAAACTCATCCCATTTCTGATATGTAATATTTATAGTTAAACATAAAACATAATGTTCCGCTTTATATAACTAACTAATATGTAACTAATATAATTCGTAAGAAAAAAAATGAACATCTTATATAATTGGTTTATTCAATTTTATCATAAGCCAGAACTAAAAGACACGCAAACATCAAAAAAGCTATTATATCGAAGTTACGTATGTTAACTATATTTTTATAAATCATATTTATTTTATTTTATGTAAAATAACTGTTTTATATTTTCATGTTCTGTAGCAAATTTAAAAATCACAACATAAAGCTAATTTTTGGATTACAAGTAATAAATATGTATATCGAATATTGTAATTTTGACATTTTATCTTTTTAGAAAGGGGTCTACAAATTATTTTTAATATATTTTATTTGATGCATTCACCATACATTTGATTTTTTCGTATTTAGTTTCACATGTAAGATTAAGTTAGGCTTTGTTTTTTAAATTGTATTTTATTTCATAGTTATTTAAAATAATGACACTGTAACATTCCCTGACGAGCATTTCCTTTCGTGTTATTTTATTACTTATTTTACCAAGCAATTTTACACATTTGACAAAATGATGTAAATATGGTTTCATCTAGTTTTGAAATTCAGATTTTTTCTAAGATATAAACTTGTTTTACAGTACTAAACGAGCATTTTGATCTATATTATATATTAATTTTCCCATAACTTTATCAACTATTTCGCATTATTCGTTTACATTAATAAAGATTATTTTGTGATCCTAAACATTTGAAATTAAAATTAAAAGTTAAAATTTCGAGATAATCTTAATGCATTTACTAAACACATTTTCAGAAAGGGATAAGGATAAATTAATAGGGAGTCGTTATTCATCAAGTTTATTTTCATTGAATAACTTTTATAATGTACATACTAAAATAAGTAAATAAATAATTCACATAATATATTAATTTAATTACGTATCCTAGTCTCTGCAGTTACTGACATATTGTGAGTAGACGCACGACCTTGAAATGACATCGAAGGCATATCCTTCATCACAGGCGAACAACCGCGGTCTCCTTTTGTGACAAGCGACGTACTTAGTGCAGCTTTCTCCGTACCTGCCAAGTTTTTAAAAAAATCATTAAAATGGCGAAACAATAAAATTAATATTGGGCTAATATTTTCAGCGGAACTACGTTCGCACTCTTTGTCTCTGGTACATAAATTTTTCTACTTCCACACTTTATACCACACGTACGTCTCTTACACACGTACCTGTATTTGTAGGTGAAATCGTCGTTGAGGCCGTAAATGCCGTTGGGACACGTAAGGACTTCAACTGCTGAAATAAATAATAAATTAATTACTATCATTGCACCATCATATGTGTAAAGTAACCCAAGCGTTACATATACAACACTTCGTTAAGAAAAAATATTAAATAAAATATCAAATAAAGAGATAAAAATTCTTCAGTGTGTAAAAGCGGGACATTTATCAAACTTTAATTTTTCAAACATATTTCTAATAAATATTTCTAATTAATCTTTTAAAGAAAATGAATTAAACATGTTTTTTAATTAAGTATGTATTAATTAAATTACACCAATATGTATACGTACGTTTTGATTTGCAAGCCGGGATGTTTTCAAACCAATCACAGCTCTTTGTGTGCTCGTTGAAACCCAGGCCTGCAGGACAGTTCATCAATATCTTGTCTCCATTGTGGCAGACGAGGTATTGGTCACAGCTGCCACTACTTGTCGGGAATATTTCACCTTGCACACATTTGTTTGAAGTAATTGGAACAGGTGATGTTGCCACAGTTTGAATTTGTTCAGTGGTCGGCCTTGATACTGGCTCTTCTTTCACAGGTCTTGGGGTCGAGCACGGAATTTGTTCTTTTATGACTTCTGTGACAGGAGCTGGAGTGGAACACGGGACTTTTTCTACGGGTGCGGGGGTGGTGCAAGGGATTTTTTCTTTTATCACCTCCTTTATCGGTGCTGGATTTGTGCATGGAACTTCTTTAGTAGGGGAGGGGGTAGAGCACGGCACCTTTATAACTTCTTTTATAGGGGCTTGAGTGGAGCAAGGGATTGGTTCTTTTATCACCTCCTTAGTTGGAGCTGGAGTTGAGCAGGGAACTTCTTTAACAGGTGCTGGTGTAGAGCATGGTTCTTTAATTACTTCTTTAACAGGAGTTGGGGTGGGGCAAGGGACTTTCGTAACGGGGGTCGGGGAAGATGACGGAACATTTATTACTTCTTGCGGCTGGCAAGGACAAATCGTTTCACTTTGTTGTGAGACTCTTAGTCTCGTATCATGTGGATTCCATTCTTGAGATTTCACCGTAGCTAGAAATTTAACAATAGTTTATTAGTATTATTTGTAGTGATGTGTATATTCCATTTTAATTATTTTACAATCATTAAAAAGAATCAAACCCACGATTTCAATATAATTTATTATATATTGGTGTAATTAAAAAAAAATAATAATAAACTCACCCTGCATCATCAGCACTAAAGCTAATGTGTAAAATACTTTCTTCTGTGACATGATTGTTGTCGGTTGCTATCTGCACTATGTGTTGTTTAGAAACGAAATTGCATTTTATATTAAACGTGAATAATATTCCAACGGTTTTTTGTTAATAACAATCAATAGATATGATATTCATGATAGTAATTAGTCGTAATTAAGTACCGTACACGCTTACTTGGGTTAAATGAGAATATTTTTATTATATATATAGAAACAAATAAGTCAAAGGACAGATAATGATGATGATGATGAAAGTATGAATAAAATGCTGTTGGATATAGATTGCTCTCATTGTGGTCCCGGTTTCTGCTGGCCGCCTGGCGGAAAATTCCATTCTATTTACTCAAAGAGCGTTCTACACTCCAGCTCTTAGCTTCTCGAATGTTGGTTCTCCAAACAACGTCCCCACTCTTCATTCCAAATTATATCCATTAGAAAAACTTTAAGAAAAGCTCTCTCCTTAGCTCTCTATGCCACTCTGAACTTGCAGTTAGAATTTTGCCGTTTTGGTACTGTGAGAGAGTTTTACACGTTCCATAGAAATATTAGTTAAATTATTATTTTACAGTTTCTGTAATCCGTTATATCAATATCAACTCGCAGCAGTCCGCTGCTGGACATAGGCCTCATTCAAGGCGCTCCACCTAGCCCGATCTTCGGCTACATGCATCCTAATAGTCGAATCTATATATGTATGTATGTACATACATCTACGAGCCGTGAGTGCAATATTGGCTGTATCTATAGTGATTACTGGAAAAAACTAAATTCCTTCACAATAATATTCATTGTTAACAGTTTTATACCTATTTATTTAAATGAAAGAACAAAATTGGTCCAACTTCGGCTGTGGTTCCCGTCGTATTCAGAACGCTTTCATTTATAATTTCATGTTTTTTACTGTGATTTAAACCTACAATAAATTCATCAATTGATTACGTGCTTAAATTAATTTGTCATGTGCCATTGGTTTGTCATCCCTGGTTCTTCGTTTTTTTTTTTTTATAAATATGTCATACTCTTTTTAATCTCACTCAATAGAAATTGTTTTTGCTATTGCTGGAATTCTTTTTAATAATGCTTCTATTAGTAAAATACGTGCTATGGTATTGAGCCGAGTTCGTAGCCGGAGGTAGAATCAACTTTTTATTTGTTAACTTTAGTTTATTAAAAAAGCCGTAATTACTTAATATATAATTGTATATAACTTGATAATAATTTGACATTTTACACCTTTACAAAACCAACACATAAATAAATAAACCAGTTTTTACTCTTGTCATATTTTCTGCAGTAGTTTACATATATAAAATACATTTATAAAGTTATAAAAATAAAAGAGTAACTATAGTTGTAGATGCAAGTTTAACTTCTGATATACTAGGCCACTGCTTTGGAAAAAATGCTTTAATGTATAGTAGTTGTAATTGCGTTGTGCCCACCTGTATACTTATTTCTAAATTAATGTATAGTAGTTGCAATTGCGTTGTGCCCACCTGTATACTTATTTCTAAATTAATGTATAGTAGTTGCAATTGCGTTGTGCCCACCTGTATACTTATTTCTAAAGTAATGTATAGTAGTTGCAATTGCGTTGTGCCCACCTGTATACTTATTTCTAAATTAATGTATAGTAGTTGCAATTGCGTTGTGCCCACCTGTATACTTATTTCTAAATTAATGTATAGTAGTTGCAATTGCGTTGTGCCCACCTGTATACTTATTTTTAAATTAATGTTTAGTAGTTGCAATTACGTTGTGCCCACGTGTATAGTTCTAAATTACGTATACTTTTTTAAAAATACAGCCGTATCTTACAAATTCAAAACTTATATTTAGCTGTTATTTGCTGAATAATTAACAAAAATAACATAATCATTTTATTAGTACAACATATCTAAAGATTCCATTTACTTTGTGTTAATTACTGTACATTTTCATTCGTAAGATCTTTATCAGAAACATTTTATAATAAGTGCATAGTTGTTAAACCGTTATGAAAACAGTTTTACCGAGAAAACAGGTTCATAGAAAATTAATTACTTAAAGTCTTAAAAACTGTATAAAACTAAGGCGCACTAATAATTAATGTGGTTTTTGGAAAGTATTATATCTCACCAAACGAGGATAAAATGTTCTTCTTCGTTTACATTTCGGCTATTATCATAGCATCATGTAAGTAGCTATACAATGTTTTATTTTAATAAATTTGGTTTCTTCTTAACTTATAAAACAATATTTTCTTAGTAAGAAAGGCGTGAGCAGATCCATTTGACTCGATAATAAGAGCAATTAAAATGTCATAGTAAAACGTATAACCATAAGCGTGCCCAAGCGATAGCTTTATTTTAAGAGGAAGACAACTTTGGACGCTAACATGAAAGATATTTCATAATCTTGTGTTTAGTAAATTACTCAATGTATACAGAAAAGTATTGTATTTTTTTCATACATCCCATATATTTCCTACTGCTAAGCAAGGAGCCTACCTATTTCTGAGCTTTAGATTTGTAGACCATACATTTATTTATTCTGATGCAGAAATTGAATCCGTGTCTCACCTAATCTGCTCAGAAGCGGTTACTTCGCTCCGAGCGAATTAGGTCGTTTTAAAAATATTAGGGCACCGTAAAATTTATTTACTGAGTACCAATAGGATTAAATATTATATTAAATTATGAAAAGTAGGACATTAAATTCCATAATAATTATACATATACTGATAATTATAATAAAGGTGACGCGTTTAATAAATTTTCATTATGTAAAAGGAAGCTGAGTCTTATAATACATTGTGTTTTTATAATTGTAACAATTTTCAGTATAATACTATTTTTATAAAATATAAAAACTTTTTTAATATGAATGCTTTTTTTATTATAAAAGGTGCTGGTCAAAATTCAAATGTCACACAAAACGAAATCTGTTCAGAAAATAATGCTTACTACAAAGTACACGGTAGCTGCGATTCCTATGTCGAATGTAATGTACGTATATGAATAATGTGGAAGTAAATGATTAGCAAACGAACATATTCTTAACACTTAATACATCTTTATCAGGACTACAAAGAAACTAATAAGACATGTCCAGACGGTCTGTACTTCATCAAAGGTGTGCAATGGCCCGCTTATCCTTGCGCGTACCCATCCGACACACAATGCGATGATCATGATTCTCTACGTAAGTTTTATCCTCACACACACACACATATATATATATATATATATATATATATATATATATATATATATATATATATATATATATATATATATATATATATATATATATATATATATATATATATATATATATATATATATATATATATATATATATTTGTTCATACATAGCTCACGGCTGTTCACGGATCTTCTCCCGGGTCTCCATTACTGGAGAAACGGACATTAATTTCTCATTATTTATCTCGATGCGGGGATTAAACCCGCGACCATTGACTCCGTAGGTGGGAGCCCCACAACTGAATCAATTGGTCGTCTTTATATAAACAAAGTAAATTATTTCTTCAGTTGTGCACATATATTGATTATATCACATGTATTCTATAGAACCAGCGAGGTCTACACACGAATGCAAGACACAGTTTGGATTCTTTGCATCGCCATTAGCTACGCGATCAGATTGCGGGAAATACCGCATGTGTGCAGAGGGTCAAGCCTTCGAAATGGAATGTCCAGTGGGGTTGGCATTCAATCCAGAGACCGGACGCTGTGACTGGCCTGATCTTGTACCTTCGTGTAATGCTGACGGTAGATATTCATTCATTTCTCTCCATGTTTGGTAAATCTTTTATATGTGAAAATGTTAATTTACATTTTGCCTATTCTAGAATTCCTTGGTTTCAAATGTCCAGCTTCTACCTACGACGAGTACGGAAAAACTTATGTGAAGAACTTTGGGTAATTAAAATATTATGATAAATAATTTTGCAAGTACATTTTGTTCTAATCAAATCTCTGTTTCAAAAGTGATCGTTGCGTAAAAAACCCTTCTGAAAATTCATTCTGACTTTAAATGATACATTTTTTAGTAGTGTATAAGGTGAAGTACAGGCTATCAAAAATTGAAAATCGCATCGAAATTGGTTTAGTGGCTTTTACGCGCAAAAAAACTGTTTGATGTCGGAGATGTCGGTGAACTTTTTATCGGCATAGACCATAATACATTTAATGATATTTATATTTATCTAGTGATTTTTATTTTCATTGTAGTAAATATGAGGGTATATCATATAGGTATATTTAAAACGAACTTGCCTACTTAACTCGAGATAGATATATTTAGCAGCATCCACGTTAAACTAAACTAGGCATAACTAAATAAGAATTGGTCCTGCAGCATCCCCGGCAGCTGTCACTATTTCTTCTCGTGCATGGAGGGCGTGGCGCGGTTGCTGGTGTGCGACCCTGGCTTCAAGTTCGACATCTCCGTCAACCGCTGCGTGCATGCCACTCGCGTCAACTGCGTCGAGGGAGCTTAAAATGTTCATCACCTTGCACAACTATTTTTAAATATTTATTTATTATGCAAATTGAATTACTATTATTACATCTTTTCATATTCCATAAACTAAACAACATTTTTTTTGTTTTACTCCGTCTACAGGTAGTTATAAAAACCCATTATGTTTATTATATACCAGCTGACGTTCAAGGGTTCAGAAACACCCTTGAAGTTCAGGGGTGTTTCCGAACCGATACGAGATTGAAAAGTTCAGAAAACAAGCTTACACATTTTTAAAGGTTGACAAAGCTTTTGCAATGCTTATAGTGTTCTGGATGTGTATTGGCTTGGTTTGTCTCACTATGTCGTTAAAAACATTTTATATAAGTAGCTTTTGGTAGATACGTAGCATTGGTAAACACTACGCTTTCGATTTAAGCTCAAGGGTTCGATTTTACCATTTACTTGAAGCTATTAGCTTATGTTAGGTGGAATGATTAACAATAATTCTAGTAACAAAACGTTCAAAGTCTAATTTTTAAAAAAGTATTATATAAACATATAAATGAATAAATTGTGTAAAGAAAAATAATTAAATAGCTGTTACATAAAAAAAAACCTGTGTATATCGCATTAAAAAAAAACATTTCCCATTTAATTTTTTTAACTATACTTGCGTTCCTATAGAATCATTTATACAACAATATCATGTAGTTAATTACAGAAGTAATAAAAATTAAAAATAAGTTATTAAAAAAATGATAATAAATTAATGACCGATAAATTGTTAGATAATGTTTATGCTTCAACCACAAACACAAGGCACGACGTGGGCACGCGCGTGTTTACGCAATACAATTAAGCGTATGTTTGTTATACGAAGAAATATTCAAAATTATATTATATAATAATATCATATATTAGTTTTTTGTTAATTTTTTAAAAAATTTAAAGAAAAGTATAAGAGTAATATGTAATTTGTGAACTATTTAATCTAATTTATATAGAAATAAATAGTAATAAATATTCCTAGACGCGGCTGGATGTGTCTTTGAATCTGCGTCCTTTGCTGTATCTTAGCGAATTTACTGATTTCTCAGTCACTACGTCTAATAGCACTTTTGAGTCGTTCAAACACATTGTTATGCGCGTACTAGGTGCCATCTATTGATATTATCAAAGCCATTAAAAACTCGATATACGTGGATAAAACTAAATTTTCAATTTTTAATGTTTTTTTAATCGATAGTCTCAACTAAAGTGGGTAGTCGGGGCAAGGAGGAACTGTTTCAAATGCTTGTGCCGCATCAGGAACACCAGAAATAATTTGTAATTAATTTCAACTTGTTAAGAACGGTTTTACTCGAACTAATAACAAGACATTCCAGCATACAACTTAATCATTTATTCTTACGTTTGTCTGGACGGTTAGCGATAAAACTGCTTTTGTTTACAAAAACTTTGTTTGGTTAACGATGAAAATGATATCTATCTATGTATCTCCATTACAAAAATTTAAAAAAATCTCCTTGAGATCACTTCAGTAATAATCTGAAGAAATATTGCAGAAAATATATACGTATGATACATTTTAGTGTATGAAACGTTTGGATTTTTATCAGTTTAACAGTTTCCACGTCTGGATTTTTGTCTTTGTCATTTGTGTGTTACAATAGCATTCACGTAACAACAAAAACAATTTGTCCTTTTTAAGGTATATCAAGTTATTTAAACATATATATTCTTTATTCCACATTTAAACATAAAATTTGATTGCATTATTTTTTAGAAACTACATACAGTGTAAAAATATGGATTTTCTTCACTATGTTATAATTATTTAAGACAATCTAATGCTTTTTTTGACAAAATTTCATTTATTAAATATAAAAGTTTACTTGTTTTTTCTGGTTATTAATAGAACTTTTTCTACCAGACAAAAATTAATTAATGAGCTTTCTTTGTTTTTTTGTACTTACACACTCAAGTAAGTACACACACCATGGTCTTTAAATTTCTAGGGCTTGCGAATCTTAGGAAGTATTCTTCATGTAATTTTTTTTGCACAAGACATGAATCACATTGTAACTCAATGACAAATGTATCATCAATGACACAAGGATTCTGAGGTGCTATTTGATTTCAATTTAATTTCTTATCACAGTGGAATATTTTTATGGATATAAAATGAATGTTGTAGTTAGTTGATATCTTGTTATATTTTATCATAATGTAAAACGAATGATCATATTTTGATATAAAATATCGGAACCGAACGTAGAAAATGGAGTCACAGGTTGGTGTACAAAGAAAGAAGATTACCACGATGTTGTTCCTAGCTTGCGTCTTCGCTTTGATCTCTGCTATTGCCTGTAAGTATAATTTAATATTTATCATTAATTTTAAAATAATACATTATAACGACATATTTATGAAAAATACCCTCTCAACAATAACACTGATATTGTCGTTTCCTAAAGGCCAAGGAGAAATCTACAGTGGATCATGTGGGAAAAGAAATGCTTATTACAAAATAGCCGGCGATTGTGACTCCTACATCGAATGTATTGTAAGTAGGTTTGTTATTTAAAAAAACAAACATTATCATATTTAGATTGGTATTTATATAATAAAATTAGTTAAACTTAACATCACAACAAAGCTTTTGTAATATTGAAAAATTGAAGACAATTAGGATCGGGATATGGTTTTTTTTTAAATTACAACAACTTGCTTTGGAAATAATGGCAAATGTAGTTCAAATTACTTTTTTCAATAATTTTATTCAAATTCAAATGATATGTTCAACTACTTTCAGAAATTTTCAAGCGTGTTTTTGGCTCCATGATTTTATAAGAATGAATGATGTAAGAAGATGATGAGTAATAAACAAAATTTACAACATCCATTTTATTATTTATCACAGGAATACAAGCAATATCAAAGACTCTGTCCAGATGGCATGCACTACAACACTGAGGCTCCGTGGCCGACCTATCCTTGCGGATATCCAATGGATGTACCATGCGGAGTGAACGATGTGCCTCGTAAGTTTTTATTTTGCTTTTTTGCTGATGGCAATTCGAGTTATATTTTATTAAAAGAAGTTTAGCAGTGTTTTACTACAATTTAGCTTATAGTGCTTGTACTGCGAAAAATATGATTCTTCAATAGGCCAATTAAAAAATCCGATTTACGACCATAAATCATAAACGCAGTCCTTACACTGTTTAGCTATTGCTGCATTGAGTTAATATTGAGGTGTTATAATTACGTAACAGTATCACTTAAAATAATAAAAACACACACATACAAGAAAAGAGTGTATGCGTTCACTAAAGAGTGGCAGCGTATCTGCGACGACTCCAGCATTGTGGACATCTATGGGCGGGGGTGATCATTTACCACCATGTGACGAGGATGGTCGTTTGTCTGTTCTGCTATTAAAAATATAATGAAGTGTAATAGTAAGTATGTTACCTCACATCTTGTAAATAAAGATTACTGACCTAGTACTTAACGTTCCCGTTTACCGAGTCAATTATCAAGGGATCTGTTTTCGCATCAGGATAAATATATGTATATACAACCTTTATTCCGAATCTGGGTGTCCCGCCAATCCGCCTATAATTAAAGCCTGTGACATATTAACTTATGAACAGATAAATTTTAAGGCTAGTAAAAATTTAGAAAACGTCTCAGATGGCGAAGTAACATAATATGTGCTTACTAAGCCAAGGGTCGTGGGTTCGATTGTAGCATTAGTATAAGTATTTATATGGTCCTGTACATACTTTTTTTGAGCCTAGAGCCTTTGGTGGATAGATAGGATTGAATCGACTTGGGTCTGTGCTCATTCGCTAAGTATATCGCTAAGTATATCCAATGAAATTCCGTGTGATAATAAAATATATGTATATTAATTTTCACTAAGGAACTCCGGGTAACATTTAACTTAAAAGTATAGCATAAGGTGATGAAAACTAGAGAATGTATATAATATTGTATAACACAGAAGAAACTTCTTATGATTCAAAAAAGCTGACAATAATAATGCGTCTTGACAGCTCTATATTTTTTTCTTCGTCTCTGCGGTGTTGCTAGCAGAATTTTGTATATACGCCACATGTCCTTGTCGGTTATGAATTCTATAATGGTTACTATTCACACACACACAAAAGGTATGTTTATATGTTGTTATGAGTTTAAAGCGTTTTTTAATCATTTTTTAATAATCTATAAATTATAGACAGTCATTTTAATTTTATCTTTTATTATATATTGATGTATTACATTTCAAATTAAAAATAAGAACAGAATGCATTCATTGCGTAATAATTTCATAACCATACTTTAATTAGTTAATGACAATATTAATTATCATTATTTCAGAGGTAGCTAGATCAAATAGCGAATGTCCGAACCTATATGGATTCTTTGCCTCACCTCTGTCAACCAGAACCGATTGCGGTAAATATCGCATGTGCGTGGGAGGAATTGCCAAGGAAATGCAGTGTGCTGACGGACTCGCCTTCAACCCTGAAAGCGGTCGCTGTGATTGGCCAGCTCTTGTGCCTGCATGCGATGCTGAAGGTATGTATGAAAACTGTTCGTCTTTAGATTATTTAATTATGACATTATTATTTTTTAAAAATCTTTTTAAAAGTTTCATTTATATCAGCGGTGATTTATAATAGGACCACATAAATAAGTTCAACATTGGATCCTTAAAAAAAACAAGCCTACATATTTTTCAAAGGCTGGTAACACTTCTACAATCCTTATAGTGCTGTTAATGTCTATGCGCGGCGTTGATTGCTTTTCATAGGTTTACACGCTTACACGTATACCTTCTTATTCTACGAAAAACAAAAATATATTTTTTATATAATTATAATATTTTAACGTAATTACATTTAAAATATTTTAACAGCAATTTTAATATGGTACGTTGTCCTGGTTTTTTTAAACATATTTTCAGATTTGCATACGAATACATTGCGATACATTTGTATTTTTTAGCATAAACATAAGAGGAGTTGGTTTCCCGGGAGGAGGTTTTTCTCTTTAATTAATAATAATTCTCTTTAAGTCTGACAGCAAATCAATAACAAACTATTGTATATTTTTATTTTATATATAATAATTTATTTTTTCACTATTTCATTTATATCTCAATAACAATTTTGAGAACTTGTATTCCAAAAGTTGATTACTGTTAACTGTGTGTTTCAGCTTTCCTTGGCTACACGTGCCCTCCGGGATCCGTAGACGAAGATGGTTATGATATTGTGGAGAACTTCCCGTAAATACTTTATACTTACATTACTTAGTACTTCAACAAATCTCTCTTTACTATTTATCTAATTCTACTCCATTTAATCAAACAATTTAATTGTTTCAACTATTTTGTTCACAACAACAAATCTTACTAAATAATTTGATATGTGTAACCGTTTAATAAGTCAATCACTATCCTTATTTTGTTATTGAAATATCTTTTCTTAAATATATTAAAATTATTATTATCTTATTTCCAGTCTCACCGGCGAGTGCCAAGTGTTCATCTCGTGCTACAGGGGCGGAGCGCGTCGCCTTCGCTGTGACGCGGGCTTCAACTTCGACCCAAGCGTCAACCGCTGTGTGGACTCCGATATTTATACTTGTTAAGGACAATTATAATTTTTTGTTTTATATCTTACATATTGTCTCGGCTATAACTTTTATAACATTAAAATGGACGTTAAAATGAAATTATTTTCATTAAGTAACAGATAATTCAAATTGTTTAATAAAATTTTAATGACGAAGAACTTCTATTTATTTTTAATAAGTAACCCATCTACATTTTTTCCGCAGCCATAACTACTCGCTGAACGGTATTATGCAGATTAAGAAGAAATGTACTGGTCCAAATATTTCCCTTTACATGTTACACTTATTACACTTAAAGTAAAATTGAATTTTAGGCCATGCAACCCACGCAAATATTGTGACTATATAAGAAAAGCAAAATTAGCGTGTTCACGGTGGAATTTCGCTCGACAAGTCCATTATTTGTTGTGAAAAATAATCGCGTTTTATAATGGTATTATGTTATTTTAAGCATACACATAAAGTTATATATGTAATTAACAATTTAATTAAATAAAAACTGTATTTATTATCTTATTTAAGCGAGATAAAGCAATACTGTGTAGTGTCCAAGATAGAAAACATAATATCTGAATCCAACCTTATTGTATAATGCAAAAAGATTTTGCATTTCAAAGAAAGTGACCAATGGACTGTTCCCAATATTGAGTGGCTCAGCACATGGCTTAGTTAAGTTAGGTTTGATTTCCACATTGCGTACAATAATTAATTATCCAATTTGGTGTCTCGCTAAACCGCATCAGACAAGCGTGGTGCATATTATATATATATATGTGTAAGATGTGCGAAAAATCGCCGAGCCAAGTGGGGCGTGTACGGTGAAAAAATTATCGTAAGAATACTAAACGAGTTTTAAGAAGGGAATATGTTTATGAATGTGAAGGTATTGTTTTAAAGAATATAAAATCATAATATTGCGTAATTTTTTATTATTTATTTTATTGTAATTCTTACAGATATTTTTATTATATAAGAAATGTTAAAGCCAGTTATTATATTAAATATTTAACATAACAAAGTAAGCACTTATTCTACTCTCTGCAGTTAACAACGTACTTTGAATAGATACAGGAGCGTGAAATGACATCGAAGGCATATCCTGGATCGCAGGCGAACAACCGCGGTCTCCTTTTGTGACAAGCGACGTATTTCCTGCAGCTCTCGCCGTACCTGTTATTTATATAAACATATGTATTGTATACTTAATTATAGTTAAGATTTGTAAAATTAGTTGCATAAGTTTTAGAGTAACGAACGAATGAAAAATTATATACGTTTTACAAAAATAAAAATTTATAAGAACAAAACCTTCAAAATTAATACTTGTAGGCTATTTCAATATTTATTCTGATGTGAGAACCGAAGTTACGACTCTTGACTTAGAAAGCGAAGGGTTGGATCCCATATACGCATTAAGTATCCAGTTGTATATATGCACACATGAATAGACAGCTAGACCAGCTAGTACTTTATATAATTATTATAAAGAAGACATTGTACTTAGAACTAAATTTCAAAATTTTTAATTAAATACCTGTATTTATAAGTGAAGTTGTCGTCGTCTCCATAAACTCCACTTGGACAAGTGAGACTTGCAACTGCTGTAGAAAGAAGAAATATTAAATAGAATTATAATAAATGTAATTTATAATTATATATTTATAGTTATTATTATGTAATAAATAAATTATACTAATATCTCCGAATTATTAAATGTGACAGAAGTAAAACTACTTTAAATACCTGATGATTTACAAGCGGGGACGTTTTCAAGCCAATCACAGCTCTTTGTATGCCCGTTGAAACCAAGCCCTTCAGGACATTTCATTAATACTTTATCTCCATTGTAACAAACGAGGTATTGATTACAGCTTCCAGAGTCAACAGAAAATATTTCACCATCCACGCATTTATTTACAGAGCTTGGAGTCGATACTACTGGTACAATTACGAATTTCTCAGTAGTAGGCCTTGAGGTAGGTGCAGGAGTGGAACTTGGAATTTGTTCTTTTATAACTTCTGTTACAGGTGCTGAAGTGGAGCATGGATCTTCTTTTATTACTTCCTTGATGGGTGCTGGAGTGGAACAGGGAACTTGTTCTTTTATAACTTCTGTTACAGGTGCTGGGGTGGAGCATGGTTCCTTGACTGGCTTTGGAGTTGTGCACAGAACTTGTACTTTTATAACTTCTGTTACAGGTGGTGGGGTGGAGCATGGTTCTTTAATTGGCTTTGGAGTTGTGCATGGAACTTGTTCTTTTATAACTCCTGTTACAGGTGCTGGGGTAAAGCATGGTTCTTTGACTGGCTTTTGAGTTGTGCATGGAGCTTGTTCTTTTATAACTTCTGTTACAGGTGGTGGGGTGGAGCATAGTTCTTTAATTGGCTTTGCAGTTGTGCATGGAACTTGTTCTTTTATAACTTCTGTTACAGGTGCTGGGGTGGAGCATGGTTCTTTAATTGGCTTTGGAGTTGTGCATGGAACTTGTTCTTTTATAACTTCTGTTACAGGTGCTGGGGTAAAGCATGGTTCTTTGACTGGCTTTTGAGTTGTGCATGGAGCTTGTTCTTTTATTACTTCCTTAATTGGCGCTGACGTGCAACATGAAGGAGGATTGCTTTGTTCCACAGGAATAGTAGTTCGTTTATATTGTTGAAATGGATATCTAGAACTCCATTCTTGTGGTTTGGCGTTGGCTATAAAATAAACAAATAATTTAAATTAAATATTGTTAATTTTAATGTCAATTTTAATAAAAACATATATTTTTACTTTGACATTGTAAAATAAACAATAATAAAAAAATATATAAATCTGAATAAATAAAAAATTTAAATTTTTTTAATATGAAAAAGTAAAAAATTTAGAAAACAAAAAAATGTTACTTGATATAAATCATAACTCACCCGATACAATCAGCCCCAACATAAATAAATAAATCATGTTCTGTCGTAAGGTCATCGCTGTGCTGTAATCCACACTGTACTTAGTTAGTCGTTCGAATTGGTTTTTATATAAATTGCCAATTCGTATTACAACGGTTCTATACTTAATATTTAATGAAAATAATAATTAAGGCGATAATTACGCATTATTAGCACAAAACGTGCAGTTTAGGATATTGTTTTATTTTATGTATAAGTGTGAAACAAAAACTTTTTTTTTTTTACTCAAGGATTTTCAGTAATTTTTAAAAGTTTCAGTAGGTAAAATACATTTAAAAACATACTGATGATACACTTCCTAAGAAATAAAGCACTGATAAATTAAAAAAAAACAATATAAATACCGAATGATTCGAATAGAGACAATATGTATTAGTAATATGTTATTAATTTACTAAATAATTCAAGGGCTTTTTGACCTCTAAGTAATTATATATAAAGTTATTATGGATAGCGAAATATATACATAAATATTGCGTTTTAAGACAACATTTAAACTCCACGTCGAAAAGTTCAAGCATTAAGTAAAGTTGAATAGAAAAAAAAATTGTATTAAAGATATTTTTCTGTGTATGCGCACATGCTGTGTATGGCTTTAAATATATTTTTTGTAGTAACCGAATCGGCTAGGAAACGTCATTAGATCTGTCAAAATAAATGCAAGAATTTGCATTACAAAAAAAGTAAATTTTTGCTAACATACAGAGTAATTAGCTTACTTTTATACAGATATTGAGTAATTAGCTACTTTTATAATACATACAGAGTAATTAGCGACTTTTAGTTTATTACTCTTTAAATATGAATATAATTGCTTCGCCCGCTTGGAATATTTATTAAACAGTTACATTTTTAAAAACAGGTTGTATGTATAGGTGAAATTGGTATAAATTAATGGGCCAAAATAGTAAATGTATCATTTGGAAATTTGTTAGCACAGTAATAATATAGTAATAATAATAGTAGATTTACAGTTTGAAGTACAAAATTATTTAAAAGAAAATGCTCTTCTTTGTTTCTATCTTCGCCTTGTTAGTGGCGTCATGTAAGTATTAAAACTTCTTTAAAGTTGTCTACATTTCTTTTCCACTCCGATCTACCTTGGATTTAATTCTTAGTAAAAAATTGTTAAAAAAATACTTACTTATTATATTCATAATTTTTTCGTAATATTTTATTGTACTTTATTTTATTTACTAAGATTTTTAGAGAATTTTTAGAGTTATACTGCAAGGATAAGGTTTCAATCTACTTAAATTGATTTTAAAATAAGATATTGGAGTAAATATTTACATAAAAAAAAAGTTTAAACATGGAAGAATTTTGATACTTTTACGTTCCCTCGTTCATTTTTGGGTTTATATACATATCTGTTAAAAAATAATAATCATTTCAGAAACATAGTTACCATATATTATTAATATATTTTTTCTTATAATGTTATATTTTTTCGTATAATGTTATATTTTTTCTAAATTAATATCTTATGCTTTTCAAGAATAACTCCGCGTGCTTTTATATGTAGTAAACGTAGGGTAAGTTAAGTAAATTGAATTATTTGTGAAATTTCCGACGAATTTTTACAGGTGTCGGTCAAGGCCAGACTTCAGTGTGTAAAGATTACAACGCGTACTATAAAGTGCCAGGCAGTTGTGACTCTTATGTCGAATGTAACGTAAGTTCTAAACAAATTATTCTAAAATAAAAATAAACAATGATGATATATGAGATATACTAACAATATTTTTAATAATATTTGAAAATATTATTAATGTTCTGAATTTTTGACCAGGAATACAGAGAAACTTACAAGACGTGCCCAGATGGGTTGTACTTTATCAAAGATGTGAAATGGCCTGACTATCCTTGCGCGTACCCATCCGACGCGCAGTGCGATGACTACGATGTACCGCGTAAGTCTCGACAGTTAATTATACATTAAAAGCTAAATCCTGCGCATAAAGTCACTCTTATTATACACTTCGTTGTCTGTTACAGAGGCAGCCAAGTCTACACAAGATTGCAAAACCTCCTACGGATTCTTTGCGTCCCCGTTAGCGACCAGATCGGACTGCGGCAGGTACCGCATGTGTGTGGAAGGTAAAGCCTTCGAGATGAACTGCTCAGTGGGTCTGGCTTTCAACCCTGAGACCGGTCGTTGCGACTGGCCCGACCTCGTACCCTCGTGTAACGCTGATGGTACTTAAGTATTTTTTATTCATCGTACTATAAAGAAGTGGAATTATAAACTTTAAATAAATTGATTGTTAATATTTTCCAGAATTCCTTGGTTTCAAGTGCCCGCCTGGTACTTACGACGAGTATGGCAAAGCCTACGTCATTAACTTTGGGTAAAGTTTATTTTAAATCTCATAATAAATATACGATATTTAATTTTATTTGTATATTTAATTATATTTGATTTTAGTTGTATCTATCGTCACATTTTAACTTTTATTACATCCGCAGCATCCCCGGCAGCTGCCACTACTTCTTTTCGTGCATGGAGGGCGTGGCGCGTCTGCTGGTGTGCGACGCTGGCTTCAGGTTCGATGTCTCCGTCAACCGCTGTGTGGACGCCACGCGCGTCAACTGCGTCGAGGGAGCTTGATTATTTCATCGTTCTGTCTTTTTTTGTAATTTACTTTAATTCTTCAATCATCATGTTTCTTGATATTTATTTATACCATTAAATGTTAATTGTAATAAAGTGTCATTTTAAATTTGATTTGCATCTTTTCTTTGGCAATCCTTCATAACCTAGAATATAATTTTGTCGATACATCAATAAAATTTTGCTAGTAATATCAAAATAAATAATAGAAATGATAAAACTTAATTATAACAGCAAAATGAAAGACAAAAATGCCATATTATTTTAATTTAATTTTGGCTATTTCTTTTTTATTATTAAAATACTTCGTTACCATATGTATAATACTATCACTACTACGAAGTGTAGATAGGAATAACGTAGTTTTCAGATACCGCTTCATTTACACACTACATTGACCCAAGAATTTTAAATATTTTTCCAAGAACATCTCTAGACAGCGCTTATTCGAAAACACAAAAACCTATTCAAAAAACAAAACATGGAATAAAAAATATAGGTACTGAATCATTGAGTACAGGATAAATCAAATAAATACTTTCGGAATAGGATAATTATAATATTTTGTATTGTTACAAGATATAATATATATTGTAAAAATATATACGTAAATGTACATGACGTGCACTACAATTATATGCCTTTTAAGACCTACTATGGCCATTTATATTAAATTATCTTGTATTTTTTTAGGTAATTAACACTAGAACTACGAACCGGTCAAAATGACCGGTTGGTTGAAATAGGTATATGGTAAATCTTCGTAGTTCTAGTGTTAAAAGCGTAAGAACAAAATAATCTATAATATTATTCTATACACAAATTTAATAAATATCAAGACATTATCGTAAAATATTAAATAAGACTTAAAGAGGAAATGGTATATATATATATATATATATATATATATATATATATATATATATATATATATATATATATATATATATATATATATATTTGAATTTTTTCACAGATTTGGCTGAAAATTAGCTTAGAACCAGGAGACGGACTTTTTATCCGTCCGATATATATATTATTAGGTCGGGGCAAAAGTATTTTCGTATTGTTCATATATATTTATTTATTATATGTATGTGCCGTTTTCATTGATGACTTGTTGTCATCTTGTGGGTAGTGCCATGATCTTATTCCTATAGAAATTTTGAGATTTTTGATTAAAAAAATCTAACAGGTAGTGTTCACAGTGTTCTTTTGAGGTTAGCTTTATACTTCCTAAACAGTTCTGCAATGACCGAAACAGGTGGAAATCTGATGGACCAAGGTCAGGGCTATACGAAGGATGCATCAACACATCCCAGCCAAGCTCTTTCAATTTTTGCTGCGTGGCTATAGATGAGTGCGGTCTGGCGTTGTCATGATTTCTCTCAGTGAGATGTGGTACCCAAATGTCAAGTTTTTTCTTGTACCCAGACTTTCGTAAATGACGTAAAACTGTTTTATGATCGACATCCAGTTTTTCAGCAATGTCGTAGCTACTAATATGTCGATCTTGCTCCACTTTCTCAAAGATGGCACTGATTTTATCTGTGAGCAAACTTCATCTTTCACACTAAAATTTTCAGACTTGAAACGCTTGAACCACATTTGTGCTACTCTTATTGATACCGCATTAGGTCCGTAACAATCTTCGGAAGTCTAATTAGAATTTTATAAAATATTTGGGGAACGTTTTTCCTAAAAACAATATTTTTGCTAAAATATTCAGAAAGATGGCTAAATTGATAATTAATTTGACTTTGACTTCGACTAACTTTTGACTGAGTTTATTTATCAAAAATGATAAGAGAACTTTTTTGTAGAGCGTTCAATTCTCTACAAAAATATTTAATGGAAATTGCAAAGCAGCAGAAGAAAAATTGTTTTTTCTGTGTTATTCTTATGGGAAATCGAAAAGTGCGATGCGAACATCAATTTAATATTAATATTGAGGGCTCTTATTTTCAGATGCCCATTTTGGTATCTAAACGAAACTTTTGAGCCTGGTTCCGAGAAAGAAAAATTTTTTTTTGCAACACGCTAATATATATATAATATATATATATATATATATATATATATATATATATATATATATATATATATATATATATATATATATATATATATATATATATATATATATATATATATATATATATATATATATATATATATATATATATATATATATATATATATATATATAGTCCGCCTTGGATAAGTGTGGTGGGTTGAAAGAAAGGTGTGGTGAAAGAAATATATCTCGCTCGCTCATTTTTTTAATAAATATGTATTTATTTAAAGCGTTTTAAGTTAATTAAATGTTCTAAAAATAATTTTGAAAAAACAAATTTTAAATTATCTTTGGAATAATATGCGTCAATCACTAACGAGGTCTATTAAAGAAGGACACCAATTGCCAAGTGCAATGAAGGAACTGTCGATGCTGTTATTAGGTGCGTCATGATATCATTTATTTTCTAATCTGATTCACTAGATATTCTATATAGTGATATTTCTCTTTGAATATTAATATATAATATGTACGTAGATAGCTAGTCGTTAAGACAAAACTTATTTTAGATAAATTAGCTTGATGATAGAATAGCTGAGCGAGTATTTTGAGGGTTGATATTGAATTAAACATATATATTAAAAACTCATATTTTTTTTGCATTATTTTTATAAATTTAAACTTAACATATAACTTATTTTACGACAAAATGGCTAAAATAAAATAATCATTACGCTTATACTATTATTAATATTTTTACAAGTTAAAGCGTATAATAAGAAACAAAATTATTAACATATTATACCGTTCTTTTTCAATTTTGTAAAATGAAATAGAAAATCTACAAACACATGTCCATTAGTTTCTACAATCACTGACGTACTCTGCATGAATACAACTTCTTGAAATTACATCGAAGGAATATCCTGGCTCACAAGTAAACAGCCGCGGTCTTCTTTTGTGACAAGCGACGTATTGGCTGCAGCTGCTACCGTACCTGCAGGTTGTTTCAAAATATAATACCTATTTAGCATACAAGAACAGATTTTAAAGACAAAGATGTTAACTTGCAAGAGAAATATTTTTTGCAAAATGTAAAAATATTCTAGACACAGTGATAAGTAAAATAAACAAACATAGAAAATGGGTAAATATCTTGTAGTTAGGTTTCATAGCTAGGCCTTCTCCCTTCTGGAAAAGGTATGCATTTTAACACTGGGAATATTTTATACTTTAGAATATTTCAACATCATACTCCTTGAACACAGGTTAAATTATTAAATGTAAGTTTGAAATTTAAATTAAGTAATACAAAATGTCATACCTATATTTGTAAGTGAAATTATCATCTTGACCATAAATTGCATTTGGACAAGTAAGACCTGAAGGTGCTGAAAAAAATATTTATTAAGGATTATTATAATAACAGATTATTTTACACATATATGTACTAGGCTCATTTCGTCATTGATGAGGCTAGCGACGATCAAAAAGTCAAAAACTCAAGAAGACGACGTTCAAACTATACCAAAGTGGCATTATGTCACGCTTTGTCAGAACTTCGTCTGTCATAATGTGATATAACGCATGCAGAAAAAGATGACAGTTGATGTATCAAAATATGGGTAATATATCGTTTAGTATATACCTTTTCTACTGGTTTATATAATAGTACTCCCCTGGCCGGTTCTAAATATTTTGAATGAAGTTTGTTATATTCGTATTTACATATTGTGATATTTAGAAAGAACGGGCGAAATACTCAACACAACAAAAAAAGGATTTTAATGGGATAGGAAAGCAATCGAGCAAGCTTAACGCTTGATGGATTTGAATTGTCACATGCAGTTACTAATATGTGGACAATCTGCGTTACGTGAATGCAAGGGATATTAGCTTAGCAGCTAGCATAGAGATTGGAGGCTTGTATTCGAAAATAGGTGGTGCACGTCGAAAGAAACTTAAGTCCAACAGTGGATTGCAGTACGCTGACGGTGATGATAATGAAGATAAAGTTGTTTAAAAAACGTGCAATATCAGTTTCACTGTGAACTATACAAAACATAAATCCTCGTAGAATCTTTGAATCGAATTATGATAGTTTTAAATAAAAATAAGCCAGCTATATAATTTTGTTGTTACCTTTTGATTTACAAGTTGCTACGTTTTCCATCCAATCGCAGCTCTTTGTATTATCATTGAAACCCAACCCGGACGGACACTTCATCAATACTTTATCTCCATTGTGGCAGACAAGATATTGGTCACAACTGCCATCATTAGCTGAATATATTTCCCCCTCCTGACATCTATCGGCAACAACTATCACGTTTTGTACAGGTGAAGGAGTTCCTTTGGGCTTATCTTGCACAGGTGTTTGAGTTGGGTATGGAATTTGCTCTTTGGGTTTATCTTGTACAGGAGCTGGAGTTGGGCATGGAATTTGCTTTTTTGGTTTATCTAGTACAGGAGCTGGAGTTGAGCATGGAATTTGCTCTATAGGTTTATTTTGTACAGGTGCAGGAGTTGGGCATGGAATTTGCTCTTTGGGTTTATCTTGTACAGGAGCTGGAGTTGAGCATGAAATTTGTTCTTTGGGCTTATCTTGTACAGGTGCAGGAGTTGGGCATGGAATTTGCTTTTTGGGTTTATCTTGTACAGGTGCTGGAGTTGGGCATGGAACTTGTTCTTTGGGTTTATCTTGTACAGGTGCTGGATGTGAGCATGGAATTTGCTCTTTGGGTTTATCTTGTACTGGTGCTGTAGTTGGGCATGGAACTTGCTTTTTGGGTTTATCTTGTACAGGTGCTGGAGTTGGGCATGGAACTTGTTCTTTGGGTTTATCTTGTACAGGTGCTGGAGTTGAGCATGGAATTTGCTCTTTGGGTTTATCTTGTACTGGTGCTGGAGTTGGGCATGGAACTTGCTTTTTAGGTTTATCTTGTACAGGTGCTGGAGTTGGGCATGGAACTTGTTCTTTGGGTTTATCTTGTACAGGTGCTGGGGTTGAGCATGGAATTTGCTCTTTGGGTTTATCTTGTACAGGTGTTGGAGTTGAGCATGGAATTTGCTCTTTGGGTTTATCTTGTACAGGTGCTGGAGTTGAGCATGGCATTCGTTCTTTGGGCTTATGTTGTACAGGTGCTGGAGTTGAGCATGGAACTTGTTCTTTGGGTTTATCTTGTACAGGTGCTGAAGTTGGGTATGGAATTTGCTCATTGGGTTTATCTTGTACAGGCGCTGGAGTAGGATTATATGAATTTGAAAAACATGGCTGAACGTTATTTTGGCTTCGGCATGTAATCATTTGCAGGGCAGGTGCTCTTGCAGGTTTCGATACAGGTATCGCTATGTAGTCAGTGTTTGATTGCTGGTTGCTGGGATTACTGGCTGTTATTGTAATAGCGGAAGTGATAACATGCCCTTGATCTAAATGTGGTCTCCATTCTTGCGAATTCGCATCGCCTAGAAATAAAATCAAATATAATAATCAAATTTCACAGTGAAAATTGTTATTTTTAACTTATAGATTACATAAGTGAAACTTACCTTTTGCGAAAAGCACAAACAATACTGTACATATAATCTCTTTTCTCAACATGTTGGCTTTGTATTGTGTAATTGACACTGTGCCTTCTTCTTTTTCAACCTTTGCTTTTATACAAAAGCAGTGCATTGAGTATGAAAACAATTAAAGACAATAATTACCACAATGATTCCGGCCAATACTCGTTTTGTAACGTTATACATTATTTATGGTTATTACACTATTTTATTACACTATTTAGGTGATGATATTTATTATATTATATATAATATATTTATTATATTATATATAATATATTAATTATATTATATATAAAGTTATTTTTTTTTATATACTCACGCCCATCCCCCGCAGGGGTTGGCAGAGCTAACAGAGCTCTATGACGCTAGCTCCGCTACTATTCATCGCAGCGAAACGGCTCTCCATTAGTCGCTTCTCGCCCTCGTGGGAATCAATACGTGATGGGTGGCGAACCACGTCGCCTTCATTTTTCAACAAATTTGGTATATTAAATTCGTCTTAGTGAATCTCACGAGCCGCAAGGGAGGATGGAGGTCAGCCCCAGCAGTGCCCTGCATGCTGAGGTAAGGCACCATAGTACCCGGGGGAGCCCGAATTAGGGACGGTCGGTACGCTTGCGACTTTGCTCGCCCTTAGCCACGCATCGTATTGGCGGAGAGGAAGGGAAAGGATAGAGACGAAAGGAAAGGAAATAAGTATTGGGGAGGTTACCAGACTCGGAATAAATATTTATAAATCCATACATATATTTATTCCGATGCGGGGATCGAACCCGCGAGCATTGATTCCGCGGGCGGAGGGCCCCGCCACTGAACCAATCGGTTCAGTAGTGGGGCCGGGGACGTTAGAATAAGTTTTATCATTTATTTCAAAACTAAATAATATTTAGATGACCTTAATTTTTGAGGTGTTCATCAATCATTGCCAAATCCACAAAGTTTTTTGGGCGGACAACATGATCTCTATTAAAGAAATCGGAATAAACAATGAAGGTCTGTTAGATGTATAGATTCACCGCCGTAAATGTAAGAAGTTAGAACCCACTCTCCGACGCCACACCATCTATATCCCAGGCTACCCCTGGATTGGAATTCGCAGTGACAACGGAAACGTGGACGGTCAAAAAAATACAGCAGCGTACAATTATATCTGAAGCGCACAAAATGGAACTCTCCTGGAGCGAAGTAAAGCGCATGGCCAACAACAGAACGGAATGGAGAAACATCGTATCTAAGGCTCTAAATCATCGAACATATAGGCTGTCATCGCCCTATGCCATATAGCTTAAGCTTAGAATTAGGACTTAGATTAGAAATAGACTTAGGAATCAGAAAAAAGAAAATTCTTCCGAAAATTCTTCAATATTCGTTTTCGGCTAATTCCAACAAAAATCTATTTTAAGTAAAAAAATATGCGAATTTCTTGTCTTATTTCAGTATCTGCGTTTTTAAAAAGTGTTAATAATTGAAAAAAACTTATAATGTATTTTAATGATATATGATGAAAGAGAATACACGAGAATTACAATTTAACAATTATGTTATTTCCATTTTTTAAACCAGTATTATTTTAATACGAAATTTAACGTTCTAACTACATATTTTATTCTTTTATACACGTTAGATTTAAAATATCGACTTTTTATTCTTCAAGCAAAACTCTTTGGCGATTCTGGTACAATATTAATTTTTATTATTCATATAATATAAATCTAAAATTATTTTTACTTAGTTTACAACCTAGTTTACAATTTCGCTGTATATAACAATTTTATGCTTACGTAGATTAAAATGATTAGGCCTGATAAAATTACAGTAGTTTAATTATTGTACTATTTTTCAATAAAAAAAATATAGTGTAGTCTAAAAATTAAATTTAATACTTTAAAAATTTTTTGTCAAAACTATATTTAGTTTAACACACAATTAAATTTCATTCCTCTTTCTTTGTACCTATGATAGTTTAATGACAAAAGTTAGTCTCTATTAAATAATTTTTTGGCAAATAGTTAGGTAAAAAGTATGTTCTCTAAAGTTTCAGCCGACCGATAAGTTCAGTGGGTACAATTCTTATCTTCTGAGCCAAGAAGAAACTTTTTGCTTTAAACATTAAAATTTATTTTCTTAATAATTTGGCGTATTCTTAAAAATTTAATATTTAATGCGTTAATCACTTCTTCATAATTTGCGTTAAAATTATCATTACAATGAAGTACAGTTAGCGACGAGACAGGTTGAACACAATAAATTAGTTAAATCAGTATATATATTACTGCACAAACACAATAAAAGTATCACTTGAGTATTGGTTTGTACCGTAACAGTATCTCAACAAATAATTACTTAAAAGACCATTGTTTTCTAAATAACCATGTTTTTCTTTATTTGCATTACGACCTTAATTGTATCATCATGTAAGTATTAGAATTGAATTCTTTTATCTGTATCCTATAAACAGGATACAAAAAACTATAATACCAACATTGAAGTTAAAAAGAGAAAAAAGAAGTACTATACTTTGGACACTATGGCAGTTACTACAATTATTACGAAATTCGTTCTTAATAATTGTAGTGACTAATATATGTAGATATCAGATTAATCATTTACGTCATAATTTTAAAGGTTCGGCTCAAGGTCAAAACTTTGCTGTCAATCAAGGTCAGACCGGAGTGTGTAAAGATTACAACGCGTACTATAAAGTGCCAGGCAGTTGTGACTCCTACGTCGAATGTAACGTAAGTCCTAACAAATATATCCTATATGTATAATATAAATATGTGCAATATTTTCTTATACATTAGTAGCAATAATATAATTCGTTTCAAAACAGGAATACAGGGAAACTTACAAGACGTGTCCGGACGGCCTTTACTTCATCAAGGACGTGAAATGGCCGGACTATCCTTGCGCGTACCCATCCGACGCGCAGTGTGATGACTACGATATACCGCGTAAGTCTCGGCTATGTATAAACATTACAAGCTAAACCCTGCACATGTACAACGCAACCTTATTATGTACTTTGTTGTATGTTACAGAGGCAGCCAAGTCTACACAAGATTGCAAGACCTCTTACGGATTCTTTGCGTCCCCGTTAGCGACCAGATCGGACTGCGGCAGGTACCGCATGTGTGTGGAGGGTAAAGCCTTCGAGATGAACTGCTCAGTGGGTCTGGCTTTCAACCCTGAGTCCGGTCGTTGCGACTGGCCCGACCTCGTGCCCTCGTGCAACGCTGATGGTACTTAAATATTTTTTATTCATCGTACTATAAAGAAGTGAAATTATAAACTTTAAATAAATTGATTGTTAATATTTTCCAGAATTCCTTGGTTTCAAGTGCCCGCCCGGTACTTACGACGAGTATGGAAAAGCCTACGTCATTAACTTTGGGTAAAGTTTATTTTAAGTCGCATAATAAATATACGATGTCTAATTTCGTTTTAATGCTAATGATTTTGGTTTTATCTATCATCACATTTTAACTTGTTTTACATCCGCAGCATCCCCGGCAGCTGCCACTACTTCTTCTCGTGCATGGAGGGCGTGGCGCGGCTGCTGGTGTGCGACGCCGGCTTCAGGTTCGACGTCTCCGTCAACCGCTGCGTGGACGCCACGCGCGTCAACTGCGTCGAGGGAGCTTGATTATTTCATCGTTCTTTCTTTTTTGTAATTTACTTTAATTATTTAAACATCTTGTTTCTTGCTATTTATTTCTATCATTAAATTTAAATTGTAATTAAGTCTCATTTTAAATATGATTCGCATCTTTCTTTGACAATCCTACTTTAAATTCTACTAATATAATAAATGCGAAAGTTTGTGAGTATGGATGTTTGTTTATTATTCTTTCACGAAACAACTACTGGACGGATTTGGATGAAACTTTACAGTAATATAGGTTATACATCAGAATAATATATAGGGTACAATTTGTAAAGATTTTATGTAATCTTGGTCGTAATATAATTTTACTATTATATTAAGTAAAAAAAAATATATTTATTTAAAATGTTCTGTCACGAAAATAAATGTGGTAGACCAAAATCAACACGAGCGAATCGCGGGCAAAAGCTAGTCCTTCATAAACTAGAATATATTTTTGTCAGTACATTAATTAAATTTTGCTAGTAATATCAATATATATAATAGAAATGATAAAAACCTAATTATAACTGCAAACTGAAACACAAAAATGTAATGGATATTATGCCATATTATTTTAATTTAATTCAGGATATATCTTTTTTATTTAAAATACTTCGTTACCGTATTTATAATACTATCAGTACAACGAAGTGTAGATAGGAATAACGTAGTTTTCAGAAACCCCTTCATTTACACACTACATTGACCCAAGAATTTTAAGTAATTTTCCAAGAACATCACTAGGGAGAATAGATTTGAAAACACAAAAAAAAAACCCATTCAAAAAACAAAAATAAATTAAGAATTGTACCTAATCACTGAGTAGGGGATATATCAAAGAAACTATTTCCGAATAGTATCATCAAATTATATTTTTAAGAGATATAATATATCTCGTAAAAATATATATATATATATATATATATATATATATATACATATGTATGTTTACTACGATTATATGCCTTTTAAGACTCGCTATGGGCATTTATATTAAAGTAGCTTGTACCTTTTTAAGTAAATAAAGTAATAATTGAAGTATATATATATATATATATATATATATATATATATATATATATATATATATATATATATATATATATATATATATATATATATATATATATATATATATATATCAACAAAAATCGTTACAATATTAAATAGCAATTGGTAATATTTAACTGAAAATTTCTGAATGTAAAATTCCAAATATGTGACGTCACAAATATGACCACGTGTATTCAGAATTGGGGTCCTAAATCATGAAATTCATGTGATGATTACGGATGGCTCCCTATACGAGAAACATTGTTTAAACAAACAAATTGAGAGCAATTCCTACATATTTGCGTTAAACACTTGTAAAAAAGAGCCTTTTAATCTATGTTTACTTCCCACCTAAAGGTTATGAGCTTGTATAACGTAAATTTGAATAGTGGTAGAGCCTACTACTATGGCATAATATTCGTCTGTAGCATGAACCCGGGGAAGTACCACACTCCCGCAGAAAACCGGCGTCTGAGTGGTAGCTTTACATACTTCGCTTGGTACGGTGGGCGGCCGAGTTCCGGAGGACCAATACCCTCCCTTCTCCACTCCCTCTACCCATCCCTCTCCCATTCCCACTCCCATAATGACACTTTCCTTAAAGGTCGGCAACGCTTCCGCACTGCCTATGGCACTGCGGAAATCTATGGGCGGCATTGATTGCTTTCCATCAGGTGACACGCGTGCTCGTTTGCCTTCCTTTCCCATAAAAACAAATCGTTTTCAAATTATTATGACTTCGAAAGGGAGCAAATATCAAAAGACGGGCTCCAACGTCTACGTAAGTAATGAAAAAACTGCGATCTTGAATCTGATTATCGAGTCTGTATCAATTGATTGATAAGTTGAAGTACGCCTACTTTATTCAGCTGACTAATACTCCTCCTCAAAGTCTATGATACTATTGAAATTATTGTGACTATTATTGTGTGTATCAAATTAAAACAATTATGACATTTTTTTAAATTTTGATGATATAATTTTTTATTCTCGAGGTAAGTTAACGTAATCGCAATTTCAATAATTCCGGAACTATAACTTTTGTTTTTCCGCTATTGCAAACACATATGAATAGTAATTGCAATTTAAATAACTCATACTCTTGGTGTTTCCATATCTACGAATAATAAATAAACTTGAGTTTGTCTCAGTTGCGTAATCACGCCTTTAAAATTAATTGTAGCGGATTATATATACACCAATACCTCACTTTGCGTCGTGGTTACGTTCCTAAAAAACACTACGCATTAAAAAGTGAATTAAGATTTTCTATAGCAAACCATGTAAAGATCGAAGATAGGTTCCAAGGTTACGAAAATACTACTAAAAAGAAAATTGAACAAAGTAGACATTTAAAAAACAAAAATAATATAAAATTTTATTACATACATACAAAAAACAAAAAAAAAAACGTATTCAATTAAAACTAAATAAACTATTCAATTAATTTATGAAAAACAATTAAAATGATGTCTGCCTCTGTCTGATGAGTCCATAATCCAATATTTGCTGAACAGATTTTTTTTCAAACAAAAATGTTGCCATTTTTATAAAAAAAAAAGAAAATTTAAAAAAATTACAGACTCGAACCCAAAACAACACAACCTCGAAAATCTAACAACGCACAGTGAAAATTAGTACTAATTAAGCAGCGACGCAACTTCGAAAAAACGCATATCGAAACGACGTGAGGTATATAAATATATATATATATATATATATATATATATATATATACATACATATATATATATATATATATATGTGTGTGTGTATGTATGTGTGTGTAAGTGTATTGTGACGAGCAAGAGATCGTCATTATTAACTTAAAACACTTATAAATAAAATTTATAAACAAAAAATATAATCATCATATATGGAGTCAATAGAACCCAAATAGGAACATAAAATAATCAAATATCAAGTTTGGTAAAAATCGTAAATACAAAAAATAAGTCATATTAAGGGACTTATATATCATACTCGAAAATACAATAAGATTCATTAAAAAGTAAAATTACAAACAATTATTAAATGAACATAACGTTCAACGTTATTTTGATATATTTTCAAACAAAACATAGAGGAGAAGAGGGCGAAGGTTACAGTATGAACTATAGTAATTTACTTATAGATAAGTGTAGTGGGTTGAAAAAAAGGTGTGGTGAAAGAAATACATCTCGCTCGCTCATTTTTTAAATAAATGTGTATTTAATTAAATATTTCAAAGACAATTTAAAATAAAAACAATTTTTAAATTATCTTTGGAATAATATACGTCAATCACTAACGAGGTCTTAAAAAAGGACGAAGTGCAAGGAAGGAACTATCGAAGCTGTTAATAGGTGCGTCATGATAACAGTATTGTTTATTTTACCTAATCTGATTCACTAGATACTCTATATAGTGATATTTCTTTTTGAGTATTAATATACAGTATGTACGTAGATAGCTAAGCGTTTACGATACATTATATGTACGTATAATCGTTTACCACGAAGCTAATTTAAGATAGATTAGGTGAATGATAGAATAGCTGAGCGGGTATTTTGGGGGTTGATATTATATAAAACATGTGTATTAAAAACTCATATTTTTATTGAATTAAAATATTTTTAAAAAATTAAATTCAACATAGAACTTATTTTACGACAAAATGGCTAAAATAAAATATTCATTACGTTTATACTATTATTAATATTTTAACAAATTAAAGCGTATAATAAGAAACAAACTTATTAACATATTACACCGTTCTTTTTCAATTTTGTAAATTGAAATAGAAAATCTACAAACACGTGTCTATTAGTTTCTACAATCACTGACATACTCTGAATGAATACAACTTCTTGAAATTACATCGAAGGAATATCCTGGCGCACAAGTAAACAGCCGCGGTCTTCTTTTGTGACAAGCGACGTATTGGCTGCAGCTGCTACCGTACCTGCAGGTTGTTTCAAAATATAATACCATTTTAGCATACAAGAACAGATTTTATAGACAAAGATGTTAACTTGCAAGAGAAATATTTTTTAAATGCAAAATATAAAAAATATTCTAGAAATAGTGATAAGTAAAATAAACAAACATAATAAATATCTTGTACTTAATATTTTATACTTTAGAATATTTCAACTTGAACATATGTTAAATTATTAAATGTCTCAAATTTAAATTAAGTAATACAAAATGTCATACCTATATTTGTAAGTGAAATTATCATCTTGACCATAAATCGCATTTGGACAAGTAAGACCTGAAGGTGCTGAAAAAAATATTTATTAAGGATTATTAATTATAATAACAGATATTGTACACATATATGTACTAGGCTCATTTCGATGAGGCTAGCGACGATCAAAAAGTCAAAAACTCAAGAAAAAGTATACCAAAGTGGCGTTATGTCACGCTTTGTCAGAACTTTGTCTGTCATAATGCGATATAACGCATGCAGAAAAAGATGACAGTTGATGTATCAAAATATGGTTTATTATATACCTTTTCTACTGATTTATATAATAGTACTCCCCTGACCGATTATAAATATTTTGAATGCAATTTGTTATATTCGTATTTACATATCCTGACATTTAGAAAGAACGGGCGAAATACTCAAATCTTCCTTTTTTTATGGGATAGGAAAACAATCGAGCAAACTTATAGCTTGATGGATTTGAATTGTTACATGCAGTTACTAATATGTGGACAATCTGCGTTACGTGAATGCAAGGGATATTAGCTTAGCGGCTAGCAAAGAGATTGGAGACTTGTATTCGAAGATAGGTGGCGCGCGTCGGAAGAAACTTAAGTCCGAAAGTTTTAAATAAAAATAAGCTATCTATATTATTTTATTATTACCTTTTGATTTACAAGCTGCTACGTTTTCCATCCAATCGCAGCTCTTTGTATTATCATTGAAACCCAACCCGGATGGACACTTCATCAATACTTTATCTCCATTGTGGCAGACGAGGTATTGGTCACAACTGCTATCATTAGCTGAATATATTTCCCCCTCCTGACATCTATCAGCAACAACCATCACGTTTTGTACAGGCGAAGGAGTTCCTTTGGGCTTATTTTGCACAGGTGCTTGAGTTGGGTATGGAATTTGCTCTTTCGGCTTATCTTGTACAGGAGCTGGAGTTGAGCATGGAATTTGCTCTATAGGTTTATTTTGTACAGGTGCAGGAGTTGGGCATGGAATTTGCTCTTTGGGTTTATCTTGTACAGGTGCTGGAGTTGGGCATGGAACTTGTTCTTTGGGTTTATCTTGTACAGGTACTGGAGTTTGACATGGAATTTGCTCTTTGGGTTTATCTTGTACAGGAGCTGGAGTTGAGCATGGAATTTGCTCTATAGGTTTATTTTGTACAGGTGCAGGAGTTGGGCATGGAATTTGCTCTTTGGGTTTATCTTGTACAGGTGCTGGAGTTGGGCATGGAACTTGTTCTTTGGGTTTATCTTGTACAGGTGCTTGAGTTGAGCATGGAACTTGTTCTTTGGGTTTACCTTGTACAGGTGCTGGAGTTGAGCATGGAATTTGCTCTTTGGGTTTATCTTGTACTGGTGCTGGAGTTGAGCATGGAATTTGCTCTTTGGGTTTATCTTGTACAGGTGCTGGAGTTGAGCACGGAATTTGCTCTTTGGGTTTATCTTGTACAGGTGCTGGCGTTGAGCATGGAATTTGTTCTTTGGGTTTATCTTGTACAGGTGCTGGAGTTGAGCATGGCATTTGTTCTTTGGGCTTATGTTGTACAGGTGCTGGAGTTGAACATGGAACTTGTTCTTTGGGCTTATCTTGTACAGGTGCTGGAGTTGGGTATGGAATTTGCTCTTTGGGTTTATCTTGTACAGGCGCTTGAGTAGGCTTATATGAATTTGAAAAACATGGCTGAACGTTATTTTGGCTTTGGCATGGAATCATTTGCAGGGCAGGTGCTCTTGCAGGTTTCGATACAGGTATCGCTATGTAGTCAGTGTTTGATTGCTGGTTGCTGGGATTACTGGCTGTTATTGTAATTGCGGAAGTGATAACATGCCCTTGATTTAAATGTGGTAGGTGTGGTCTCCATCCTTGCGAATTCGCATCGCCTAGAAATAATATCAAGTATAATAATCAAATTTCACAGTGAAAATTGTTATTTTTAAGTTAACGACTATATAAGTGAAACTTACCTTTTGCGAAAAGCACAAACAACACTGTACATATAATTTCTTTTCTCAACATATTGGCTTTGTATTGTGTAATTGACACTGTGCCTTCTTCTTTTTCAACCTTTGCTTTTATACAAAAGCAGTGCATTGAGTATGAAAACAATTAAAGACAATAATTACCACAATGATTCCGGCCAATACTCGTTTTATAACGTTATACATCATTTATGGTTATTACACTATTTTTACAAAATATATATTTAACTATGTAACGGTGTATGAAAAAAATTCCATAGCGATTGCGAAAAAAGGGATTATGAGTGAGTATTGTAACATTGTGAGCTCAGACAGCAAAATTTATTGATTGCTCAACTTCAAACAACAAACATTATTATGATAAATAAAAAGCATTTTAGATTTTAAGAGAAATACGAGGGAGCGCAATAAGTGATGAAAATAAATTATATTTATTATATTATATATAAAAGTTAATTTTTTTTATATATTCACACCTATCTCCCACAGGGGTTGGCAGAGACACAAAGCTCCATCCGCTACCATTCATCGCAGCGAAACGGTTCTCCATTAGTCGCTTCTCGCTCTCGTGGGTATCAGGATGTGACGGGTGGCGAACCCTGTCGCCGTCATTTTTCAACAAATTAGATATATTAAATTCGTCTTAGTGAATCTCAGGAGCCGCGAGGGAGGATGGAGGTTAGCCCCAGCAGAGCTCTGCATGCTGAGGTAAGGTATCATAGTACCCGGGCGAGCCCGACCCCGGGATGCTCGGCATGCTTGCGAATAAGCTCGCCCTTAGCCACGCATCGATTGGCACGGCAGACCGTGGGTTGGCGGAGAGGAAGAGAAAGTATAGAAAAGAGAGGCCACACCACTTAGGCTTAGAATTAGGACTTAGATTAGAAAAAGGAAAATTCTTGACAATGAAATTTCGCTTTCTGCTATTTCCAAAAAAAATATTTTATGCATTAAAATATGCTAGTCTTTTGTTTTTTTTTCAGTATGAGTGTTTTTAATAAGTGTTAATTATTGAAAAAAGAATACTTATTATGTATTTTAAAAATCTATGAGGAAAGCGAATACACAAGACTTACAATTTAACAATTATGCTATTTTCATCTATTGAACCAGTATTGTTCTATTTTGATAGGAATTTTAACGTTTAAATTACATATTTTGTTCTTTTATAGACATTACCAACAAAACAGTTAGATTTAAAATATCGGCAACTTCAAGCAAAAC
The DNA here is from genome assembly GCA_031353405.1 of Baronia brevicornis. Classification (NCBI taxonomy): domain Eukaryota; kingdom Metazoa; phylum Arthropoda; class Insecta; order Lepidoptera; family Papilionidae; genus Baronia; species Baronia brevicornis. Next base: position 560,730 of record JASFAT010002032.1, read on the forward strand.
TCTTTACCGATACATACATACATATCGTCACGCCTGTCTCCCGTAGGAGTAGTCAGTCAGACAAAGACAGTCTCTATTAAATAATTATTTGGCAAAAAGTATCTTCTCTAAAGTTTCAGCCGACGGTAAGTTACAATTCTTATCTTCTGAGCCAAAAGTTCTGAGTTAAATCTACGTCGAAATTAAAATTTGCTTTAAACACTAAAATTAATTTTCGTGTCTTTGGGTATAATTTGTGTAAGTCTATTGTATTGAAATGACACTCAGTGCATGTGAATATCTTCAATTTTATTCTTTTTTCTTTCTGAAATTGTATTTAAAATACATCGTTCTATTTTATAAAGGAAGATTCGATCAAAATAATTACCTTCTATGTTTGCGCGTAACGTTGCGTGTAAAGGCATTTATATACATGTACATATATAATGTATTTAAAGGACGATGATATGATATATATGACTATGACGATGACGATAGTATATATAGTTGTTGAAACTTTCTAAGTATTCAGATGAGGTCGCGATAACTGAATGGGCTTGGGGAATGTCTTTATCAAGATTTCGGCAATTTTGCACAATTTTACCAATGAACAAACAATTTTAGTGTGTTTCCGTGTATTTTGTTAGCTCGTGTACATTCCCTTAGCACGGCGCATTCTTAAAAAAATAATATTAATTGCGTTAATCACTTCTTCATAATTTATGTTAAAATTATCATTACGACGAGTACAGTTAGCGACGAAACAGGTTGAACACAATAAATTAGTTAAATCAGTATATATATTACTGCACAAATACAATAAAAGTATCACTTGAGAATTGGTTTGTACCGTAACAGTATCTCAACAAATAATTACCTAAAAGACCATTGTTTACTAAATAACCATGTTTTTCTTTATTTGCATCACGACCTTAATTGTATCATCATGTAAGTATTAGAATTTATTTCTGCTTTTATCTGTATCCTATATACAGGATACAAAAAAAGTATAATATCAACACAGAAGGTTTCCCAAAAAAAAGATGTGTAATGTAAGAGACATCTTACGTAGCTTCGCAAGGATGGGCTCGTGGCAAAATAACTAGTACGTTTAAGTTAAAATGAGAAAAAAGAAAAAATAAATTTCAGTCACTATGCCAGTAAACATGGACTGCGACTGAAATTCGTCCTTAATAATTATAGGGACTAATATATGTAGATATAAGATTAATCATTTCCATTATTATTTTAAAGGTTCGGCTCAAGGTCAAAACATTGCTGTCAATCAAGGTCAGATCGGAGTGTGTAAAGATTACAACGCGTACTATAAAGTGCCAGGCAGTTGTGACTCCTACGTCGAATGTAACGTAAGTCCTAAAAAAATATATTCTAATACATATAAATATATACAATATTTTCTTATACATCAATAGCAGTAATATAATTCGTTTCAAAACAGGAATACAGGGAAACTTACAAGACGTGCCCGGACGGCCTCTACTTCATCAAGGACGTGAAATGGCCCGACTACCCTTGCGCGTACCCATCCGACGCGCAGTGTGATGACTACGATTTACCGCGTAAGTCTCGACAGTTAATTATACATTAAAAGCTAAATCCTGCGCATAAACTCACTCTTATTATACACTTCGTTGTGTGTTACAGAGGCAGCTAAGTCTACACAAGATTGCAAGACCTCCTACGGATTCTTTGCGTCCCCGTTAGCGACCAGATCGGACTGCGGCAGGTACCGCATGTGTGTGGAGGGTAAAGCCTTCGAGATGAACTGCTCAGTGGGTCTGGCTTTCAACCCTGAGTCCGGTCGTTGCGACTGGCCCGACCTCGTGCCCTCGTGCAACGCTGATGGTACTTAAATATTTTTTATTCATCGTACTATAAAGAAGTGAAATTATAAACTTTAAATAAATTGATTGTTAATATTTTCCAGAATTCCTTGGTTTCAAGTGCCCGCCCGGTACTTACGACGAGTATGGAAAAGCCTACGTCATTAACTTTGGGTAAAGTTTATTTTAAGTCGCATAATAAATATACGATGTCTAATTTCATTTTAATGCTAATGATTTTGGTTTTATCTATCATCACATTTTAACTTGTTTTACATCCGCAGCATCCCCGGCAGCTGCCACTACTTCTTCTCGTGCATGGAGGGCGTGGCGCGGCTGCTGGTGTGCGACGCCGGCTTCAGGTTCGACGTCTCCGTCAACCGCTGCGTGGACGCCACGCGCGTCAACTGCGTCGAGGGAGCTTGATTATTTTTAAAACTCTTAATATTATATCAACCATATTTATTTTTAACATTAAATTTTATAAAGAATAATTAAACGAATTTTATTTTTCTCGTTAATGTCGTAACACATATCCTCTAAAAATGAAGTTAACTGAATATTAATTGAAATATTATTTATGTATACTACATGCATGTGTACTAATTATACAAAACCATTAAAATTGGACGCCTTCGTTGAGCTGGGCACGTAATACGGATGGACGAGTCTAGAGTACCCAAACGCCCACTCAACGGCAAACCAGATAGTCGTGGAAGCCGCGGAAGGCTCAAAGCTCAGATGACTAGATGCAATTGAGAACGACTTAAAGGCAATCAGTGTGAAAAAGCAATCTGGAGAGAAAGAGCCGAACTAAGATTCAACTAAAAAAGATTCCTGAACCAGCCCACCCGCAGCTGTAATGCCTTGATACTACATAGGCCACGATCCTTATATTTAAAAAAAAAACGCATGAGATGGAGAAAAGAAACGAAATTTTTGTCTGGATAATATAATGGCTTATTATTTACGGATGGATAGATATGGATTACTTAATACGTAAAATTTTCCATCGTGTGGTATGGATGGAAAATTTTACGTATTTGAGTTATTTAAAGTATTACTAAAGTATTTGACTGATAACAAAGAACCCGAATATATAATATAGTATCTTCATAAACTTGTAGGATCGCAATCAGAATGAATTCATTAAAGATTAAACTATTTTAATTACACTATTATAGAAAGAATCAAACTAAAATATCATTGTATACTCACATACAAAAATGGAAAACTAAAAAGTAAATGTGTGCCTTTACTTTCCTATACTTTTATTTTTTTAAATTCCTATTATTTTCTATATGACTATATCCTTACTTGACTTCCTCACACACAAAGACAGAAAAAGGCTTGATTCGAATTATAGTATTGGCGACGAATGGAAATAAATATGTTGGAAAAATAAAGTTTTAGACAGTAAAAAAGAAGTAATTTAAAAAGTATTAGATAGGATAAAAGAGAAAAGGTCTTAGTCAGCACATTGTGAATAAAAAGAGGAGTAATATTGGGCATTTGGTTAAATATGAGAATTTTAAATCTTTTAGGTGGAAATACCAAAAAGATAAGAGCAAAAGGAAATACAAGAAGAAAGTTTCCAGACCAATTCAAAGAAAAACGCAAAGGTAGAGAGACGTATAGAGAATTGAAGGTGCCTGCCTTCGATCGGGGAAGGTAGAAATTTGTCACATCGACAAGTGATGGGCGCTTAAGTTACGGATGGATAGATATTCTTAGTTATATATTTAATGCTTGATTGCTTTGATCCTTGCGTGCACCGCGCTAAGACACGGATGAGGCTCTAAGACGCTAACTGGGATAGGTAAAAGCCTGCAAAAGCTTTTACGCATTTAAGTCAACAAAATGTAATTCATCGATGTTATCATGAATACGTGTCAATTCACTGCAAGAGATAGACCTTCCTCAAAAAGTGCTAGCTAGCCTGAGATTCTGCTTCATGCATCCAATTTCCGCCGCTCTGCACAGATCGTTTTACCATCTAGCCAGGGGGCGATCCATACTACATTTACTAAGACGCGGTCTCCATATGTGAAAAAAATTCATTGTGCCTCGTATTTCCCCTTCTATTATTATAAGATATGTATTAAGTACAAAAGAAAACATTAAAAGCAACTTAATGAAGAAACTCTTACAAGTTATGTTTGATATTTTCATAATGGAACATTAGTAGATTGTGAATCGTGAGAATTAGTATTTTACGTATTTATATATTTGAATACATTATTACAAAAAAATTACATACGTTGATTTAAAAAAAGAATTAACTCAAATGTGTTTTTGGCAGAAAACTAAGGTAATAAGTTCCTTTGGTCGAGAATAACACACTTAAGGAAACTCTGTTAATGTAAATGCGTTTAAGCTTCAATTACTAAGGGGGATGGACTTTGTGTGTTAAGTGATTACATCAACATAGTGATGTTGTGTTTTTTTTTCATTTCTATAATCTTATATAATTATTAGTTATATTGTTTAATTGTGGTGGCGTACATTAAGGCGAATACGTAAAATGGTAGGAAATAAATGTGTATATCGTGACTTTGAAAGAGTCCATACAAAGTTTTGATAAAATAGCCACCATTTTATCAACACGTAACGTGACAAGCAAACTAATACATTCCAAGTTATTTGATATTATTATATTTTACTTGACATTGGCATATTAGTTTTAACTAATTGCCATCTAAGAATACTAAGGGAGATAGATAGGAAATTTTGAGATGAAAGAGACGTCATGCTTATTTAAGATCATGTTTATAGAGTCCGGAAACATGTTATGGTTGGAGTACGTACAAATTCTTCTTAGTCCCCATGCCTGACATTATGGAGGATAATTTTTAAAATTTCACTAATCCGGTTAATTTTTGAATAAGCTGTGTTAAGCTTCGTATTGAATTAAAAACGTTCACAGGATCATTTAAAAACATCTGAATGATATGCAAGGCGTCGAACTGAGTTTAGTAATGGGCAATTTTTCAGTCTGAAAGCGTGCTTATATTGAGAAAATAATAATAGCAACAACGAGGCAAGCTACGCTGAAAGTATCAGCTAAAACTGAAAATAAACGGCTAACAGGTATATTATTACCTGAGTAGTTTGTGAAGCAGATACTATAATGTTTCATGTAAATGAGTTTAGTATGTGGAAACAATAGTTATTTCGTTGTCACAAGCTGAGCTCTACGTATGGTAAGGTCTTAAATGTGATTTGTGAAGTAAACATGAAATTATCTAGTTATATAGTTTCTCCATAAATGGTAAGGCCCGTGCCCAGCTGCGGGTACTATAGTTCCTTACCTCAGCATGCGGGGCACTTCGGCCGTCGCAGTACGCCGCCAAGTTTGTTTTGGGCGCCCACATCTTCTTTTCTATTCCATTCGAGGGCTTGTTTGGGGATATGACTAGCGTGATGCCGGAGAGTATGCCTATAAATTTAATAATAAAGTTTATATATATTTATATAAACTTTATTATTAAATTCTATTACAAATGGTGTAGGTTTGTAATGAAGTAAATTACAATTTCATATTAAAATATTTATTGTAAAGTAATTTCAATTCGAAATAAGTTATGACGACAATATAATATTATTTAAATAAATATTTTCGGCTAAAGTACTGAAGCAATCAAGCTCCCTCGACGCAGTTGACGCGCGTGGCGTCCACGCAGCGGTTGACGGAGACGTCGAACCTGAAGCCAGCGTCGCACACCAGCAGACGCGCCACGCCCTCCATGCACGAGAAGAAGTAGTGGCAGCTGCCGGGGATGCTGCGGATGTAATTATATAAGGTTAATCGTGACAATTTACTTTGCTAAAACGTTTTGCTCTTAGTGAATAAATTCATCTATTTTAAAGCAAAATATATGCCAATTGTGGCCTGTTTAGCCAAAACTTTGTGATTCAAACTTCATTTTTTTCCACATCTCATGTTATATCATTCATAAAGGCAGATGCGAGAGACCAGAGACATTTTATACCCAGGGAAAAGGTAAATTTATCGTAAAATCTTAGAGCTGATTGATAAATAAGGAAATAAAACTGACAATTATTTTGGGACGTAAACGGTAAGGGCTATGTTTTGCGAACATTCAGTGGATCGGTAGTAATCAATAAAGGTAGAAAATGCTGAAATTATAAATATATATATTTTTTGTTCATATATGTCCCACTGCTGAGCACGGACCTCTCCATTTCTGGATGAATGGACGTTAACCCACCACGCTTTTTGCACGCGGATTAGCGGGGCTACCAGACTCGGAATAAATATCTGTAGGCCATATATATATTTATTCCGATGCGGGGATCGAACCAGTCATGTTTTATTATTATTCAAACAATTTTTTCACATCATTATTGTATTAGAATCATACTTTTAGGTTATTTTTAGGTTCGCATTTAAATATGTATTTAAACTTCAATGCTTTGTATGATGCTCGATTGCCACGTGCATCTGAGCTCCTACAATTTTCAGTTCAATACTACCTATTCACCTATTTTGATATAGTAACAAATCCTATATTTAATGTAATAAGAATCAGAATAAACTTTACCCAAAGTTAATGACGTAGGCTTTTCCATACTCGTCGTAAGTACCGGGCGGGCACTTGAAACCAAGGAATTCTGGAAAATATTAACAATCAATTTATTTAAAGTTTATAATTCCACTTCTTTATAGTACGATGAATAAAAAATATTTAAGTACCATCAGCGTTGCACGAGGGGACGAGGTCGGGCCAGTCGCAACGACCGGTCTCAGGGTTGAAAGCCAGACCCACTGAGCAGTTCATCTCGAAGGCTTTACCCTCCACACACATGCGGTACCTGCCGCAGTCCGATCTGGTCGCTAACGGGGACGCAAAGAATCCGTAGGAGGTCTTACAATCTTGTGTAGACTTTGCTGCCTCTGTAACACACAACGAAGTATATAATAAGGTTGTGTTGTACATATGCAGGGTTTAGCTTGTAATGTTTATACATAGCCGAGACTTACGCGGTACATCGTAGTCATCGCACTGCGCGTCGGATGGGTACGCGCAAGGGTAGTCGGGCCATTTCACGTCCTTGATGAAGTAGAGGCCGTCCGGACACGTCTTGTAAGTTTCCCTGTATTCCTGTTTAAACGAATTTTATCAGTTATATTGAAATATACTACAAGAAAATATCGCACTTATTAATAAATATATATTTTTTAGAACTTACGTTACATTCGATGTAGGAATCACAACTTCCTTGCACTTTATAATATGCATTGTAATCTTTGCAAACAGCGTTCTGGTTCTGACCACCGGCGTAGTTTTGAGCTGTGCCTATAAAATATTACAGATTATATTATTAAAATATATTATCATGGAGTTGAGTCAAACCCCTAAATTTAAACTTTATGGATATAAAGCAAATTGTATTGATATTGTTTACGCAAATGGTTCAAGGTCATCATATCATAAACTCGCGTCGTATCTATAGTAGTCCACAGCTGATTGTAGGTCCTCCTCCACAAGTAAGCGGGTTGCCTGCTGGTAAGTAATCATTTCTACTCAAGGACACCATACCAATACAACACTTGCGATAGCTGCCTTTGAAAACGTTGTAGTACAATATAATACAATATAAAAAAATGTGACTTACACCATATTCTTTAAATAAAAGGTACGTATTGGCCCAATGGAGAAGTTACCGTTTTCAGAGTCAATGGTCGCGGATTCGATTCTAGGTGTACAGAGTTGGAGGAACATTCTGAGTCTGTATGTTTCAATAATATATCCTGCATAAGCGTAGTGGGTTAACGTTTATTTTCCTAGAAATAGGAGAGCCTCGTACAAATCTTGAGTACATTTCAAAGTCTTGAGTCTTGAAAAATTTAAAGGCACAGGTAAATAATAAACTCAAATGAAAATACTTACATGCTGATATTAGTAAGGCAGAAATGTAAATATTGAAGAACATTGTTGTATAGTAAATAATAAAATTGTTCTATCAGACTCTTTTCTCCCTTCACTCGTCAGTTTTTATGCATACACAATTTTTAAGTGATACGTTTAACATCTCTGTACATTTATTTATACCAATTCAGCATACTCATTTCATCGATTTCTATCGGTAACTGTACTATTTAACGGTAAAATTAATGATCGTATTATTATTAAATTAAAAAAGTGATTAGTAATTTGATTAAAACTTTAGCAAAAATATTATGGCATTTTATATCATTATCGTACCATATTTTTAAATTTATTCATTTCTATAATGCAGATATCGAGCATCTGGTGGCCCAACCCAATGTAATAGGAGTGACTAAGGCTCACCGACATCGTTGGCTGGGCCACGTTGAGAGGATGGGGGAGGATCGCGCAGTCAAGAGTATGTGGGTTGCCGAACTGGACAACATCCTGTGGGGCGCCCCAGGTACCGCTGGAGAGACATGATCGAGGATGACTTGCGCAACCTTCAAATCTGCAACTGGCAGGAGGTGGCACAGGACACGGTGGCGTAAGATCTGTTCGAAGGCCAAGATCCATATTGAGTTGCTGCGCCAACAAAGTTAGTTAGTTAGTTAATTAGTTATTTTATGAAAGAGATAAGCACGCGAGCTAGGGAGTTACCTGAAGGTAAGTAATCATCACTGCTCATAAATATTTGCATTGCCAGGTACATTGCAGATATTTTGCTTGCTTTTGAAAAGATCTCGTACAATATGGGTGAGAAAGGAATGTCTGGGAAGAAAGTTAAAGAAGTAAGGGAAGGAAAAGCGGTTGGGTATCCACCTGTCAACATTTACCTACTCTCTACTGTGAATTTGATCTTTTATTAGTGTAACTTCTACTAAAAACGTTGATTATTTAGAATCGGAACAAATTTACTGACACTAGCAGATGTTGAATAAAAGTGCTCTATGGCAAACACTAAACTCATTAGCTTAGATTGATTTTGATTAAATTACCCGCAATTTTAAATCCCGGATAACGGGTTTGATACTCACATTCAGAAAAATATTTGTATGACAAGTTTGTGTCCTTTTTAATATATTATTCAGTGCTAAAAATAAGGTTATATAGGTCGAAGATAATAATCGGTCAATATCAATATCAGCCCACGATAGTACTCTGCTGAACATAGGCCTTGTCCAAGCCCGATTTTCGGTTACACCCATCAAGTCTTAGTCAGCCGCCTTGCGCAGATCACCGCTCCATCTAGCAGTGGTAATAATCGGTAATTCTGCCACGGGACACTATAGGAGCAACCGTAACATGCTTCTATCTCCCAAGGAGAGTGTAAAACGTTTTTATTAGTTTTATTTCATTATTATCATCAGCCGACTGAGGTTGACTTTAACCTAACGTATTTAAACACATTGTTATGTGACATATGTACATATTGTGACATTGTTGTCTTTTAACTTGTATTTAAAATAAACAGATGCCGCATCGACGTTCTCGAAGAAGACCGCTCGTATACAATATCTCGATCCTAAAGAAACTTAAAATTACAAACAGAAGTTATCGGGAATGCCTTCACAGATTGATGCAATACTTTGATCATATTATACAAAAGCCCTCCGACAACTTGAATAGGTTATTGTTAACAACATTGTGGAACAAAAGTCCCAGGTGGTGCATTCTAGCGAGGTGGACTGAGTTGATATTAAAAATTGTAAACTTCAGACTGCAACTTAAGCTAAATTTTCAAATCTAGCTAAAGTTTCCCTTCAACGGTATTTCTCAAGCGATATGAAATTAGAACCTTCAAAAAAAAACACGTCAACAGATTTCCATCAGGCGATACGCTTGCTTTGCCCTCCTATCTTATAAAAAAAATTCTGACATGATAGATTAGCCTAAGGAAATAAGAAACAATTTAGCAGACTTTTTCTTTATTTTGTTAATTGCTTTTTCGATCATGGACTTGAATAATAAAAGGTACAGTTACCTATAGAAACACATTAATATCAATTAATTTGGTACGTTAGTATAAATTGCTGTACAAATTCCAAAACCGTATCATTTAAGTATTGAGACTACACGAAAAATAACTAGTAGGGGAGAAATCAGCTTGCACTCAAGTGTTACCAACTAAGCAAAATGTTCTTCTTTATTTGTATCTCCACCTTACTCCTATCATGTAAGTACAATGTGTCTTAAATTTTGTTTACTTTCATTTTTGTCACTTATCAACATACCTGTGGCAGTCCGTCACTTGTTTCAGATCCCCCGTAAGACTTACCCGATCTTCAGTTACACAGTTTCTACCAACTATCCAGCTAGATCTGGCTTAGGGCGTTCAGTACTGCGGTTGCCAATACCCGCTTTATTTACCTTTTTATTTTTAATAGCCCATGTATGTCCCACTGCTGAACATGAGCATCTCCATTTCTGTAGGAACGGACGACGTTAACCCACCACGCTTGTCCAATACGGATTGGCGGGGTTACCAGTCTCGGAATAAATGTTTGTATATATTTATTCCGATGCGGGGATTGAACCCGCGACCATTGACTCTGCGGCCCTGCCACTGGGCCAATTGGTTGTCTTTACCCTTTAACTTATTTTAATATTTTATAAGTCAGGATTGTCGTATAAATTGTATAAAAATCAAACCAGGATATGTTCTTTCTAAAAAACATTTCTTTTCAATAACGTAAATGTTCCCTTACTATTATATTCGCCACTATAAAACAAACTTTTTTAATTTAAATTGAATATAAGTGCATATCTATTCAATTTAATTTTAGCGGCAAAACCAAATGTAATAATGAACTACAATAATATAATCTTAAATATTTTATAGGCACAGCTCAAGCGCAAAACTATGCCGGTGTTCAGAACCAGAACGCTGTCTGTAAAGATGATAGATGCATATTATAAAGTGCAAGGAAGTTGCGATTCCTACATCGAATGTAACGTAAGTTGTAAACAATATATACTTATATAAATATGTGTTATATTTTCTTGTAGTATATATCAACATAACTGTTGAAATTCGTTTTAACAGGAATACAGGGAAACTTACAAGACGTGTCCGGACGGCCTCTACTTCATCAAGGACGTGAAATGGCCCGACTACCCTTGCGCGTACCCATCCGACGCGCAGTGCGATGACTACGATGTACCGCGTAAGTCTCAACAATAAATAATAATACATTACAAGCTAAGTCCTGCGCATAAATCCACTCTTATTATACACTTCGTTGTATGTTACAGAGGCAGCCAAGTCTACACAAGATTGCAAGACTTCCTATGGATTCTTTGCGTCCCCGTTAGCGACCAGATCGGACTGCGGCAGGTACCGCATGTGTGTGGAGGGTAAAGCCTTCGAGATGAACTGCTCAGTGGGTCTGGCTTTCAACCCTGAGACCGGTCGTTGCGACTGGCCCGACCTCGTGCCCTCGTGCAACGCTGATGGTAACTATTACCTTGCCGATATTTTTTTGTAAAATTTGTAATTTGTGCATTTACATCTTGCGATTGGTAATTTCTCAAAATAACTAATTTTATTGTTAATATTTTCCAGAATTCCTTGGTTTCAAGTGCCCGCCCGGTACCTACGACGAGTACGGCAAAGCTTATGTTATTAACTTTGGGTGAGAATGAATTGAAAGCTTATGTTATTAACTTTGGGTGAAATTGAATCTTGCTAACTTATAAGTGTATCTTTATAGCAAAAATTTTTTTGATTTTTATTTTAATTTATAAATTAGTAAATTATTTATTAACTTTACTAATTAATAATATTTTTTCTATCTTTAAATTATATAATACGTAATAACTTTTGCATTATAGAAAATATTGTCACGCTTGTGTTAAGAATCTGCTATTGAATGTTTCTTTTACAATAATGATGTTGCATAACTATTTGATATAAAATCAAAAAATAATAAAACATCAACTTTGAATCACAAACGTTTGATTAAACAAGCTGCAACTGAAATGTATTTTACTTTGAAATAGACTAGTTTATCTACAAAGAGCAAAGATGTTGTAGTAAAGTAAATTCTCACGATTAACCTGTATTACTAAATCCGCAGCATCCCCGGCAGCTGCCACTACTTCTTCTCGTGCATGGAGGGCGTGGCGCGGCTGCTGGTGTGCGACGCTGGCTTCAGGTTCGACGTCTCCGTCAACCGCTGCGTGGACGCCACGCGCGTCAACTGCGTCGAGGGAGCTTGATTGCTTCAGCATTTTAGTCGAAAATATTTATTAAACTAAAATTATATTGTTATAATAACTTATTTTTTTTAATTAATTGTATTCTTTGTGTTTTCTCTATAATAAATATGTGAAAATTTAATAGCGCATGAATTTTATTGCCACATAGACTATTTGTAAAAGAATTTAATAATAAATCATATAATATAGTGGCCGCACACTCCCGTATATATTACATAATTTATTATTAAATTCTTTTAAGTTCAGGCTTCAAGCACGACGTCTCTGTCAACCACTACGAAGACGCCACACTACTAAGAACTCCGTCGAGCGAAGTTGATTGCTCTCCATTGGTATAATTATATTTATACTGATTTCTATGAAGTTATATTTCATTTTTACAAAATGTAGTTGTACATCTTATTAATATCAATATGTTACAATAAATAATCTTAAAAAACTAAACCTAATTCAATTTTTTTTATTAAGAATTTATAATAGTATTATCCAATAATTAATTCATTCGATCAATATTTTTTTGGGCATATACAAAATAATAAGATCTCGGGAAAATTACTCTCATATAAAAATAAGCATCAATTTTCATCATAAAATATAAGCTATAAATAGAGCACAGTTTTTATAAGGTGCTACTGGAAAATAAAGAAACATATACTCCATCAAGTTAAAGTGATATGTTTATTTGATAAATTATAAAACGCTAAATTATTTAACAATGGTATTACAACATTAATAGACGCCTATTTCATTTAAATTATGAATATACAATCGCTTTAGAAATTGATACTCGCGATTGTTATCAAATTGTGATGATATTTAAATGTATATTCATAATTTAAAACTTTTCTTCAATTTCGAGAGGTTCGTCCTCTCTTGGTGTTACAGATTCTCCATATAATTCAGGCGTTACAGTACTGTAGGGATATTCTGTTTGGGTCGGTGCCACTGTGTAACTCTTTTGGTAGGGCAATGGGGTGACTGTGCTAATAAGCGGTTGACTTCTTAGCAGTTTTTTGTTATAACGCTCTTCGAGTGCTTGACGTTCTTCCTCTGCGACTCTGGATCGTGTTGCAGCGCTCTTTAGTTCTGCGGGACACGCTTCAACCTCATCCGCGGAGACGCATGAAGCAGTGAGCTCGTCAAATGCTGAGTGACCACCGCAGCCTAAGCTTCGTGGTTTACCGTCGATGCAGATAAAATACTTCTGACAGTTGGCTGAAGACCTGTGAACAATTTAATTTCTCAGCACTATTTTTCCATAGACGGCGTATAAGAATATATTTTATTCAATCAAAAATATATTGTTCGTTTAAGAACTTTTTAAGTTCTTATTATTTTATAATATAGATTTATAGAATCTAAACAAACAGCAGTGGCTCAGTTGCCAAGGATCGTGCTCACGATCTAAGGTCGTGGGTACGAATCTACCATTGGACTATTAATGCATCGGGTCATATTTTCCTGGCACAAGCACTATTAACTTAGTTGGAATAGTTAACAAGAATTCTAGTGATATCCAAATATTACCAGCCTTTTTTACTACAAATAAAAAAACTAATGGGTAATAAAACATATTATATACAAGGGTAAAAGGGTAAAACAAGGGTAAAAAGTAAAGAGAGATTATTGATGATTTCAAGGAATGTACATATTCGTATTTATCTTTTTTTATACCCCATAAACATATGTACATATGTATATACAAATATATTTCCCACGGACAGGCACAGGCCTCTATATTTCTTGAGGAATGGACATTAACCCACCACGGTTATTCAAGGCGGAATGATGGTGCACCAAGATTTGGCATAAAATATCTATACGCCAAACATACCTTTATATATTTAATCCAATGGGGAAATTGAACCCACAACCATTGATTTTGGAGGCAGTTGCTTTGCTTTTGAGCCAATTAGGCCATATTTATTTATTTCTTCTTATTCTTTAAATGGATAAATAATTCCAATTTTTTTTTTCCACACACTACTAATAAATTATGAACATCGTCGACAGATACACACAATTGGATCCTGTTGTGCAAAAATAATCGCTCCACAAATTAGTTGATGAAGAAATTATTATTCATGTGAAACAATTGAAAACAGTCTATATTCCCATGTAGTTAAGACTAATTTTATTAAATCGACTAGAAATATTTTATGATAGTATAAACCAACCCACAACTATGAAACAATTCGGTAAGTAAGGCAGAAGTGATTTAAGACTCTTAGAACTCAAGCTGTATTAAAATATTAAAATCTTTTAAATCCAATCTATTTATATAAATTTAATATAACATTTATAACATGCTATAATACATCTCCAGGGTCACTGTAACTAGCAATATGTTTTTCTGTTTCAAATTGTAATTTTTTTTATTGGTATATTTGTGGGATGAGACTTTTCTGCACAACGCGGTCCAATTTGCTATGCAAACTGCTGGTATTTTACAAGTCGATTACATAATGGCAAGGTCGATGTTCATCCTCTGACATTTGGCTACGAACTGGCCCCGCTGACCGGTCTTGCCTATTAGCTAACCTGTTTTCTTTGTTCAGTTCCATCGTTTTATTTGCTATTATACATATAACATCAACTAATATATAATGATATAAGATTTTTTGTCTGTACGGGGTATCTTTAAAATGTATTAATATATTTATGTAATAAATTATTAGTTTGAGTGAAAATTATAGTAATTAGTTGTGGCTATGGTTGCGCGAATATTTAAAAAACGCTGGCTTAAAATGAATTGAAATAAACTTTACAACAATCATCTTATCTGCACAAAATCATTGTAGCTAATTCATGGGTGTTATGTATTTATTCTTTAAAACAAGTGCTTAAGTTCCAGAGAAAGAATGAAGACAGAAGAAATAATGTTATGAGGTAAACTCAAATTGTAGACGTTTCGAATTTTAACCTAACCTACACCTTCGGCGTCAAACGATATAATGGATTCAGACAAAAAACAAATACTCAAATTAGCAAAAACCTTGTATAATTATGTAATCATATATATAGAATTATGTACGGACTTCGAGTAGGTACCGATAAAATATCTACTGAAATGTGTACAATAGTAATTTTGATATGATGTCTTATTTATTATATTATATTTTATTTTAGGAAAGAAAAGCAATTCATAAATAATGTATTAATAATAAATTTAATAAAATTAAATTAAAAATGAAGTTTCACAATTACTATTTGTGAAACTTCATTTTTAATCTAAAACTTTTATCTCTTTATTTTATGGAAAGTATATTGTGAAATATATGATTGACTTTGTAAGTAACAGATGAAATATATTATTTTCCATACATATATATCTAAATTTATTGTTTTCTTAAATTATATTTCTTAAACTAAGCTCGGCTCTTTGGAGCGCCCATTGAAAAACATGTTAATTATATTAAGAACAAACACAATGACATTTTCTAAACCGGATACATGTTTATATATTGAATAATATTTTTTTTGGTCTTAGCTGATATTAATGGTTGTTGAGAGCTTTACTTATTTTTCGATTTTAGACGTGAATTTTGCAACTTGATCTTTTATTTCTATAAAAGGATCAATTCATGTTTGTCTTATTTATAGGTTTTGTTTGAATAAATTATTTTGCATTTGACAAATTTCTTCATTTTTTATAAGATGGACAGCGAACACACAAGCGAGACTTTTCCCGCCAACTTACAAAAGTGACGTTATTTTTATATCATTTTCATAATCTTATATTATTATTAGTTGTATTGTTTAATTGTGGTGGCATATTATACAATATATTTCGATTAAGACTTATAAGTGAAGTGATATAAAATAAATGCATGTATCGTGACTTTTTAAGTTAACTGAAAAGTCCATAGAAGGTTTTGGTCGAATCGCCACTATTTTATCAAGACGTAACGTGACAAGCTGACTAGACATTTTAAGATTTGATATTATTTCATTTTACTTGACACTGGCATAATGGTTTTAACTTTATTTTATTTTAATTATATCTTATAATATATTATATATAAAATATAACTTTTTTCAAATATAATGAAATAAATATTGTACATCTCAAGTATATTTATACGCTTGTTTGAATTTCACAACAAATGCGCGAAGAGATTTAAAAAGCCACTTTAATACAATTTATGTTACATTAAGCAAATTACATTTATGTTACGTTCTGTTTACTTAATGTGAAAATCTAAGACAACTTTGAACTCCGAAATCGAACTAACTTAACAGTATTCTATATTTACGTATAGTAAAATATATAAATTTTTACATTACCTATAAAATCTGTAGCCGGTAGGTGGGCCCAACTCCTTTGATATTGGCACCTCGGGACATTTAAAGCCAAGGAAGGCTGAAATAATAACAAAAGAAACATTATTGTAACTTTATTTTACTTTACTAACTTTATTTAACTTTTATTGTTACTTCATTAATTTATACCAGCATATCTTGTGACATGGGCGTTTTGGTGAATATATCATCTTTGTGGTTAAATATAATTTCACCATTATGTGATGGTCGTTAAAATATTGTAATACAACATAGTAACCATCAGTATAAAGACAAATAAGATACTTTACTGAATAAAAAGCAATGCGTGTATCATTCCTAAGTTCTTTATATCTATTTATTAATGTGAATTTAATTATAGATCATTCCAACTAAATGTCAAAAGTCGGAGATTATTATAATCAATACAACAATTGTAGTAAGAATTTAATACACTATGTTATAAGCCGGAATGAAAAAAGCTAGTGCTATTTCACACATTTTAGTAAAAACGTCTTGTACAAGTCTTGAAAATCATTGTAGCATTCCATTGCAGGTGCTTGCTTATATAAAAAAACTATAAAGCTTAGATAGCATAAATGAAACCTAGAAATGTGTATGACGTCCGATTTCAAATAGGCATGTACATTTTTGTTAACACCCCATATATGGCGCACGACCTCTTTATTTCTGGAGGAACGGACGTTAACCCACCACGCTTGTCTACCTGACTACCACGCTGACTACGAATAAATATTTGTAATTCACACATATATTTATTCCGATGCAGGGATCGCACCTGCGACCATTGACTCTGCGGGCGGAGGGCCCGCCACTGAGCCAATTGGACGTATATAAAAAATATTTAAATATAAGAAATGGGAAGTAAATCGTACACATTAACATTTATATTAATTTGAAAATTATTATGTATTATTATATTATAACACAAACTGAAATACTATGCGTTACTAGATCATAATATTTATTAATGTTTCAGGAGTTTTATATTGATTGACTTAAGAGTAATAACTACACAGTGCAAGTTGCGAGACAACTACGAAGTGTTACTGATATAAACTTATAATTTAATGATAATTATATAATTATAATACTATATTTTATTTTTTCAATAAAATGTTAATAAAGGTAAATTTTGATGACCTGTGCAAAGTTTTAACTGTAAATGTCATACAGTGAATCCGGGGCGTAATATAAAAACCAATATAGTTAATTAATACATTAAATTTTACATAATGCGATGAGTATAAAGTTTATGAGGTCCATTCGTCACCACTAATAAATTATAAAATTTGAATATTCATTATTTTAATATTCGAAGGTCATTACCTTCCGCGTCACAGTCGCTCACTTGGTCGGGCCATTCGCAACGGTACGTGTCGGAACTGAAGGCCAAACCCTCGGGGCAAGTAAAATCATATCCAACCCCGTTCACACAGTTCCTGAATCCACTGCAGTTTCGAGAATCTCCCACTTTGAAGTAGCCAAACTGATGAGGACAGTCAGCGGTAGGTTGGGCGGGTTCTGAAATAATTAAGATATTTTTATTGCATTTGCGTTAAACATTCCGTAGGACTACATGGGAGACTAGAAATTATATTATATATTGAATAGTCATACGACTTAGTATCATATTATACATACATACTTCGGTCCTATGTTGGAAAATTAGCGATGGGGTACTCCTTACAACCAAGAGCTATATGAGCTGTACAATGAGCCGAATGTCATCAAAACCATTAAGATTGGACACCTTCGTTGGGCTGGGCCTACTCGACGGCAAACCAGATGGTCGTAGAAGCCGCGGAAGGCCTAAGCTCACATAGGGCTAGATGCAATCGAGGACGACTATCATATTATACAGTTTCCTGAATAATAAGGGGCTTATTCAGCTAATAAAATTCACTGGAACGTCAATGATTTGAGTTTGAGACTGCTACATGTCAAATATTGAGCTTTATACTCGTATATTAAATAATATTTACAGCTCTGTGACAACAGTTTCGATTGAAATCTTGGCGTCCGTTAAATTATCTTAGAAGTTAAAATATTATCTTCTCGTTAAAAGTGAGAAGAGGCCTTTAAGCAAATGCTTGAAGGCTGACTAAGACGGTGTTGGCAAATTTAGGAGTAGTTGAAGACAATATAGCAACATAAATGTAAGTTTTTTCATAAAACATTATTCGTACATTACAATATAAACATTTTTTAAGTTACAATAAGTCAGGTACATTAATTACAAATCATTACATAAAAACTTGGCATTTTCATTACCATGAACGTATTGTTTAATGTATTTGCTAGAATAAAAAAGTCTTATCACTGTTCTTTAAACGTCTCATTTTTCAAATACGTATTATATTTTTATTGTATTATATACGTTATAAGTTATCGGTACGTCTGTTCAACAAGCTTAAAGTTGCTGAACAAGCTATGAAAATGGCAACGCTTCGAGTTTCTTTGGTAGATAACCACAGTCACCGATATATTCGTAGCTAAAATGTAACACACTAAATTAGTTATGGTTACGTTCGTATGAGAACCGAAATTTATAAGAATAGGTCTACAGGACTATTGGAGTTAAAGCGAACTGTGGGACATCGTCCAGTCAAATGGAATCTGCGTAAGGTGACTGGTTACGCCTGGATCTGACAAGATGGCGCGTCTTTGGAGAAGGTTATGTTCAGCGTGGAACTACAGCAACCTGTTGTTGATAATGATGATGACACATATTTTAAAAAAAATGTATTACGCTTATTTAAAACCCGTTGCCATTTTATACACATATCTATGTGACATTATTATAAAAATTACGCATTATCTATTTATAATACGCATAGGATAGGAATGTATGACACGATCAAAACATCGCTCGAACTTCTTAGAACACTGCTCAGGTAGTATTTTAATTCTCAATGACCTTATTTTTTTTATGATTGTATTAACTTAAAAACTTTTTTTTAACCTCTAGTCCGAGTCGTTATTTGTATGCACGCTCTACACTACAATTTGAATGAATTATTTAGTACTTCATCCACATCCGATTGCGATGCAACTTTATTATTTTTTTTTTTGAAAGAGTAAGTTATGAAGCATGTGGGTAATTAGGTGGTGATGGTTTTCGTTTATACACATTAGAAATGCCAGAGGCGTCGTAAATGTGTTTAAGGTGGTTAAAATAAGGTTGTCTCTTGAATACCTTAATGTAATTTTAAAGGCGAATAACATGGCAAACACCATATATAAGATCGATGGTGGCGAGTATACACGTGTACGTGAACGAAGGTTGTTAACTGGCTGCTAAATTTGAATGAGAAGTACACGGAGAGGCTGCTTTTCGAAACGATAAACTAACACACCTTACAGACATACACACACACACACACACACACACATGCACACACACACACAGCTGCGCACATACAGATAACATCTTTAATAATTTATCTTAATCCATTTCCATCCATTCTATCACTAGTGTTTAATTTAATTTTTTTTTTCTACTAATTTGATAATTATGTTGTAATATTTATGTATTATTTATAAAGGGAAGAGCCTTTTTCCCTCACCACAGGGAATCCTAGTGTGGGATCTAGTGTCCTGATACATATTCGGGAATACTGCAGATGGTAGACTGTTGCAGCATAAAATTGCGTATATATCACACGGTGGTGGACAACCAGCTATACAAGTGTTGAAGATGGAACTTGCTTTTACGTCGAATAGTATTTTAAAAACAGTTCATATAGTTTTTGCATATGAGAATCCTTTTTTCCTATAAGTAACATTGCCCGACTCGTACTACACATAAACTACAAAAGGCCCATTAATAATAAATTTTTAAATATCAATTGTCTCATGTAAAACATTTTTAACAAAATCCAACTGTGGAGCGTCGAGGTATATCTTTGCGGATGTGAGTTTGAGATTTAATTTAAGTAGGTAGGTAAGTAGAGGAAAAATTTTCCTACGTTGTTCCGAATGTAGTCATTTTTGGAGGATATCAAGGATATTTAGTATTTATTTCTCAAAATTACGTTTCTACAATTAATTCAAGACTATTCAAAATTAACTAAATCCCTAATTATTTTATTAATGCTAAATAGTAATAATAAAGGGCAAAGGTGAAATATTGCATTACACCTGTCGTAGGTACTATTAGCATACAAGTATACATTTGGCCTTAAAGACAAAATGAAATGACCATATTGATGTTTTAGCGTCTCGCATGTGCTTAAGAAATGCTTTAAGTTGTTTTAGATGTAACAAGACAACGTTTCGTCATGGATATTGTTGCAATTCTTACGTAATCTAAAAGTTCCTAAGTATCTGGTTTAGGTGTACACTTGTTATCGATAAAAAAAGAAATGATAGAATCGATAAAAAAGAGCTCAATACGCCCAATCTAGAGATGATATGAAATATCAAACGCCATATAAAGCTAAAAGAGCTGCGGCTCCAATGACCAGAATAAGACCGACCGATTTATTGGGTGAAATCTCCAATACACACTTTTTAAACAGTTTTATATAGCTAGACTCCGTATATTTGTTTTAAGTCTTCTTTCTTTCGTCCCTTTGAGTTTTCGAAAAATACAATATTATGTTAATTTCAGCTGGTAAGAAAGGTAATTAATGGAGTCAGGCGTTACTTCGCTGAAATCCATTACCATGTGGACAATCAGAACGAGGCACCATCAGACACGAGGCATCATCAGGTATAGTAAGTAGACTTAACAGTTGTCTTCCGTATAGTCTACTATACCAGATGATGACTCGTGTTAAGGCGGTGGTGGTGTATATTTGATGTGGTTGATAGTGGTTGGGAAGTGGAGAGTTGCTGACGGCCGTTTTTCGGTATGGTTTAGTTTAAGTTTCCCGTAAATCCACTTCTTCTAGTAAAACACACATTATTATTATTATTTTCTTATATTGTTTGCTTGTCGCGGATCTTAGCTAAGTAAATAACTCTGACTGTCTACGTGGTAAGATGAGTTTATCAGGAAGTGAACAGTCCTACTTTTCAACCACTACTGGGAACCCTCTTAAGTTTGGATTCATATGGTTGATTTTAACGAGTCCCATAGATTTGTGGACAAGGGTCTGATAACGGAGTCAGGTGGACGGTGAAAATTTTTTACTATTACTAGTGACTCCTCGAGTTTGGGTTCACATGATTGGTTTTAACGAGTCTCGTACATTATAATTGGTAAAAAAAAATTGATTAAAAAACTTTCAAGTGAAACGACTTTATTTTAAACCATGAGCTGTACCAAACACTAGAAAATAATAACATCAAAATTAAAACGTGTTACATTATTTATATTTTGATTTTGCATATCCATTTAATTTCTGAAACTTTGGGGATAAGAATATATAATCTAGCTGCGAACTAAAAAAGACAGACTTGATTACGAGGTACTATTACAAATGTAGAAATATAATAAGTTAATAAATATAAAACTACGAATGAAGAAATTAAATGGATGTGCAAAATCAGCATATAAATAATGTAACAAGTTTTAATTTTGGTGTTATTTTCTAGTGTTTGGTACAGCTGACGATATAAAATAAAACCGTTTAACTTAAAAGTCTTTTAACCTATTTCTGTTTTGTATGTATGTATAGTCTATCGATGATTGTAGGAAGTAGGAAAATATTCTAAATGGGCAAAGTTTTATTATATTTACATACATGTACGATTGGCACATTTGGAGCTTGGGGTCAAAATAGCAATATAAAAATGTACTATAAGTACTTACGTAAAGAAGATCGCTCGAGACACGGCACATCGCTGGGGTATTGGCAGGGGTAAACGTTGAACTTAACGTTTGGGTTGTACCGTAGACCGTCAGGGCAAAGCTTCTCCTCTGCCGTGCCATTCTGTTAAATACATTTGGAAGAAATTAATACGGCTATACTAGCTAAACATATTAAATCAAATACCAACGGTTTTAATTGATAACTTATGTACCTAATACATATCGCTCTATAGTATGGTGCGATAAGTATTTTTACTATACCATAAATCCGTTTCTATATTAATAATAATAAATAAGAGATAAGTTCTTGTAGATATATGTTCACTAGGTAACCTTTTATGATATAATTTCACTAGGGTACCTTTTATATCTATATATAGTAACTTAAAATGTAATATATATAGTTAATAGTTCTGAAAATATGACACACATATTTTCAGAACTGTTGACTATATTTATTTATTTATTTATTAATTTGGTACTTATATTAGCCAATGTCACTGTGCTAAGCCTTAGCCTGTATTACAGCAAAACAGGTGCAACAGGTGTATATATATATATATATATATATATATATATATATATATATATATATATATATATATATATATATATATATATATACATATATATATATATATATATATATATATATATATATATATATATATATATATATATATATATATATATATATATATATATATATATATATATATATATATATATATATATCTTTTAACTATAAGTATAATGAGTATCTTATCCGGAATCGCGGTCTCTGACAACAAATCATTAACATTACCCTATTTGGATCACCCAGTAAGTCAATTTAGAGCTGATAATTTATACAATAAATAAGTCAGTATTTAAAGACGTAACAGTCCAATGCGGAACAAAAATCAAGATATGCCAAAATCCTCTTGGTTGGCAGACGGATTAGATTCTTTTTTGTTACACAAAATGATGCTGCTGCCTATTCACTGTTTTCACTATTAGCATTTTTAATCGCCTTGTACAAAATCTACGGGAAGAAATGGGGGGGGCTATTCACGCCGCGAACCATACGGCAAGTAGGTATTATATAATGTATGGTAGTGATTTTTATTATATTTAAGGTTAAATACTCAGATGATATGCAATCAACTGAAGTTACACAAAGAGTATAAGAAATCAATGCAAAGTCGGTAATATAGTATAATAGAATTATTTATCGGCTTTAACTTTTAATTAAAATACATCGTGAAGAAAAGGAAAACAAAACCCTATTATTTTAATAATTAGCTAAAAAGTTATCTAAAATAAAAATATTTACGTACGAGGCATTCAATGTATCTGTCACAGCTTCCAGGCACGGAATAACGTTCATTTTTCTCTATACATCTGGTGTTTAAGTTATTTGAAGCAGACTGTGTCTCATATTGGTTACGTGGCGCTTGCACATAAGCCTGTCGCAAGAGCTGAGCGTTGTTTACGCTAGAACTGTCTGAGTCAGTCACACCGGTTATGACCTCGGCGTCTGGATCGCTGAAGTTGTCATCGTTAGCGGAAGCCTCGCTAGCATCGTTGACACCGACAGTGCTTGCACCTTGTGCGCCCTCGTCAATATTACCGAATTCACTAAAACTCGCTTCCCTAGCTCCAGAATCTGGCAGGTTATCCAAATTTTTATCAATCGCTCCCAACTGGTCTTCGGAGTTTGTAACTTGAGCGTGCGCTGCCAAGAAGTAAATTTACTATTATACAAATTCCAAATGTCAAAATTAATTTTTTTTTCAAATAATTATAATGCAGATAAATCTTCCCCTAATCACATATTCACTGCTAACGAAGATTCCATACAGAAATTTGGAATGACACTCTTATTATTGAGTATGGATTAATAATAATCCATTATATAATAAACCTTTGTTATTGAGTATGGATTAATAATAGTACATACTCAATAACAAGCGTGTTATTATAAAATTTACATACACATACTGCTTACATATTTTGGTCCATAAAATCCATTTCGCCTTAGTGTGAAAGACAAGTCAGTTTAAGGTTGTCTTATTTAAGTATATTCGTTAAATTTTTAATATTTCATCATATAGCATCTCTCAATATAAATACAATAACAGTATAACTATGATATTATTTAATTGTATAATAAGAAGGATAATTATGTAAGGATTGCCTGTTTAGTCTATTTGACATTCTGAATTTGCTTCCTAGCTTTGTAAAGTGTATCACTATGAACTTTGCAAAGCGAGGAAGAAAGGAAAATTTCGTTGAAGGGTAAGTTAATATCACTATTTAGTTAATATTAACAAACTGCATAAGGCGGCTGGCAGAGACTGGATGCGTGTAGCCGAAGATCGGGCTAGGTGGCGCGCCTTGGGTGAAGCCTATGTCCAGCAGTGGACTGCCGCGGGCTGATATTGATATTGAACTAACCATTCAACGAAATTCATTATGTCAACTCCATTTTTTCCCTACGTGAATTTTAACTCAAAGTGTAAAAAATTATGCAACAATAATGAATTTGTATAAATGGTTATCACATTCAATTATTTTTTTGTAAAAAAGAGTTGAAGAGACTTGTTAACCATTACAGCTGTAGTAAAAGTATTTGTTTTACTAAAATATGATTTACTTTTAATTATTTATTGGTTAACGGAGTTGACTTTATATTATAAGCGCAACCCCTAACAAATATTTATCAAGGCCATTCTATCCATGGCTTCTCTCAAAATTGAGGGATGTTATCATATCTCTATTTGACGGGGACGGATTGAGGATGAAGATTACTTTTTATTCTCATTTGGTTGCTGCGGCCTGTCCACTTATATTTGTTCCCATAGTCGCCTCGTACGACAACCATAGGAAGAAAAAAACTTTTACGGCTTTTATGGCGCCGAGTCTTTGTGAAGAGCGGCTGGCAGAAACCTTGTCTTGAAGGAGACTTATGTTCCGAAATGGACTGCCGTAAGCTGATGATAATAATGCTGTTGTAACTCTAATAATTCGGAAGGTATAAATGTATTTGAATTCTTCACAAAACAAAAAGAACATTTTAGTCTCAGCATGAAATAGTATAAAAAATATTTTTTAATATTGATTCACATATCGATCTTCGTCTGAATGATGTTCAAAGTGCTTTAAATATAAAACCAATATACGTATAATGAACACGATATGTTTATGCAGATTTTATTCTTGTCCTTTTGAATTCGAGGTCATTTTGTGACCAACTATGTATGTATGAATACTTTTTGAAGAAAAATATGACTAATGTAATTAATTTTCAAAATAATTTTTGTTACCACCAGACGATTAAAATTTTACGAATGTTTGAATGTCATCATGTTTGTTATTTTATACATAAAATTTAACTTATTATGTTTGTGACTTTCAGGAAATGTTTAGATGTAAATATTCATTCAGTTTCGTACTGAATAAAGTTCTTCTGCGCAGTTTACTTTTCTGAGATATTTCTGACAAAGTCACCATGCTCGTAACGAGTCGGTAATCATCTGTTAAAAATATTCATTAAAATACATATAAAATTAAACAATAACTAATTTTGATAAGTTCGCCTATCTGCTATTTAAAATTTAAGGCTTTCAATTAAGCTATTGTTGACAAGATTGAACATTGAACTTGAGTAAACAATAGTTAGTACCATTACAAACTGAGTTTGTTCCTGGTTAACTGCTCATTGTTTTGGTGTTTTTAATTTTGTGTTAATATTTCGCAAAGTCAGCGGAATGTTTAAAAACCATAAATGTAAATGTAAAATAAATTTTAATGTATGATAGAATATTTTATTGTTGTTATAAGAAAAGACTGTTCCGTTTTGAAAAAATAGTATTAGTAGTTTTTAATAATATTTTTATTATAAATTTGAAAATTAATATTTGTTAACGTATTCACTGATAAAGCTCACTCACCTATTGCGCACACGCCCGCCAGTATCACAAAAGCGTTCCTCATTTTATTGACCACTCGTATCACACGTTCGCGTTGAGCTTCGAACTAGCTATGAATGGCGGTTCGCAGGAGTTGAGAAGATACGACCTTGGGGACACACCGAGCTATTGTGAAACCTGGTCTCATCTCTGGCCACGCCTTTTATTACATCAGTGACATACGCTAAACTGTCCATCACATATTCGCGACGGATGATGAGAAACCGAAAATCCTTTCGAAATATATATTTGATTAATTACGTAATATTGTGCGCAATGATCCGATCCAGTGACATTGAATATTGTTTATGGTTCACGGAACATGAGCAGCAACTATGAAATGGATGCTTGGGGTTGTAATGAGATATCTCATATTAATAATATCTTTGCACACGTCCTTTTGAAGGGCTAAACCGCATGTACTTCCTCTTACATTACTATACAGTTGAAGTTTCATATAAAGTTATTACTGCATTAATACTCGTACATTGATGAGTGATAACTAACGCTGAGAAAAAAATTAAAGTTTGCAGCATGATATGGCATAAGTTACTTTTGGCTATATAATTAGTAAAGTCCGAAAACCCGAGGGCAATATCTTATTAGGTAGGGTAGATGGTATGCGACCGTGCCGTTGACACGATGGGTTGGAACTCCGAAGTACTATCTCCTTCCATTTGACCGCATCCAACGGAAAGACGCACTAATCATCGACGATCGTAGTTTTCGAATAATCTCGCATATGTCTGAGAGGGACGAGTGACGTCAAGTAATTTAATAAACCACTCCATTATTAAAAAGAAGAAAAATTCAAAGAAATAATTTATTTGCTAAAGAATTATCACCATTTTGTAAAGATGTTAATAGTGGTAAAAGCCGGCTTGATGGATATCACACACACAAGATTGACGTTAAGTTTTAGCATTCTTCTCTTAACAAGTTTCGCACGATGAGAGAATAGACTCTTCTTTTCCTCTTTTTTACTTCTTCTTTGTCGCTAATTACTTTCCTACACCCCTCCCATTGTTTAAATCTTAATCTAAGTTAAGCAACGCAATTGCAGTGCCTACGATAATAAAGATGTACAACAATGACAACGGTAATTAATTACGTGATGTTTACGAGATGGACCTATGGAAATAAATACTAGTAGACGGATAGTAGTATCTACTTGAGTTATAAAAATCCTGATATCCCCAATCGGTCCGCCCTTCACGCACGTCCACCCGAGGGACGTGTGCTCCCACGGGAGCTTCTCCTGCCACCGATTGGACCACGCGAGGAGGGAAAGCCTACGACGGCTCAAAAGTAGGAATAGGTTTCAACCATAGATGCAAAGTCAATTCGATGCTTCAAAAGCCACTTGGAACAGCGGCACCAAAGATGGGGGCGATCACGTCTTTGAACAGATATGCGTGTAGCGGGGTTTTGATCCCCGAAACTCGCTCTCACACCCCGCAAAACGCGTTGCGCCTTTGATTTGACCCGTTTTCAGAAAGGCAAGTGAACAGCAATGGACTGTTACGTATATATTCATAACAATTTGATTACTCATTTGTCTACCTCTTTCATAAAAAAATGAAACATAAACTAAAAAAACTTTGATAGATTAACAAAAATGCAACTTTAGCAAATAAGGACATTTACCTGAAATAGTATTCACAATATTGATAAATCAAAATGCAATCAGGTGTTAGATGTAAAGGTTAAACGTAGAAGACGTTAGAAGGCGTTAGAAGTAAAGGTTATTTATCACATTAATAACTCCTCCTTTGTCGAATAAGTTGTTTTTCAAACATATAACGTAGACAGGTTAATTACGTTACCTTGAACATTTACCTCGCGCCTATATCGTGCTCATTTTAAACATAATCAAATTATGTGGTATCGTCTTCATTACTAGTTTTATAGATCAAGTTTAAACATTTAAAGTATGCGATATTAGTTTTCCAAATTATGAATTAGATTATTGAGTGTGTTATTTATAGGTTTTTTAGAATGTTCTTATAAACAATAAGAAAGATATCAGAGATTCTTCAGCACTTTTTGCTCTGAGATATATCTAAGTACATTATAATGTATGTAGATGATTGGTACAAGAGTAACAGTCATTGGTACATACACATACAGTAAACAAGCAAGTGTCTACCTAAATAATGAGAACCAATCTGCTAATAGTGGTAGGGCTTAGTACTGTAGTGATGCATTGATAAATGTATCACTAATGTATTAAAACTTTTTATTTGAATATAATAAAACCTTTTATATTATATTAATTCTTTTTACATTCGTAATGTTAAAATTGAAAATAAAAAAAAAATATTTATAAAAACAAAAAGATTAGATCGACTGATGTCTTTCGATAGACATGTCACCTGTCCGACCTTTAGAAATTGAGATTGTAAATAAAATGTAAATTGAAAAGTGAAATTCATTAATATAAAATGTAATAAAAGAATATTATTAAATTATATAATTAATATAAAATGTATAATAGTACATTAATAAATCAATTTAATTTGAAAGAGTTTGGACGTGCCAGCCGTACTGCTTTCGACACGCGGGATCTTTCTGGGGGTTTTTCTTCGCTTATAATTAAACTCTTATCTTTTACAATTAAACTCGTATCACTATAGTACCACCAATGTGCTGATAAGTTTGGGGAAGTACCAGACCATCATGTTTCAGTGTTTTGTACGATGACTACAAGGATCCGATTGCCCATTTTCCTTCCATTTCCTTTTTTTCCTATTCTTATCCAATGGGGTAAGAATATTATCCCAGTACTCCCTTTTCTTTCCCATTAAAATATGTGAAACAACTTCCAACTGCTGCCCAAAAACGTTTGAATGTATGCAAATGTTTCTTTTAGTAATGGTAGTTGCTTACCATCAGGCGTTTGCCTATATATTCCATAGTAAAACAATCCTCATAAGCCCGCCAAGCATGAGGATTACAGCATTACTCCTTAAACTTGAGGGAGGGAAATGCACAGCAGTGTGCTTTAGGGCTTTTTTAATATCATACGATTTGTATGCATTGTTCTTATTTCTTATTTATTATAAAATCATTGTATATGCAGGTACAGGTTATCCGGTGGCAGAATTAGAATTACAACCTTAACTACTACTCTCTTAAACAAAGAATATTCGACCGTATTCATATTTGATATAGGTCGAATATTCCTTGTTTGAAAGTAGTAGTGGGAATATAGTAGTACGAAAACCTAATTCTGCCACCAGATATCCTGTATTATAGGTACAACTATTTTGAATATTATTTATCGTTAATGTTACATTCTTCTTTCTTAATGTTTTTCAGTTTGGCAAAACAAAATACGACTATAGTTTTTTATCATTTTTAATATTATTCTTCGATGCGTAACACGTAATGTTTGTTCAATATATTCAAAGTAAGCATTTTCACTTTGCAAGGGCCACTGACCCAAATGTCTGCCAAGTGTGAGGCGACGTCTGAAACATCGTCGTACTTGACCGAATAACACATAATGTGTCAAAACATGCA
The DNA here is from genome assembly GCA_031353405.1 of Baronia brevicornis. Taxonomy (NCBI): domain Eukaryota; kingdom Metazoa; phylum Arthropoda; class Insecta; order Lepidoptera; family Papilionidae; genus Baronia; species Baronia brevicornis. The sequence goes on from JASFAT010002032.1 coordinate 590,269, forward strand.
GTAACAATGTCTCCATATGTACTGTTATTCATCACAATACTAAAGTTGCATAAATGTAAAAATTTAGGAAATAACAAATAACTGTCTGTTCAAATGTCGTTATTATCTTTGGTTAAATTTTTCAAACATAGTATATCGTTCGTTCTATCGATTGTATTATATTATAGGAACTACATATGATTAAACACAAAACTAAATTAAAAAATACTTTAAAGTTTTATATAGTTAAAAATACTTTAAACATTTTTTATATTTTATTTATATAGTTAAAAATACTTTAAATATTTTAAAGTTAAAAAAATAAATTATAATAAAAATTAAGATACTTTTAATGATTTGTATTTATATTTTAAGGAAGGCATATAATATGTCAAGACAAATAATATGTCACCTGATGGTGATTTACTTGATATTTTTGATGACCGCTGCCCATTGACATGCATTAGAATTCCAGGGGCATTGCAAATGCGTTGCCTAACTTTGAGTTAGGCAACGCATTGGCAATGCCCCTAATTTAAATAATGGAGGTAGAAAAGGGATGTAATTAAAGAGGAAGGGGAAAGAAGTTGGATCTTCGGCTCTCAACGCGTATCAAACAGAGCATAGTAGCAAAGCTAATACTCAAAAGTCGGCTGTCTGCGAAAGCTATTCCTTTGTGAAACTTTAGGTCTTCTTTGTGATGATTTTCTTTAACAATTAATTTTTTTTTTCATTCATTTTTTTTAACCTCTATCTAGTTAATTGCAGTTGTATGAATTATGAGTCTTCAGGGGTCTTAGGTCTTAGGAGTCTTAGGTATCTATAAATTACGTCACATGAATTTCATGATTTGAAGCCCCCTTCTTTGTCACAAGTGGAATTGATGTAGAGACTTCGCACTTAAAATTTATGCATGTGGTGCAACAAATGTCTCCCTAAGACTCCCTTCCTTCGCACCCGATATCTTTCTTAAACCCTATCTTAACGTGTGTCGTCCTTTATATGGATCGCCCCTAAGTAGACTTTACATACCTTCAAAAAACATGTTTCACTATGCGCGTGGTAAACTCATAAGAGACAATTTTAAATCATCTTCATTGTCCTCGTTAGTCTACGGGCATCCACTGCTACCTCCATGATTCATTAAGTAAATTTATATTCTCGCAAAAGCTTGAAGTACTTTCTCCGCGCGTTAATTGTATACGAGCTGTAGCAACTTATCTTAGAAGTTCGCTAAGTAGATATGTACATAAATTTCGTCACACTTTCAGTGCGTAGAAAACTAATTTTTTTTTATCATACGAATATGTGACAATTAGGTTAGTAGTTTATTGAATAAGCAACATTTTTCTTTCTTGTTTTTATATCCTGGCAATATATTTTTTAGATTAGTAAAATTGTTGTTAACTGTTAGGTGGTAAAATGGAAAAGCTTAGTCAGTCGAAAATAAACCACCGAATTATCATGAGGTGTTTTAATTGTGACCTCAATATGTTTAATAAACCTTAAGTAGTTATTCCTGTATGTCTCATTAAATTTGCCAGCTTAGTTAAAATGCTTGTACTATGTGGGATTTACGTGCAGTATAATTCTTCCTATTCACCTTACTTTTTTTTCTTATAGATGACTTCATGATACAAGTAATACCTTAATAGTTGACTTACATAAATGATATCATTGAATAACTTTAAATCAAGGTTGGAATGTTCGGAGACTTTGCCAACAATTTATGGAAAAGCGGCATTCAAAGAGTCAAATGTGGAAAAACCGTTGCTGGCGAATTAAAATTTCAAAGCACGTACACACCGGAGATAAGCCTCCTTATCTTGGCCCGCTAACTAATTCGTATTCATCTCAGTGCGCTGCTGGTATGTTCGAATAATTTTGGATTTCGCCTTTGTTGAGTCGTTCATTATCACACTTTGTTTCTCATTTTAAAGGGACCTTTGATGGTGTTGAATACCGATTATGGAGAGATTATTGGAATAGATATGAATTGTGTGAAATCAAATTCTAATAATAGTAAGTATAGATAAGGTTTTGAGTATTGGTAAATCGAGTAGTGCTAACGTGGAATGAGGCAGATTTTTCATTAGAATACGTGGCTTAAAAATATCCTTTACGAGCTCAAGATAATATTCTGTTCCGTCAACTACAAGCTACTTTCTGCTATCGCTCCGAAGTAATACGACAATGGATCCTTGAAAAAAATACTAAATTTTGAAATCATCACAACGCCATTCCACTAAAAAACGAACATTACTGTATTATTCATCTAGATTGGAGGGACAAAGATATTATTAATAAATCTAAATATAGGTTTTATTCGTATCGTTATTTTTATAATGCGAAAACATTTGACTTTGATAGTGACATAAGTCAAAGAACTATGGGATTGTTATATATTTTTGCCATTAATTTTTTACTTTACGTAACTCTTGTTCGTTACAATATATTTCTGTATTGTCTATTGATTAGACAAAACGCAGTTAGGGATTTACAAAAAAAAGATACTGCCAGAACCCTCGTTGAACATGATTTTTGTGTATATAAATTTGCACCCAATTTAAGTGATGATATTAGAACATTTAAGTTTACTGCAAATATGAAAGATGTTGTGAATGAAACACAAATTTTCTTACATTTTGCTAATGATGAAACGAAAAATGAGGAAAATAGTCAAGACAGCAAAGCTGTGGAAAGCACACGCGACACCGAATCCTTGAATGATGAATTAAAAGGAACAAATCAATTAGAGGAATCGGGATCCCAGGAAACTATTCAAAATGTAGCGCAGACACGTCCAAAGACCCACATAGAGACTTATGATGAATTTGCTCGCTATAGAGATTTAAATCGTCCACCTGACAGGCATTATCCCCCTGGACCTGGATTTAAACGATCCAATACTGCAACAATAAAGCCATTCTTTAATTTGTTAATAATTCAATTCCTGCCTTTACTAAGAGAAGAAACGAATATAATGTATTTTATCTGAGAATTTTATTCGTTTAAATAGTTTTCTTTAATTTAATAATTTAGGAATTCAAACGCTATTAAAACATTTTGTTGTTAGGAGTAATATTTTTGTTGAAATGGGCTAGCTATCCTTGGACTTAACTTTTATTTCCGTTAGTATTTTTTATGTACCGTCGGTCTTATTATCAGCATTCCTGATTCGAAGGAACATTTTTTCTCGTTACTCAGATTTGATTCTACCTAACGGACAATTTTAAAACATATACTTATTATTAAATACTTACTATACACTTTGTTGGCGCAGCGACCCAAAATGGATCTTGGCCTCCGAACAGATCTTATGCCACTTTGCCCTGTCCTGCGCCTCCTCCTGCCGCCGCTGCTGCTGTTGTCTTCCGTAGTGTATAGTGGTTGGTGATAGTGTGTACTCTCCACTCACCAACCACGGTGAGTGGAGAGTGGATGGCCGATTTTCGGTAAGTTTTTGGTTTAAGTTCCAAATAAATCCACTAAACCCAACGGAAAAACACACATTATTAATTTTCTGTTATTGTTTTGCTTGTCGCGGATCTTAGCTAAGTAAAACTTTTGACTACCTATACCCATATATCATAACAATTTCTCAAGCTATTCAAGATAATCAATCCGTGTTTTTGTTGTTCCTCTTAAATGAATTCCATATGGACTTGCGAATTCTGATAAGCAGGCCGACGATATAATATATTACTATATGTAGTTTAGGTTAATACAAAATGTTTTTAATTTCGCGCAGGATAAGTTTGTGGTTAAAATTGAAAAAATAAAACGTAATTTCTTCGGTAAACCTTCTTTTATTCAGATTACACTTGTATATTCGTATGAAATTTTACGTAGAAGGTATAGTCCTTACATACTATTACATGTCGATAAATACATTTTCGTAAATGATCACATTGAGAAATTTTAATATAGGTATTGCACTTACATGCTAAAGGACACTTACTGCCCTACAGTGAAAACTCACCACATGCGTTTCCCATAACCAGATCCCCTTTACAAATTATAATACCTTACAACTAAAACTAAGTAAATAAAAATTAAAGGCGTTTGAATAAATATTGATATGTAACTGCTTTTTTATAATCATTTGCTATTAATGTCACGCTATGTTTATCTTTTCAGAGATATTGTTAGCTGGGTGAAAGTAATGCTAAGTTTTATGGAGTATACCATACCATATAGACTATTTGTTTATTAGGAATGGGTTTTAAGTTTGAAGGATTTTTATTTTTTAAAACAACTTTAAAATTGTATCCTTTTACTAGTGATATTTTATTTCAATGAAAAATTATTAATGAAGTAATAAAATAGTAGCCTATCTATACATAATATTTAATGTTTCTTAACTTAAATTATATTTCGAACGTGGTGAGTTTAATCACTTTAAACATTCTATTTGCTATTCTTCTTCAACGTCAGACCTATCACATATCTCTTAAGTCATTTTACATTTATTTAAGCTAATGCTAATATTTTTATCAAAACTAGCCTAATTTCCTGCGAAATTTTGACTTGATTATAGTGACATCATCACCATTTGTTTGTAATAATTTTATAATAAAGCCTTTATTACAATTCTTAAATATACTAGGATATACTATGATAGGATATAATATGTAAGCGAAATGCAACTTAGGAATCAAGCTTATTAATCAATCAGAAAAATATATATTTTTAATAATCAAATTATTACTGACTCACATTGCATCACATAATGTAAAATAATATTTTCCTGATTTAAAATCATTAAAATACTCAGTTAACAAATTAAAATTTACTATGTCAAAGTTCTATAAAATCTACTTCTGAATGGCAATTACAAATATTATATGAAAAAGTACTTAAATGTGTTCAGTCAAGTGTCTTCTTCATATACACCGTATACATAATGGCATGTGTTGCCATCGGAAGTAATAATATTTACAAAGACGTCATCCTATAAACTATCTATGTTAATAATCAAATCAAGAACTTTTAGGCACCGTGTCAGATCAGTTTTCGAAAAGGATTAGGCAATGATAAAAATTGTACCATCGAATTAAAACTTGCTTTATATACAAAGATAATCTAACACTCCATTAGCAATATGTTGTACATATTAGCGTTATTCTTGGACAGAAAACGTATTATTGTATACTTTGTATCAGACGGCATATTATTTTAGTCTTCGCATACACTAAACGTTAAACAAAATCAACTGAACAGTGATAGAAATATCAGACTTCTCACTCGAATTTCTGCAGTTTTATCAACTTCTAGAAATAGTTGTATTGGGATCGCTATCTAATTAATTGATCATATTAATTTTCAACCTAGTGTTGGTCAAGAATTGATTTTGTTTATAGTCTAGTTTCGAGAAATGTTGTTTCCCGTTAGTATGTTAAACTACCTGAGGCACTTTATTCATTAGTATAGTCGTTTACAAGATAATTAGTAGAAATCGTAGAATTGATTAGGACTAATTAGTACAGCTTTACGCTACTAGGTGTCGTTAAAAGGTAATAACAATGATATGTTTGGTTTCACTCATAATATTGTCTTTAATGATTTACAAAAGTCAAGCGAAGTCCGCACCCTGCATTCTGTTCGACGTATAAAAAGTTTGACGCATTGTTTTTATATTATTGGTGCGTTAGTTTATGGTGCGTGTAGTTTAATCTATGTATAGGTCACAGAGCGCAACCGTTTCGATTCCCATATAGCTTCTTCAATTCTGGCATTATAGTGTTTTTCACGAAAGCGGACTGTCTGCCGGCAATAGCGTCTCTCTTTGGATTCTTTACGTAATGCTTGATGCCGGGCTTGTGAATGAGAAAGGCGTTGTTCAAGATCATGAAGTCGTAATCCTTCACACATAGGACGTATCCCTGAAATGAAATATTTTATGTGAAACATTTAATAATTATTGTTTGAATCAGGATAAATTATATAATGAACCAGCGTATTTATAGTAAAAATAACTATTATTTGAATTAGGAAGAGTTATATATAACTGATGACTTATAATGGTGGTGACACCAGTAAAAGTCAACAAAACGTTATGAGAAACAAAGACATCGTAAATAAACAGTTTTGAAACTTATTTGTTCGCAAAATAACGAACTAAAACAAAGAAAATAAAACAATTTATGTCCATGAGTTCCATGCCCTACAAATAAAATATTTATACAGATTTTTATCACATCTAATGTTCAATTTAATCCAGTTTTATGACCTCTGCAGTTCTCTAAAATGCCATAAAATATTTTATGAATTTTACGATGTAATTATCTTTATATTTGTTATAATTTGACAACCCAACTGGCGTAGTGGCTGTATTCACTTTCTGACTTAAGAATCGTGAGTTTGATTTTCACATCAGCGTAAAAATGTGTGTAGCCTCACTTATTATAAAATGTTTACATACAGTTCTTCAACTTTATTTATATTCATATATGTACTAAATCATTGTACCTTAAATTCCATATAAATAGTACGAAGGTCGATCTTATAGGTATTTGTGGTTATCATTATTTAAAAATTCTATCACGAAAGCAGAGCGACTTCATACTTGTTTCTAAAAAGTATCACGTAAATTTTATGGTCTTACGGTACAAAATAATTGGATTCTCAAGTTTCGTGCCAATATAACACCAACAGGCAATGAATAATCTCCCAGGTATAAAACATATTTAAGCAATAAAGCTTAATTGTTAAGGGTTGCGCTTACAATATAAGGTGGCAGGTTCGATTCTACCATTGAACTATTGATGTGAATTATATTTTTCTAATAAAAGCAATATTGGCTTGGAATGGTTATATACGAAAACTCTTGGAGTTTTAATAATACCTAAAATATTCAGTTTTCATTTGTAAAAAAAACTACGGATAGAAGACTTTTAACTTTTATTTGAACGCTTTTGCAATCACTGTGGTGTTGCAAATATCTATGGAAGATATTGATTGCTTTTCATCAGGCTACACTTTGCTCTTTCCATCACCTAAAAAATATGCCAAATAAGAATATTTGCTAATTAATTGGAATTACTTGCTAATCTTGTCGTATGTATGTAATGCATAATTTTATAACTTTAGTTTGTAGATAAGGGATATAATAATACTAATATGGTTCACCTGAGTCATTTTGTCTTTCTTGCCCTCCCAACTAAGACGTTCATCGTAGTACGGGTCCTGGTGCGTACCGATAAAGATCGGCTCCCAGTGTACGTATTTGCCTCGCCGCTTGCCTACATGGAACACGTCCATTTCTGAAAAAGTAGTTTATATATATATATATATATATATATATATATATATATATATATATATGTATATATATATATGTATATATATATATATATATATACACATATATTTTATACCCAAAGAGGACCCAATACATATCCATAATCGTCGACAAAAATGGAGATGGATAGGGCATACTCTCCGGCGCCACGCTAGTCATATCCCCAAACAAGCCAATCCGCAAGTCCACAGATATAGAATCCGCAGGGGAAAAGAAAATGTATGGCGGCGTACTGTGACGGCCGAAGTGCAGAAGATGGGCCTATCCTGGAGCGAAGTGAAGCGTATGGCCTCCGACAGGTCGAGATGGGGAAACGCCGTGTCTGCCCTATGCCCCAACAGGGGGACTTAGGACTCAGAGAGATATGCCGCAAGGGAGGATGGAGGTCACCCCCAGCAGAGCCCCGCATGCTGAGATAAGGAACTATAGTACCTGGGGGAGCATAGTAGGCCAGCACGTGCTGAGACATACCGATTTGGTCATCATTCGTATTCGGTTATACATGTATGTATAAGTATAGTTACATAATAAATATATATTTATTACACACACATATACATACATAAAATTCTAGCAATATTTCTAGTCTTTAAAAATATACTGCACGTAATTAAATTTCGCTTTATTTCGGCTATTTTAATTTTTATTGTTAAGGTGCGGAATAAAGAAAAAATATAATATTAATTGTGTAACACACATTATCGGAATATTTTGAAATCATACGCATAGACTTATATTTCAAGTGTTTAAAGACCCAAGATGTTATACGCGCGCCAGCCTTATCCAAACGGTACTTGAGCAGAGAATTTTCGTTTTTGCAAATTAGCGTAAAGTAAAACCGAGCGTCTGGGAACAACGAGTGAGGTGGGTTCATTGAACCATAATACGCAATTAGAATGCCCCATACGACGGCCATGCAGTACTCCATCCGGCATAAATAGCTCACGACACCAACATTCGGATTAATTGCCGGTATATTGTAATTGCTTAATGACTACACACCTTACTGGAGTCTACAATCGTGATAATGGCATAAGATAATTGAACCTCTGGAAATCACAAAGGGAAACTGAATATAAGAGTGTGCATTTTATATTCGAAGTGAACACACTTTAGAAAATCGTCCTACAATGTTTACAAAAAACGTTACGCATATTATCTTAAAGTAATTATAATAAATTAAATGTTTGAACGATTAACTTGCGTTATTCAATCAAAGTTAATATCCCCGTATCTTCCCGCTTTTAAGAGGGCCAACAGTCGATTGCTATACGCTGTTAACGAAGAAAATAGAACATGTGGCTCAACATTTGCCACAAATTTTATCATTTGGTTGCTACCAAGACTAATATAAATAGGCTTCAAATGGGTTAGTGTATTTACCATAGCTTACAGCATGGATTGCAGACCTATTCACCATCACACGCAATCAAACTAATTCTTAATGGATGATAAAAATTAATTGCACATAGCTCTTTAAAATTTCGATCTATTGTTATGTACAGCAATATCTACAATATTTATCCTTTGATTTATTGAAGAAATTATCTTAGTAAACACAAAAATTAGTACTCACGGCTGGTCTCTGGTGCATTCATCCACTGCTGTCCCTGAGGTATATTGTGGCAGTTAGGACACACGTACTTATGGAACGGGATGGCGGTCTTGTTAGCCAACATTGCTTGCAGCTCCGTCTTCGTTGATGGTACCTGAAAAACACAAAACACTTATATATTAGAAGTAATATCATTATTAATGGAGTCAGGCGTTACTTTGCGGAAATCCATCACTATATGGACAGTCAAAAGTTTTTACTTAGCTAAGATCCGCGACAAGCAAAACAATAACAGTCTACTATACCTGAAGATGCCTCGTGTTGGGGCGAAACATGTGTCGTTTACAAGTTGGAAAAGTGATAATGTGTGTTTGGTGTTGTGTATAGTGGTTGGTGGGTGGAGAATTGATGGCCGATTTTCGATAAGTTTTTGGTTTAAGTTCCAAATAAATCCAACAGAAAAACACACATTATTAATTTTCTGTTATTGTTTTGCTTGTCGCGGATCTTACCTAAGTAAAAACTTTTGACTATCCATATAGTAACATCATTATTTATTTATATTATGCAATAGACATAACTTAATTTTATATAACTCTTAGTGCCATCTGTTGGCATATGATATGAGCATAATGTTTTATATAAAATAATTATAATTGTAATTTGTGTAAAATAAATTATGAATTTTCATATAAATATGTATTTTGAAAATTAAGCTATATTTTAATAATTGTTTTGTAATAATTTAATTTGTTTGTTAAAAAAGATTTTGTTGCTATACTAAAGCTAATGTTTTAATATTTATTGATAGAGTCTGTTTATTGTCCTTGTTCGTTTCCGCGATTTTGTGTATTGAAGCCGAAATTTAGTTGGGATGAGATTCATTTAAATTCCGACCATCGTCGGCGAAATATACGTGATAACAAATTTGTATAAAATATTTATCATCCTTCATCTTGTGGCAGATTTCCAAAATACTTAGTCAAATACTCCAATGATTAAGACTTAGATATTGTTAAATGAGTCATTTATAAGTCCGTATTTATTTTTGTATTTTAGTAACTTAAATCGATATATATATATTATCTTTTAATTAAAATTTGGTTGAAGAAATTTCATATTTCTCATATGCCTTTTTTAACTTGCGTTTCCTAAGGTACAAATTGAGTAAAAATAATATTAAAATTTTCCAAGGAACATAAAGGATTTTTAAGGTATTAATCATCATCACCCTGCGACAGTCCACTGTGGGAACTTCCCGGAGGCGTACCACGAGGTCAATATACGTATTGAGTTCTTGCCAACTGCCTTGCGCTGATCGTTACTTTATCTGGCACTAGTAAGTAGTGGTTTAGGATTTATATTATTTAGTACCCTCAAGTAGATCCTATGCAAAAATTGGAAAATCCTAAAATTAAGGCATTACAAAATTTGCAGGTAATGTTGTATGCAAACAACGATGAGTAAAATAACAGGTCTATTCAACTCTTTTTCGTACCATTTCGTATGCGAATGTTTAGATAACAACTAAAAATACGCATACTATAGAGGTACCGGTATAGATTTTGTTTACGTTGTCCGACACACTCCGAATCTCAGGAAATGGATGCCTGTTACACCGATGTGAATGTAATATAACTCAATACGCATAACACGCTTCGATTCATTTTAGAACTGATGCACGGTCGTTCTGGGACGCTAAGTGTGAGAAGAAATACACGATGATGTCACTGACTCTACGTACGTATATTAAACGTGAGGAAAAAACTTAGTACCCCTCATTACCGTACTTTCGTACCCCGCATTGCGCGCGGAGGAGTATAAAATTTGGCATTGTTAAAGTTTTTGTGAAGAAGAATTGTAGAAATATAAAATAATTTATAAAAAGTTAACAATTAAATATTGAATGAATTACGGTCGAATTTCAATCACTGGACGACATCCAGTCTTTTAAAATGTATTATTATTTATTTAATTGAAATTTTTTAATTAAATGATTCCAGTTTATGTATTACACGAGTTATGCAGCATGGAGCTCATGAAATACTCCAATTGATATCACTAGTTTGCCAGCAACATGAGTACAAGTAAAAAACATTTAATGACACCTTCAAAATCAAACTAGCATTAACTTGTTTGGAGCCGGAAGGGTTTCTTAATTAACCGGCTTCGTAGTTGATGCAAGAACACGCACTGCTTCGAGTAATGACGACGATAAATCCAGAGATTTGCTAGGTTGCGGTACCTTATGGGAATAAAACGCGCATATTATACTGCACCATCATTATTACGCTTTTACAACGAAAGATCCTAATTATGCAGTTGGTTTTATGTTACTTTATATATAAATGTTTATACCCGCGTGTGTTTATTTTGTAGTAAGCTTTTACAATGAAACTCGAAATTTGTCCAGGATTACATTGTTTACGGGCATTTTTCAACAAATTAGAATTCGCAACCATTGACTTCAAAGCGGTAACTTCGCCACTGAACCAATTAGTTGGTCGATTTCTTAAAAAAACGATATTTCCTTTCTTTTCGGATTCAGAAGTCAATCTCCTGTTGTAAGGATGTATTATGATTTGAATAGTATTTTAGTGTCTATATATTGATATTAGTTTTTTTAATAAATAATTTTCTTACTTGGACTTTGGCATCCACTTCAAAAATACTAATTGGGAAGACTCTGGGTTTCGTGGACGTATTCAAAGGCTTGCCGTTTCTTGCAATCATGTTCAGGAATCGAGGAATGAGATTCGGGCTTGGGTAAAGTTCTATATCCGATGGCATTATGAAATGAGTAAGGGCCGAGTCTCGGGCAATGTTTCTTGCAACGTTGACGGGGTACAGCAAATTCTTGATCTTCATGTATGTCGTCGAAGCGTTGACAACGTACGGCGGATGTGCCGAACAGTTGTATGGCGTTAACAGGAAATTTTCTGGATCTGGAATCTAAAAAACCAAAAGCGAAATTATAATATAATACAATAATATCAGAAATAAAAACTAGGTATTTATATGAAATGATAAACAAAACTATTTTTAGTACAACACTAAAAGATAGATCCCGGCACAGTATAGCCATTATCCTATATTCCATTATATTCTTTCCCGTCGGTGTGATACGAAGTCTGTCGGGGTAAATATTTATCTGTCTGAGTAATGAAAATAAATTTGCGAACCAAAATTCGTGGAGATTGCGGTAATATCCTTTAATTTTGAAGAAATCCAATGTCCAGTTGTCCAATTGTGAGTATTGATGATGATAATATAGTTATTTGATGATGATAATAAGTTTATTATTAAAATATACGTAAAAATATTTGTATACTCCCAAAGACTGTTTAGCATTAAATGTCTAAATACTCTAACTCTAAATACTCAACGAGAGTGTGACCTTTATAAAATAACTAAAAGTGACACTGACCTTACTAGGTATGTGCTTGTTAGAGAAGAAGACATGGAAAGTGACATATTGTCGGATGAGATCATTGCCGAGACAATCGCGTAGGTACCGGATGCTGTCCACAGTAGGAGATAAATCAGCGCCGGGGGCGTGGATTGCTAAACTGACTGGAGCCATCCATCTGAAAGCAAATGTTTGAAATGTATTATCGGCGATTAAACCATTTAAAGCGTTATAGTAAATTAAATTTAATCAAAATGTTTCCAGGGAGACAACGTAGCGTGACTTAACATCATTGCGGTCGCTCTTGAAGGTTTATAGGATATCGTCGTTGGTAATGCAATTGCGTCACGCATTAGATAGATTAACACAATTACATCAGTGATAATAAATTACAGGTGTATTTAATTATAAATTAAAGAAATATGTTTGTTTAACACTAAAATACGCAAAAACTATATGTTTACCTAAAACATTAGTTTTGTTTATTACTTACACCATCATATTCCTAATATATCAAAATTGAGCATATTTTTGTTATATTAAAATATAGGTAATTTTTATTTATTCTATTTCTTTACATGAGTGAATCGGAACATACATACTACTAACATACCAGAAGATAAATATAGGGAAACGAATTTCACCGGGCCATTTACTTGTAAATAAAAAAAAAACAAAAGTATATAGTTTTGCGTGTGGGAGACTAGATTACGATGCTGATAGCTCATAAACATATTGTGATTAGTTTAGTGATTTAAATATAAGAAATAACGCAAATATTAATTTTAATTTAATAACATGTACAATACACACCATACGCACGTTATTAAATTGAAATTGAAAATCAAATTAAGTCTTAGACTCCCACTCGGGATAAATATATTATGTATACCTAATTGACTCAGTAGCAGGACTGCCGGTTATGGAGTCAATGACCGTGGGTTCGATTCCTGCATTGGATTAAATATACCCACAAATGTAGTCTTCAGCTTAAGTCTGGGTATCCCACCAATCTTGTTTTGGATATGCGTGGTGAATGAATGTCCGTTCTTTCAGAAATGGAGAGGCCCGTACCTTTCATGTCTGAAGAACCGGACACGTTTTTGGAATGTCGCACCGATTCAGAAATACCGGTGAAGACAACTGATTCCATAGAGGGGTATAAAGTTTCTATAGAATAATATCGTAAAATTATCGATCAATCTATGTCAGATTGATTCCAATCGACTGACCCGCTATCGGCGGCATAACAGACGTACAAAGGAGAAAAAAGGTGCGCTCTGCCCGGTTTTAAGGTTATGAATTTCACAGTCGTGTTCACTACACATTTCTCTCTTTCACTCTCGTTCTTCACGCTCCACTTTTCTGTTTGGATACAACGTCTGGTTTTAAAAGGGTAATAGCGGTTTCTAAAAAATGTCTCGTGTCATTTACGCAATATTAATTAGCGAGTAAACATTATGTGTGTAGATGGTAAAAGTGTGTTTTAATATTTGCTTTTCGAATTTCGGTAAAGTAAATAGACTTGTGGCGTCAATTTGTAGTGTAAATTTATTCTATGATTCTTATAAGCTACATGATTTTTTATGTATTTCACGGATTGCTGATCAAGTCACAAAGAATATTGAAAGCGAAATGAAGCGTACAAATCAAATGTCAAATGAAGTAAGCTTTAATTAATACATACAGTTTTTAATACTGTACTAGTACCTACGTACGATTCTCCATTCTATTCCATTCTTATCTAGACCGCACCGCTTAATCTCCTTAGTTTCTTCTCTATTCTACGTAACATTGGCGAAATCAACCGTGCTATTTGGGCAATATTGAAAGCCATTAATTCTAATGAATGAAAAAATAAAAAAGCTTACAAAATTTGTTTAGGATCATTTTTAAATAACGTATTTATTATACGTCTATTAGACTTGGTTTTTTAAACGTGTATAAAAGCTTATATGAAAGCCACCCTGAAATCTTTTTAAAAATGAGGTTTGAAATGTATTTGCTATTTTAATTAGCTAACTTTACGAATTTTAAAGTCGATTTGCTTTGATATGATGCAAATTAACAAAGCTATACTAAAAAGAAGCTATGTATATATTCCGTTCAAAATGTCGTATGAACTTGATAACACGACAGTCTGCTTAGTTAGACGATAGGTATATATTCGTATAGCTATACACTAGTCTTCGAAGGGTGTCGGCTGGCAAAAGCTGTTAGATCAATATAGTTCACCTTTGTTTGTAAACTACTTCTTTCACGCCACTCCCCGTCTCGGCGGCGGTTTGAATCGTTTGTTAACTTAACGCACAGCTTATAAACATGGTTGAATTTGACACTGCGTTTATAAAAGACTGGCAAAAGAAATTTATGTTGCGATGTGGATGAAAGGATAGGTAGAGGAAGACCACGGAAAACATACTTTGACCAAATTGATGAAGTTTTTAATAAAGGCCAGGTCAAGAGTACCCTTAGGGCTTGCATGAGGAGAGTAATGAGTGTGGAGGAAGCAAGGAAAGTATGCCGAGATCGTAGCAAATGCAGATCTATGGTCTCTGCCTACCTCTACGGGAGACAGGCGTGACGATATGTATTTATGTATGAATTTGACACAGCGTTTATGTTAAAATGTGAATTTAAGAGATTATAAATTTCCATAGTTTTGAATAGATCGATATTTTTAACGTTTTCTTATTCGTTTTGCCAATCAATGAATTATGATAAAGTTTGACGTTTCAAAATATTTTTTTATCAATTATTTTAGGAATTAATGAAATGATCATTTAGTTCATGATCATTTTGATAGATTTACTTAATTATCAAACTATAAATCGCTTTAAAATTGGGCTAAAACAATTGAAGGATCAAAGGAGTCTTGCCCCTAATTCGTTATTTTTTAAAACATACAACAAAATATTAATGCATTTATATAAGCCTATATTATTAGCAGGGAAAGCAATGATATTTAAATATCTATCAGTTGATGCAAAGTTACAAATTTCTTATACCTACTTCGTATAACGATAAAATTCCACAAGTAGACTAAGGCTTAACTTGGGAGGTATTGTAATCATGCGTTCACACGAGCGTGTGTTAGCTAGTCGCTAGGTAATGCCCGTGAGATCGATTGTAAAGTCAACACAAGGCTAGACGTGTTTGTAAAGGGTCGAGCCCCTGACGTTATGCGTGCAATGCTGTAGTGACATTTCCATAATTAATATTTGAACATTTAATTGATGTTATGAGAAAAATATGCACGTATCGCCTATTATTTAATATAGTTTGGTAATAAACTTTTGACGGGTTAACAAATATATACAAATGTTTACTTTGGTTTTGCTCATTCGTTGTTTCAAAACAATCAAGTTCTGTATTTAGACATTATATTACATTATGTATTATTATTATGTATACGGCAAGAAGCGACCAATGGGGAGCCGTTTCGCTGCGTAGAATGGTAGCGGATAAAGCTTTGTGGTCTCTGCCAACAACTGCCCCCTGCGGGGGGATATATATATATAAATATGTACACAAATGGCTTTTTCGTGAAACTAAAACATTTCAAATTTTCTTTATCTGTTGCATTCTTGGTTTCTGCACAAAGATGCCTGGAAGCAACAATCACGAGACTTTCTTGAATACCTTGGACCTGCGAATGTCTATTGTGGTATATATCTATGGTGTTGATTGCTTTCCATCAGGTGACATGCCTATTCGTTTGCCTTCTTATCCCATTAAAAAAAGACCACCAATTAGTAACAGTTTTAGCTTTTCGTTTACATATGTATTAATGTAAAATAAAGAAAATATATACTAATTGATCAGTTTTTAGTTGTGGTAGGGTTTTAAGCCCACACACCAGAAACAGTTGACATATGTTGTTACAGATTTCACCCATATCAACATTTTCTATTGAATACTTCAAGTTTCAAAGGAACAAAATATTTATAAAATTATGAAGTTAAAAGACACCGTTTTAATTAAACTAATAATGAAGCAGCAATACCAGTTGGTAAGGATCGAGTTTAAGTCTTGGGTGTGTATCTTCCATTGGACTATTGAAGTGAACCATATTTCCTTGAACAAGCATTGCAATTGCAATTTAGCTTACTTGGAATGATTAATAAAAAAAAATATATCTGAATTTTAATTATGTTTTCGTTTTTTTTTTAATTTCAAAAACCTTTAATCAGATATGATTATTTTTTGTCGAACCCACGTTGTTGCTAGTGAGCATGCTAAAAAAATACTAACCTGAATATCAGTTGTCAGGAAGCCCAAAATAATGTAATAGTAAATTGATCCAGCACTAAGAAATCAAATTAAAAATGATAAAATACTTTACAATGTTCATTGCTGTGAAATTTTAGTGAATGAATATATTTCAGAAGCAGATAAACATATTTACTTTAGTGGTACAAGTTTAAAGAAAAAAAGTGCAAATATACTTGGTATTTAAACAACAGTTGTAACAAAGATAATTTCATGTTAAAAATAACAATTTTATTTAAATAAGCTGAAACGTACTAATATTTCCATAAAACAAATCGGACGAACATGAATAAACATATTATATAATATAAATATATGAAAGAGATAAATTGTTATGTTTACCACTTCACTTGTTCATATTTGCTTTATTTAGAGTGTCTGACTTCTGAACTAAGGGTTCTGGACTGATATCCCGGCCAAAATTTGTTTTGAAATCACAAATGGATTGGGTATGTCTTTTGTAACAAAAAGAATTTGTATCCTAATTCTCCTTTCGTATCGAAAAAATAGTTCATTCTGATAAGTTTCCTTGAGAAAGATAAATTTCCTTCTATGTTAATGTTTAGATTTAAGGTACTTAAATAATATGAAATATATAAGGTAGCCTGGTAGATGTTGTCTTGCCACCTACCCGGTCCAACGTAAATTAAAACTTTCCAGAGACCTGATCAAAAACAGACAAAACATTTCATCGAAATCGGTCCGGCCGTTTAGGGTGAGTTCAGTGACAAACACACATACAAAAAAAAATTATATAGAAAGATGACACAATAGCCAAATAGGCTAATAGATCGAAACTCATAGGTATAATGTTTTATACATTGTACCTATAGATGTGGTTTTTAATGAAATTGCTATAACGAATGTATATGATAATTTTAAATTAGCATATTATTTGTTATCTTGACATCACTGCCTTTATTTGAGGCTGCATCTAAGTACATATTTGTAATAACGCAATGTTCAGATAAGACACAATGAATTTTATGGTGATATTAATTCGTACGTTAACAGCCATTATCTTATCACAAAAGTTTGCTTTTACTTAACGAACGATACGTTATATGGAAATTCGTAAATAGCTCAAATAATTCATTAGGTAACATTTGTTTTTTATATGTTATGGCAATTGCTATCATCCTTCTGCCAAACTTTAATTTGCGCTCTCATAAATAAGATATTATAACGATAATAAAAACATCGATTCTAAAACAGATATCAAGGGAACAATCTCAAAATATTATTATATTATAATTCCACTTGTTTTCAATTGTACAAATAGAACCATAGCAGGCAAACAATTCTTATTACAAGTAGCATGTTTTATTGATATAGTATGTACTTGATGTATTACTATTTTCGCTTCACTGAAATGCAATTCCGTCACACTGTAGGCAGGAACAGACGCGATCGATAGACGAAAATGGATTACACTGTTGTTAATGATGGATGGGGCTCTATTCCCTTTAGGGAATAGTCTAATTGGTAAGGGTAGGCAGGGCATGACAGTCGGAGTTATGGTGTGTATATGTTATGTACCAAAGTTACATTTATGGATTATTTTAAAAGTTTAAAAGAGTGCAGGAGAGCGTATATTATATATCTAGAGATGAAAGACAATATATAGTAAGGATGTATGTGTAGGCCAGGTGAAAAAAAAAATAGGAAGTTAACGTCGCAATCCAAAATGACTGCAATATGGTGTGTAGGGATGCACAGCGCCGCCACATTCATAAATCAGTCACAAATGGAAATCAAAAAAGTTTCTTTATTGTGGAAATCCTCATAAAGTCAAACCTAATATAGAGACTCTCAATCAACATTTCTCCTCATTTAGTATATTTGATTATGTTACCAAAAACAATACTATAACTTATCCTCCATTCGTCTCGAATTAATTCGCTGCTTGTAATGTTAAGAAGAGCGTTCTACACATTAATTCTAATGTCATCGGTAGTGATTGTGTCAGTCGTAATATGATTAGCTTCGTTCTTGATACCATCGTTCCTGTTCTCACTCATATTCTAAACTCTTCTAAATCTACTAATATTTTTCCTGGAGACGCCGAAATTATACCTTTGCCAAAAAAACCATATCCTAATTCCTTCTCAAAATCTCGATCTATTTTGACATTCCAGTCAAAAGTTCTTGAACGACTGGTCTACAACTGTTTTCCTGTTTAAAAACCCTTTAGTCTGGTTTCCGATGCGGCTATAGCACGGCCACAGAATTAATAAATATTACGGACGACATTAGATTCTTCCTCCTACCACCTAGTATACAAACAAGCCTACACATTTCTTAAGGGCCAGCCACACTCTGCAATGCCTACGGCATGCGTTGCCGTGTTGATTGCTTTTCATCAGCTGGCACGCCTGCTTATTTGCCCACTGATCCTGATGTATAAGAGTTTAGAAATGATTTGAAAATCATTATTGCTTCTTTTCTCACTTTAAAGTACGGTAACTGTGCATTGCAGAAGCTTGGTGAGTAGTAAGTTTATATACTTATATTTTATATGTCAAAATATTGTAGCCGAAATAAGGTCTTAAAAAATTTGAAAGTTGGCGTGAGCGTGTGACCAGCTGCCACTCAGCCGTCCGAAACGTCACTGGCAGTCGACGTTATATATCGGTACACTGAAACAGTCAGTACGTACTCAATTAACCATGGAGTTTTTACAAACGATAAATTAAATTTCACGTACAAGTGTTCGACCTACATGGGAGACCGCAGTCGCTATGCGGATAACAGTACACAGATGTTGATTCCGTAATGGGAGACGTTGCACTTGGCGGCGACGCATCTGGGTTGACCGCAAGGCCTCACGAGCGCATGGCGGCCGCGGCCTGTTTGGCCTCCCACACGTGGATATTTCTAGGGCTGCCACTTTTTTATGAGTGATAAATATGACAACGATATTATATTCATGATCTTTATTTATATAATATATAATGATAAATTGATTTGTGATAATTACCGTTACCATATTGGCACAATTTGTTTTTATCAACTGAACTGTTGAAGTATTCATAAAGCGATTTTTAAATAACATTTTTGGGAAACTGTTTTAAATTAAGAAGACATTTATCTTCTATAAATGGTCTAGAATGGGGTAGGGTATGGTCAATTATTCTCTCTTATTCTCGTGTATAGAAAAATGAACGTTTGTTTGTACACGTTCTAAAAATATTTATTTTGTTACGATTATATTTTGGAAATTACGTGAGAACGAAAACTAATTTGTGAAGATCAGGCGGGCGGGCGGTGTTCCCAACCAAGTACTGCGATTAGGGCTGTTAGGCCTCCACAACTCAGGCCGCTCACTGTACGAAGCGCGGTAGCTAAGCTACCACTCAGACGCCGGTTTTCTGCGGAAGTGTGGTACTTCCCCGGGCGAGCCGGTCCATTCATGCTACAGACAAATAATATGCCATTCTTCACAAAGTATACGTCTGCAATGTGGCTCTACCACTAAAAAATTATATCTGGATTCATTGCACAGTATTGTATTCGTAAAAGAAATAAACTCATTTACACGTATTGAAAAAGTATATACACATTGTCATGGTAACATTATTAGTAAAAAAAGCATCAACTGTCTAATATAGGATACGAACCCATAACGAACAAATCTTAAGACCGAGCCTTGCTAAGTCAGCTATCACTTCTTCAAACTTAACATACTACTACTATACGTACTGTTACAACCCTGAATAAGCTTGTTAAAATATATACTGTCCAAATTTGTATTTGTTTTTAAACATTTTATACATTTGTAATAACACGAAAACTTTCTACTGGGTTGAAAATTAAGGCCATATCACATTTTTATCAGATATTTCTCACGCACTATATATCCAAATTAGGCGAATTTTGCAAATATATATACCAATCTTTTCGAGATTTGGACATATTAACACTTTTGAATTTCAAGGTCATTTAATAACATATTTCCATAAAGACTACTTTAGAACTAGAGTAGAGATATTTTTAAGTTAATAGCTTTACTTGGTTAGTTGATTTTTTTGAGTGTCAGCAGCAACTGGTCGGTTATATAAAAACGCTTTAAACTTATACCCCCTACATTAGGGTTTCCTGCGCCTTAGGCGTTTATTTCAAAATTAAAAATAACAAGGACAAACGCTAAGATAATATAAATAATTATAGGTCATGCAAACATGCGGAGATCAAACTCACGACCCCTAAATCAGAAGGCAACCACTATATCTTAATTTTACGCAACTGAACTTGAGATAGACAGACTTAGTATTTTAATAGGTAAAGATATATCGAAAATAGTTAAAAGTATATATTGTAATTAAGATTTAAATCACTCTTATATAAACAGCCTTTCGTTAGTTTTAATTATAATTATAATGTTCAAGCTGTATTACCGTTATTAAATATTTTATTAGCCCACAAAACAGTTCTCTAGTCTAGACTATCGTAAAGTTAAGCCATAGTTAGCATTTACGATATACTGATTCCTGAGGCAATTCAAGTAATCGCTGAATTCCTGAGGCAAATCAAGTAATCGTTATTATATAACAAAATATAAATACTAAAATGAACGTCACTTGACGCAATCAAATTTTCATCCCCATCATGTTTGATACTGATAATTTATATACAAATTAAAGATATCACAGCGTCATAACGTGCATCTGTAGAGATCATTTTTCGACTTCCAAGCGCACGCAACTAAATATCCTTACATATTTTAACATGTACTATGACAGTGTTATTTGAATAGATTCAGTCAAATCGCATATAGAATAGAATTCTTTAAGCTATAGAATAGAATTGATTCGCCGACATAGGATTCTCATAAGACTTCCCTAAAGCGTACCAAAAATTCCCATTTTCGGATACACGTAATCAATTTTACTACCTACCCTGAGCTCATCGTCACGTCTTACATATGCCGAAGCGCGGTCTATGGTCCATTAATTGTGTACTAAAGAGCATAGGGGAAGGTTTTTAGTAAACGAGTGTTCTACTAGTAAACGATCTAGCAATTTTTTGTGTGTAGCATGAATTAGTTGACTCATTAATGGAAATACCATACCCATTTTTGAGTACTAAGAAAGTTTCTTACTCCGTTGTTTCGTAAGCGTTTAAAGCTAGTGCCCGATTGCTTTTCCCTAACTACACTGCTTTCTTCACCTTATATCATTTATATTTATATCATTCTTTCTCATTAGTCACATTCCTTGTGGCAGGCAATGACCTGCAGTGCCTTTGGTGTTCTTAATGAGTTGTTCCATAGGCGATGGTAATTACTTATCAGGTGACCCGCTAAATCGTCTGTCTACATATCACTATAAACAAAACGCCAAGATATATATATATATATATATATATATATATATATATATATATATATATATATATATATATATATATATATATATATATATACATACATACATACATACTTCCACCTAATTACATCCCTCAGTT
Source organism: Baronia brevicornis (assembly GCA_031353405.1). Lineage (NCBI taxonomy): Eukaryota > Metazoa > Arthropoda > Insecta > Lepidoptera > Papilionidae > Baronia > Baronia brevicornis. Next base: position 612,253 of record JASFAT010002032.1, read on the forward strand.
TGAATGTTATAATATGTAGGGTTAGGGGGTTTTAATTGATTCTTCTTAATAACATCTTTTATTTATCTATTTTACAATATGTCACCTTAACATCTTTATAAACACCTTTAGCTCTTAAAACTTCGTTACTTCGTTACACTGCACAACAACTACTCTTCCCTCCTTTTAACTCTCTCTTTCTATCTTATTGTTCTTTCACTCGTACCTTTTATTCCATTACTAGGACATAATACACAACAATCGAATTACCAATGGGATACTTCACAATATCTACAAATATATTATGTGTTCTTGTTTACAACCATTTGCAGCTTTTAACATTGCAACCAGCAATTGTAGCTCAATCAATTTGTTATATTCTGTTTTGTGACGCGGCCGAAGTGCGGCTTTTAAGTATTAACAAAACGACTAAAGCATTAACACAGCGTTAGTTAGTTTCAATCGCCTCAATTTGTATGACTTTCTAAAGTTCTCTTACGTGGAACTTACAAGTAATGACAACATCGTGTGAATATGTTTATGCGTTATCATTAGAAATGGTGGATATGCGTATTTACTTACTATTGCATTAAGGTTATGCGGACTTGGATCACTTGCGATTATAATTATTCAATATCAAAGTAGCATCAAGAATAACATTTTTTTAAACTAAACAGGTTTGGACGCTTTAAGACCTCTAGATAGGTAGCTCGCTATTGGCTGGATTCAAAAAGTGGCCAATCACGAGGGTCTCCGATAAATAAAGCAAAAATTTGAACCTTTGCAGATCGTCAAAGGTAGAAAAATTGCTTACCTGGGGTATATCATGAGACATGGACAGGTAAATATTAGTGCAACTAATCATGATAGGAAAAGTGGCGGACAGTAGACAAATTGGTCGGAAAAGGAAGTCTTGGTTACCTTTTCTTAGGTAGTGGACTGGGATAGCGAGTGCTCCAGAACTGCTGCACCTCGCGAAAGAAGAGGAGAGTTGTGCTAAATTGGTTGCCAAACTTCGCTTGTCAGAGAGCCACTCTTTGAAGAAAAAGTAGGAAGCCAAGCATTATTTTGTTATTACTAGAGTATTTGTTGATCATTAAAACTGAGCATATAAAATTTGTGCCAGGAAAATGTGGTTTACTTTAAAAGTCCAATAGTAGAATCGACCACATCTTGGATCGTAAGCGCATTCCTTACAAATTTAGTTATTGCTCATTAAAATAAGATTGTAGATCACCCTAAGATTTTCGTACAAAAATCAATGAAGCATTATTTTCAGGTGACGTTGCGTCATTATCAATCGGTTATGGCACGTACAACGGTTGACCTACATCGGGCTCATTAAAATAAAACATACTTCAATTCCGTGCCATCTCGCTGCTTCTCATTATTCAACGTCGGCACGCGAACCGCACCTTAGTTTTCCATATTGCGGACATCACTTCAAACGCCTATATTATTTCCCACATATTTGTTTCGGAAAGGACATTGAACTTGATGTTGTTGAGGTATTTGTAAGTCGATTTGCGGTTTACATTTCTAGCTGGTAATTTGTTTGAGTTGTGAGTGTTTTTTTTTTTTGATAATATTACACATAACAAAAAAAAATTATGGTATTTTACACGTATACACTACAGTAATATTCCTTGAATCATGGGTGCCAGTACCACACCGAAATTACACCGAAAAATAACTAGTTAAATATAATAGTAAATATTCTTTAACTACGAGTATGCAGTTTATATTGCATGATTAAACCGCTGTATGAGCGCGGCATAAATGGACCAGCTCGTTCTTTTAATAGAAGAGATGGACAAATTACCAAGCCCGGTATTATCACCTGATAGTATGTGATCGTCAAGTCCCATAGATATTAGCAACAAAAAGGACACCGTGGGTCCGTGGACGGCGGTGATTAGATACTTCTTCATTCAAAATATACTTTCCGTTCATAATAAACGTTATGTCAATAAATTAATCAGATTATTAAATAGGATTCTCTTTCGGAGTACAATCGCATAGCTTTATTTCACTTTTGTCCGAGGTCGATTCTGATGTTCGAATTAATATGTGTGTACACGTCGGAAGGCGATCAGAATTTTATTAAGTCCACACAGCAGCGTCATTGCATTGATTTAAGCGTAACGTGCGATCATGATTGTCGATGAGCATACCCACACAATAACATACTCGTAGGTCTGAAGCATTTATGCATACAATACTCTAATCTGTTCATTCATTCGTAGAAATTGTCCAATATATGCATGGCAATACACTATTGAGGTACGGCTGTGACGCATTAGTAAAATACTTTTATTTTTGTCTATCCTTCTGTTTATATGAAGTCAATAACCAAATTCAGAAAATTTTCAATGCTACTATTTTGAGGCAGGCACACGTGAAATCATGTCATATAGGCTCAAGCATCAGTAAATAGGCTCCGCCGCTCGTGAGTGTCTATAACATCAAGGACACTACAGATAGGTCGCGGGTCTTATAAAATAAATTAATAAAAATAGTCTTTATTTCCGCTAAGCAAGTCATAATATTTTTTTAAATATAATAATGTTCAGTTTTAATATATAATAATATATTATATCAGCTGTCTTGTGACTTATGCCTTCTCTATTTCCCTCCACTTCTTCCTGACGCTATTCTTCTCCGTCTATTTAACATATTGATCCCCCAACTTTTTGCCTATCCGTTCTTCGGGAACCATTCTATACCAACTTTACAAAGTCCGCTTTTTTGTAATTGTTCTCAGCATGTAACCTATCTATTCCATATCAGTGCTCTTATTTTAACGCTAACTTCTACCTACCTTATGGTAAGACTTGAATTAATAATGGGAAGGAAAAAATAAAGTAGAGGAAGAGAAAATGAGTCGAGCTTCCAATTCTAAATACTTGACGAATGAAGAGCGGCACGCGTCCTAAATCTATTAGATCAACAGCGCTGCTCAAAAAAATTTTAAACTCTACTGTCTTTTTTTTTACAGACGAGTTCTCGTAAGGATACACTTGAGTTCTCGAATCGCGAGTTCGATTACAATATTAAGGAAATATCGTACCTATTGATGTATCCCTCAAATCCCGAATGGATCTGTTTCAATTGTAGGTATAGTGGGCAATAAAAGTTATAACCTACATAGGTTCACTTCTAGAGATATTCCTCTTTTCATTCTAACAAGCGGTATGAAGCATAATGTGCCATGAACCTTCAATCAGCTTTTAAAAATATTCACCATCAAGCTTCCCTTAATTTATACCGTTACCGCAAAATCAAATTATACCTCAAATAAGTATTTTAAAGATTAGATGAATTACAATTTCATAGATAAGGGCACCAGTGTTGAATTCGATTAGCTCATGTTCTCAGACCTTAATGCGGGCGGCTAACCTACTGACCTACCACCACAAGCAATATAGTACTTTTTTATTGTGTGGAATCAACGTTAGCCCTTAGCAACTATATTGTAAGGACTCGCATATCCGCAAGTTGCCATTCACGGAAAAAGGACGACAGTATTAGTTTGTAAGACAATTACTCATTATTAAAGCACCATTGGTGGACTAGGAAGTAGAACCGCTGGCACTGTTACTTCAAAACAGGAAAATGCGCCACCATTGTTATTACAACATTCACACAATAGTTAACCTTTCTCAATGCTCGCATACGTTGTTTGTAAATATTTTTTACCGTCACTGGTCAACTAAGAATAAGCGCCAACTGTGTACAGATTTAACATTAATAAAGTTAACTTTGATTCGTAGTTATAGCAACTTCAAAAAACAAGCCAATACCTTTCTCAAAAGCTTACAAAGGTACTCCAATGCGTTTGAAGTTGCAGATACTTATGAGCAGGATTTATTGCTTAACATCAGGCGAAAAGCTTGTTTTTTTTTAATTTATTAATTATTATTTTTTTTAGATTATACGGCACACACAAACTTAAATTAAGTTTTTCCGAAATCTAGCCTATATTATCCTAATTTAGCCGTAAGCTAATTTACGTAATTGTTACCTATCTTATTAAAGTTTCTAAAGATCGTACTTAAACTGATTGATTATTGACCGTACGTAAACTTTATATAGATAGAAACTTTATATAGATAGATAAGAATTTTTTTGCTTTTACTGAATTTTCAATAATTTATAACAGGGATTTATGTTCATTCTTGAAAACTAAGCTATAGCTAAGGGAAGTGTTTATACGCTTCCCCCATAGCTTAGATTGTGATGATCGTGGTGGTGATGTGAACATGGGAGACGCGATGCCTTATATTTAATGTTGTATTTCGTGTTAGTTTCTTAAATCTTGAAAGTTTTTGGATTTTTCTTTATATACTATATCTTACATATATATGACATAATTTCAAATATGTAACATTTATAATATTATAAATAACAACGAAGCTTTTTTTGATTGCTTTCCATTAGGTGGCACGCTTGCTCGTTTGCCCTCCTATACCATAAAAAAAAGCAAAAATTTATGTTGGAGCATTTAAGGAAGGGGAAAACTGTTATTAAAATTGTTCAAATAGAAAAAGAACCAAATTCAATTTATCAAATTTTTCTTATTATATAATTTTTCATTTAAAAAACTTAGGGATAATTATTTTTTTTTAAACTGAAACTACCTTTTTCCACAGCCCTACCATAGTACCACGGGGATTCAGGCTAAATGATTAATGACACAAAGCAATTTTTTAATGGCGGTTAGGCGCAACAAACTACGTACCTACCTACGCCATTACACTGATTGCGTGAAACAATTGAAACGTAGAACGAAGACGAAATATCAATATAATGCGTAGTGAAACAGGTTTAATTACCCTGCCTACCTTTCGCTCATATTTTGTGTAAAGGAAAATTCATTTTTTTAAAGGTAAAGAATTACAACTTCGTATTGCAAACATCAAAAAATTAAAAATCATCATTCCAATTTGCATATTTTAGAAAATAGTTTGGTTAACAGTTCATTTAGAATTTATATTACATTTATAATATTGATACATACATACATATCATCACGCCTGTCTCCCATAGGGGTAGGCAGAGACCACATATCTCCATCTGCTACAATCTCTGCATACTTTCCTTGCTTCCTCCACACTCATTACTCTCCTCATGCAAACCTGCCGGTTAAGGATACTCTTGACCTGACCTTTCTTAAAAATTTCAGCGATTTGGTCAAAGTATGTTTTCCATGGTCTTCCCCTACCGACCCTACCATCCACATTCGCAACGTAAACATTTCTCAACTTTTTATTTATATTATCACGTATACATATTATATTTACTGTCAACTTACGGCAGTCCACTACTAAATAGTCTATTGTCCATGGCATGGCTGTAGCATTCAGCTCAGATCTTACTGGGTGTACTTCGGGACTACGTTTGCCAAGACACTGTATTCACTCGTCTCTACTTCAACTATATATCTATTATATATGTACACATATATATAATTCTTCTGTACGTCTGTTTGTCGCTGAACTCCTAAACGGCTGGACCGATTTTAATGACATTTTTTGTGTGTGTTTGAGCGGATCCCTGTATGGTTTCGATTTAAAATTTGCCGCGGGAAATAGACAGGACAAAGTTTGCCGGTCCCGCTAATTTACTATCTATTATTTAAATACACAGTGTAATACACATGACAGCCATAGAACAAGATCGATCATTTTGCTCACTACGAGTAGTTATGTCACTAACTAGGAGACGTAATATAGAATTACAACGGCAATTACCTCTATTCACGCGTTTCTCACTTCCGATCGGTATGCGCACGTCGATTCCATTCTCGAAGTGAAAATAATGTAAATCTAGCTAAGCAATGAAGGCGACAAGCGAGAGCAGCGAAAGTTGTTGCTGCGATATAACATGCCAATATCGAAATCATTTTTACCGTTATGCAATGTCACACTAGCATTAAACATACATAAAAAACATTTCACAGCTCATATGTACAACTGCCGGGCACGGGCCTTCCCATTTCTGAAGGAATAAATAACCCACCACGCGTTTTTAAGGCACATAAGCCTCCCTTGCCTAATTTAAAAATGGCCCTAAATAGTAAAAAGGTTCCCCACTTCTGCTCTATTCGATAAACAATAAATGAAGTGTCAAGTACACATGCCAACTAGTTTAACATTAAGTCATTAACATTGTCAACAATGATCACACATGCTGAGTGTTCGCTCACACATGAGGTACGTTGTCACAATCCCCATGCTCGGCAAGTGGATTGAGCACGCCGATTGGTTTTATTGCTCAGCTAGAAACTGCCACACGCTTTATGATATTGCTCCCATAATCGCTTCTACACCCGATTTCTTCCCATGGGTGTTGTACCAGGTGATTATGGGACCATATATATAATACCAGTGGATGGACAGCGTTTGAGCTAAGCTTAGGAATTACAGTTACATTCCTCATTTTTAAGGAAGACCAATTTTTTTTATTAAAGTATGATGAACAGTAGCACACATAAATGTATCTAAAGTTAACGTGCAACGCAGAAATTAACAAGAGACTAGAGATAAAACAAAAAATTGTAAAGAAAGAAGATGAATGATGGACAGCGAAACATACTTTTCTAATATCTGCGAACACAAATCAGAGAAATAATATTGTGTGTTTGCGAAGAAGTGTGTAGAGAATTACTTACAGAGAAACAGCCGTCAGCAGATGCTCGAACACCTCGCCATGGTTACTAACGTTGACAACATCAAACACACAATACCACTTTTCATCACAAATACTAGTGATTTATCGGATCTTATCAAAGCAAGTTTAACTGGCGATCTTAGTAACGGATTTCCGCAAACTAACGCCTGACTACATCAATTATCTCAAAATGGGAAGCTAATGTTCACGAGAGGGCTTTTATTGATGTTTATTATAAATAATATAAGTGAATGCGTACGCAAATAGATAGATATGTAGATCGATTAGACGAATACGCTTCTATATTCAACAAGTAACAATATTCCGCTATCCAGTCTTGAATGAAAATTTATTCAGCACCTCTTCTGAACGTATCTGGAACTGCCTATTTCAATATATATAACATTAACATGTAACAGGTTTGCTTTACATAACTGTATGCTAATAAAGAATTTTTATGAATAGAATCATAAATAAATATTGTTTTAGATTCTTACTTCGTATTTTGATTAAATTTTCAATGTATTACATAAAACTTCCTGCTCTTTAAGATTAATGTATATTATATAGAGCCACGCTGCAGACGAATACTTTGTCAAGAATGGCATAATATTTGTCTGTAGCAAGAATGGGCAAGAATGAAGACAACTTCGAGAAAGAAGCCGATAGAAGGATTCAGTTAGGCTGGGCAGCATTTAGGAAACTCCGTCCGGTCTTCTCGTCGCCCATACCTCAGAGCCTGAAGACGAAAGTCTTCGACCAGTGTGTCCTACCCGTACTCTCCTACGGCGCCGAAACGTGAACGCTGACAGTCCGTCTGCTTCATAAGCTCAGAGTCGCTCAGAGAGCTATGGAGAGAGCTATGCTCGGAGTTTCTCTGGTAGATATGTTTCGGAATGAACAAATCCGTCAGAGAACTAAAGTCACCTACATAGCCTTTCGAATTAGCAAACTTAAGTGGCAATGGGCTGGTCACGTCTGTCGGAGATCCGACTATCGTTAGAGCAGACGAGTGCTGGAGTGGAGACCGCGTCTCGGTAAACGTAGTGTGGGACGCCCCCCGGCTAGATGGTGCGACGATCTGCGCAGGGCGGCTGGCAGAAACTGGATGCGTGTAGCCGAAGATCGGGCTAGGTGGCGCTCCATGGGGGAGGCCTATGTCCAGCAGTGGACTGCCGCAGGCTGCTGATGATGATGATGATGATGAAGAATGGGCCGGCTCGCCCGGGCAGTCAGAAAACCGGCGTCTGAGTGGTAGCTTACCTACCGCGCTTCGTACGGTGAACGGCCGAGGTCCGAAGGCCCAACACCCTCTCCCTCCCATCCCACTCCCTTAATGAAACTTTCCTTAAAGGTCGGCAACGCAACCGCACTGTCTATGGCGGTGCGGATGTCTATGGGCGGCGTTGATTGCTTTCCATCAGGTGACACGCCTGCTCATTTGCTTTCCTATCCCATAAAACAAATATTAAAAAAGAGAAATATCAGAAAACTTCCGAGGTCTCCAAAAGTTCAAACATGGTATCAACAATACTCCTTAAATTTCTAGATAAGTGACGGTATTATCTGGTGCGGTATTTGTAAAATAAAGGACCCAAATGGTGCAGTGACGAATAGCTCAAACGAGTTAAGTAGGCGGGTTCATTTTCGTTTTGAAACATGTTAGTATGGCCTATAAGTATTTGATCCATATATGGGTTATGATATAACAGTACAGGAAATACTAATGGAGGACTATAATAAGAAATTAGTAAAGTTAGCGAAAGAAGAAGTTAACAAAAATAAAATTAAACGTTATTATTGTTGTAAACGTAGTATTGTTATAACGTTATTTAAGTTAAAGAGGTTGCTCATCATATAAAAATTACATTATCTTAAAACAACTATCAATTCAAATAAAATAATTCAGCGCTGCGTATATATGTACCAATTCTCATTTTCACAAAAAAAAAGATATGAAGCGTAGTCCACCACGGAACGTCAATAACAGTCTTTAACATCACATAAGGTGTGCACATAACTGCATTTAGTTCATCATCATCATCAACAGACCGCAACAAGCTTCTACAGAGACGCACTATCGATAGCCCGATTTTCGGCTTCAGGCTTTCAGTTTCTACCAGCCGCCCTGCACAGATGGTTGCATTATTTAGTCGGGGGGCGTCCCACTAATCGCTTGCCAAGACTCGATCTGCACTTTAGCTCTCATCTACACCAGAGGTTGTTGGTTCTCTGACAAACGTGACTAGCCCATTGCCACTTCAGTTTACCAACTTGGTAGATTACTTGGTTTTTCAATAACAATATTTAAAAAACCGTTTTAAAACTTATGTTCGTTACTCCAGACGTATATTCGGGAACGGCTGATTAAATTTCGACAAAACTTTCAATGAAAGAAACAAAACGTTTCAAGATATAGTTGTGGCTACTTTACACATGAAGAAAATTTGTGTTTCCTACAAATTGTGTGTATAAAAATAAATGACAATCGCAGAAGTAGATACACCTAATTTTGAATTTGGTTCACTTCCATTTCTTAAACTTGAATCGAATTCATAAATCACTTAAATATACATATATAAGAAATAAAATATTGCACAAGACAAGTTTTAAAAAATTACACACCAATAAAAATAAAAAACAAAACATGAAGTGTTTGGATTTGGATGGAATGGATATTTAAAGTCTCATATATCTTCATATAATATTATACAGACAATGATATATAATACATTCAGACATTCAACATCCGTTATTTCTACGACATCAAATTTATCGTTGATAGTTTGGTGATTCGTATCAAGATTGTTCTGATGAAATAAATTCATGTGACTTTTTGGTTAAGGTATATAAATAATCATTTCATATAATCCGACGAAATGCTCATATATTTTTGGATGATTTACACCATAATTGTAATGCTATTAATGGTAGCATATTTTAAATTTTATTTTTCATAAGAGTTTAGTGTATTTATATAACTAAAGAATACATAATTCATCAATAATCTTCTTCATTAATCTATTTACTATAAATAATACTAAGTTGTGTATTTTTTGTTGAAATACTTTATATCATGGTAAACCCGAAGCCACTTGATCATAATTTGCCATAGATTTTAGAGCTAAACAAAAAGTCACGACAGAGTCATTAACTTCACCGCCTTACCTCAAGTAATTAAATAAAATATTAAATAAAATACGACCAGAATTACATAATAACTAATATTATTGAGAGCGACTATAAACTATAAGCATAGCGTAACAGTTGTAAATTCGTGCCAAAAGTACAAATAAACATTTAACATAAACCACGTATGTGGCTGTAGAGTTACCAGTCCATGCGATAATAAATAATAAAAATATAATATATTTCTACTGTGAATTATTCCGAAACCGAATGAAGTTTGTTTTTTTTTTTCATAATAAAGCTATTTATTTATTTTTTTGGCATAAAAACCAAATTACATTCGTAAAAAGAGATATACATAACAATAATAATCACGCTATATAATTCTAAATATTTGCGTACAGCATGGTTATATTGTAATATCAGGTAATAAGGGTTATTCATTCAAATGTATTTTTAAAGAATATAATAATAAACAAGACTATACGCTACTATACTGACGGTAAAATGTATTAAAATTAAAATTTTATCTGATTCATAAGGAACTCTGAAGTTTCAAAGAAATGAAATGTTTTTTCAACACGGCTGTCGGACGTTCGGCATGGATCGTTAATATCGTTTTTCTTCACTTCATTCAAGTCGCGGCATTTTCACTTTTCACTTCAAACAATATTAAGACAGCTATATAGCTTTCCTATTAAGTTGTAAGGATAGACCTTTAGCAATTTAGGGATAATAAAACGTAATTACGGTTCCTCTTAAGTCACCCTAAAACCTTTAAAATAGGTTTAATTACAATAAGGAAATATCTTGAATTCACTAACGAATTTTGTCTTCCATTTTAATCTTCCTTGAAAATTGTAATAAATATAACTGGAAGATATGCCTATTATATTTTAGGATTACTAAGCGTAATTAATAGAAATAGACTTAAATAGTAGTAGTATTTCCCGTTGTTTTTATATTACTACACGTCAATAAAGTACCAACATGATTGTGCAATAATTAATTTAATATACTCGTAAGTATAATGTACGCTATACTGTTCTCCATATACTCTTTTGCAAAAAAAAACGAGCACCTTACATTGTCATTTGAATTGTTCATTAGTCATTGGAATGATTTTTTTTTTATATCTAGTCTCTTTATTAAGTGCCAGTAACATTGCTTGGCTATTAAAACCTCTTTAAAACTAAATTATTACCAATAATGTAGAAAAATCAGCACCGCCCATTTTTTTTCAAAGGAGTGTATATTTACTGGTAATTGCTTTTTTCCTTTATCACTTTACAACTTCGCGCCATGTTTCCCTGAGTCCATACCGAGCCAGCCACTTTCTAGATCTTATCCTCTCAACCTGTACTCTACAAAACTTTATTTGGTTTACAGTTTAGTTGGTTACAGTTTACAGACAATGATTTACTAAATGTCTCAGTGGCGAACCACTTGGAGACAATATTCAGGTCTATATGTCTCGCTTATCCGCCTTGAACATGCCTGGAAATCAAGAGCGGTCGTCCTGACTAACATTAGGACATATAAGGGCTGTTAAAAAATTGGTATGTTTTAATAATAATGATTTATGTTTAGATTTTTAATGGACATATTAAAGAGAAAATCATCATAAGTTGCATATAAGATAGGTTTATGCAATATTCGCCCTTGAGTGTAAGCATTTCGTGTGAAAATTCCACAGCGTTCAATTTTTACATTAAAAGAACGTTTTCGTTATAAAATATGAAATTGCCTCGTATGTGTGCATTCATGCACAAATCCGCTGAGGCGGCGTGCTTATTGCAGCATTGAAAGGGGGCCAGTGGCGAGTTGGTGAGTGAGTGTACATTGGTCTGGTCGCGCAACCGCCCGCATCCGGCGATATCAATCGTGGACACGCGTATGCAAGTAGGGTTCTTATCGCTTGCACAACAGTGCTATTAGATAGGCAATTTTTGTGTCCTACCGCGTACCAATTGATTGACAGCCGACCTTGATTTTCGTGGCCACTTACAGATACTTATCATTTGGTTTTGTTCTACATTAGTGAACTAAGTAATAACAGCTTTTTGAACGTCGAATAATGAGTAGTCTTAATCATAAGTTGCATTCTGAGAACTAGTAGTTTTTATCGTTCTGACTCATACATACATATATGTATTTTCAAACCTAATAGCAGAGCGGTTTTTTTTTATTTTTAACATTCGAGGTCATTCTAGGACACCTTAGGACTTGAACTTTACAATAATTTGGCAGACACATTACACATTGCAAAATATTAATAAAAATAAACATACTAGTATTCGTATTCCAATTAAAACAAATAATCTCTTTCCAGCACTGGACCCTAAGTCCTGTATGTACATCCTGCACATCATAAAGTGGCAAAGCGTGGTACTCCTTGTTTTAAGTATAGCAACAAAATTTGATTGCCTCTTATTCCCTGTCAATTAATTTTCAATTAAGATATACTTGATAAATATGAAGATTTTAAGTAGTTTTGCAATAATAAAGATTTTAACGACATTTATTATAAAGTAATTTCAAAACTAATGTCTGACATCTACATATTACGCAGTAGTCAAGTAAAATAATAGCAAAGATAGACTAGTCACGATAGGTCTTGCTAAAATAGTAGCCATTCTACCAAAACTCGCATCGACTTTTGCAGTCAAGGAAAAAGAATACATGAAATTATTTAATTTCACTTTACTTCAACGCGTTAGTCAAAATATACAAAGTGATATGCTACCAAAATTAAACAATATAACTGACAATAATGTGAGATTATAAAAATTAAATAAAAACTCATATTCACTGATGTTAACAAATATATATTTATAGCTATAGATACGCTACCAAAATTAAACAATATAACTGACAATAATGTGAGATTATAAAAATTAAATAAAAACTCATATTCACTGATGTTAACAAATATATATTTAATAACACACACACACATATATTTAATAAATACGAACAAACAAGTATATTTTGTGTTTCTGTTCGTGTGATTTATTTTTGGTCAAAGTGATTTAGCAAAAAAGATTAACAATCATATAGAGAGTGATAAGAGGATAGACTTAGAATTCATGGGCAAAAATTGATAAAACTATCAAAATCAACCCAATAAAAAAGGCGATACTTTGCGGAAATCCATTAGTATGTCATCAGTCAGAATTTTTACTTAGCTAAAATCCGCCACAAGGCAACAAACATAGAGAAATAATGTGTGTTTTTACTGAAAGATTTACGGGGAACTTAAACTAATCTTACCGAAAAAACGGCCGGCAGCAACTTTGCACTTCCAAATCACTATCAACAGTACCAAACACATACCACCACTCTTCCACAATGTACATGTGTACATTTTTTCGGTAATATTTAGTGTAAGTTCCCCGTAAAGCCACTTCTACCAGTAATAACACATTATTATTTTTCTACTTTTGTTTGCTTGTCGCGAATCTTTTAAGTAAAAAATCTGACTGACCACACATTAACGAAGTCACAAATCTACATAAAGCTAGTCTACAATAAAGAAAATGGTTATCAAGACAGAAAACAAGTTTTTACGCTTTACCAAATTTGGTTGTAATAACTTGTATCAGGTTAATTTACGCGTTAAGTGACAAAAGTAACGGTATGTCTCCGACAAGCGTTTGTAGCTATTTTTATTAATTTAGTCATGAATACACTTTATAGACATAATAAATCTCTATGGTAGCTCTCGATGTGCGTTTGATTTATTTTGTAGGAATAATTTTGTTCGATTCTTTTTTTCTCTACCTCACAAATACAATAAAACAATTTTACCGTCCATGTAATCATGTGGTGAATAACAAGTTTAAAAAAAAGTCAATTCTTACTTAGATCGACAAAAAAAGTTATTTTCGTTACTTTTTATTAAATAATTACAGTTAATTATTTTTATTAAATAATTAATTTAAATATGTATGAATACAGAATTTTTTTCTGCAATATAAAACTAAAATGAAGTAATAAAATTTAATTAATGAATTAATATTTTAAAAAACTGTATTAACATCAAGTGTCATCCACTACAAGTTTAAAGAAGTATTTGAACTTGCTTGGATGAATAAAAAGTATTTTATTATCGATTGAAAATTGAACAAGATGTATATAGGGAGAGTTTAAACTAATGGAAGAAATTGAAAATTACATTATTATTAAAAATATGAAAAAACAAGCAAATTTTTCTAATTTAATATTATATGTATCGTCACGTAAAACTTCACTATCTACATCCCTTATTATAGAACTCATTGTAAAATGAAAGAAAAGGGCCTACCCCTAATAGTGGCATTAACTTATTTGTTAATCATATAACTTATGTGACGACTTCGATCGTAATTCATGAAATTCCTTCTCAATAATAACTTTACGTCAAAGCTCATAATCCTCTGTGTACGCAATTTGCTTGAAAAAAGTTACGTTTTTTCTACACATATTTATATATACATAAATACAAATATTATATTGCTCAACAGTTATATTTTTTTTTAAATTTACTTGATATTATATATTTTTTTAATTGTAATTTTTTTTTTATATATATATTCACGCCTATCCCCCACAGGGGTTGGCAGAGACCACAGAGCTCCATCCGCTGCCATTCATCGCAGAGAAACGGCTCGTCATTGGTCGCTTTTCGCCCTCGTGAGAATCAGGACGTGACGGGTGGCGAACCACCCGTTAAATTCGTCTTAGTGAATCCCACGAGCTGCAAGGGAGGATGGAGGTCAGCCCCAGCAGAGCCCTGCATGCTGAAGTAAGGCACCATAGTACCCGGGGGAGCCCGATCCCGGGACAATCGGCACGCTTGCGACTAGGCTCGCCCCTAGCCACGCATCCATTGGCACGGCAGACCATGGATTGGCGGAGAGGAAAGGAAGGACAGAGAAGAAAGGAAGGGGCAGGAAAGGAAATGCGGATTGGGGAGGTTACCAGACTCGGAATAAACATTTAAAAATCGATATTAAGTTTATGACTTCTTCATTATTATTGATATATATCGATGCGATCTAACTATTACTATATATATTGATTATATATATTATAGTAATAGTTAAATCGCATCGATATTCAACAGTATATTTAGGGTTTAATCAAGTTGGACAACCATGGTATAATTGTTAACTGATTGACACAAACCTCTTGTTTTATTCCGATGCGGGAATCGAACCCGCGACCATTGACTCCGCGGGTGGAGGGCCCCGCCACTGAGCCAATCGGTCGGTTTAATTGTAAAAATATCATAATTTAAAATACAATCCAACATTAAATACGAGGAGGATATAATATATAAATTTATATAAAAAATAGCTCTATATAGTTATACTTTTCTATTTGCAATATTCAGTTGATAACGAGATTAATATTTGTGAAGGTCATATCGCCTGACAATCCAATGTCCATGATCCGATTCATAGTGATTTATACGTCGTTAGTTGTGTACGCGTTCAAGTTTATTGATGTTTTTTATCACTAGCCTTGTTAAGTGCAAAAACATTGCTGTCTAAAACCTGAACTTTTCTCGTATATGTATCGGCGGACGTATAAATTTTTATGTTACGTGACCGCGGCTAGACCTTACCTGAGTGTAATAAGTTATGTTCTGTTACAGTTAGTTACGGTACCAAATGGACATAAAATATTTTATACATAGTCTTAGAGTTGTGTGGACATTCTGCGCGTTATGGAAACTAAAATATACCATTTTAGTTGCCATGCCTTTTATTAAATTCTATTTAATAAAAATTTATACACATATATATGATGGAATATAAATGTCACATGCCTTCCAAATTTTTGTCAAGAAAACGATTTATTTATTCGCAATTACTTCTTAGCATAGTACAAGTACGTCGTTCTCTCTCGTCGTCGTCGTCGTCGGTCGTCTTTAGCATTGCATTTAGCTATAGTAGCATAAAACATCAAACACCAGAAATCTTAAAGTAAGACAGATTCCTGGTGCTCGAATTTTCATCATAATTTTTTCATCATCATTCCTATGAAGTTAAATAATCAATGAATTCTCTATTAATTTCCTTTTCCTTCTAGGTCTCCGGCTAGGTGGTAGATGCGTAATCATGCGCCTGCATGATGTCTCTGGCTAAATGGAACGACGAACTGCGCAGCGCGCTTGGTTAAAACTGAATGCAATGATGCGACTGCCGTCGCCTAATAATGATGAATAAATTTCATATTATATTAAATTTAGCACATGACTCAGTTGTTCTTTAATTCTATTGTACTGTATGTGTATTATCGCGGCTCATCATAAGTTATATGCAGAAATAAATCTAAATTAAAGGTTACCTTTATGTCAGCTAGCTACACGTTACGTTACGCGACGTATGCACATACGTGTAACTTAACACGAACGTTCAAATTACAGACGCAATCGATTTCGGGCACGTGCAAATGAACCATTGTGATGTTGATGTGATTTTTGTTAAGGTCATCTAAACCACGTGCAGATGTACTATAGCGAGCTGTATTTAAAATATGGAATAAATTTAATTTGACAGTTAATTTTGTATTTGGCAGACCTGATTAAAAATTTGACATTTTAGAGAAGCAACAAATAAGATTGAAATTTCATTTTTTTATTACAGCATAATAATTATTATTAATAGATTATTATAGTTCAGGGGTTGCCAACCGGTCGCTGCTCACAACTTGCGGCTTTGAGTCGAACTAATCGATCGTAGCAAGGCCAAGAAAAATACAATAGAAATAATACTAACAATATGTGAAATACGATTCGATATTAAGTTTATGACTTCTTCATTATTATTGATATATATCGATGCGATCTAACTATTACTATATATATTGATTATATATAGTAATAGTTAAATCGCATCGATATTCAACAGTATATTTAGGGTTTAATCAAGTTGGACAACCATGGTATAATTGTTAACTGATTGACACAAACCTCTTTCTCGTGAGGTAGATTTGTTTAGGGACCTTAGAGCCAGCCAATTCGTACCAGTATGGTTACTGATTGTTACCGGCCTATTTGTTTATGATTATCCATGTATTTAGGATGATTATATATATTTAATATTTAATGTGTACAATTAGCTTTCTTTCCTTAGCTCGAATAATGGTATCCACAACTCAGGTGACACACCACAATCATCACGTTAACTTGTCCAAAAAACTAATTCGATGATTGCCTTGTTTATGTACGATATCCTATTCAGACTCAGATAATATTCGAGTATTTGTTCATCGGCGTAAAAGTATCTATCGAAGAAAACATAAACAAACTATATATTTGGATCACAACAAACAAAATGCACCATTATACCGACAAGGTTATACATATAAATAAAGTATTAAATTTGTATGTAAATTTATCAATAAATAAATGAAATGCTTTACCCTGGTGGCCTATACTAGAAGTTCTTGTGTTATGGATGCCATTTTAAACACAAGTGACAAGGACTATATTATAGGACTACATCATTTATTCTGATATAGTAATCGAACCGACGACTCTTGACTCAAAAAACCAACCGCTACGCCATTGCTCCACTTGAATCGTCATTAAAATTTACATTCGTTAGATATTGCGTCATTAGAATTTTCTTCTAAGAATACCTCTCCGACTTGCAAAGGCCAATTCAGCACAACTTTCCTTCTTCTCGCGAGGTGCAGCAATTCTGGAGTACTCGTTATCTTGATCCACTCCCTGATATTACGTAGCCGAGACTTTCTTTTTCGACCAACTTGTCTTTTCATTTGTCTTTTCATGATCAGTTGCAGCAACATTCAATAACAGATTTTAATTATTAAGGTATTTTTTTTTTAAATTTTGTATAAGTCATTGTATCTAACGATAAATATCAGAGTACAGATTTATCTTCAAACTACTCGTCTATAAAAATAAATACATAGAAATGAGTATCAATTACAGGTACAATATATCTTAAGTGGATTTAAAATTGAGTTCTCATAAACATATGCGGAACTTTCTCGACGGTTCTAATGCACCTTTGTAACCTTAATGTGACTAAACCAGCGAACATTTTAGAGTAGGGCATCAGCTTATTTCAGTTCGCGTAGATCAAAGCACTACCACATTAAATCGCATTTTATGCTTTGACTTGTTTACAAAAAACAACTGTTACGCCATTTTAGATTCAACTCAGACATACAAATCGTATTTTACTTTGTTGTATAATCTTTTATACAAGACTAGCAATGATCCATTTTCAATATTAACATGTTAACCATTCCAAGTAAGCCAGTGAAGCTTATTCTAGGAAATGATTCACATCATTAGCACAAAAGAAGATAGGAATGCACTATTTTATTAAGCCAAATAATTGAGTAATTGCTTCATTAAAAATATAACACATATACGTAAATAAATATTTTTAGTAAGTATTTTTAAATGTATAAATATTTAGTGTGATGTAATAAGTATGTGTGGTGTAACTTTGAATGATAGAATAAGAAATGAAAATATAAGAGAGCGATATGGAGTAAAAGAAGGTGTTGTGGCTAAAGTTGAGAAAGATTGCATAGATAGTTTGGACATATAGAGAGGTAGATGAAAGACGACTAGGAAAAGAAATTTACGTTGCGAATGTGGATAGAAGGATCGGTAGGGGAAGACCACGAAAAACATACTTTGACCAAATTGCTGAAGTTTTTAAGAAAGGCCAGATCAAGAGTACCTTTAACCGGCGGGCTTGCATGAGGAGAATAATGAATGTGGAGGAAGCAAGGGAAGTATGCCGAGATCGTAGCAGATGGAAATCTGTGGTCTCTGCCTACCCCTATGGGAGACAGGAGTGACGATATGTATGTATGTAAACATTTAGTTTGGCATTCTCCGATAGTGGTGAAAGCCAAGACCTCAACCTTACTTCAGAAATCCTAGGATCAGTACTAGCACCTCTTTCACTCATCGTGATGCTTAATCAATTGTTTCTACAGTTTTAGAACCGAGAAGCAGTCGTTTTTTGTGTCGTAGATTGGAAAACCCTTTTATCAGATAGAAAACTAGATGGTTGATCACGATTAGACCAGACCAGGCCGACTTATCGTTAATAATAAACTGCGATGACGATAACAATAAAACAGACACTTTTTCATGTCCACGATGATACGTTATTCGATCAAACATGCTAATAACTGTGACCTTTAATACAGCGAACTGTCACTCATGATAATTGAAAACGCAACATAATATTCGCGGAATGTTGAGTAAAATATAAACATATGTAATATCAGAATAGTTATTGCGATGATTATCAATTAATATTACTTGTCTGTTTATTGAAACAGCATTCGGTTAGTCAAAGCATTGGCTTTGACTAACCGAATGACTCTAGAATCAACAACTCTCGGTTTCAACCCTGTTTGAAACTAAATTTTTCTTCCAAAACCTATAATAAATTGGTCCCTGATGGTTTATTTTGAATATCACTCTAATCTCTGATTTTTTTGATTCCATATTTCTGTCGAGACATTGATAATTCATTGATAATTACACCGACGCATAGTCCAGGGTATCAACGACATGCAATTACACAACACGATTCCATTACATCAACATCGACTACAAGACAACTCGTATTCATAGGGTTTGACTAAATTGTTTACAAAAACAAGAAGAAATTAATTAATTTAGAAATTAAAATAAAATTTGTGACAGTAATTTACACAAAAATATTAATCAAAGCATAAAAGTAATCATTCTTAAAATATTGAGGCTCAAATCCGCCTGCGTAAAAGAATTTTTTATTTTCTTTTAAGTTGCACTGGTCTTGCGAAAAATATTCTAATAAGAAAAATGAGTTTTAAGTTTTTCATCTCAAAAATTAAGTGAAAAAATGGCATCTATTTACATATAACGCGCATTGTAACGGAGCGGTTAATGTCGCAATAAGATATAAAAGCCTATTATGAAATGGTGGGTACGTTTCCAAAAACGTTTTAAATTTAAGTAAATGTTATGTTCAACGTAACTGACATTCTCAATTCGTATTTATTGTCAAATATTAAGGAATCGAAGTCCATGCACTCATATCTTATGCAATACTAGCTGATCACAATTTTCCTTGAGCTAACAGTCTACTCTAAGTAAATTTTAAAATAAACAGGCCTCGACCCCTTATAATTTGAGGCCAATAGATTGGTTTTAGTGTGATTATTATAAGTAAAAACTTTATTTTGAGTTTCGTTTATTTTTTATCATTTATATTTATAATGGTACTCAAAGATACAAGGTACGTTATATAAAAAAAAATAATTTAGGAAACCATAAATAATTGATTACTAAAGGCGATGTGCTAATGCGCTTATGATATAAATAAACTACGATAACAATTCCTCAAGTTACTGCTAAATTACAAGTTTTCTATATTCGAGTGATTGTACTGCTCTTGGCCGATCAGTGGTCTAGTCTAGGCTGCCCCAGATCGGAAGGTCGATTCAGACTCACAGCAAATTGGTCCATTTGAGACGAGTTATTACGGGGTTTGTTATGAAAGATAAATAAAATAGAACCAACTACGGAGTGATTAAAATGTATAAAAAACAACCGATACCTTATGAATATCGCTTAACATTGTCACCGATAAAGTACGAATTACTCTATCGGTGACAATGTTAAACGATGAAAATATTTTAGTCTGTGGCTTCAATATACACGTTGAATATATAAGTATATTATATATTATTGAAATAAAACTAACTACTCATATGCATTGTTTAATATTACTTAAAGAAAATAAATGAACCAAAAATCAAAATTTTTCATTCTAAAACACACGAATACGCTTTCAGGTTATTAGATGTACCTACTTTGCGTATTTCTAATTCTCCTTCAATTGTATTTAAAAAAAACCTTTTATTGCATATAGGGGAATTCGAATGAGTGCATGATATACAATAATTCTAATATATCCTGCGTAATTGAAAAATTTAGTATTTCTCGTGATTGCCGTACCCATATGCGAGTTTGATATTCTACTAAGAACAAACTCTTCAGAGTTAAGAGAACTATTTGTATCATCTAGGCGTCATACAAAGCTTCACGAAAAATAAAATTGAGTGAACAACGCAATGAATCAGCACAGCGATTTAAGCGAGGATCTCTAAAAGCGTATGCAATGTTTTCGAAACACCTTTATTATAGTGTCTCGAGCTCTCTGCGGCCCCATTGTGCCGCGCCGTGTGGGGTAAGTCGTCGCTTCGTTAGATGCCGTGCAATCTCCGCTCAATTGTTGCCCAATTTATTGTCAACGTGTCGACTTGTGTATTCGTCTATACTATCTTGTACAGTAATACCCCGGACTTACGCGATAGGTGGGACCGAGCGCTATCCGTTAAGTCGAATTCGCGTAAGTCGGGATACAATTTTGCATATAAAGACATACAAAGTGTGTTTAATTGGGACCGGAGACTAAATAATTTAGAAAATAAATGCCAATATTAAAAAATCGTGTAACTCCGAATTCGCGTATGTCAAGGTAGCGTAAGTCGGGGTATTACTGTATTTTAAGTTTTATTTTACTACGTATAACTACTAGCTTTTGCCCGTGGCTTCGCTCACGTGGAATTTGGTCTGCCACATTAAGTTTCGTGACAGATCATTTTAAATAAATATATTTTTTTTACTTAATAGTAAAATTAAATTAAAACCAAAATTACATAAAATCATTATAAATTGTAGCCTATATGTTATTCCGATGTATAACCAATATTACTGTAAAGTTTCATTTAAATCCGTCCAGTAGTTTTTTCGTTAAAGAGTAACAAACATACATCCATACTCACAAACTTTCGCATTTATAATATTAGTAGGATAGGATAGGACAAGTGACATTTGTTAACTAGCAGAGAATATAAGAAAAATATTTTGTTTACCAGACTAAACAAACGAGGGTGCAGGTCACCTGATGTTAAGTGGTCACTGCCACCCATAGACGTCTACAAGGCCAGAGGCGTCACAAAAGTCTTACCGTCACTTTATGCACTTGTGAATTACAAGAAACAACGAAACGGTATCCAACTCGATTTATTATCAGTAATAAGAGATACAACCACGCATTACAAATCTTCGCGTCATGTACTTGGAACGTTTATGCCACTTCAGTTTTCAAAATAATATATAATTGTAAAACAGAATAAGGTAACAAAACAATCTTACTTAACAATTTACATGAGGCATTAATACTTAGAGTTAATAAATAAGTGCGTACATAATAATGACATCTGAATTTTGCTACTAATGTGGACACGAAAACATCTAGAACGTTAGAAGCTCTTATTGCGCGGCATATAAATTAAACGACATAAAATGTATAAGCTATACTTATACTTCACTTCTAGCAGAAAGCTCTTATAATTTCATATATTATCTTACATAAAAAAGAACTAATCTTTATCGTCTGCCTACGACGGTCTGATGCTAGATATAAGCGTCCACCAAGGCATGCTACTTAGCCCGATCTTGGGCTATATGCATTCAGTTTCTGCTAGCCAGATCATCGCTACATCGAGCCAGAAAGGGTCCCACATTACGTTGGCGATGACGCAATCTCCACTCCACCACTCCCATAGCTATGTTATCGGTTCGCCAATAAAACTAACCAGCCCATAACTTTAAAATTTCTAATAAATAAATATAAGAAGCTAGAGCTTCGAGTTATTCCTTGCAAAAATTAAATATTTAATAAGCTACGATAAAGATTTCTAAAAAATATATCAGTATGTTAATAAAATGTATATATGATATGTTTAAGAGTTAATTTTTTAAAATACATGCTGTAATTAAGCTGAAATTGGTGCATGAAGTAAAAGCTTGATCTATAGGTGGAATCGACTGAAAATAAATATCATAACACCAAACCTGTAACTCAAAACAATGTTAACGGTCTAAAAAGGTACATAACAATACAACAATACTCGATATCACTTTCAAACATAATAAATAATAATCAATTGTTATTTTTATCATAAATATTTCATTATCGCCGTGTTTAATTATTTCAATTGTATTTGTTTAAACAGTATCGATGTTAGGCATCTGTTTAATTAAAACAATGCACTGAAATAATAACTATTCACGTTGGGTAAAACTAATTTGTGAATTAATGAATAATATAAACCTTTTTATTTCTAACTGAAGCTTTCACCCAGTAATTCAACGTCGTGATTGATTCACACTAAATTTTATTCAGTCATTATTTTAGGAATATTTGGGTTCCTTGAAACGCAAGTAACGCATTTCTTTAAAAACTAAGATTTGTAGAGGTATGAATTCCCCTTTTCTTCTTCTTAAACTTGTTATTAAACTTTGAGTCTTCCTATCGTGAATATAATCAAGTTATAACTCCATTGCTGCACAATACACCTTTCCTGATTTGGTAGTATTATACCTACTCGCCACGTTAGACAGATGCAATCCGATCACAGAATTAGTTATATTGAATCTTTTATTATTAAGCAGGAAGCGCTCTGTTTAAATTACATTTCCAATTGAGCCGTCAAGATATTCTGAACATATACGAGTATGCTAGTAAAAGTCGCAGTGTGTTAAAAAAGTATATATTATAATTACCAGTATAGAAAAGATGTACAAATGTTAGCCTATCATTTATATATAGACCACAAGATAATGTATATTATGCAGCAGAATTTTGCAATAGTGACAGCTAGATGTAACGTAATAGAGCATCATTACGAAAATTAAATCATAAATCATCGTACAGTGAATGTGAATGGCAGAATAACTTGCAGCATTGACACTAGCGTGTGGTGGTAAATGGCTTTACATATTGCTTGGTAGCAAATGTGTGGCGGTTTGGATAAATTTAAGATTTGATAAGGACTGATTTGATTCGAATTTAAATAAAATCACTCTTTTTGCTTTTTTTTGTTGCTTTCTTCACGTTCAGTGAGTACATGCATATGATTATTAATGGAGTCAGGCCTTACTTTGCGGAAATCCATCACTATATGGACAGTCAAAAGTTTTTACTTAGCTAAGATCCGCGACAAGCAAAACAATAACAGAAAATTATGTGTGTTTTTCTGTTGGGTTTAGTGGTCAACCGAAAAGTTTTCGGTTGTCTTCCGTAGAGTCTACTATACCTGAACCTGCTTCGTGTTGGGGCGAAACAGGTGTCGCTTACAAGATGGAAAAGTGATAATGTGTGTTTGGTGTTGTGTATAGTGGTTGGTGAGTGGAGAGTTGATGGCCGATTTTCGGTAAGTTTTTGGTTTAAGTTCCAAATAAATCCACTAAACCCAACGGAAAAACACACATTATTAATTTTCTGTTATTGTTTTGCTTGTCGCGGATCTTAGCTAAGTAAAAGCTTTTGACTGTCCATACATGCATATGAATTAGTATTTTTTCCACAAGTATAATTAAAGCAATCTTAGAAGCTTCTATTTTCTGTATCATTGATTTTGCTCTTAAATCCTCTATCAGACAAAAAGTAGGAAATAAATGGGGGCAAAGTATGAAACAATTGGAGACCTTTTACACTAAGTTGACTAAACAAATGTTTTAATCTTTAGTCTAAAGCTCACTTTACAAACGTTACATTTAGCAATACAATACTACAATATAACTGTAATATACTAGTATACAGTTATATTGTTCAATTTTTTAGTATTTCATTATAACATAAGTAATCCTATTGTCAAAATGTAGCCATGCTGTGCGCAAATTTAAAGAGTTATAGTCCGGGCGTTGTTAAGTTTATATAATATTGTATTCTTTAAGACTGTAACTTGTTTTTGTGCCTAATAAATAAATAAATATTGTTTAAGTTATTATATTACATATATTTTAAAAATATAAAAATATTTGCACTCTTTTGACAAAGCATCATTTATATCGAGGTTAGTTGAAATGCTTAAGAGTTATATAATATAAGGTAAGGATACTTTGAAAAAGGTGTGGAATGTTAAAGTGAAGGACTTTATGAAGGTGGACGAGTTACCCAAGAAAGAATTCGCGGCTACCGCGACATCTGGTTACATATCATTTACGTGCTAACGACGTTTCTTGTTCGCATTTAGAAAAGATTTATTGACGATATTTTAAGATTAATAAAATAATATGCTGAGGTTAACGTAAAAAACTTATCTGAGAGAGGTTAAAGTCTTAACCTTTATGATTTGAATATATTTCATATCGAGAGTATAGGATTTTTAATAGCTTACTCTTTATTTATATTATAGATAAGATAAATAGAGAGTAAGCTATTAAAATTAAAGTTTAATGCAAGTTCCACCTCCACCACTTTCATTGTTCGTATTAATACGTTGGTACCGTGCGAATTATTTAGAATTCGCTGCCACGAACAGAGCAACTGTGGAACAATCTAACAATGCGATGCGATATTCACGAACAATAATAGTGACATTGGGGTATTCAAGAGACGAACATATGACTTACACACACACACACATATATATATATATATATATATATATATATATATATATATATATATGTTTCTGGCGCCTTTCGCGTTGCGGATATCTATGGACGGCATTGATCGTTTACCATCAGTCGACCCGCATGCTCGTTTGATGGGTCTGCTATAAAAAATATAAAAAAAAATCTAATTGTAATTATAATCAATTTGACCTTCAGTTCCATTTAGTTCAATAAAGACATATATTGTAGTGTATATATAATACACTATTAATGAGTGTCCAATAATATAATATATCAGGTCAGGTAAAACAAGCGCGAGAGAGGGTGTCGGGTTGACAAGTCACAAATTATCAAAGTGTAGGTATTAACATACATCACATTTATATGAAAATGAAAACAGAATATTTATATACTGAACATTAACAAAATGTATTATTAATGTAACTATAAAATTTGTTTTAACTCCTCTGAAAATGTAAGTGCTAACAACTCGTGACCTAACTTACGCCCAGACTTGTACGGATGCAATTCTTATTGAAGAACAATCATGCAATCGGAGATTTTTTACACTCGTTAATAAGTTTTCTGCCTTGAGCTGAAACTTGTATAGTTCTTCTCTTTGAAAAAATTCAAATTCTATATTCATTTAACGATAATATCATCTATAGAAAAGATATAATCTTACCTTTCAACGAGGGGTTGCACATTATCGAGGAACTCAAAGCCAGCGTGCGTTGTATAAGTAATCGTTTCGTGGCACAAAATAATTCCATGATCAGCACGTACAAAATTTTTTAACACCCAGAAATCACCTCTTTGAACTGTTTTAGGAAGAAAATCTCTTTCATTGCACCCAAGAAGCGTCCGAAGACGAGCTAAAGTGGCATCTGTTAACCCATTCTCATCCACTATTTCTAGAATAGTTTCGTTCGTTGTTTCCGGTTCAGATGGCACTACACTAAGTATTTTTTTCTCCAATTCACCTATGGACGCTGTGCTGGATGCTGTTTTATTCGTTGTAGGCATCGTGGACGGTGTCTTCTGTGACGTGGACTCTTCAAAGTTTTTAACACTCGACTCGAGTGGCCGTGTTTCAGTTTCGTTTCGGACATCTTCCCGATTTATGTATCGAAACTCAGCACTCCTTTCCGATCCATCAACAGTGAGTGGCATCCATTCGACGCCCGACGCATTGTTGCTGGAGAGATGCATCGCTGCGTACAGCAGAACAGCAATGTTGATCACAATGCTAACCCTAAAGATAAAGTTACGACGGTTCCCCAACATTATTTCAACGATTTAGGCACTTGCACATAAGGGACTTGCGATTGTTCTGTTACAACGTCCTTCGTCGTCCTCTAGGACGCAGTTTCCTATACGGTCCTGTTCGTGTCAGCATTACAATTTATTGTGTCATCAGCAGGCGTGTTGAGGCAGGCGCCGAACTGGCACCTCGCTCTTGTACTTTTTCTGTAACAATAGAAAATTAAGTATATTAAAAATCTTTATTTTTCTTCTATAAATTCTATTACATATTTCTATTGCATATTAGTAACATGATGTTTATATGAATACAAATATATGAAGATTCTGGAACAAGTCATCACAAATAAAATGTTAGTTACATCTAGATTGTTGAACGATTTGTATTTAATGATATTATCATAGCCATTTCAACTACAGTGATATTTGAGAAATCCAGTAAAATTAAAATGCGAAGATATATGTATGCCTTAAGTGTGCACGTAAGCAAAAGGTGCTCTCTTGTCCGAATTCTCCAATGGAAGGATTTTACTGTCATAGGAAAATTGTCTTTCATCTTTTTGCCGCCATTACCATTTCTAAAATCAAAGGTCGCGTTTTGAATTCGATTTACGTATTGAAATAAAAATACAATACATATTTATTTCTTACTGTATTTATTTTGAGTCAGTATATCCAGGCAATCCCCCTTGGACAAACGTGGTGAGTTATTGCTCATTCCTCCAGAATTATATACATAATAGATAATTTAATTATATCAACGAAAGAAAAAAGTTATTAAGTCTGATATACTAACGTTTTGTTAAAGAACTTCAAAATTATAGAAATATATGGTTCTTTATGTATAAATCTCAAGATGAATACAATTACTCTAATTTAATTACTTGTAGGTGGAATTTGTGTATATAGAATAGAAACGAAATTACACATAGACCCAAGCTTAAATAAATAAAATCACAAAGTCACGACAGTAGATTGGCCAAACAAATCTTCTTTCGTTTTATTGATACATTTATTTTTATGGCTTCTCAACTTTCCACTGTTCTTTTCTAACTTGTGTCATCATTTAAAAATTTAAGATAAATATGAGAATACCGAATTTTTATGTAACAAAAGATAGGATAAAAGTTTTACGTAACAATAGATAGAATACAATTTTTAATAACGTAATTGTATCACTTAATTAAAATAGTCAACTGTCAGAAACTATCTAGTGTGTTCGTAGCAAAACATGAGTTGTGGTCAACATAAATTCTTGCAATGTTAAAGTTGTTGCTAATATTCTTCTTTTAGAGAAAAAAATAAAAAGTAGTAACTGTAATCCTACTTCGCTTACGGTCTTTAGTTATGCGGGACAATATATCGCTGCACTGCATTGTGAATAGGTTTTTTTTATTAATTTTAATTATTATATATATATTATTTGTATGTGTATATTTATATTTATGTAAGTAGTATGTTAATTAAGTTTTATATAACTTAATTAAAATAACTACCAGCAACACTTAACTAATACTTTTCCCTGTGTTGCCTGTAGGTTCACGGGGTGAAAATGCCTATTTGAATGTAGTCCGCTTTAAGTACGTTTATTGCGTAAACGCTTATATAAATAAATAAATAAAATGTAATTACTTTTGTAGGTAACTAGTGGATATGCAGCCACACTGGTTAAAATTTAATTAGCAATTTGTTTAATGCGTTATTGAAGCAACCTCATACTTATTCAGATGAATGTCTTAAACGACGCGCCGTCATAGGAATATTTTATCTACCGATTGCATCCTGAACTTCATTCTCGCCGCGATGGCGTCGCACGCAAGCTTTAATTTTATCTAGACAGTCCCGTTTGGTTAAATATAGCTACAGTTATTTTCACACGGTCCTTATACAGCCATTGTTTATGGTTTAATTAAAAGCATAATAAAAAGAAAAAAATATTTATTTATTACGCACTAAAACATAACAGTCAAGTTAACAATATAAGCCAATATCACGGTAACCATAAAAAATTAAGGAAGACTTAGTGTTACTTACGATAAGTCTATATTGAAATTAAAGTAATATATAGTTTAGTTATGGACAACACACACTATACGGATTCAGCTAAAATTCGTTCATGAATTTTTGTAGTATAAAATAAAATTTCATAAATTTACGGCGTCGATTAATCATCGACCCATATCGCCGGGGAGCAAAGTTAGTTAGTGAGTAAGAGAAATAATTGGCTTGACCAATTGGCTCAGTGAAAGGGTCCTCCGGCTGTGGAGTCAATGGTCGCGGGTTCGATCCCCGCATCGGAATAAATATATGTATTTATTCTGAGTTTGGTAACCCCGCCAATTCGCATTGGATAAGCGTGGTTGGTCAACGTCTGTTCTTCCAGAAATGGAGCGGCCCGTGCTCAGCAGTGGGACATATATGGACTATTAAAAAAAAAGGGAATCAAGGATCGTAAACTCGATTCAAACGTTAGGATAAATATTTGTACGGCCAACATTCTGAGTACGGGTATTTATCCATGATATGATTATGTTAATAATGGTAACCACGTCACAGGAATCCTAATAAGAAGCTATGAGTTTTTTATCGAATAGGAAGATAAAAGAGCGAGCGTATCGCAAAATGGAAAGCAGTATACGCCGGTTGGCGAAATAAATCTATGGTCGCCAACCCACCTGCGCAGTGTGGCGACTACGGGCAAACACCCCATGGAGCACACCAAGAAACGGCCCCCAGTTCCCGGTTGCCCCATTATTCCTGACCAAGGTAGCGGTCATGGTTACGATGGGGTGGGGGGTGCGAAGAATCCCCGGGAGAGGTTAGGCTACCGACACAAACTGGACGTTGAAGACGAAAGTCTTCGACCAGTGTGTCCTACCCGTACTCTCCTACGGTGCCGAAACGTGGATGCTGACAGTCCGTCTGCTT
This sequence comes from Baronia brevicornis, assembly GCA_031353405.1. NCBI lineage: Eukaryota > Metazoa > Arthropoda > Insecta > Lepidoptera > Papilionidae > Baronia > Baronia brevicornis. Next base: position 641,669 of record JASFAT010002032.1, read on the forward strand.
CATAAGCTCAGAGTCGCTCAGAGAGCTATGGAGAGAACTATGCTCGGGGTTTCTCTGATGGATATGTTTTGGAATGAACAAATCCGCCAGAGAACTAAAGTCACCGACATAGCCTTTCGAATTAGCAAACTTAAGTGGCAATGGGCTGGTCACGTCTGTCGGAGATCCGACGATCGTTGGAGCAGACGAGTGCTGGAGTGGAGACCGCGTCTCGGTAAACGTAGTGTGGTACACCCCCCGGCTAGATGGTGCGACGATCTGCGCAGGGCGGCTGGCAGAAACTGAATGCGTGTAGCTGAAGATCGGGCTAGGTGGCGCTCCATTCTGAAAGATCTTGTTTCTTTTTTTTAAGCGATTATAAGATTGCAAATCACATTAAACACTCTTTGTTCTACTTTTATGACCACAGACATCATAGTCGCAGAAACAATATACTGTAACGTACAGATTTCTATTTTACACCCACGCGGTATAGATTTATTACAATTGGATAACACTAACAAGCTGTGGTTTTTGAAAGGTCATCGAGATCATCTGCTGTCTATGTAAGGTTGTGCATTATTTGCTTTGTAGTTTCATACGATGTCCCACTAACTTTTGTCACTAAATACCAACCATGTTACTTTAGAAGTTAATGACAAGGAACAAAGTTATATTTCTTTCTAAAAGGTCGTATAGCTTACATACTTTTATTATTTAGGAATTTTAGGAAATGCTTTGTCCTTCAGTATTGTCAGTAGTAATTTATTTTATCACTCATTTCCTGTTCATAAAGTATAATTTTGATTACATATATAAAACATTGAAAATATAATACAACTATAAAATATAATCAAATGAAACCACTGTAATGCTCATATTTTTTGCAAAAATCCGATCATATATATGGTTTAATCCGATAAGCAAAGAACACTTTTTTCAGTTTTCTGTGCAGACCTACGCCCTGAAATCAATTATAAAATGCAACCCGACTGGTAAAAAATGCTTAATGGCATGAAATCCGATTGATTTAATTATTTAGTGCATATAAGTATAAATAAATAAATTCAGACTATCGAAACTAGAAAACGTAGTTAATATATTTTGTCTAGCACTCACCTTAGGTTGATAATTGCAGCCAAAATTTTGTCTTATAATAACTATATATGAAAAAAAAAAGGAATAGAACCATACTCTGTTTGCAGATAAAGTAAAACAAATTCAGGTCCAAGTTGAAGTCTTACTTATCCGTACTATCCTGACCTCTAGAGGAAGTAAGTTTAATCTGAGTAGAACTTAAATGCAGTTTAAAAATATCTAGAATCATTATAGTACTATTGTTTAATTTGTGAAGTAATACGTTACTAAATATATAAACTTAGAATGCAAGCATTTCAAATCAAAAGTTAGGTACACTAAAGGGTTCAGTGTTATTTTATATTCGATTCAACTTAAGGAAAAAATCATCTTTTAATTGAAATACCTTTTATGTTAACACACACGCTAAAAGAATTTTAATATATGCTTGAGTCAATACTTCTTATACATACTTCCTTGATATCGAGGTCACAATTATGTTAAGTGGAATCATCATTTCCGATAAATTAATATTATTCGACTCTCGGACTAATTTTTTATATGATTTTTTATCGCCTTCCATTTTTTCTCACATTAAAAAATAAGCCAGAAACTAATAAGGTGTAAAATATGGTACATACTACTACTAATCATAAAAAACTATAATTATCACTAACCTACCTCAGTGGACAGGAGAGCATAAAATTAAAATAGAGCCAATACAAAAATATATCGTTACAGCTAGAAATTATAACATAATTATGCATGGTGTAACAATTCATATAATCAAATCAATAATAGATTGCATTATTTATCTGAGTCCATATTTAAAGAATTTGTGGAGAAAATTTATAAATTAGTATGAAAAAGGAATTTGCCATTTTTAGAACAAATTAGGAAATTTATAAAATAGATCGCCAAACAAGTTTTGTTAAGTTTAAAATATTTTATATATATTATACTTTAAAATTAATAAACTTGTACGAAATAAGTATCTGACCAAGGAATAGTGCGAACCATCACTGGTTTAGCATATTTTAGATGACGATTCCGTCATCTATAAATGACCATAAAATTATATCTTCGTTTACCTAACCGCATAGTAACGTATTTTTGAGGGCCATTAAGGTAAGTAGTAAGAATATCTGACTTATAAGCCAAGAATTCATAATAAACATTTTGGACCTGATTATAAATTAAATGCAAAAAACGGAATAATTATTTTTTTCACCTAGATGTTTAATTGTATATCTAAAATATTATATATGATTGTGTTGATAAATAATATCTACTAGTATCTAATTACAACAAACCGCTGCATAAATAAAGAAATTTTGATTTCACGAACATACTCACGGACAAATTATTGGATTGAAGTCATTTCGAATAAGTCTCACGACCGATTGCGATCGACGCTGTCTTTCCCTTTACGTCATTGCCGTCAATTACCACTTAACGTTTTAGTGCAGCTATAAAGTACGGGGAATCTCTTTGACAGCTTAGTTGGTAGTCTGTCAACCATATATAGAAGTGATAACAATTCATGTCTTGATATAACGATTTATATACGAGCTAAATAATTACTACGCTCAATGTGCTGTGTTAAATCCATGCTGTGGAATGACGTGTGTGGAACGACTATGTTCTCAAATATTAGTTATTTCTTCTACTCCAATAAAAAGAAGTACAAAATTTAAACAAAACTTTTAGTTTAAGTTAAAAAAAAAGTTTTTGTCACAATAATATTTCATAATTCAATGATATTTCGATGACGACAGTTTGATAATTGTACGTTTTTTATGGGATAGGAAGGCAAACGAACAGGCGTGTCACCTGATAGAAAGCAATCAACAGCGTTGCCGGCCTTTAAGGAAAGTGTCTTTTTTGGTGGGAGGAGTTGGGTAGGAGGGTTGAGTTGATGAGTCTCCGAAACTCAACCGACGAAGCGCGATTGTGAGTGTGGTACTTCTCTGGGCAAGCCGGCCCATGGTACAGACAACTAATATGCCATTCTGGACAAAGTTTTTGTCTGAATTATTTTTATTCTTTGTGTCGCGTCAAACAAGATTTTTGACTTTCTTACTCGATTTTTTTATAATTCACAGTTCTGTCAATGAAATACAAAAGGATAAAATAATAATTTTGCCTTATTATATTTCTTTCCGATCATAATTTATTTTACCAAAATGGCAGATGATTTAAAATTTTCCATGATCTTTAATTTCGGACTACATCATTTACCTTTTATGTTGATGAGATACACCATTGATACTACTACAGATAGCAGTCACCATCAAAATTTTTACGCTATATGGAGATAATTCAATTTCGTGTTTTCCTTTTGCAAATCGTGTCCGATTATCGTAACCATTTATTTTTATTATACCAACTTTTTTCTTCCCAATAACGCAGTATGTAAAGTAGTGAAGTGCTAAATATAAAGTAATTCACTAATTATCGCTATTTTGTAAGAAAAAGACGCAAGTAAAGAAAAGACAATTTGTAAAACAATTAGATGTAATATTGTCAAGCTTACAAAGCGTGCCGGCCTTGACTCCGGAGGTTACAGCAGTCAAGCGTGAAGCTACCGCTGTCGGCACTGATGGTCATTACATTAGATGACCACAAGTTGGCGGTTAGATCTAATGAAGTAATCGTATCATAATACATCAATCATAATACATCAATAAACACAATCTTGGTTTTGTTTGTTTTACTACCCTTTGTGATTACTCACGTTTTATATTTTAAAAATAAGCCTAATGTACACTATACAATAGAGGTCCACCAACGCGCTGAATCCTGCAGTTAGAAGAACGAGACACTGACGACCAAACAGTGGTAGAAATAACCATTGCATAAATATATTCTGTAAATGTATATTTTAATCTAACCTCGTTTTATATCCATATATTATGTTTCGGCCATTAACCTGAGACAATACTATCTGATTTTTGGGCAGATGGATAACAATCTGACCTTAACCTGAAATGCATAGAAAAACTTAGGTATGCCTTAAGCACTCTCATACCAACTTATTCGTCAGTAACTACAAAAGACATTCTATGCACATATATTAACTTATGTTTATATTACTGCATATTTTTATTTATTAAATCACTCGTGCACATAGAACATTACGTATATATACGCTCACTCACGCTACGTCCGTAGGGTTATGCAGAGACCACAGACCTTCAACTTCTACGATCTCGGCACACCTTCTTCACCTCATCCACACTCGCTCTCTTCATATAAGCTAGCCCGTTAAAAGTACTTAGAACATTACACACAGGCGAATATAATGCTATTATATCTTTGTTTTACCACATTCGAGCACTTAGCCACCCCTACTGTTATAGTAGGGGTAATTATGTAATTATAAGAAAACAATAAACAGTGCCACTAAGCAAATTTCAGTATGGCAGAATATTTATATATAATATTTCTAGCTTAAGTACTTATCATAAAGTAGTATGTATCTAATAATAGAACTCATATGTGCTGTTTCGCAGTAAGATAGGCATATAAGATAGGATAAGGCAACAAAGAATGAGCATACTCTGTGTTATCAAGTGCCTACAAATTAACAGTAAAATATATATATATATATATATATATATATATATATATATATATATATATATATATATACATATATATATTTTACTGTTAATTTGTAGGCACTTGATAACACAGAGTATGCTCATTCGCGGAAATATTAAATTGTGACAAATTCTTGTAACCGATAAAATAGAGTTCCGCCAGCACGGTTCAGTACAATGGCCCTTTTAGTCGGCAAATAGGGGGCGTAGGTATTCCGACTTCCCGCGTTACTTTGTCGCCGTTGGTCAGCACAATGGATCGTAAGTCCCCGTCCAGGAATTCAACTACAGTGAATTTAACTATTCAGTTTTCTCACCAACGTAAATATGTATATGTAAACTTTGTGGTTTAACACCTCAACGGTAAGAGTGACTGTTTAGTGCCTGTCGCATATATTTACATAGTTGTGCAATACTATACTGTAATCGAATTTCGGAACAATGAACAACACTTCAGCGATGAGTTTTTTATTCCAAGAGTAAATGTTCCACTAATCGTAGTTGGTTTATGTCCATACCCCTAGAAGTCCGGAGGCCCCGTGACTAGTAGTGGGATATATGTATATGCACAAACAACACTCAAATTAATTAAAGTAGAAATCAAATATTGACATAATTACATTGCTTATATAAGCCTAGTTCAACTAGGCTTGATTCTCTAGCGCTGCGGAGGGACCATCTGGATGAGTGGCGATCTACCACGTAACGCTTGTCTCGAAATTTCTTTCCATGCACCACAACTCTGTGGAACCAGCTACCTTCAGCAGTCTTTCTGAACCGATACGACATTGGCACCTTAAAAAAACAAGCCTACACATACCTAAAAGGCTGGCAACGATTCCGTAACTCCTGCGGTGTCGCGGTTGACATGGGCGGCGTTGATTGCTTTCCATCAGGTGGCACGCTTGCTCCTTTGCCCTCCTATCCCATAAAAATTTTCAAAAAGACGCGTTTACTACTAAATATTATAGATACCATTATCGTGTCTCGTAGTTTCGAAGACCTTTGAGGCTAAGCCATGTTTCGAAATCCCTGTCTTTAACATATCGAGTAATATTCATTTTTGCGGTAATTTACAAGATAAAGAAAAGTTCGCTTCTATTAAGCTGGTGCTTGATACAGCGGGCTGTAGTCCCGAAACGCTTTGATTTTATAAATGTCTATGGGCGAAGTTGATTGTTTTCCATCTGGCGATACGTTTGTTTGTTTTCCTTCCTATCGCATAATAAATATGGAATTCAATTTTCTATTAAAGCTCTTTTTTAATTAGCATAGCTAAGCAAACTTCTCTCGCTCGAGTGTACGTCTGTCGTTACAACACTATGGCGGGGTATTCACGGCAGTAAATGGTTACGCCATTGGCGCACGCGTTGCACTGACAGCAAAATATTCAAGGCGCTGAGGCGACCTTCAAGCAGGGAAAGTGTTTTGCTTTACACTATCACACAGATAGTGCGACTGTGATTGTTCTGGTCTTAAACGGTATGACGTGTTAATTGTTGGATTACGTGCATTGCTGATGACAGTGACGTTACGTCATGGGTGTTTTGATCACTATCATTGTTTCAGTACAAGGTTTTGATGCCCTTATAAAATGTCTTATAAGAAAACCGACAATTTTTTAAGAGCCTACAACGTCATCTCAAGAAAACAATGGCGTTTGAATGGTTTTTTCTCTTTTTTACCTTCATAATTGCATTCTATCAGGTACTCTGCTAATTTAACAATATAAATTGTGTTTTGACTCTGATATGAAAACTCACAACTGACCTCCGTACTGTGTGGTTTGCTCACAGTTGTTAGCTTGTAGCTCATTCAAATCCATGATCACCACATCACTCTAACCATATTTGAATGAGCGACTAGATGTTAACCGGGCGGTAGATCAGCGCGAACTCCTCTTCTTCCTTCTTCCGTCCTCCCTAGATGCCAGAATAATCTTATTCCACTCCGTTGACACTATTACACTAATTTTAATTTGATCAAAAGAACTAGTTAACACAATATTGTAGTTTACATTAGCACATATTACTATATACATATACTATTTAATTTATCAGTTCTCTGTGTGAAGCTTTTTAAGTAAAATTTATACTTTTAAGCATGCCAATGATAAATCTTATGAGCTGTTAAGTTTAAATAAATATTTTCAAAATAATGCTTCCTAATATAAGTATTAAATACATTAGGAAGGATTATAATATTTATTAATGAAATATAGAAAATTAATAAAAATTCAAATTGCATTTTTTTATTATACACATTAACATAGGAGATATTGATATAATTTAGCTTATAATTTAGCATAGGTGATTCGGTAGCGTAATACTCGGAAATTATTAACTTTCTTGTATATTTATATCCAATTCATTATCAATAATTTTCGTTCAATAGTATACAACAAAAGCAAAGTTAAACAAAAACATAACACAATAAATAACACTTTCTTAAGGTTTACATGACACCTGATTGGCTCAACGCTGCAGCAACCGCTTTCGGAGTGAATGGTCGCAGCTTCAATTCCCGCATCTTGATGTATCGCCATATGTAATCTAGTGTTAATTATTAGGTGTACAAATAAGTTTCCGCGGTTTGTCAAAAGATGGCCCCACCAGAAGGTTATGGAGAAATTGTCAGATGTAAAACGTAATATCCCAAGTTTAGTCATCTGGCAACACCATAACCTTAAAGTACTAGTGATTCCGTATCAGCATCACGTAATTTTTTTCGTGCAAAAATGTCAAGTTTTATTCCGAATAAGCATCATTTGCGGGAACTTTTGATTTACTTCTTTAATGTGAAAAAATCTGCAGCTGAGGCGCATCGATTGCTTCTAGAAGCATATGGTGAAGCTGCTTTAAGTGAGAGAAGTTGTCAGGAATGGTTTCAAAAGTTTAAGAACGGTGAGTTTGACGTTAAAGACAAAGAACGCAGTGGAAGGCCGAAAGTGTACGAAGACATGGAATTAGAAGTACTATTGGAGGAAGATTCGTCCCAAACGCAAAAAGAACTTGCACTTACTCTACAAGTGACTCAACAAGCAATTTCACATCGTTTAAAATCGTTAGGAATGATTCAAAAACAAGGAAATTGGGTTCCATATGAACTAAAGCCGAGAGACGTTGAACGCCGATTATGCATGAGTGAAATGCTGCTTGCGAGGAATAAAAAAAAGAGTTTTTTGCATCGTATAGTCACTGGTGACGAAAAATGGATTCACTACGATAATCCAAAGAAGAGAAAGTCATGGGTTAAGCCCGGCGAACCATCAACATCGACAGCTAAGCCGAATATTCATGGAAAAAAACTCATGCTGTGTATTTGGTGGGATCAGCTTGGTGTCGTGTATTATGAATTGCTGAAACCAAGCGAAACCATTACTGGAGCTCTCTACCGAACACAATTGATGAGATTGAGTCGGGCACTTAAGGAAAAACGCGCCCATTACTACTCCAGACACGACAAAATTATTCTTTTACACGATAATGCTCGTCCACATGTTGCGGCGCCGGTAAAAACATACTTGGAAACACTCAACTGGGAAGTTTTACCCCACCCGCCGTATTCACCAGACTTAGCCCCTTCTGATTATCACCTGTTCCGGTCGATGGCACATGGTCTGTCTGAGCAGCGCTTCACATCATATGAAGACACCAAAAATTGGGTAGATTTGTGGATAGCGTCAAAAGATGAAGAGTTTTTTCGACGGGGTATCCGAATGTTGCCAGAAAGATGGGGAAAAGTAGTGGCAAATGATGGAAAATACTTTGAATAAAACGTAATGTACTTTTCCTTTACAATAAATTCCTAATTTTTTATAAAAAACTGCGGAAACTTATTTGTACACCTAATATATATATATAATATTAATACTTGATATTGTTTAATGAATAATAATTTTAATTGTACCACCAAGGGACGTCAAATTGCATATATTTGAATAAAAGTGTGTGGTTTGTCTCATAACTTCTTTCCACGCACCACCAGTTTGTGGAATCAACTACCCTCGACGGTCTTTCCGAACCGTTACGACATTGGAACCTTCAAAAAACAAGCCTATACATACCTAAAAGGCCGGCAACGCTTCCGCGACTCCTGCGGTGTCGCGGTTGTCCATGGACGGCGTTGATTGCTTTCTATCAGGTGACACGCTTGCTCGTTTGCCCTCCTATTACATAAAAAAAAATGCGGACCGCATAAGCCAATGGTCTAAAACCATTATTCACACTATAATTGATTGATAAAATGATAGGTTAATAAAAACTGTATACAAATTCGTCAATCTTTTTATTTTGTAAGTAGATATATTCAATCATTGAAATAGAAAAAAAAATATAAGGCGTTGTCGGACATATTCCATTACAAGTAGTTTTCACGCTCGATTACGAATCAGGTCATAGTTTTGTACGTTTCGGCTTCAAATAATAAGTCATTCACTTTACACTCTAATGGTACACGATAAAAAATAATAATCTAAATATCAAATTATTGTCATAGCTCCTAAGAATACTAGTGTAAAAAGAAAAAATAATATTGATAAAAATTAAACTGTTTGATTGATTATAATATATTATAATGCGACACTTAAAATAATATAACGGACTTTTTAAAGATTAAGTGGCCTACAACTGTAAAAATATAACAGGAAATCACATTGAAGTTATAGCTCTGTTCTATTATATGAATAATGATAATATGTATATTTCAACTGTTTTTTTTTATAAAAGTGGCAATTACCTGCTCTATTGAAATGGTTATCAAACGTTTATTTTTTTTTAAATAAAGCGGCAACAAGCTGGGTTAATTTATAATTACAATTATTTCTATGCATGCCCAAATGTGGGAAATGCAAATGCTATATGAAAAACGATACAATGCAGATATGGAGTTTTTTTTATTAAGTTATAATTTAAATTAAAATACCAATTATTAGAAAGAATGGTTATTAAACTAACACGCTTGTGCAAGACCGATTAGCGGGACAGATGAACTCGGAATTAATACTTGTAAGATATACCACTCACAGAAGCGGTGGTTTCATCACCAATTTTTTTACCGGTTTAAAGATTTTTTTAATAAGACACTTGAATTCGAAAATTTTATATTAAAAGGAGCCAATATAATTCGATAATAATTTTAAAGATAGGCAAATTATATCGGCCAAAGAGAAATGTCAACATTCTTAAGTTTCAAAATTCGTAGATTTGTATTTGCAACTCAATTAAACCGTAGTTTTACGAGTACGTCAGACACTTGAATATCGAACGATGCTCGGTAAGGAATGTGGGACGAGCAATCGACTTATTTCGTCACGTTATTTCTAATACGTACCCATTCTTTAATAAGCTATTCAAAGTGCATGCGAAATATATTGTACTGAGGATAAATAATCTAATTTACGAGACATGCAGCGGCCAAATTTAATTTTACATCCCGCCAGCGTACTAGACAGACAATCACTGGTGTGCGTTAAACTGGTACCATCATTGTGTAGCGTAGTAATTTTTCAAGATTAAGTTGTAGTTTATTTATTTATTATTTCTATACATATTCTTGTACAAAGGCCGGAAAGCGTTAATATTCGTTTTCTAAACATAAACAATATATGTAAACTATCTCCATCACCTGGATTTTTTTTATGGGATAGGAGGGCAAACGAGCAAGCGTGTCGCCTGATGGAAAGCAATCAACGCCGCCCATGGACAACCGCATCACCGCAGGAGTCGCGGAAGCGTTGCCGGCCTTTTAGGTATATATAGGCTTGATTTTTGAAGGTTCCAATGTCGTAACGGTCCGGAAAGACCGCCGAGGGTAGCTGGTTCCACAAAACTGGTGGTGCGTGGAAAGAAGATACGAGAGAAACCGGTGCGTTTCTCTCGTAACTTCTTTCCACGCGTTGCTTTTCTACCGCATAAAAAATATTCTGGAGTTTTAAGAACAAACAGGGATATGTGAAAATTAGTATCGTGGCAATGCAGTGAGTCTACAATCTGTCTAGTCTTCATGTAAGAGTGTGAAGTCGATTTTGATATTTACATATATTATTGCTTTTGTTGCTAATGGAATCTTAACTTTACTATATAATACATTGATTTAATCGCTTCTATTTTGATAATAATATAAAAAATTTGACGTCAATATTGTCTTTGTGGTATAATCAACGGTCCGTCTACATATTTTCAAATAATCGAAAGATATCTATTATTTAAATTTCTAATTGTTTAGACAGTACATTACTTTTATGCTTGTTATTCATGCATTATAAAGTACAAAATGTTCTATAACGTACATATAAACATTTGTTTGTCAATATAATTCAAAGTCGACGTGTTACAATATATACAAAAATTTTATACTGTTTATTTTCAGAATTCTAACGTAAAGTTTCTCACTTGATGCACACCGTCGCTCCATTAACAGGAAGCGATGAACACACTCTGCATGCGCAATAACATTCCAGCTATAACCATGTGGAAGCCACGACGAGTCACGATCGAGTGGTTACTACCATCTAAACCTTCCGACTGATCAAAAAGTAAACCTCAGTAATACCTACCACACGATTCGAGTAACTGAAGGATAATTAAAATAACAGGCGCCTTCCATTACGCTTGACTGAAGACCAGAATGATTAGTCACGGAGATTATAACGGATTGGACATTTTGCAGAAATGATTGCTTTTATTCGTGGACATTTTGATAGCGCCAAACCGCTTTGTACGTGGTTGACAGTTTTGTTTTCGTTTTAAGTTTATAATGTTAAATCGCTTTTTGTATTTATTCATATGATTGTATTACTTTCTAGAAATAACAAAATAATATTATTGCCATTGATCCTTTTTATAGATAAGGATAGGGAAACGAACAAGCGAGTTAGCAGATCTTAAACCACAAGGACCGCCTATAACCATCTGCAGTACTAAGTGTACTGTAGATGCGTTCCCTACTTAAGGGTAACGGTGTGAAAGGAGAGGAAGAAGGAAGTAGTGAAATGAAGAAAATGAATAGGAATTAGGCCTTCGGAATTTTTGATATAGTTTATATGCAGTTTCGAAATCATTCGAATATCATCTCGAAATCACAAGGCGTTATATGTTTTAATATAAAATTATAGTATTCAAATCGTTACAGATTAAACAGCACAATGCGGATGAAAAGATATCCGAGTTACGTCCACAAGGATAGCTCTATTGTCTATCAAAGGATGTATCTTGATAACTATAAGACACATTTTTATTCAGGTTGGAAATTCTTCAGATGAATATTCAAAGGATCGCCTCTAGCATCCGTATTGTTTTATGTGAAGCATATAATGGATTCTCAGTTGAACGACCCGAGTTTGTAATAATCACAGAAAAAATTCTTAGAACTATATTAACACTGAGGTTGAACCATCCATAGTAATTTATACAGTCGCTTTATGGCTATTTATAAAACTAACTCCACGATTGAAAATATTAAGAATTTTATTAATCCATATCAATGAACCCGTATCAGTCTACTACGGGATATAAGCATCTCTCAGAATGGAAGTAAAGTTGGCAAAATCCTCACACTTGATCCAGGAGGATTGGGGATCGTAGATTGTATTTTATTACTCTACTGGTATTTGCTGCCATAGTTGTCTCGTACAACATTCACGGGAATTGTGATGACCTTATTCTATGATGAAAACCACACGAGCACACAAACATAACATATAACAACAAGTTTTTATGAGTATTATGAGTATTTTATCAAACTACGAGTACAAAACTAGTGAAAATATTACAGTAAACCCTCCTATAACGCGGTAGATTGGTTCCGGGTTATAAGAAATCGCGTTATACGAGGGATCACTTAAAAACTAGGAACAAAACTTTTTTTATAGTAATTTAATTTTATAAGAACAAGATGTGCAAACGTAACTAAGTTGATTATAAACTGTCAGATCATTATAAATTTCACAGTACAAATATATAGCTTGGGAAATCCCCGCGAAATACGAGGAAAAATACGTGATGTACGAGGGACATTAAATCGCGTTATACGAAATTATGTTATAGGAGTATCGCGTAATAGGATGTTTTACTGTATAAGTCGAAACGAAATTAACCCGCTTACCTGTCGAGATGGTATCTCAATTTAGGAAACGTATTGCAACGTCGCTGCAAGTAGGTTCAAAGACCCCATGCCATTCGGATTGAGACACAGCCAGACGACTGTGCACCAAAATCACGCGGTCGTGAGCGATCAATCATACCGAAACATTCTATTATCCGCCGATACGACTTCCGACAATTTTATTCAACTACACTAGCCTTGCCCGGTTGTGTCATACAGTAAATTTTCTCGCGACATTTTAATGAAATTACATAAGCACTAACTTCAATGACGACTTAACTCAGTGGCGGGACCACCGTCTACAGTCAACGGTCGCGGGTTTGATCCCCGCATTGAATTAAATATATGTATAGTCTACACATATTTATTATGAGTCTGGTTACCCCGCTAATTGGCATTAAACAAACGTAGTGGGTTACGATGCGAAAATTGGAAAACCTTTGCCCGGCAGTTGGACATACATATATGGGCTGTAAAATAAACTTTCAATATAAAAACATAAACAAAAAATGTAAACTTTTATTAACATCTTTCTTTACTTTGTGACTTTTGTGTTAATATAATAACATATTGCAAAGCTGTCTATTTTTTCGATGATTTTAATAGTGTTCTTAATCAAATATTACAGTTTAAAGAAAAACATGTAACAATAGAATTTTGTAGAATATTTTGCTATCCTGAAATATATTTGTTTAAAATAAAATTAATGAACAACCTTTTCTTAAGAACTAAGACTCCCTCATTTACTACGTAATACAGTAACTAGAGGTTTACATATGACAATATTCAAAAACGTCCAAAAAATAACGCATCTTACTACCTTAGGATGGGTTGTATTATATGTATGGGTAGTATATGACCTTTTAAACTATCTATGTATATAGGCTAATGATGATATTCTATATAAAGAATATTACAAAAAGAATTTAAATATAGGAAAAGTGACGCACAATTTATAATGTATTCAAGATATCGCACAGTGGTTAAACCAGGCTCACGCTGGAATTCGATGGCGTTACATCTTAAGTTTTTTTTTACTTTTACATTCTGTGTTTTTCCGACCTCTTGAGATAACTTGCACGTCTTGTCCAGTCTGACATTCACTAAAAAATATTACGCCAACCAAAACATTTAAGACGAGACCATCATTTTTATCAACTTACCAAAACCATAAAACATGATATTACTATTGTAAGACTACTATAATGAATTTTTGCAATTTTTTTATGAAAGAGACAGGTAAATGAGTAAGCGAATAAACTGTTAATAAACAATTGTTGCCTACCATGGACATAGTAAGTAATGTACAACACCAAAGGCATTGCAGATACATTGACATGTGGTGGAGGAAGATGGAGTATTGGGAAAGCAAGACGAAAGTAAAAGAAGGAAAAAGGAGTTGAGCCTCCGGCTTTCAATGCTCACGGAATAAAGCATGAAGAAAACGAAGGAAATAACATGTGGATAACACCAAATTTATTATTCTGTTCAATTTAGTAAATAAGAAATAACAACCGTATTTTACTTACTCCGTTGGCTCATCGATTTAATATGCCTTGGCTACCGATAAGACAAGTCGCTGCTGATTACGGTCTAGTGCGTTTTCTGACCAGTCAGCTTAAATCTCTTTGAGATCTACACTCACCGCATCGCTCAACAACCATATTTCATTGATTAATATATTTATTATTATTTCGCGTCGATTGTACCGGAACAGCAAGTACAGGGTTAATTTTGAAGTGCCCTGTGGGTCCTTGAAGCGAAATAACAATCAGTCTCCACTCTAAGTCCCCCTTCGTTTTATTAAATAAATTTGTTCGGAGGGGTTGTGAAGTTTGTACTTTCGTCATACTTAGATGCAATAATAAAAATATAAAGACTTATCTAATAGGAATTATTTACTAGACATCATCACCCACCTTACCAAAGAGGAAATTGTTTACGTGTATCACAATCTGTTGTCTTGTTGTCACCATCTCCGAAAAGGAATTTGTCTTTAAGATACTTCATTTTATATTTGCTACTGGTTATGAGACGATATGTAAGGTACCTTCAATAAATTTCGCTACGACAATTTGTTGTACATCTTGATTTTTTTAATGGGATAGGAGGGCAAACGAGCAAGCGATGGACAGCAATTAATGCCGCCCATAAACATCCGAAACACTAGTTAAACATAGATATTACAGAAGCGTTGTCGACGGTTTAAGGTATGTGTAGGTTTTGTTTTTTGAAGGTGCCAATGTCGTATTGGTTTAGAAATACCGATGAAGGTACCTGGTTAAACAGGGTGGTGATGTGTGGAAAGAAGTATCGGCTGCAAAACCCCAAAATTAAAAACTGCATGGGATATAAATGTATATTTTAGTGTGCTAAGTCTGAGCGCTAACATAAAGAGCACCTTGTTTGCATCCTGTATCACAAGAAACAATTTTTTTGGTACGATTGGAAAAGAATAAAGTAATCATGGTTATATTGATACCAAGAAGGAGCAAAAATTAGTTTTTCAGTTATATAAATGTCAGTTTTGTTCAGGGTTTGAACCTAGAACCTTTAACCAAGAAATCAGGTACAGAGTAAGCGGTCGCACGTGTCAATTTAATGAGAACTGCATATAGTTGTAAAATATCGCCATTAATAGGAACGCTATCTGAATCTACATTTATTATTACGAGCGCTTTGTACACGTCGTAAACAAGCAGAACATAAAACCTAATTGAAGTTGGTCGATGTTGGATAACAAGGAAACAAGTATAAAGTTTATATCATTATTTCATAATTATGAGATAATATAAATTTTACCACATAAATATCTTTATTTCCTGAAAGGATAAAACACTATACACTATTTTCTATCCTATGTCATACACTAATGAAAAGCCAAACACCAGGACTCAGAATAAATATTTGTAGACCATTCATATATTTATTTTTAAACGAATATCGAATTCACGATCCTGGATTCAGAAAGCCTACATTATAATAATAAGCCATTTGGATCGATAAAAATACTCCTGTCATAAAATATGGCCTATTATTTTCCATGAATGACGAACGAGGCAAGTGCAAAAGTAAATTCCAGTATAAGCAGCAGAATCTATCTGAGTAATAAAAATGGATCAGCGATCCCCATCACCCACCAAGCGAGGGGATTACAGCAACACTTCTCGATTTTAAGGGAGGCAATTGTTTAGAAGGGGATTATCGTTTATATATTGACGATGTAAATACTAAAAAAATCCTTTTGAATTTTAAATTTCTGGCACATATTTAGGAGGAACACGTCATATATAGTAATTTTTAAATATGTATAATGACAAAACACAAATTTACGTCTTAATTTAGCACAAAAAATATCTTTACAAAAGTTTTATATGTTTAAATATTATGCATTAAATCAAATATTTTTTAAAGAAGACTATTAAGGTTTTAATATTATGTACTAGAATGAATTTTATTAATCCCAAATAAGCTAATAGTGCCTTTGCTAAGAAAATATAGTTCAACTTAATAGACCAATGGTACAATGGAACCCAAGGCATTAACATTAACATCGTAAGCATATTCCTTAACAATTGGGCGTTTATTGATTCATAATTTTAAATATATAAAATATAAAAGGCACATAAATATAATTTTCAAAATATTTGAATCAATATCAAATATCTTTCAGACAACAGTTACAAGGTAATCTTTAAAATCTGTTTTATCTGAATATACATAGAAAAATAAGCAACAGTAAGAATCGTGATGTTGATTGTCATTATGATGCGATTGCGGTGGATGTAACTTCCTGTAAGAAGCACCAATTTGACGCGGTATCGCTTGAAAACGGACATAGGCCGACGACCTTCATTGCGGTGAGTCATTATAGCGATTTACTTAAAATTCTTGGAAACACGACGATTGGACAATAGCAAGACAAGTCTCGCTTAATGGTGTAATTGTCATGGTGTAAGTTTAAGTAGCGATAGCGCGAAATACAATTTACCCGGAATAAAAAGCGATTAACAAAGCCATGGTAACGACTATCCAATTAGCTGTCAACTTTTTGAGTCGCGAGTTCGAAATAAATATATGTATGACTCTGGGTGCCCACCAATCCGCCATAGATAAGTATGTTAAGTTAATATCCTTTCCTCTAGAAATGATGAGGTCCCGTGCCCAACAATAGACATATATGAGTGTATAAAAAAGAATGCTTTAATTTTCGCCTATTATATTAACTTATCAGATAAATTAAATAATACAGCAGTCCACTGTTGAACATAGGCTTCCCTGAAGACGCGACCTAGGCCGATCTTCGACTTCACGCTTTTTAGTCTTAGTCCTGCCATCTGGCCAGGGAATATCTCACTACCCAGACGCGATCTCACCTCCAGCACTAGTGTATTCTACTGCGAGTGATTTTTTTGGCATACATAAATCCTTAAAATTCAAATATATTACTTGTATGGCAATAGAAAACAAACGAGCATACGTAAAAATCGAATAAATGATATTGATAATGATATTCCTATAGGACAATATTATCAGAATTTAATGTTCGATTATTTATTTAATGATTTGTAGTTTAAGTATTTTGAGCACAATAAATATTTAGCTATCATAGTGACCAATGGTGGCTGACAAAAGAACATTGACATTTTTGTTTTTTTTTTTAATGAATATTTTGTTTTTATAAATCTTAATGAATCAGCCGTTTGCCTGCCAGCTAGCTCTAAAATCCCAACTGGTAATTTGCTTAATATATAATCCGCTTTAAAGTAAAATTAAAATAATTTTTACTAGAATGAAGATAAACCATTGTAAAGAAAAGCAAACCAAAGCATACCTAACTAACAATTTACGAGTATTGTGTTTATTATTATATTTAGTTACGAAATTGTTAATTTAAATAAAAAAGCATAACATACGCAGTATTTATTTATAAAAAAAAAGCATAATGAAACTCGTATAATATAGTATAATAATATTTGTCGTTGAACTATCTAACTATGAATATAAAAATTATTTATAGTCATAGTTAGTCCATATATTATCCATATTTCTGAATCGACGAAAATTTTAACAAAGAAAAGAATATAAGGGATCTATATAACTTAGTGAAACTAAAAAGATCCATATAAATTATCTAAGAAGTAAAATAAGTGTATTTACAAAAAAACACACCTATCAAATTCAGGAAGTAATGTACTTTTATGTAATCAGTATATATGTATATATAAAATTTCAACTCCTAGTCGTCCTCCTTAAAGAACTTACTACTTAGTTCTCCAGTATGTTCTGTTGTTGAATATTTTTTCTTATGTAAATGTACATAATTAAAATGTAAATTATCTTTTGTATAAAAAGAAAATAAATGTAGCCCTTGTCCATTTCGTGTTTAACGGATCACTGGCATTTCAAGATGGGGTGCATACTATATAAATATAATAATAGACCCGGTTTATTTCTAACGTTATCAACAATTTTTTTCAAGAAAAAAGCATGATAATTACCACTCTGATTTATTGACTATTCTTATTTAACTATCCTACCTACACTTTTTAATTATTAAAAAATACACATTATTAAATACGTATGTGTAAGCCTAACAGGCTTTAGAATAAAATATACAAGTATAAGCCTATAGCCTAAGTCAGTCAAAAGATAAATCTTCGTCAACTTATTCAAGGAAACACAAATCTCGCTGAGGATATACTAAACGTCTGAAAGGGAGTTACTAGCTTTGAAATATTTCCAGAATTCTGTGATTTCCACTGAATCATTCGTTAGCCACAAGGCCGAATAAGCGTTATACCGAGTAACTTCCCGCAATAATTGAAGCGAAGACAAATCCGCAAAATGTTTCGAATAAAGTTCAAAGAAAAACACATTTTCTAAGAACGACTTATTCTGAATATTGGGAAGTTAATGGCTTTTCTTAGAAACGCAAATTCGCAATTCTTTGAAGAAATATTATTAGTAAAATTTAATATTAAAATATATAAGAGATCTCCTTTTATATAAGTAAGTATAATCCAAATTTTTGCCGCATGATCCTCTTCCATCTGACCTCTCCTCTCCAGGTGACCAAGCCAATGGATAGACTCCGCCTTTATCTGTCCAATTAAGTCGGCATCGGTCACAAGCTCCTCGATTTCGGCATTATGTAGACTCCTGCTTCCTTCCGATCTATGTTTCGGATTATAAGACTATATAACACAATAATATTTTTTTTGTTTAAATTCCAACGTGCATTTACATTTATGTTAATTTATAATAGACTCCTCGAACTGCTTTTTATATTGACAATAACTCACAACTTACATGTCAGTTCATTGTGAACAAAGAATGCTTGTAAAGTTAATCAATTCGTACCCATGATTACTAACCCTGTGGAAAATGAATACATTGTTAGCGGCTTGAAACGTCACGCCATTCTATTGTTAATTCTTATTTGGCAAGTGATATGACGGATTAAAATGATGTTCTTCAAATAGCTTTTTTTGAAAGTTAGTATTAAATAAAATTTTCGTGAAAAGATAAATATGCTTAATCTCATACGAAGTTATAAGAAAAATCAGATTGTTTAAAAATCTTTCATTATTAATGTGCGATCCGCGAGTTAGGATCGTGTTCCTCCTCCACTTCTCATGGACGTCGCAAAATACCAGTAGATAGGCAACAACGTTTATCTGAGAATAAAAACCAATACGCGATCCCCAATCCACCAGCAAAATTATTGGGATTGTGTAAACATCGCTTAGTTTTGAGGAAGGCCAATGTTGAACAGTGACCTGTCACGGCTGTATTGATGATGAATTAAGAATCGTTTACAACTCAGCGCATAAAAGTATCTTGTTATGAATTAGGAGTGTATATCGAACATATAAAACTTGTTTTAAGAACATTGTTCTTGATAAAGTGTTTCGTTACAATGCCCGTTAGTACCTCAATGTGCGGTACATAATAATATCAGGACAATTGTGCCAATTGAACATCAACTACATTGAAATCCATACAAATGTATCCAAGGACAGTTAGTTATTCACTAAATGGACATCTCGCTCGATCAGTGTTCGCCAAATTGTTTGTGATCTTAATATTATCGTGGTAGAGCCACGCTGCAGACGAATAACGAAAGACGAAAAACGAAACGACTTTGTCAATAATGGCATAATATTTGTCTGTAGCATAAATGGGCCGGGGAAGTACCACACAACCGCAGAAAACCGGCGTCTGAATGGTACCTTAGCTACCGCGCTTCGTACGGTGAGCGGCCGAGTTCCGGAAGCCCAACATCCTCCCCCCCACTACCCCCTCCCATTCCCACTCCCATAATAACATTTTCCTTAAAAGTCTTCCGTATTGCCTATGACGCTACGGATGTCTATAGGCAGCGTTGATTGCTTTTCATCAGGTGACACGTATGCTCGCCTTTCTATCCCATAAAAAAAATTCATTCTTCATCTTTCGAACATTTCATTTGCCAAAGGTCAGTCCGACAAACAAACAAGCTTCAACCAAGATTTAACAATGCGGTTCCTGTGAACGAAGAAAAAGCTCCGCAGGTTTCCTCTTTTTTTTTCTTCATTTTGCAATGCAGTAATGTGTATGAATTAAACATTACAGATAGTCTCATAGGTTCACGGATAACGAGGAAAACGTTTGGTTGTGTACAATGAATAATAATCTTATTACAAGTGTAAGATAATAAGACAAAATGCAAAACCAGCCTGCGCAGCTAACAAACAGCACTTACATGTGACAGCCACAACAGTAAATTGTCGGTTGTATATTATTTAAGACAATTATAAAATGAGGTTTATGAACTTTGCAAAACTAGTTCTCATTGAATTAATTTAGTCTTATTGAAGTTTCACTGCTGAAGCTTGTCTGACGCAACATTTACTCGTTTTGTATTGGCATATAACAATCTAGAGCCATTCGCTAAATACGTACAACTCAAGGTAAAACTGAGATAATAAATTCAATTCTAACATCCATATTATATTAATTATCAGCCCAAGGCAGTCCACTGCTGGACATAGGCCTAACACGAGGCGCGCCACGTAACCCGATTTTCGGCGTTGAATTGAATTTTTTGTTTGAAGAGCTAAGTTGATGACTCTGGTTCTGCGACGAATTTCTTCGTTCCAAATTCTATCCACCAGAGAAACTCCGAGCATGACCCTCTCTGACGCCTCTGAAGCAGGTGAACCGTCACTGTCCACGTTTCCGCATCGTAAAGAGTACAAGTAAGACACACTGGTTGAAGACGTATTCTATTAAGTATCCATATATAAAATGCCCTGATTACTTGGCTTATCGGGTACGACAATTGAAAACAATTAATGAAGTCTGGCATTACTTTGCGGAAATTCATATTTGAGTCTAGAATTACTTTTTCTCAATATCTGCGTAAACGAATTTAAAAAGCAGAAAAGCGCTCAACACCACAGTCATTAACCACGTGCTGTAACTAAATTCGTAAAATGTTAACCAAAAAACAGTGGTCAAATCGTCCCAATACCACTCATACCAAAAACGTTAAAATACACATCACTTTTCATCAATGCATTTGTCATGCTTCAGTTTCATCACAAACGTTGAGTAAACAGACTTACTAAGTTTGTGTTCATACACTGATTCGTAGATACGTAATAATATTTTTCTTATTAGTTTTCGCGTAGATACTTCAACAAAATAATTCTCAACTCACCGTCTGAACGGTTGAAGGCGTCAATCATAAACACTATGTGTGTACGTTATGTTGCTTTGAGAATGAGTTGACACCAAGGATACATTTGAATGAGTTCATGGATTGTTTTCAACAATGTTGTCGCATTTCAATACGTTCATTGTTACGTACGTATAGGTAGAGAATCAAAACGTTACATCGAAATGAGTTTAATAAACAATGCTTATAGTAGTGAACCTCTGATAGATTGAGCGGTCGTTTCAACCTATAAGTACTAGACAGTTTTTATGTGTTACCGCGTTACGTACGGTAGTTACTTCGGATAGTACGATCCGGAAGCCCAATTCCTTTCCCCTTCCTTTATTTATTTCTTTCTTGCTCTCTTAATAATTACATTCTTACCTACGGACGTGTGCAATGCCCATAGTGCTGCAGATGTTTAGCGGTGGTTGCTTACTGCCAGATGACACGTTTGCTCGTTTGCTTATCGCTTTCATCAAAATGTTTGGCTTTGATTCAAGTTGCGCTCCCTATATGCATTTGGCATTTGACATGATTACAACGGTAGCGTTCAGAAACGGTGCGACCGTAATGTAAGAATCCAAACAGTGCTGACCTTTGCATCGTTATGACCGCGTACCCCAATTTCACTTGTACAGTACTAGTTTATAATAAATGTATGTCAGGGTATGGAGAGCAAGTAATCAAATAGATTTTCATAAAACGGATATTTTTAAAAAATATTGTAGCTAACATGGAAAAGGGCCACCCCATTTCGTCCTGTAGGTGGGGACCATGGGAGCAAATACCAATCGATAGACAGCGGCGTCTACTTGAGTATTATAACTAAATTGTGATCCGAAATCTCTTGAATGAGTCTATCAAGAGTGGGATATTTTTATGGGATAAGAAAGCACCAAGCGTGTCGTCTAATGGAAAGCAATCAACGCCGCCCATAGACATCCGCACTAAAAGCATAAGGCGTTTCCAGCCTTTGAGATATGAGTAGGCTTGTTTTTTGAAGGTTCCAATGTCGTACCGGTTCGGAAATATCGCGTGCGGGATTACAGCATCACCTATCGATATTGAAACAGGCTAACGACCCAGTAGATTGTTACGACTGTATTGATGATGATTGACAAACAAAATTAAAAGAAAACGCTCTTTTATAATTATATTATTTAATACTTTTATACATTTTTAAATTTGTTTTCTAATAACTAGAATTTGTTTCCCCAAGTACCGTGCTTGATAGAAAGGTAAAAACCAAATTTATATTATTATCGTACTACTCTTAACATTCGACTTTCATACTTATAACCTTTTAAATTCATTCCTAAATAAGAAAAATAATAATATTTTTATAACGAATGAAATTATGTGTAATTTTAAAACCTGAAGTATCTGCCAACACAAGGAAAATGAAAGTAATGTCATAATTGTTTTAATTTCAACATTGAACACGTTTTTGCTGTTCTACTTAGAGAATTTATTTAAAATTGTTTGGTATGTGGTGTTGAAGTGATAACTAACATGTTAATGGACGGTATTTATCGAGCCTTTTCAATAAGCCTTGACGCCGTTGTCGGCGGCAATCCGTACAATCGCTGCATTGAATGATATCTATTGAAATGTATCAGTTTGTCCTGCAATTGACAGTGAACCTTATATTCAATACACGAACCTTTATGAATTGATTATTTAGGGATGACGTCACTCTTCATTTTAATTCATATGATACATGTGTAGGATACTCAGAACCGCAAAAACAATTAGATATAAAAGATTGGATGCAATTGGTATGATATTATAGTCATTAAGTTATAAATGATAGAAGCGTTCCCCTTTACTTCGTAGAACCGAACAAGAAGTATAATTTGGTGTTCTTTTTGTACAAACCAAAGCCTGAGAGTTTTGACCCAACGTTAAGTATAAATTGACTTAATTTTCCGCGACAGTTAGATGGTAATTTATAAATTGAATCAGCCGCTCGTTTAACGGTATTCGTCGAAAATTATTTTTATACAAGTTTATGATGGAAAAAAATTCGTTTCACTTACTGTGTTAAGTGACTTCAAGGATTTCTGCTTCCATTTTTAGGCTTCCTATATTGGTTTTGTTTTATGTTCTTTGTGACTAAAGTGTATTGGGTTTCATTACGCTGTTATGAGCTTTCAGATTATTCTCTTGATGATCCTACGATGAACCTTTTTGAATTTTTTTTGCTTATTGTTGGGACTGCAGCAATAGCTTAATTGTTGGTACCAGCTACAATTGGGCTATTGATGAGAACCATATTTTCATTGTAATAAAAAATCTAATTTCTAATCTAATTCGTTAAAAATGACGACGAATGTGAGAGGAAGGATGGATGAAAAGATGGATGAGTGTAAAGGAAGCAAGAAAGGTGTGTCAGGATCGTAGCGGATGGAGATCTGTGGTCTCTGCCTAACCCTAAAGGGAGACAGGCATGACTATATGTATATGTATGTACAAAATATCAAAAACCTTACAAGTCTTTCTTTAATAAAAAATTGAAATAGAAACTTTTGAGTTTAAAATGTATCTGTTTTACCCTAAGGTTACCCTGGCCTCACCGATGACGCACACTATTATAAGCTCAACGTTTCATACCGCGAGTATGAATCACGCTTTTTCCTTTTTGAGCCCGGCCTGGAAATTCCCACGACTCTAAAGCTCCAAGGGTCGATTACAGGTTCATAGTAAAACTTATTTAATGGACTCCGGTCTCGTTCGCGTATAGGAATAAATGTTATCCGTCAATATACACTTAATGATACAAGACAATGCAAGAAATAATTCAGTTTATGTGTTATCTTCATTTAGTTGAGTGGCAATTACTCAGTGCGCATCGACTGCTACGAACACAATTAACACAAATGATAGTCAATATTACAAAAATTATCCTGACTTACGCACAAATAATGTCAATTCATTAGTATTATAGAAAGAATCTGTGAGATTTACTTTTTCGTTTACGACAGTATTTAGTAGGAACATATAATAGTAATAAAAGTACCAAATATTAATTCATAATAAAAAAGACATAATTTTTATTATGAATTAATATTCCGTACAAACAAAAAATGAATTAATATTCTGTAAAAAACTTCTTACACTTTTACAGGTATTTTACATGAGAGTGTAAGACTGTAGAATTTCAAATTTAAGATATAATTTTAAATCGAAAATTGTGCAATTTAAAATGCAAAATTTTGAAAAATGGAGAAATTTTATAGGCAATAAAAATGTGGAAACTTTTCTATCTTTCTCTCACACAAATACTTATAATATGCACTATACAAAATTTATTAAGTAGAAAATTGATTGATAGAACTAACGGCAGTAGTATAATAAAAGTATTCGGGTTTTATTCCATGTTGCAGTTTTCAAAATATTAATAACATCATAGATTGTAAAGCTCTGATATGAATCGATACTAAAAGAAGAAGACGAGAAGAACTTACACATACCCGACATATTGTATGCTAAATATGTTTACTTTTCAATTGTTTCTGTGGGTAACACTTGTGTAATGCTGATTAGATATAAGAGTATAAGAACACTTATTCTGTTTTCTAAATATGCCAATAAGCATAAAATGTATGCAATTGTCTCATATATTCTAACCTTCACGAATTGCTTATAAACGCAGAATATATTGAGGACAATACAACAAGTTGACAACGCAAAATGACACACCTTTCATTTCAAATCGAGCTTTTTATGTAAATATCAGAAATGGATTTGAAATAATGCTATTAATGTATCATATTTATGTTTAGTATTAAAACATTTTTTGTTTAAAGCAATTAAAATTTACAATTTACAAAACAAACTATTATAGTGTGTATTACTTACTAATAAATTAATTATATTAAGGATCAGAATGAGTAATTGAAATAATGGGAATAATTATGTAGTTTCCAAAATGAATACCCGAATGTCCTCAAAAGATATAAAATTCAGCATTCGTTATCGAATTTGAAATAATTCTTATCCAGTCTAGCTCTTTTAACATTATATTTTTATTTCCATATTGGGCTCTAGGTAACTGTAAACGTATATTATCAGAATTGTGAACAGCTTTATGACATAGTTGATTTTTATTTTTAATAATGTTCCTTTCGTGAATAAATTACATTGTTGGATTACATTTTAGGTGTAACTGTTTTTTGAGAGAACAAATTATTTAATATACAACAATATGAATAATTATTGTTTTCCATGCCGTGTTCTTATTTGTGTATGAAATGTTTCCGTGAGTCAAATCTCATAAGGATGGACTTTATAAAATTTTAAATGCTATTCACAGCCTTTGTCGAAGGTACCGTTATAAAATTTGCAAGCTCAAACACCCAGACTCTCAGAATCAAACTAAACATACTTGTATGCTTTACACTTATTCTCAATATTTCATTACTGCGCCATTTGAGTTTTTTTATGGGATAGGGAGGCAAACGATCAATCATATTCAATGATAGAAAGCAATTAACGCTGCCCAAAGACATCTGCAACACCGGCCTTTAAGATATGAGTAGACTTGTTTTGTGAAGGTTTGAATGACGTATTGGTCTGGAAATATCGCCGAAGGCAGCTGGTTCCATAGAGTGATGATGAATGAATGAGAAAACGCACCGTACTGGATCGCCACTCATCCAGATGGTGAAATGTGGACAGAGCTTTTAAAAGTTTTATCTCGACCATCGGGTCGCTAAGAAGGTATGTCTTAATAATACTTTTAATGCTACTTCGGTTAACGAGAAAATAATCTATTGTATTTTAGAATTAACTTTATTTTACAAAAAAAAAATAAGCAATATTTAGGTAATATTAAAAGTAAAATTAAAACATTGTGTGTTAATTTTTAAAGCAAGGTCATATTCGCGATATCACTCACCGCCCGGAGGCTGTAGATAATGTTATATACATATAAACAGCTTACTATTTAGAAGCGATTCGAGTTATATCTAATTATTTTTTTTTAATTTTACCAATGTATGTGTTTTTTAATAATGTATGTGGATCTATAATAATATATTTACTTATGTTTATGTAATCATGTACATTATTATTATAATTGTAAAAATGTTAGTATACATTTATTTATGGGGTACACAACGGTTCCCGCTACAAAGTTACGTTACAAAAGAGCCATTGTATTTCTTGCCATTGGTGTCGTACTAGGTGACTATGAAATAACAAATATCACTAGACAGACGGGCAGCAGTTTTTACCTGAATATTAAAAATCAATCTACGAATCACCAGAATCTGCAAATACCTCTCATTTCTGAGACAGTGCCCTGTGTTGTGTTGTTGTGAGAGATGAGTTGTGAGAAGTGTGGGTTGTTACAATTTTATTGACAATTAATCGATAATCCGATCAGTTTTTAAAAAGATTAAAGCAAAGCAACGACTAACATGCCAAAAATAAAGTAACTATATTACATGATATCTACACGTAGCGATGGTAAGGTAATATACTATATTTATAGATCTTTTGGCTTGATAATATTTTAAATAAGGAAAATGAAGACTTGTTTATGTACAAGTTGTCGTTGCACATAGAGGAAGTGACGGGTAATGCAGTAAAATTTATATATCTGTTGGATCGCATCCAAAATACAGCTCGTGCCGTAACTGCTATCAATAACATTGAAACGGTCCCTGTACTGAAATTTATGTTGATAAATAATCTTTGAAAACTTTTATAGGATAGATTTATCAACAAATATAAACTCGACAGGGGACAAATGCACATGGATGAGCGTACTATTTCATTAAATTTGACCTGCACCGTGCTCGTAGTTTGTAGAAACCTTTTTCGTTCATTAGTGTTATATCTATTATTAATACCATAAAATAATAAAAAAACTTAAATAAAATATTGACGACCCAATTGATCGTTCTCTCGGTGGCGGGGCCGCGCCGCGCGCAATGGTCGCAGGTTCGATTCCCGCATCCGAATAAATATATGGATTACTAATATTTATTCGGAATCATCAATTCATCGGAATAAATGGATTACTAATATTTATTCCGAGTCTGGTAACCCCGCCAATCCGCATTGGACAAACGTGGTGGGTTAACGTCCGTTCCTCCAGAAATGGAGAGGCCCGAGCTCAGCAGTGGGACATACATGGCCTGTTAAAATATATATATATATATATATATATATATATATATATATATATATATATATATATATATATATCTATATATATATATATATTTATATATATATATATATATATATATATATATATACGTATTAGTTTCTTTCAATAAAAATATTATTTGAAAAATTATAATACAATCAATATAGGCTGTATATATAATTCCCCTTAATGTAAATTAACCGCCACTCTTCCCATTAATATTCCTTCGTTTTTGTTCCTACAAGGGAGTTCAATTTTAGAATTTATGGTTATTGCACTCCCATCAGTTATAATTATTTTTCTATTACTGCAGCCGATGCTTGAGTTTTAATTGCGTCTTTGTTGAGCAGAAAGAAATAAAATTGTTATTGTTAATTATGATTGCAATTAATACATACGTTTTAAGAACACATTTTATAATGATTAAACATTCCATCATTATATATAAATAAAGTCTTACGTGTATTCCTACAGTGAGTGTAGGGATCCAAAGGCCCAGTTCCTTTCAAATAAAGGAAGAAGCTAAGCTAATAAAGGAATTCTCCCTCTCCCATTACCTCGTTCTTCCCCTCCCATTACTCCCTTCATTCCATTCCATTATTCACATCCTTCCCTTAAAATAGCCGAGGCATCTGCTGTCCATTTAGCACTGCAAATGCTTATGGGTGGCACTGGTTGCTTACCATCAGGTGATCCGCTTTCTGGTTTGCCTACCCCTTTCATAAAAAAAACAACAATGTCTTTAAACGATAACGGTTCCCAAATTCCATCGTTTGATTAAATATTTGCCTTGATCAAGTACTCTTTTTAAAATAGGTCGAATGGTAGGCCTCGTGAATTTAAAAACCAATTAGCAACGTGCCAATAATAGTATGCAAGTACAGTACAGTCATCTCGTAAAGTTTTTTCCGCACGTTCAGTTTTTGTTGTTTTTTTCCCCAACATCGGTTTCCTCGTAATTGTTTCAGATAAAACACTACTAAATAAATAATTGTGCATCTATTATACCTATCTACTTTTGCCATCAGAAACCATTTTAATTTCATTTTCATATTCATTGTAGTTCTAGCAGACCCGACAGACGTTGTCCTGTCCAAATTTCAATAAATTTGTTTGTGATGGTTTTGTGCAATTTTTTCCTGAATTTTATTCTAGGACCGATAGGAACAAAACAAAGAATTACGCATATCCCGAGTAATGGTCTTCAGTTCATAATCTCATAGAAAAAAGAACTTTAAGTTTTTCTTTGAATAAACACCTTATATATACGACTTATATATACGACTATTACGAACATTTAAAAAACTGGCCAAGTCGGTCCAGCCGTTCTGCCGCAGCCCTTACCCAAGAACCGCGTATAATTTTTATTTATACACATACATTATTTTATCAAGAAACAAATATAGTTAAGAGACTGTCTAGTTTATCTACTTAGACGCTTACTATTACAATTGCTTAAGAACTGTGGTTTACTACTTCAATTAGTTATAAATAAGAAATATAAAAACATAAGTGGTTTTCGTGATTATGTTTTTTTACAAAAAAAGATAATGAAACTCAATTGAGAAGTAATTGCTTGGCAAAGCTATTACACATAAATTTTACTGTAATAAGATTTCAACAAAGCAAAACTGTATAAAACAAGCTGCCATAACATGAAGTATATTTCAAATTAAATATTACTTTCAGTGTATGAAATAATTCTTGAATATTACATCTTATAAACGAATTCTTCAATACTATTTACCAATAGAGTATTTTTAAAAGTTAAGACTTTCGCATGGTCAAAGGTACGAGGAATCTGTGGCAATTATGAATGTATTGAACTTCTCGACATGATCAGGAAATGTAAACACGGGCCTTCTGTGATTCCGTGTAGTTTTTTCAGGTAGATTATCTACCTGAAAAAACTACACACTGTAAACGTAACACTTCTGGGATTTCTAACAAGACGCCATCGCTATGAAGAAGTGTCTTAAAAACTAACAATTAAAAAATGTCCTATGTTCCGTGACCCTGAATAGGTTTTTTGTAGATACTTAATAACCCCCCTTTACTTTTACAAGATTATGCATAAAACTTATGCCATAATTCTTATGCATAAAATAAATATCATAAGTTATAATAACTGTATTGTTGTTCACTTTGTTATCAATTTATCTTATAGTTATAATCGCAAGTCGCCAGACAACCTTTATGTTCTGTTTCCTCACACTAAACTAACATAACACGTAATACCGTTTTCCTTAGGTATACTGTTTACGTTACTATAAAAATATAAATGATTTCTTACTTTTAAGCCAAGTTCATTTAGCGCTTACTCTGACGTACGGACAGATCGAACGAATGTGCTAATTATAACACTTATTATGTGCTTAATGTTTTTTTATAGTGTTGCTAATGTACGTATGTATATTACTTACAAAAACTGTAACAAATAAACGCATAATATGTTAACATAAAAACACACAAAACCATATTTTTTGCTGGTGATTCAACATATGTATAATTTGATGACTTGCCATTATATCGCTTTGTTTGCGTATTATTCAAAGTTGAAACTCAGTTACTCACAGAATGAAATCGAAGCATTTTATATTTTCTTTTACTCTACCTCAATATTTTTTTATCAATATATTGATTTCTCTTGTGTTTAAATAGGGCATGGGAGTTTCTATAGAATTTGTCATTTTTGAAATTAGAAATATGAAAGTTGGCTTGACTTTAGAAGGGAATGATAAAAAAATTAAACAGAATTTCACTTTAAAAGATGATTTTAAATGATGAAGGAATCTTAATTACTCAGTACTTTCAATAAGAGAATTTAAGTACTCCAAAATCTTTTATAGGTACATATAAAACTTTGTATTAGAAGACCCCAAAAGTTATTTTCAGCGTAGTTTCCAGGAGTGAACAGGAATATCTTCTCATGTGTGTCATACGAGGCGACTACTAGAGCAAATACTAGTGGATGAGCAGCAGCAGCATTTCCTAGGCAATAAAAACCAATCAGCGTTCCCGAATCCCCAAACCCCAAAGGAATTACGGCAACATCCCTTAATTTTCAGGGACGCCAATGTCAAGAAACTCTTTCGACTGTATTGATGACAAGATATTTTTTTTATTACAGAGCAGACAAACAAGCATTCGGGTTATCTGGTTGTAAATGATCACC
Organism: Baronia brevicornis; assembly: GCA_031353405.1. Classification (NCBI taxonomy): domain Eukaryota; kingdom Metazoa; phylum Arthropoda; class Insecta; order Lepidoptera; family Papilionidae; genus Baronia; species Baronia brevicornis. The sequence goes on from JASFAT010002032.1 coordinate 672,475, forward strand.
GCAGCCCATAGACATCAGCTAAACCGGAGGCGTCTCAGATGCGTTGCTGCCTTTTTGTGAACACAAACGTCTTCGTAGGCTCGTTTCCTTAATACCCCTATGTCGAATTTATTTAGAAAAATCGCAGGTGGTATATCATTGCGTAACTGTACGCGCGTAGTTCGTGGCAGAAAACTTCGATAAAATCGCACGGTGGTGGACTGCCAGCTATCCAAGAGATGGGGACAGAACCTGCGCATGCGTTGCGTTTCTTAACCTTTTGTTGCCAGTGAATGGATCCATTGTAGATTGATTATTTATAATCGACGCTAAAAAGCAAAAAGCTATATGTGACACAGATGTCAAAAGATTTTTATTATAAATTCGGATCAGAAAACAACATTGTATCAATGGTCTGAGTCTCATAGCTATTATACAACCAAAATAAAATTTTGTACATCGTTTAAATAGACTGTTTTTGGGTGAACAGATAATTTTTTCAGTAATCTTAAGTTTTTAGCTCTAATGGTATGTTTTCATTTTGCATTTTGCACTACCTTTTCGTTTTTTGCGTCGATATACTTAGTATATCGCTTTTATCATGGGGAGTGCTCCAAGAAATAGATCGAAATTATTCCAGCCTTTTAATTTTACTACAGTTGCGCCACAAAGAAAAATATAATTTCTCAAGTTTTACCAAATTGTGTTAAATCTCTGAATTTATTTGTAAAGCTATAACTTAAAACGCATGTTTTACCATATGCTCAAAAAGCGAAAACTTAGTAAGTGACGATATATGTATGTATAAAGAACATGTTTCTTGTGTTGAACATGTGGAATGCATCTGTGCTAATGAACGAATTTAGAATGAATATACTGTAAAATTTTAACTTGTTACACGTAATTTCTTTTACACTGTAACATTTTGTTAGTACATTATTACGAGAGAGCAGTAACTAGCTTTATTGTTATACAACTGTCTTATATCTTATGTATCTTGGAATAAGCTGTTGTCATCACATGAAATAAATAATTTAATAAAATATCAATAGATATAAATAAAATTAAAGTGTTTAAAACAATTTCTTTTTTAATAGGTACTATGTGGCACGAAAACAATTTCTTAAATGAAAAAATATCCAAGAGGCTGGTATTTTTCATTACTCTGTATATGAGTTTTGATCGTCTTATTTTATTTTAAATGTCTAAAGTTATATCATTTTTGGTACTGGGGATCACTAAATTAACCAAATATAATTTAATTTATCAAATAATTACTTTTTTTGCAGAATTTTATAAAGAGATGGTTTGGGCACATACAGAAGATGGATGAAAGACGACTGGTAAAAGAAATTTACGTTGCGGATGTGGATCGAAGGACGACCCTTCGATCCACATCTGCAACGTAAATTTCTAAAGGGTAAGAAAACACACCTTGACCAAATTGCCAAAGTTTTTAGAAAAGGTCAGACCAAGATTATCCTTAGCATGCAGGCTTGCATGAGGAGAGTGATGAGTGCGAAGGAAGTAAGGAAAATATGCCAAGATCGTAGCAGATGGAGATCTGCGGTCTCTGCCTATCTCTACGGGAAACAGGCGTGGTTATATGTATAAATGTATGTAATTACCTTAAACGTAAAAGAAAGTTTACTTTATCGTTTAAAAAAAATTACTGAAAAAAGAAATAAAATGGCACAGATAATCACAGCAACATCTAAAAAAAACATGATTTTTATTTTTAACCGCGCCTAAAGTCGCCAGTCACACGGCGAGTAAAGTTTTCAAATAAGTCATAACTAATTCCGAGTCCACTGGGTGCAATGGAATGCAGTCGCAAGCGCATTGTGTTCAGTTATCTAAACACTCCGCTTCGAACCTGCTTCGATCGCCATTAAATACTGTCGAGTCGTGTGTGCAGGCAGCGCAGTGCCACCTTAATTACCAGGTATCTGTTACACCTATATACGGACTTCTATTTGAGTTGAAAGTCTATTAACTCGCAAATATCGTTTTAGAGTATTGTTTGAACATATTTGTATACTATTTGTCCTAATATCCATATAAGTGAAAATTAATAATAATATAGGTCTCTTTCCGTCTATTACATCAGTGACGTTGTGTTTTTATTTCATTTTCATAATCTTATATTATTATCTGTTATATTATTTAATTGTGGTGGTGTATTATACAATATAGTTCGAATAAGGCGTATAAGTGAAGTGATATAAAATAAATGCGTGTATCGTGAGTTTTTAAGTTGACTGATTAAGTCCATAGAAGGTTTTGGTAAAATGGCCACCGTTTTATCAAGATGTTATGTGCTAAAATGACGGGTTTTATTTCAAGAGGTTTGATGTTAACATATTTAACTTGACACTGGCATAATAGTTATAACTGGTTGCCATTAAAGAAAAAAGAAAAGAATAATAATAATGCATATTGTTTAAATTGAGTTCATGTAAGATTTGTAAGAGAAATGTTCATTAGATTAAAGAAATATAAATAGACAAATATTGAGACTGGCACCGGCGACCCAAATACAACCGTGACTTGCGGTGCTTTGGGATAAGGTCCAATTCATCCATGGGAAGAAAATATTTATGCATTGATATTTATTACCACTCTAAATCTGGTTGTTTGCATATATCCATTGGCATCCATGAAACAAGGAATCTTATAATGGAACACTGAATTTAATCTGCTGTAATAATGCCCCCCTATATTAGAAGTTGACTTATGTTCAAAACTGTTTAAACATACATCATTAACACGTCCTTGCATAGCATGTTTATGCTAAAGACGTGTTAATATGAATTCCAGTGTAAAATTTTTAAGATCAAATGGTCACACAAATATGTTACATGAATCAAACCCTATAAGCTTCAACTCAAAATATCAAATCATAATTAAAAATAAAAATATCAAATCATAATTAAAAATATAAATATCAAATCATAATTAAAAATAAAAATATTTTTTCAATCCATCAATTAGTCAATGATTGATTGTTCCACATCGGGATAATTACTAGTATAAGTATGTCCCACAGGTATTGTTTTCTGAGTCTGGGTGTTCCGTCAATGCACTTTAGATAACCTCCAGAAATAGTCTCCCTATTTCCCTGAGGAATAGTCGTGTCCAGCAATTTGACATATAAACATATATGGGTGTTTTAAAAGCTCGTATATTGTATCAAAAATACTGTTCATGCAAATAGCGGTTGCAAAATAATAACTACCTACTATTATTTGCAGATAACACTTTTATTGAAGTTTAATTAGACTTAATTGTATGATGCGCTTATGTAATATGACATACATTAATAATTCATTTGATTTTATACGAAGAGTTTCACAAACTGTTTTACGCTTAGCCCCATGTATGACAATGGTATAACACACCTATAATCAGTACATTGGCTTTTCTTCTGTATATAAAACTACAAAATACATAAGCAAGTAAACAATATTGACTGTTAGCTTTTAAACTTTTTTAAATACCTCAGTGTCATCGGTCGCGAATTCGATACCCTATCGAAATAAATACAATATATGTATGCTAAGAGGTATTTATTCCGTGTCTGAATGTCCGCCTTGGCATAAGAGTGGTCAATTAATGTACTTTCCCCAAAAATAAGGTTCTGTGCCTAATAGTGGATATATGTATGTATGAAGACAGTTACCGATATATAATTGGTTTTAAATTGGTAGGCTTAATAGCCACTTTCAAGTCCTAATTGTTTTAATCTAGAAATTTATAATATTATAGTGAAATGGGAAGAATAATAAGAAAAATATAATATTTCATATAAAATGAGAGCCGTACGGTGCAAAGAATATTTGAAATAAATAGGCGTGTTGCCTATTTATTGTGTGTAACGTGTGTTACATTTAAGATATAGTCTGAAAAAGCAATATCTTACATTTGTCTCTTCAGTACAAAAATCATAAAAACCCCTTGTCAGCATTTAATTAGTGCAATGGGGGCTAGTTGTATAGCAGTTTGAGAACCTATGCACGCATAGATCAAGCCTCATAAAAATGCATAAATTGCGTAGTATGAAAGCAACTTACTTCCCGTACTAACCGAAAATGTATCATCATAAACTGAGATATAATTATTGTTCTATGCGCATATTGCGTATTTATACGCAATTAAACATTACGTATATTGCATTAATGTCAAATTAAATTCTGATGACGAACTATTTAGTTCAGCGGTGATACAACCGCTTTCGACATCAATCCACGTGGAAACGGTTTCTACATCGGGATAATTATATTTATGTATGACCTACACATATAAATTAGGAGTCTGGGTGCCCCGCCAATCCGCCTTGGACAACCGTGGTGGGATGATGTCTTGAAATAAGAAGGCTCTTTACTAAGCAGTGGAACATATATGGGCTGTAAAAAATAAATTGTTTCCCTATATATTGAGTATGATTATATTCTACAATAATGATATATAACCCAGACACGGAATCGAAACCTAAAAATAAATAAAAGAAAATAAAATTATCATTCGTTTCTTCTTTATTTTATAAGGTAAGTTACATAAAATAATATGCACATAAAGTTCAAGTTGAAGTTTAAAATACTTTTTCAAGCATCGTTCGGTAAAGCAAACTCATAATACAATAAAAACCATATCGTCGACTCAGACGTCCTTCTCTGTCATTCACAGTAACACACATTACCGTGTCTGTCTAGTGAGATAACGGACTGATCCTGTAACGGTTCCTTATTTACCTTTTAAGATAAACCAAGATGCCGAGATGTTCTAGCTACGGGGCACGCTTACTACTGGTGTACAACAAATAACATAGAATTTAAATAATAAATAATATTAAACATTCCACTTAGTATAACTGCCACAGTAAGACGTATTCACCAGTTTTAAAGAACTATTTAATTAAATATATAATACTGAAAATATGGCATTTTTATAGTGGCAAAGCCATATTACAGCACAAAAAGGCTGGTTCGACCAGGCAAGTACCACATTCACAAAATATCGAAGAAAAGTGGTAACATTTTATTGATTGATTCGAAGATGTTAATGCTGGTAGCCTATTGGCTTTAACAGCTTTATCGATTTCAGGGCCCGCGGGCTGAAAGCCCGCGGGCTAGTGAAATATAATTGGGAATCTGCGCAAATCGCAGACTCCATCGGCCTGATGCCGTGTCGGAGGTACACATATGTGTGTGTGCTGATTTTAAACTCGTCATGATTCTACGTTAAACATGTAGGGGAGGTTGAACTTTAGTAACTATAGTCCCTATTAGTCCCATAGACCCTAAGGTCTAGGGGGTGAAAACCGACCGGGTACGTGAGAGAATCTCGTGTAAGCGGCCGGTGTAGAAGTGTTCCCTACTCTACGTGCTCGGCTAGGGCCGGGGTGCGTGTGAGTGTTGGTGTCGTGAGTGGATCCGAACGACGCTGTTTCGTCGTCCGGATCGGTAACATTTTATTATGTAACCGCGTTTCGTACGACGAGTGTAGAGATCCATAGTCCTTTTTCCCCCCTCTTTTACTTCCTTCTTATCTTCCTATTACTGCATTCTTCTCTTTCCGTTGCATATCTCATATCCAAAATCCATTTGCCTTGCCAATGAATATGATAGTAGTAAACCAATATGTTTGATAGTGGTAAAACAATGGAATAAATCTAAATTATTAATAAAGCTTTTATTAAAAACTTATATATACTCCATTTTTATTATTATTTTTCAATTACATTTTATAAAATATAATACATTTAAATTAAAAGTTTAAATCATTAAATAATAATGGATTTTGTAAAGATATAAAACAATTCAATATATTTAATGATTACTATTCTATTTTTCAAAGTCTTAACTACGCAAGTAAATAAGTATTTCGAACCATTTGATTTGTCTATTGCTTCAATTGAGTAATGTACAATATATGTGCAAATAAAACTTGAGCTTGTTATCGCTAAATCAGAAACTTCCTGCTTCCTGTGTGAATTGTCGCATATTTTCCAGAACAGTCGTACACTATAGCTCCATTGGGAATCCGTTTGGTTCAGTGTATAAGGGTAGGTACCAGTCTATTGATTCAAAACAGCTACAGGGGGGCGCAAAACGATGGTAAAGACCCTAACATACTGTATTAACCTTGTTAGGGCTATGTGAAACACTTTTTGTGAGAATTTGTGATAAATAAACGTTAATTTTAAGTATTTCTCTGTTTATCATTCATGTCGTTTTTAAGGTAATTTGACTACATTCACTATACTAAAACTCAAAATATCGTTTTAAAAAAATTAAAAAATCCTCCGTATAAAGTCTAATAATCTTGGAAATGGCTAAAACAATTTTGAGATGGCTTTCATTCAACCGAAAATCCCCAAAATGTTTCTCATAGACTACATGCCATGTCTTTGGTTTGGGAAAGAGTCCTTCCTTACCTGATATTAATTTTTTATTAATGAATAAATCTCAAATGTTTTTTTGATAATTTGAAAGTTTTAACGGTAGTTTGAAAAACTTAAAAAAAACAAATCGAGTTTTAACCGTTATTTATTTGCCAAAATAAACATTCATATTTTTTGGAAATATTTTCATAACACTTTTCTTTTCAAAATGCCAGTAATAAACGTATCTATCTATCGCATACGTATTTATTAATTAAACAAATAGGTACATGTCTTTCTGAAATAAATCTTATCTCCATCCATCTCCAATATCCATCCTTGCAGATCGTATCGTAGATGACTCGTGAGAGTCGATATAGACCACTTCAAGTAACGTTCAAAAATTATATACGGGTAAATCTGAATCACTTTACTCTCATAATTTTTGGATGCCGCAAGAAACGACTTGCTATTAGTATATAATTGCTATTAAAATATTGCATGTACATATGAATTGAAAAACAAACCGTGTTTTGACTACAAGGAACTGCATGTTGCATTATTTTTCCTTGTAGACAAAAGCATAATGCAATTTAATACTAACTCATCAGTGTGTATATATATATATATATATATATATATATATATATATATATATATATATATATATATATATATATATATATATTCATAAAATTGTAAATAATTATTAACACCTTTGGTCATCTTAAAGTGTATTTTGATTTACCTCCACCCCGTAAATGCAACTTTCAAAGGCCTTCAACTTCGACTGGGGATAAACATCTTGTATATGAACATTTCGCAAGCTTTATGGAGCAAACGTGTCGGGTCAACCATTATGGATGGTCTTTTAGATGTCTCACAACGATAAATTATGTTGTGTCATCAATCTAAAATGCCATTCGGATAGAGAAGTTTTGATTCATGCGAACTTTGTGAACTTTGTGTTTTCAAATCGATCACTTCATGTAAAATATTTATAACATGTTTTACGTTAAGGCTAGCCATGTTTATGGTAATCAAATTGAGGTGTAGGTGGACAGGCTTTTATAAATACATAAATTTCTCCATCAAACGCCATTGAAGTGAATATTTATCGTAACTTCAACCAGTTTTAGTGCAAAAAGTACACTTAACACGTTACTACAATATAAGTTGGATATTATTACTGAGTCTTACACGAGTAATAATTTATCAGTTTTACTGTGACATAAATAATGTAAAAATAAATATACAATAATGTATAAAAGTCATAATTTTTCGTTAATACAATTCAAAACAAAACGCTACGGTCGTTAACGGTATAACCAAAAACGTCTAGAAATGCACAAGTTCAGACAGATGATAAATTTAATAAAAAACATGTTATAGTTAGTTAAACATGTATAGTTAGTGCTTATTTAAGTAACCATAACCTCCATCTGTGAAAACAATACGCCGCATTTTTTAGACACCTATATAAAAAAACAAAAAATCCGTTTATTACTTCTACATTCTACATGACACGTTCGCAGCATCCTGCGTCCTGTGCAAACAATGTATCACGCCGTTTAGAATGATAAGATTTAACACCCATGAATAAACTCACCGGATTGCTATATTTATTTTTCCCTCTGCAGACGTCGCAAGCCCGCATTTGCAATACGCGGGAGCCAGGATGGGCACTGTCGCTCCGTTACACGGTATAAATAGTTGCACTCTCCGAAAATATACGGAATATGAGGCGAAATGCACTTATATGTGTAAGTTGCGAGACAATCATCTATAACACTCTGAAACCATGATACAAACACGTCTATATCATGCGGCGGCGCACGGCGAACTGCCAGTGGTCTTATACGTATAGAATACTCGTATTCGTAGTATATCGGAAGCAACGGGCGGCTCGCTTCGGGACGAGGGACCGTGAAAGAAGGGCCGCAACCCGACATCGACGCGTTTTTTGTCCCGTCTAATATTAGCAACAGTCTACATGTATCCTCTAAATGGCATAATGTCTCTATATATTGAATTAAAAGGAAATTATTATGTTAAAATTTGTTTGAGGAACGAAATACGTACTTTTCGAGCAAAATTAATATAATTCAACTAGGTACAAAATGTATTGTTTTATATTGCTTTAACGGTTGTTTAAATTGGCGAGATATAAACTAGAACTTTTACCTCAATTATAATAGAATCTCGAACCATTTTCGACCATAAAACAAACATGTTTTGCGCTGCGTGTAAGATAAATCTCAGTTAGTAGATAGGTATCCTCATTTCTCAATTCAGCAGTGTCTAATTCCAGCGTGCCGTTCGAGTTGTGAGATAGCAGTAGGTCGCCTATCAGACATCCGGAACCGGAAGTGATTCGCTGACACAAGGAAGCGACGTAATGGTTGAGAAGGCATATTGCACAATTTCCTGATCAGGGCATATGGATTGTAAATTGAAATATAAGCAGACAGTACGCCGCAAACTTCTATAGTAATTTCATGCGGTACCCGTACAAGAAGCAAAATTAGTACACGCATATTGTAATTTCAGTAACGATTTAGAAAATATTTCAATTTGTTTATTAAATTGAAAAACAAATATTTCCCTTTTTCATTACATAAACTAATAAAATATGTCGTGTTTAAATATGTACAAAGGCCATACAACGATTAATTATGGTAATAAACTACGAATATTCCCCTTTTCCGATAGCGTTAACCGATAGGTTCAAGCTGATGTATCCGGGTTCACTTGAAAATCCCTTCTTACATCGCTACTAACTCCTCATCCCTTCCCCTGCTATTGTAATATGTATGTTTTTCATCGTCTCCGCAGAGTCCTTTACGGACTTTTTTCATTAAACCCTAGTAATAATATTATTTTAAAAGTTTTTTTTATATTAATAACACCTACACAACACTAGACAAAAAGGTCACTCAACACTCAACAAGGAGCTGCGGCATGCCACATCACTGATTTTCAGTTCTGTTTTTCCCATGCTAGTAGGGCATTTATAAAATATTATTATTATACATATAATAAGCTTGTTAATGTTTACAAATATGCAATCTGCATTACAGCTGATTTTCATAGTTCGATCAAAAATAATTACCCTACCGTTTGGATGACTAGAAATCTAAACCAGTACGTTTATTCCGAATGTCTCTACGATATACCAACATTCTTTAGAAACAATTACCTTCTATATTTTCGACTTAATAATACATTGGAACCTCCAAAGAACAAGACTATATATTCTTCAAATGACAGTAATGCCTCTAGTGTTGCAGATGACTTTGGATGACGGTGATTGTACTCTATTAGACGACACTTTTGCTCATTTGCAATCCCAATCATATTTATCCCAGTTTAATCCGCTTCAAATCGGATAACGCGAAAAACAACGTCATAGTCAAGATCATGAGCATAAGTACAATTATCATTCATACATACTACCAGAAGAAAAACGATGATCTCATATATTTATAGCTAACTTTAAATTATTCAAGCATGCTTCCATTCTCTGATATGTTACGGATAAAGTATAAATCAAGTTTTAATAAACAATTACCAATTATTTAATGAAAGTAATAAATATTCAATGCACTTTGAATTAATATAGCATATACGATAAAAAAGGCAATATTTATAACGAACATAAGGTTTTTTAGTAATGATTATCGATAATGTTAGTTATAATTAATTAGTACTAGGTATTACATTACATAATAGAAATCATCTTTCAATGTTATTTATCGCTTTAATTATATGAACTGCGTGCAGTTTATTTTGTAAGCAGTAGAATAATATTTTCAAAAGAGTTCGATATAATCAAAATTGCAAGATGTTTATCTCCACGGCTACTACTAATTCGACTGACAAATAATGCAACTTATTTTTACGCGGGATAATTCTTACCAATATAAAATATCCAATACTTTTGTGTTAGAGAGATTATGACTGTCTGTATTCACGGCGAAGCAAACGCTTCCTACCACAACTCCGCTTACACAGGTATATAGTTCCGACAGCTTAGATTCTTCTGAAACCTTTTTGAAATGGGTTTGAGCTGAATAACTCCACCTTATCTCGTTTAGGAGGCACAGAAACACCACCCACGGTGCCCTTTCACCTATATTATGAATCGTTTGTCCACCGACTAGCCGTCAGATATAAACAACGATGTCCTGGTCTGTCACCAGGCTCTGCGGCTGCTAAACGTGACAAATACCAACCAACAAGATAATTTTTTATGGGATAGGAAGGTAAAAGAACAATCGCATCGCTTGATGAAAAGCATTCATCGCTGCCCACAGAAATTTGTAATATCATAAACATTGCAGACGCTTTGCCGACATTTGTGTATGATTGTAGGCTTGTTTTAGCTACTCGGGCAAACTTTCATAAATTCATAGACAATGTTCAGGCCTAGATTATTACATATTTAATATTCACTCCATAAAAAATAGTATTCATTGACAGTGTACTTCGATAATACTTTTCACTAAAAGCTAAAACAATTCTATGTCGTGTCTCCATATAATTTTTTTTATTTTTAATTTAATTACCAACAAATTTTTTCAAATATTCGATATCCAAACAAACGTAAGGTAACGTAGGCTTATTTTCACTGAAGGCTTACTTTCACTTTCCTTTTTCAATTAACTAATTTTTTTGCGGTTAGTTAAAACCAACACATAGAATGGCGACATCGGCATAACTGAACTTAATTTGGTTTACTTTAAGACTATAAATTATGATCCACAAGTAAGTCGGATGTAAAATTAAATAAACAAGTCTATAGGAATGTAGTTATACTAGGTGTTCTTACGGCCGTGAGCCAGTTTTACTAATATGTATTAAATAATAACAGTTAATGTTAGTTTCATAGTTGAATTTTACGGAAAAGATTACACAAACGAATTAGCTGGTCTCCTCAGGCTTTTGCAATACTAAGGGCAGGATGTAAATAATCGAAGGGGAAAAAGTATTTCAAGAAGAGGAAAACAAAATAAAGTAAGGGGAAAGGAGTAAATTTAAGTGAGTTTAGTTTAATGCCGAAATCGAGCATCTGGTGGCCCAACCCAATGTAATAGGAGTGACTAAGGCTCACCGACTTTGTTGGCTTAACCACGTATGAGAGGATGGGGGACGATCGCGCAATCAAGAGAGCGTATGTGGATCGCCCAATTAAAATCATGAAAAAAGTGTCTGATGAAATTTGAATTCATACATCCAGTAAATATCCGTATATCCACATTTGCTTCATAGTTAGACTTGAAGTGGATAGACACACATGAGAACTTCTTCATTTTTACAGCTTTTCTAAGTTATCTTGTTTTTACAAATTAGTACATATTTATTCTATACAATAATGTACCTTCGCAGTATTATTAGTATTGGCCAATTGGTGTAATGAATTCTTAATTTAGAACGCAAATTGCTAACACAAGTATAATCCGGTGTTTCTTAATTCTACAAACATTGTACCCTCTTATCGCACGACCATGAGAAATAACGCATATTCTTTAGTAAAGTGAGATCATCATACATGTGAATATACTTGATGAGAACAGCACGGTGCGTGATGAGCACCTAGGCCTTCCATGTCACGATCGTTGAAGTTTGGTTTGTAGATAAATTAAACTGACGAATGAGTAACATACGCTAAGTTAACTCATTACTCGTAAACAACTTGTGTTCGCGCAGCTTAACAAAGGCTTCGTATAAAGTTAATATTTACTACTTTTTCATTTACAAGTATTTCAATGAGGTGTTCCTTTAGTTTCCAGTTAGTACAAACTAGGTATATTGAAGGACAGTCAACAATTCAGCAACTTTACTGTAATAAGCAAGCAATTCGATACAACTTAGCTATTACTTATAATAGTGGTAGAGCCATGCTGCAAATGAATACTTTGTCAAGAATGGCATAATATTTGTCTGTAGCATGAATGGGCCGGCTCGCCTGGGAAAGTCCACACTCCCACAGAAAATCGGCGTCTGAGTGGTAGCTTACCTACCGTGCTTCGTACGGTGAGCGGTCGAATTCCGGAGGCTCAACACCCTCCCCCTTCCTTTACCCCTCGCCCTCCCATTCCCACTCCCATAATGACACTTTCCTTAAAGTTCGACAACGCTTCCGCACTGCCTATGACGCAGCGGAAGTATACGGGCGGCGTTGATTGCTTTCCATCAGATGACACGCCTGCTCGTTTGCTTTCCTATCCCATAATAAAAAATTACACCGTTCTACTATTCTGTTAAAAACTCTTTACCTAACTCTGATCAAGTTTAAACTATTATTTTGGTTTATACGTACATATATCTCGCAATATATTCGATTCCCGCGTTATGAATATATCCTATGGCCTACGGGCGTTTACTGCGACTGCGACTGAAAGAGTGTGGCGAGATAATGTCAATTCCTCCAGATATTAGGAATATTCAGATATATACACATGAAAAGAGGAGATAATTATCCGGAAAAGCTGGTCATTGTCGGTAGTACCGAAGAGAACGCGCGAGGACGATCGCCAACAAGATAGTTCAATCAAGTGAAGGAAGCTACAATATATCCTCTTTCAAATTTCAACAGGTGATGAGGGCTACTTCATACCGGAACCGACAGACCGGAGACAGATTGTCCGTTTGAGGGATTCTAGTGACCACAATCCAAAGTAATGAGGGACTGATTAAAGAAGACAATATACATATATGAGCAGTAAAAAAACGTTTATGTGTATTTTTGTACCTATTATATGTACCTATATATGAATATTCTGTAACTGATCTATTTCACTAATAGCCTGCTAACCTATATTCGGAAGCAACGATATTACTCGCTTCTATCGTATAATTAACTAATTAGTTAATGGTATTGATCTTAATCACGCAAAAATGTTTATCAAATGTTATCTATATTTTCTATCTAATTCTTTTAATTAAAACCTGATTATTTATGTACATCATCATCAATAGTCTGCGGCAATCCTCTATTGGACAAAAGCCTCCCCCTAGATGTGCCATCTAGTCCGAATCTTAGCTACGTCCAATTGCTGTCCAATTGCCTGCCGGCCTGCTCAGTAAGTCACCCCATATGGCTGGCGAGCGTCCTATAATCCATTTGCCAAGATGCAATCTCCACTCAAGCACTCGTTTATTCCAGGTCCGTCGGTAGTCCGACAAATGTGACACCTTTTTTTAGGGGATAGTAGGGCAAACGAACAAGCGTGTCGCCTGATAGAAAGTAATTAACACCGCCTATAGACATCCGCGACACCGCAGAAATTTGAAAAATTTTCATTCATCAATTAATATAGCAACTGTGGAACGATCTATTTATCTAGGGTATTCATCCACCATTCTTAGAAACCCCCGTATTTAAAATTTTTATATACGCTTAAAAGTTCTGAGCCGCACAGTCAGCTAAAAATTAAAAGACTACCTTGCTCTTTAGAATACGTAGAGATGCATTTGTGACGTCTTTAGAGTTGATGACATCTATAGTCGTCGGTGATCACTTAACATCAGGTGATCCGCATTCTTGTTTGGTTTCTCTGCTGTTTAAAAAAGCTTTCACTTTTTCTTTGTTATAAATGTATATACATAGTATGGTATATGTCAAACTTGCTATTCAGGCTATGAAGCTTGGCCTCTACTCACTACACCGTACGAAAAGGTTTGAAAGAATCGACCTTAAACTTCCTACTAAGAGCCAATTATCGGATACATAATATCCGAAAGGCTCGAGCTTAATTGATTACCGTGAACTGCGTACGAATTTCCTTAAGCAGTTAATGACGCGCGATCACGTATTATGATTGCCATCCGTAAGTGCCAACGTTAACGTGCTCCACACGCTTTGTAATTGATGGGCACGTCGCGACCTCGACACTGAAGTTGTACCTAATACGGTTATTTATGACCATGATAAACGCACAAAAACCGACTGTGAGAGTAGTTAATTACATATTAGTGTTAAATTGTGATTTAGTTTGATATCGTACCGTTACTTTACTGTATTTATTACTTACGGGTTATCTCCGGAGTGTAATTCACGAACCTCAATAAAGAGTAGTTGTGATTACCTTCGATCTAACTCGAAATAAATCAAAAGTTTAGTATCGATACTTCTTATTTCCTTTATTATAGCCAAGTAAGCAAACTTGTCTGAGGGAATTTTTTTGACAGAAATTTGTCTTACGGCTCGTTAATTGTTCTCGATTACTTAATACATAGTTGTGGTCTAGTGCAGGGATGAGCAACACGCGGCCCATTAAACATGTTTATGCGGCCCGCCAAGCATTTCTAAAATTGAATTTATTTTATGGACTTTCTCCCATCAATATATTGTTATGAAATTAATTATAATAAAATGGTAGTACATACTAAACCAAAACAAATTATTAATAAGTGTTACTTTACGTGCGGACCGCAAAAAAATTTTAAAATTTAAATTGGTCCGTTAATTAAAAAGGTTGCTCACCCCTGGTCTAGTGGTTGTAATTCTTTAACATTTTTTTTATATTTTATTATCATACATTACTTGTAAATATGAACATCAACTGTGCCAAATATCTCATTCTTGCATGCACCCAATTATAAAGGAAAAAGCTTTTCTTCACTTGTTAATATAAAGATTAAAATAATAATATTGTTGCTTATATAACTAAGGCGATATTTTTTTATCGATTATTTCTAAAAGTTTCTTAATATTCAAAATTATCTATTTACATCAATGATATAAAAAATCCTACTGTCAACCTCACCTGTACTGGGTGTATCCCACTACTATCACACAGAAGAGGATTTGATGATAGACTGATGGTTGTACCACCAGTATCATTAATACAGTCGCAATGGTGTAGCATTATTCCGCCCTGGTAACCATACAGTAAAATGGCTGTATATATACAAGTTGGTGACTTACAGCAGTGTTTCTGAAGAGAATCGTTTGGCTTTGCGGTAGCCAATCAGCCTGTTCAAAAGGCTGGGTGACTTAGCCTTTTAGACCTAGCCATCTTGGAAGAAGTCTACGTCCAGCAGTGGATCGTAAAACGTGTGTCAAAAACATCAACAAAACAAGGAAGAGTTTGTAAAAGTAATAATCATAGCAAAATTATGGCTTCAATTTACTTTTACGGTTGGTATAATTGATGCTTCACCTATTTTTATAACATTGATTTACGACAGAGATACAATCGTAGTCAATTTCTTTCTAAACTAATGGTTCATATTTTTTATGGAATAGGAGGACAAACGAGCAAGCGTATCGCCTGATGAAAAGCAATCAACACTGCCCATAGTGGAAATGGGTAGGTTACCTTTGTCAAAGAACCGACAACCGCTGGAGTAGACGAGTGCGCGAGTAGAGACCGCGTCTAGCCAAACGTAATGTATCCCACATCAACCCCTCGGCTATATGGTGTGATGATCTGCGCAGGGCAGCTGACAGAAACCGTATGCGTGAAGCCGAAGATCAGGCTAGGTAGCGCTCCTTGGGGGAGACCTAAATCCAGAAGCGAACTACCGCAGGCTTTTGATTATGATAATGCTTGTGCTAGAAAATATTTCACCTCAGTAATCCAAAGGTAGAAAGGAACTCACGACCTCAAAATGTAAGCTCGATTTTTACCAACAGAGCGATTACTGTTATTGATTTGAAATTGAAATAAATTCATTTTATGGAATATTAAAGACATTTATTTTTTAAATAAATACGTATATTAATATACAGTTACATTACATAAGGCGGAGCGAATGAATAAAAGCAAAAGAACCTCTACCAATCAATATTTCAAGTATGCCATATATTATTCTTAATAATTTTCTTTATTAAATCACTATTAATGCATACATATTTTAGAAAATTCACAACCTGCTGCGCGCACCAGGGATGTTTATCGTGTGCGCATTATTGTATAAAAGCAATCTACATGGGGCTAAGCGAACATACCTGACACACGCTGCAGGTACGAAGCAGCCCCATCAGCATCCTGAATGCATTAATGTACTGCACGCGCAGGGCGCTGTACTGTTAATGATAGAACAAGTTGTGAAAGTAAGCGTAGAAAACTGTAACACTTTAATCATCACAATCATCAATACTGGTAACAGCCCACTGTTGGATTTAATCTCTAGCAAAATTATGAGGTGTTGCTGTAATCGCCATCTTTGGTGAGTGACTTTTTCATCATAGATTCGTTTATAATACTCAAGTAGTCGCTGCTGTCATCTACTGGTATTTGTTCCAATAGTCACCTTGAACTACACCCACGCAAAAAAATCGGGTGATCCTATTTTATGCCAGGAACAATCTATCTTAACTTTTCATGAGGACGGTAGCGGCTCGAAAGGCAAATGGGCGTGTTATGGGGCAAATGGGGGCCTTTATTTTTATGAGAATACATTATGTCTACATACTGCCGTCTACATAAAATGTCTAACTTGTAAAAGGGGCGGTAGTCCATAAAATAGTTGGTAACCTATAATCTATCATAACACCAAAGTAACAATTTACAATTAAAATAATTTTGAAACCTATAACTATAGGATCTAATATTCAAATTTGCTTAGAATCAAAAACTTTGCATGCATTGAACGTTCGAAGTTATTTCGCGGAATTAGTTCAGTAACAGTAAATGTGCTGTCGTTATTTAAATTACAAAACAAATTCGATTAGCGAAGTCAACTGACCCGTTATATGATTACTTTTTCGTATATTGAAACCTTTACGTATTGTAACTAGAATGGTTCCAAATTGGATACAAGCTTTTCTCCATCTAAACTTTATATTTGTTCCATCTTTGTTGCTGTAATTTGTAACACGTTGGCATCCAAATAGAATTTCTTTATATTGCGCTAACAACCGAAACTAATGAAGAAGCAAAAAATGCCGTTTACAACGAAACCCGACACGAAATGAGTGTATAGATAAAAAAGTTAAGGCGCCGCACCCGCTATGTCATATGAAGTTGTTATTGAGATCTCGATCAGCAAGCAAAAAACATTCCAGTTAGAGGCAAAAAGGCAACGAACCTTAAAATGGGGACACGAAGCAAAAAGATTAAAAAAAGGAGACGCAGGTGAGTGCATACTAATGTCCGAATCTTGTGCCGCATCAAATACAGTATTACTGTTACGTAAGGTATCAATGAAATACAGCAACTACTTGTTCGGTCAAGAAAATATGTAAAGTTAAAAATATTTATCGGTATTATATTGATATTACACTTTAATATCAATATAGTACCGATAAATATTACTAGAATATCTCACAAATTATTATATAAATGATTCAATTAACCATCTGTTGATTATGTTGGTTATCATGATTTATACATTGCTTTATCTTCCACTCTTTTTTAGGTGTTTATTTTTTTTATGTCCTATTGTGTAGTTCCTTTTTGGCGAAGTTATCGTTAAATAGATATTTAAAAATTTTACCCAACAGTGCCTTAATCATAACACATAATTTTACATCTGTGACGGGTGGTGCAATATTTTGATATGCTCGGTGGCATGGTTTACAGAAATTTCAAAGTATAAATTTATGAGAACTGATAACCGTTGGAATAGAAATCTGCTGGATTGAGAAACGCGGAGTGACGATCTGCGCAGAGCGGCTGACAAAGACTCGATGTAGCTAAAGACCGGGTTAAGCGGCTTGCATTTAAGAGGCTTATTTCCAATAGAGGACTGCCATAGGCTCATGAAAATGAAACTTATGGTAACAAAATGAGAGATGAAGCTTTCACCTTAAATAAGTTTGGACTATTAATATTTATAAAACATTTTAACTGGATCACTAGTCATCAATCTAAATATTGTTTGATTTTAGAAAAAACGGTCGAACTCACCAATTAAAGAGCTAATAAAAAGCTTTTGTAATTTAAAGACCCGTTAAAGTATAGAGGGGCCAAACTTATTTAGTAAGAGTGAAATGATGAACAAATCAAACCACATCAATATGTAGCGATATATTAATAAAAGAACGAGACGATCGTTTTGAAATAGTGAACGGCGAAGCATTGTCGTGACTCTTTCATATTTGATTTTAATCGCAGCGATTACCGACGGGTGAACAGTTGC
This sequence comes from Baronia brevicornis, assembly GCA_031353405.1. NCBI lineage: Eukaryota > Metazoa > Arthropoda > Insecta > Lepidoptera > Papilionidae > Baronia > Baronia brevicornis. The sequence continues at coordinate 690,929 of JASFAT010002032.1, forward strand.
TTATTGGATTTAATTTAGCTTCTTGTTGCGATCTATCCAGGTCACGTAGGTAATAGTTTAAAAGTACCATATTATTTGGATGAGTGGCAATCTAGTACGGTGCCTAAGCTATTTTCCATGCACCATCAGTCTGTGGAACTAGCCACCTTCAGCGATATTTCCGAACCGATATGATATTAACATCTTCTAAAAATAAATATTGAATAGCAGATGGCCCTGTGAATTTCGTTTCACCTACAATTTATGTTCCCCTATATTTATATTATCCTGGTATGGAAATACTTAAGTCGCATACTTAAGTATTTTTCAAAATTCGCACAAAAGAAACGACAGTTTCGTATAACAAGATTTTTCAAAGCTGTTTTTTTATGTTATTCGAAGATTATTCAAGCTGTTCTTTTATGTTTTCTTTATATTTTTTATGAAGAAAACATAAAAGAACAGCTTTCTAAACCTTCCCTGTATTAAAGCGAACAAAATAAAAAACATTTTCAAATCGGTCGAGCCATTTTTGAGTTTTAGCGAGATTAACAAAATACATCTCCATTTTTATATATAACATATTATTGAATATATGAAAAGCCGGCAACGCTTTTACAATTCATATGGAAGAATAGATATCTATGGGCGGAGTAGACTACTTACCATCAGACGATAGGCTTTCTCATTTGCCTTCCTATCCTATAAAAAATAGACACATTTATCAAATTAATTCATAATGATAAATCTATAACAGAAGTAGAGAATAGATTTATTTATTAAGACATCACTATAAACTTCTAATTCTTACGAAAATTATGAGCGCTTAATAAATATGCATAAGGCCGATTAAGAAAACACGATTGTGAAGTTTTTTTTATTAATATTATATTAAGCAAACATTATGTAATTGAGTAACCTTTAAACTCCAGGTAATCACGATCAAATTAAACTCACCTTCGTATGCGTTCTTAAGATCTCGTTGTTTACACAATAAACACGCATTGTTCCATTCACACTTATATACTAATATTACCATTGGGACATTTAAAAAATGACTATGATATTGCTAAAAGCGTTAAACAAGGAGATGTAACTTACGTCGTAATTCTCGGGGACGCTGTTTTCACGTAGGCATACATTTCTGTTAGCAGCTACTGAAGCGAAAGTGTCACAAAATAAGGCGCGCAGGTTGTGACCGAACAATTAGAACTATGAAAGTTATGACATAGCGCTCAGTCGATAATATCCTCGCTATCGCTTATTCAGTTTATTGCTATTAGAAAAAAAATAACCGTTCAGATCACCATACATAACAAAATGGTACATGTTCAGTTTAAAACATTTCTCTGCCATTTAAAAATTTAACTTACATTTATTAAATATTTACCTTAAACATTTAACTTTCAGTATGTATCATCATCAAGGCATTACAGCCGCGGGTAGGTGTAAGCCTGGTTCAGTAAATTTTTCCAGTCGGATCTTAGTTTGGCTTTCTCTCTCTCTTTTTTTTAACTAAGTATAAGATGCCATGTTAGTCAACACAACCGTTAAAACAGGATATACAATTTTTTTTTTAAATTTAAAGTTTATGGTAAAGACTTAAAATTTGTTTCCACAATTAAAAAAATTATATAACATTCTTATTTCACTATTATACTTCTTTTTTACAGCTCATTATTGACTCATATAAAAATAGTACAGCATATTACACGTAGTATAATTAAATTAGTATGATTATTGTATCTCATTTTTTCATTCTTGCTTACGTCTCTACAACAAATTGTTATATTCGTCAGTGGCTGTGGAAATAAAAACATATAACTTATCTTGTCCAGTTTAACAATATAGTAAGTTATATATTTTTTCTATTATATAATTTTGTGTAGCTGTTTGTTTTCCTTTCTATAATAAATATTTCAAATCATTTTCACGAACAGCCTTCGGCAGTCAACTGCTGGGCATAGGCCTCCACTAAGACAAGCCAAAGCTGACAACTGGTAAGTCACAAAATCACTTCTTAAGATAGTTTAAAATGTAAGTCCATCCCTCTACTATTAAATCGAGTATTTAAAAATTGTTCTTGCGCACTTTCTGCCTTTTTTTAAAAAACTATGTATTATAACTATTCGAAGTTTTTATCAATCGTTGTTCCACTTAATGCAATCGCGAATAAATTAACACATTATATCATAGGTACAAATAACATATAGCACATTTGCATTATAACGTCATTAAAATAATTATTTCATAAAATGTTTATCAATTTATAGAAAGTGCTATTTGATCAACAAACCTCAAATAATCTTTATTGGAGATACTCGTATATGTACCAAATCAGAAGTTTATATACATATACTAAAAAGGATTTCAAACCTTAAGAACGCAAGCATTTCTATTACCAAATAGTATTTTTTTTTTGTAACTTGTAGATATTATTGGTAACTAGGAAATAAATAGAAATTAGTCAGTCAATACAGCGTTAAAATTCCACTGATGGACATTAAAAACGAGCCCAACATCTGGTATTTGCTCCAAGATTCGTCTTGTACGACACCTACGGGAAGAAATGGGGTAGCGCTATTCTACGCAGGAAATCACAGAAGAAAAAACTCCCGCAGGTCCGATAGCCTGTTGTGATAGACATATCTTAAAGTATAGAAAGTATACATAAGTGTAGTCAGGGTTGCACTCTTACTGAATAAAATTAGGACCTATCTAAAGAAGCTTGAAAGAACTGGATGCTTAGATCTGAAAATCGGGCTTAGTGGTATACCTTGGGAACGACCTGCCTCCAGTTGGACTGGTACGAGCTTATGATATACACAGGACTTGTGAAGGTTGACGGCCAATTCACCACAACTCTCCCCTACCTTCGCGAGGTGCAGTAGTTCACACGGTTATTAAAAAGATTTAATACCCATTTCATACTGGTTTACCATGTCGAGAGAAGGCGACTCCTCTTTCTATTGTTATTTGTAATTTTTATTTACATTAAAATATATCATAACTTCTTAAACTTTTAAATTAAAAATAAAACTATTGTATAAGCCGTACTGCATATATAGTAACTGTTACGAGTTGTTTAGACTTTGTTTATTTGTTATTAATAGATATATATCATTTTTTATTAGTACATAATATATAAATAAGTATAACACACACAGTACTGAATAGCATAAAGACATCACCAAGGATGGGTTATTTGATCGGTCTTTGCAATTAAAATTTATTAGCGGCACTCACGTTAATGAAAGTCTCTTTGAGTGTGTCAAAATACACCATAAGTCAATAAAGAGTATGCCAATTTAGGCCGAGGCAATGTTTGTAAAATCATTTTGATATTGAAATCTCTTGGTTTCTTCACATAATAAATAATAAATAGTTCTTTATCATATTTCACTTCTCAATATGTGATTATCAATATTTTTTAGGATAATAGTCAAATTGATGTGTTTGCGATGTATTTTTTACGATTAGGTCACTTTTTTTGCTTTGTATTTATTTCCATGTACTTATTACATATAAATAGTATTCTGACATCATATAAATTTCTCATTGTTTTGCCTCTTATTACTACAGTTGTTTTTCTCAGCGTTTCGTATACCTTTTGAGTCATGAAACTGACCTGAATTGAAATATTTTTTTTTATAGAACAATCATTAGCATATCTAACGTCTGAGACAGTTTAGTGTTCAAATTTCCATCGAAATTAATTATATTTACAAACAAAAATTAGTTTTCCAGCTTCAGTGTTTATTGCTTAATCGGTTATGGAATTTATTGCTCCTAGAGGTGAGACAAACGAAGTCTCTCCCAATTTTCAAAAAGCTTGTCAAAAATCACTATTGTCTTTATAAATATATTTTTATGGATTCCTTTATTATTTACGGTTAACCTATATTAATGTGTTTTTCTATCATTATAACGTTAATGTGTAACCAACCTACATCAAATTATCTTTTTAACATTATGTCAATCCTGTGGTTGTCTGGAAGATCTAGAAGTCGCTATTAACGATAAAACCGCCGTTTGTATATAAATATTACAATCAATAATTGTACAATAAATAATATATCTATCTATGATCATATTCTAAGAAGGGTCAAGAAGTTTTAATATTATTAGAAATTTTGTTAACCATTCCAACTAAGCTTATTGCTTGTGCAAGGATATGGTTCACTGAATAGCCGAAAGGGGGATACGAATTCACGACGTCAGACTATAAGTCCAAACCTCAACTGAGCTATTGCTTTTTCAGAAGATTTAGCCCCAAAGTTTACAATTATCGTTCCAGCTCACTTCCGATGAGAGTAATACTGGCTGTACTTATTACTTTCTTACACTAAGTTACTTGTGTTACCAAGATACAGTAAATAGTTGACGTTTAATGTCAAAATTATTTTGATACTTGAAATCTAAAACGTTTCAATAGATACTTATAACAGTTTAAATTCGCTAAGCGGAACGTGAGCAAATAATTTATTTACATGAGCGTGTCGGCCGTGGAAAAGTTAACATAAACATGGCAAGAATTTGTTAAGTACAAATAGCATTCTATTCTTGTGTACAACGCACGCAGAAGACAACTAGCGTTTATGTTCTCTTATTATTGTGATAAACTATAGAATCTGGCCTATTATATAATCTTTAGTAAATAGAGTCTTTATATACATATATACATACTTTATATTCATACAAATTATGTAAAAATTAAAATCATAATAATTATTTAAATGTGTACTTTTCTGATTTCATGCTAAAACCCGCAGGCACAGACTAAAACTTGTTCCATAAATAAATTTTTTACTTTTTGTAACATTTAGTTTTGGACGGGATTCGAGCTCGGAAGTTCCGAAGTGTACGGAATTTCCGAGGTTTACCTAATCCCCGAAATTATTAGCGTTATTGTTACTTCATTCTACTATTAATAGTTTATAAGGTTTCTTATTCCTTTGAAAAAAAAATATAAACCTAACTATACTTTAATTAAATAATATTAAGTTATATTTATATAATTATTAAAATTTTATAGGATCTTCTTTGTTAGCCACTATAAAACGTTTTATTTAATAATTAGATTGTTTTCATGGTAAGTGCATTTGCTCATTTATTTCATATAAAAGATGAGATATAAATCTTCTAAACGCCAATGGTCCGGTTTTCTTTGTAAAATAAAAAAATAAGCTTTGAGTAATTTAAATATTTTTGGTGATTCATTCTCCCAAAAGGTCTGTTCCTATACCTTAAGATTTATATTTACTGTCAAAATAAAAGATAAAAAACACCGACATCATTTTGTAAGGAAATGTCGTATTTATACTCGTCTTTCGTATTATTATATGTTACAAAAGTTTTATTAAATACTTTTTATTACTGTAATAAATAAGATGCGTAATAAAATATATTCATTTTTATTTAATCACATTATCATCATCATCAATATAGGCGTAACAGTCCAATTCAGATAATTGGCCTTCCTCAAAATTTAAGGGGTTTTGCTTTAATCTCTAAGAATGGTGGGCAAATAGGGAATGAAGATTGGATTTTATTCTCAGGTAGACGTTGCTGCCTATCTAATGGTATTTCCCCGTGGGCTAGGCGCCATGTACAACACTCACGGAAAAAATAAGGTGGCTTTATCTCAAGCCGAATACCAACATAGCGAGCTTATGATTAAATAGTTGAATATACGTATAAAATTGATTTATCATTGTTCTTAATAACATAATTGAGTACAAAATGGGGTGCCAACGTCTTTGACCAATTCATAGCGTTCCCAGTATATGTTCAAAATGCTGTCGAAGCAAGTTCAATAAACTTGCCACCAAGGAATGTTCAAGGAGAATGTCATCGACCCAAAAATTCGCAAAAAAAAAACAACATCAAACATTATTTGTACGAACCGAATACGATTCTGGCTAACGTAATAATGAGTGGAGTAATAAAGGATACGTTGTTTATTAATGAAAACCAAATAATATTCTTACGTTTACACAGTGTCGCTGCGTTTATTATATTTTTAAAACAATTTAACGTTTTCACCACAAACTTAAAGTAATAGACGATATATAAACGATGCAGGTACGATACATATCAACGACAGAAAACGTATTTGCATTAAGTAGAAGAAGACGTATTTTCATTTTATACATCATTTGAATCAGAAAAAGAACTGCGTCGTAGTATAGTATCGATAGTCATGTACAGTTTCAATTTCGTTATGATATCTTCAATTGGTACTGAGATATTTTTTTCTTTAAGGGTTTAAGGACACCAAGAAGTGAAGACTCCTTTAATGGTGGGTTAGGGGTGTGAGGTTAAGTGTATTGCGGGTTATTTTAGATGAAGAACAATAAAAACAATAAAAATAAGAACTCTCGCAAGAATCAGACGCGCGTGCAGTTTTTATGCGCTTAACCGGCTAGATCTTTTCCCATTTCGATAAAGGATCTGATGATTAACGTGCATAATTTACTTCAAAGTTCAACTAAACTTCTCAAATCTTCACATCAATTTAATTCTAATGGTGTTCTAATTTTGATTGATTAGTTGTAATTATGATAGTCATCACCACTCATAACATTTATGAGATAATACTCTACATTGCAAAATAATACTGGTTAAGCAAGTATGCTTCCCCCATTACAAATAATAAGTAATATCAACATGACATCTCATTTATGACGTCTTATGCATGTCATTTCATAATAAAAAATACTATATAATTGTATCTGTATCAGATTAAATGAAAAAGCAAACATTTAATAAATGGCACGAGCAATGAGAATAGCACTCGACGCAGCATTAGGTATGTAGTGATGTGAAATATTTCAAAGAAACTGCAGCAAAAATAAAATAGTTTTTCAATATTATGTACTTTATATTTGTAAAGGCTTTTTATCTATTATGGCTATTTGTTACAGTTTCTCTGAAAACTGTTCGTCCAGTTGTTACAAACCTGTGGAATAAGTCTAAAAATGTTATTGCTAACACATCGGCAAGATCTCTTGTGTGTAACACTCTCGTAAACAAAACTGAAAACTTTATTGAACGGACAGTTAATACCTTGGAAATAAAAATGACAAACCTGCGTGATCGACAATTTCCAAAAGAAATTGAATATCTCGAGAAAGAGTTACAAAAAGTAAAAAATAGAAACAATGAAAAATGTTGTAAATGAATTTGTACTTGAAATTAAAGGCAACTATTACATATTATGATAAATATAATTTTTTAATTTATTTAATACATACAACATAGTTAAAATTTGTTAAAATGAAATATCTTTTTAGTAGTATAGTAAAATAGCATTACGTCTCCTTTATTCTAAAAAATAAAATAATTATAAGAAATATTAAATATGTGAGCAAAGTAAATTTTATTTAAATTTTTTTTATATTTTTTTAGCTGCAAGTAAAGCGGTTAAACCAGCAGTTGGCACAGCATGGCAATATGCAAAAATAGAAATTATCCCTCCTTATACAACAAGTTTCTTTCATGGATCAGCAGGTAAAAATATGGAAGTGCTTGTATCAAGTATTGCAAATAAGTTCATTCTTTTTTTAGAAAATCTACAGCGTAATATTGATGCACAACAGGAAAGAATGTTACGAAAAAAAGAAGCAGCTATTAGGGCTGCACAAGAGAAATTAGAAGCGGAAGCCAAAAAAGCTGAGAAACAAGCTAAGGAAAAAATGAAGAAAACAAAGGAAGCTAAAGACACAGAAAAGAAGGCTGAAACAAAAGCCACTTCAAAGAAAGCTCCTGAAAAAAAGTGAAACAAAGCTTGTATATGCCGTACAGATATAGATGTATATTCCAAAAAGACAACTGAGAAACTAAAAGTCATCAGCGTTCATGTATTCTATATGTGTATACTATCTTAACATGTCACAATATCAATTCATTCTACAAAAAATATTGGATTATTATAATATCAATACAATGCTCACTTTCTGAATTCGTAGTAATTTTTTTTAATTTTTTTATTAATCAAAATTGTATTACAGTAGAATTCTAAATTTGAAACTACATTTAATAATTTTATATAACTTTTAGAGTTGATCTGTAATTTTTATGTACATCTTTTCTTAAACATGCTTATTACACGATTAAAAATGTGAACCATCTGTCTACTGCTGGCCTGGTATGGATGAATATGTTTAAGAAATGACTGGACTTACGTATATACGTAAGTACTATTGGGTACTTTTGAGAGTAAGACACAGTCACGACTTCAGGTTTCGGTGCAAAAATCGAAACCAATCAATAATAGGACGGCATAAATGAGTTGAAAGATGCGCCTGCCGTCCGCATCCCTCGATCCCCTTTGAGATCATACCTCCGCGCGCATATACCATGCGAGACTTCATTTAAACGGTCCTATTATAATAAATTGTTTTATAACATGTATACAGGATGGAATTTTCTAAATTTGCCAAGCATTTTACACCTGCGAGTTTGCGCAAAGTATTTCCAGGGATCGTATGATGGTTTTCGCATTCAACATAATAACGACTTCATACTGTTGTAACTTTTGTGATATTTCAGCGCATGAGGTTGCAAACGCAGGTGTAAATCAATTTTCACTGTCAACCGACAGAGAATTCATTCGTTTGATTCTTTGACACACATGACATGCAACCACAATTTAAAATGACAACAGTGACATGCTCTCCGTAAAATTATTAATGCTCTAGATAATTTTTATTTCAAAGTCTTTATCTTTATATATTTAACGATATGTTCATATTAAGTTTGATATTTTTTACAAAATCACTTTAATCTTCAATGTTGAATAAAGATTGTATGACCATGGTACTATTGAGCAAGTTATATGGTCGGCTTGTGGCAATGGGCTCAACTTGTAACAACTTGCAACAATTCTTGAGCTATGTCGGGGATTATTTCCACTGTGGATATTTTGTGACTTTAAACGTATGACAGAACACGTCTCAGCACCGTGCTACCTGATGGTAAGTTGTCACCGCCGCATATGAATATCTGTGTAATTTATTAAACCCTTAACTGCCGCCGGCGTATATATACGCCTTTAAAAAAAAGAAAGTAAAAAGGTTTTATGTTGCAAAACGCACCTCTTTTTTTCCTTCATTACACCGCATAACTACGCGCACCTGTATGAAAAACAGTGGCACTGGGAAGCGCATCTCGTAAGTTTTCCTCGCATCTCGTAACTTTTCCTCGACATACCTGTCAAGAGTTAACAGTACCTGTGAAGGTTTAAATACGGGAATGATTAAAAAACTGCATACTGCCTATTACTGTTACATCGTGAATTAGACTGCAGCTTAATGTGTTTACATGACACCCTCATGTACAACAATTAAAAGTCCCTGTTTCTGTGTGAAAGTAAATATTAATACTTGGGCAGCAACGTCTACCTGGGTAACAAAAACCTATCTACGATCCGAAGTTTGCTCACCAAGTGTGGGGAATACGGCAACTAAGGTTATGGCACTATTATTAAGGTTTTAATTTTAGTTATTGTATAAAAAAAGGTGTCACAAATAAAGTTTTTTCTATTTCTATTTCAACTTTTCTTAACTTTAAAAATAACTTGACTGATTATTAATAGGTCATTCAACTATATACTTTATGTATCGGTTTGGATAAAAATTGTTGTCAGGTTTTTATCAGAATTTGCGCCTACATAACTTATTACTGGCCGATTAAAATTATGTAACGACGAAAAAGAATTAAGAAATGATCATTCTATTTCACATTGTCATGATCTTGCTATTGCACATGAAAAAATAAAGATTCATAAATAATACGGTTGTTACTATGTCAGTGGGAAATATTGCAAAACTGTCCAGTACCTGGACTCGTTAGTAACTTTATCATTATTTATTTATTTTATTATTATAAGCTTTTAATAATGGAATGGACAAAATAAGTATTATACGCTAAGATTCTAATGTCCACTTTTTTATATATAAAAATGGAAAGCTATGTTGTTAGTGTCGCTAAAACTCAATCAAAAATGGCTCGAACAATTTCAATATTTTTTGTTTTTTTTATTTGTTTTAATACAGGAAAGGTTTACGTATAAAAAATATCCGGAAAGCATACGAAAAAATAGAAATGAAAAATCCTTTTTCTTTATACTATCAATAGATGACGCTTGTGACGGCTTTATCGTCTGATGGACGTGTTGTTATACTCAAAACTGTTGTTTCTTTTGTTCGATTTTGAAAAGTATTGCATATCTAATTACTTACATATCGGGAGAAGATAAGCCTACCAGGAGATATCATTTTCATTAATCAGAATAAAATAAATTTTAGGTGAAACGAAGTTCACTGAGTCATCTAGTATTATAATTTTTTTTTATGGAATAAGAATGCAAATGAGCAGGCGTGTTACTTGATGGAAAGCAATCAACGCCGTCCATAAACGTCCTCAGTGCCATAGGTTGCGCAGAAGCGATGCCGGCCTTTAAGGAATGGTCATTATGGGAGGGGGAGTGGGGAGAAGGGTTGGGCCTCTGGAACCCAAGCGCTCACCGGACGAAGCGCGGTAGCTAAGCTACCACTCAGACGCCGTTTTCTGCAAGAGTGTGGTACATCCCCGGGTGAGCCGGCCTATTCATGCTACGAACAAATAATATGCCATTCTTGACAAAATATTTGTCAGCGTGGCGGCAAAAGTGTCGAAATTTTCAGTGGAAGTTATCCATCGTTTTACATACAACTTACATATGTTAATAGGTAGTAGACATTTATACTAATATATATGTATGTATATTTATACTAATAATATATATTTATACTATGCATAATATATATGTATGTTTTAAACTTTAAGAAACGCTGAATAATCGTTTACTGCGAGTTTTCAAAATATTTATTTAGGTGCTAAAAAGTCTTTATGGCATTTATATCGTCATATTTAAGACAAAATTAAGAAGTGTTTTTATATTTGTGGCACTTATGTTATACTTTTTAAGGATGTTTATGCGTCTAACAACAAGCTTGTTTTTAAGGTTCCAAAATGGCTCTTATTCAAACATTATCTGATGTGTATGTGCCAACATTTCACAGACAAAAAGGAAAGCTATTAAAAATTATTATAGGTAATTAAAGTTACCATTTTATATAAATTTATATCAGCCATTATATTTTCTTTGCTTCCTGTGCCCTTTCCTTGTTGACGTAAAATTGTGTGAAGCTGAGTATATAGCGTTTTATTTTTTTATTTTATATGGATTTAAAAATAAAACCTAAGAAATGAATTCTGAAACTAATTAATTGTCGTTTCTAAAAAATGTTAAGACCAACTGTCATAATAATCGATGCATGATTTTTTATTACTGAAAAATATTGGATGTTTTAATTATTGGATATGTTTACACGTTTATGATCAGGAATAAGTAATTACTTTTTTAATTAGAAATCCAACATTAACTATTGCGGAGATAAATTGCTATCAGTAGTTCTACAGCATCAATAGGCTTACACGGTAAAATAGCACAAGCTCAATGGTGTCTTAGTTTCCTCTAGTTAGTGTGAAAGCCTTCTTCATTTAAATCTATTTCAAGAAAACATATTTATCAGCAAAACGGTCTTAATGGACGGTTTGGTTTTTACTTGCAGATAAAAGTGATAAGGTTATGCAATCTGAACTAGCGCAAAAGATGAGAGTCGCTAAACGCTACTACACATTAGAAATGTCCCCGCCGTCTTCTAATGAAGCTCAGGTGATGAATTTTCAAATCTGTAAATTGTCTCACAAATATTTTTGTCTTTAAACACAAAAGTGAATTTTCCCTTATTAAATACACAACTGTTAAATCCATAATTTTTTTTTAAACTTTTGTTTAATAGCAATTTAGTATCATAACTGCAATAACTTTTACAACAGATTTTAGTTATTAGACAACTGTTTAATGATGCCATCTATCTAGGTTTCATCATCCATGCATTGTGCCCCTTTTTAATTAACACGTACGGCGTGTAATTTTACAGAAGCAGTTAATGACATTAGATAAAGTTTGACATTTATAATTTTTCAGTATTAAAAAATACTTGATAAGGGTTCAAAGTGCAAAATCAAAGCAATTATTTTCTTTACTATACGATTAGAAGCGAACCTGAGACTAAGAGTATCAAAATGCTTTTACAACCTGATTGTAACTTTCAATGTAGTTCATAAAATATATTAAAGTTAAACGTACCATAAATTCAACTTTGTAAACTTTAATTTTTTTCAGCAATTGCAAAAGGATATTGCTCTTGTTAAAGAGTTTCTTAACTCAGGCTGTTACAAATATTTGACAGTGAAACAAGCCTGGTTATTACTGCTGGTGTGTACGGAAGTGGGCTTATGGTTCTTTATGGGTGAAACTATAGGCAAAATGCATATTGTTGGCTATAAAGTTTAGATCACTTATTATGCGTGGACAATTTGTATGAGTTCCTATATAAAAGATGGTTAAAGGCAACAATTAAATATTAATATAATAATAAAGTTACAATGTATATATTTTACTTTTAGTTAATTCCTTTTTATGAAACAAACATTTTATCTGTACCCATTATTTTACTGATGAAGAATATTACTTAAGAAAGTACATTAATAAGTCTAACTACAAAATATAAATATTACAAAATAGAAGAATATATGCATGAACAAGTTGCGTACAAATCTACTTAGTATAAATATAAATATTTTGTAGAACGAGAACTATGTTAGTCTTCTTCATCCAGGGTTTTTTATTAATAGTTTTATTTTTAAAAAGTCATATTTATTAAGTATTTATTGGAAGGCTCAATGACTATTGTTTCTCGTGGTATTAAAAGTGACAGGTGCATTAGGAACGTCTATTTGACAATGACACAATAGACGTCATTCGCATAAGATGGTAGTGAAGGTGCAATGCGGTGTTTCCGCGGAAACGTCTTAGCGAGAATTATGATTCAAATGCAAAAAGAAACTTTAAAAAAATGATATTGTGTGTGTTATGTTAATATTTGTGTTTAAAAAATTCCCCTATCTTAAAATCTCTCACTGGTTCATTAATAAGTGTTTTTAATTAAATAGTAATGTTGCGGCGGGTTAATTTTTATTCAATATGTATTGCTTTCGGTCTCAGTGTCCTCTTAATTCTTGCTGGAAGTCGGTATACAGATAACACAAATTATCGTCCGTCCCCTGAAAACCGTAGGAATATCAGGAATTTTTTAAAAGTTGAAGATGTAGAAGAGAGTTTGTTACAGCCAGTTCCGACGAATCCTTATGATGGTTCGCCTAATGTTGATAAAATATTTGAAAAGACTCGATCCAAAATTAAGTTTGAATTATGGAATTATAATTTTACAACAGCTGGTGTGAACCGACTAGAAGACCTTGTAATGGAATCCAGGGGACGACCTTTAAGAAGTCTGATAATATCAACATGGAGATCAGGCACAACATTTCTTGGTGAGATTTTAAATGCAATGCCAGGTACTTTTTACCATTATGAACCCCTTTTAAAATATGAAATTATACAAATTAGAGGCCCACCATATGCTGATAAAGCTTTGAAAACAATCAAAAGTATGCTTAGGTGTAATTATGAAGGAATGGATGACTATTTTGAATATGGAAAAGGACATTTGCATCAATTCAGCCACAATACAAGACTATGGGACCACTGTAAATATAAGAAAGAACTGTGTTTTGAGGCTGACTTTACTGCAAAGTTTTGCAAGTTGTTTCCTTTTCAAACTATGAAAGTTGTTCGGGTTAGATTACGCCTTGTTCAAGAGATTTTGCAAGATAAAGAGTGAGTATACATGTATTGATTGTGTCTAAAATATGTAAAATATTCGTGTTAACCTTATGATTTTCTTTTCATATAACTATCATGCAGTAAAATCATAATTTAATAAAAAATAACTTTTTTACTTTAAATAACATTCATTGCTCTTTGAAAGAAAAATTACAATAAATTTTTACTAACACTACTAAATTAAGTATAAAAAAATATTCTAAAATAATAGTTTTTGACTATTTGGCAAAAATTATTAAATAAAAGCACTTTATAAACTTTATATTATATATGTTAAAGTAATGCATAAAAATTCATTATAAGCTTATCAAGCCAACATTTAGTGACCTAGTTGTTTGCATCACACAACTACCAATGGGAGTAAACAGCTTGCAATGTTGAAAGTTTTTTTATTTTATGTTCTTACAACATTGAGAGAAAGGTCTTATTAATTGATGTTACTAAAAACATTTTGTGTATTTTTGCAATTATATAGTCATTTTTATAACAATTATGTTATGACTGTTGATTGTCATATTCTACCATAAAAGTGGAAAAAATATAAACATCAACCTTACCAACATCTAGAGTTGTGGAACCTAAACATTGGTACTATTGTCACTCAGGGCGCTTATATAAAATGATATCAATAGAAAACTAATTGGAATGAAGTGCTCTAGTTTTTATAATTGATAGTGTCAGAGTAATATGAAACCTCATTATCTTCGTAGCCTATTGTAAGTCACTTTTTAATAATATAATGACCGATAATTCTGTACAGATTGGGAATATACTAAAAGAACTTAAAATGTTCTACTTAACAATATATTTAACTGACAATCCATAATTTATTTTAGGAACGAGGGTTTCAGCAAGTTAAGTTGTGAGTTTGTAAGTAATTTTATGAAGTAAAAAATATCTTTCAAAATTAACTTTCTCTTTATTTGCTCATTAGTATAAATGCCACAAAAATAAATGTTTAGAATGTAATTGTTGACAATGACTTTTGTATTGTGGTATTTTTGGATTTTTATACTTTAATAGTAAAATTATTAATAGTATAAAATTCCATCTCTATCAATATTTACTATTTTAAATAATAATAATTTTAAAGTTGTTTTATTATTTTTTATTAACATGTATGCATATTTGTTGTACAACATACTTTTTGTTTTCATTCTTATTTATAATAATTGCAAGTAGGTATATCATGTTAATGTAGCCATCCTGGACATGTGTATATTAAGAACTAATTCACTTTTAAATCTCTTTAAGATTCCTTTCTATTTCTGTGGTGTAATTATAAAACTTAAGCCATGTATTTTGTTTCTCTTGTTTTCTAAATATTTTTTACTGGTCAGTAAATACTTGAGTATTTAGTGGCCAGCAAAACTAGTAGCAAAATAAAAAATGACTATAATATGACTAAATAAAACCGCTAAGGAACTATTTTTCAGGCTTAATGTTAAAGTAATATTATTGATTCGTGATCCCCGAGGAGTGATGCAATCAAGGCAGCACCGTAATTTTTGTCAACCAGCACCAGATTGCTGGAAACCGGAGCTACTTTGTGCTGACATGATCAGTGATTATGTTGCAGCTGGGAGGCTATTGAAGCAGTATCCAGATCGTTTATTGTAAGTTATGTTTTAAATTCAAATTCATATATTTATCTGAGGGAAAGCCTATATTTTTATTTATTATATTGTGGTTTTGCAGAATTCATCACTTCAAAATATAAATCAGCTTTAATTCCTATACCAAAAGACAAATGTTTTTCCAAATGAAAGATTTGGTAAAAGGTGAAACCGATATTTTAGACATATCTCGATATTGATGTTTTATCTTTTTATTAAAGCTAATAATTGGGTACCATATAAATATCCTTTCTAGATAGATGTATTTTGTAAGCAGTTTCATTTAATATTTATAATCCAAAGTACTATTACTAATAACATTGCTAGTGACATCCCTCAAAGAGTTTATTATAAATAGATATTAATAAATTATTAGTATATAAAAAATGAATATAATTATGGTGATACAAAAGTAAAAATAATAAATATAGTGTAAGGTATGCAAATAAGTTCTCGGTGATTATTAGTAGATAGCTCCAGCAGTGAGTGTTGGTCGATTTTGACATATACAAAATATCATGAATCAAGACATATGCTAACCAAACCGCTCTGACCCGTTAATGATTTTACGGTGGCGTCATATGCTTTTAGTTGTGTGAAAATGTCTGATTTTGTGACAAATAATTGCGGGTAGTGTTACTTTTCTTATTTCATTCAAAGAAAACGGCGGCTGAAGCTCATCACTAGTTAAAAAAAGTTTACGAAAATGCTGCTGTAAGTGAAACAACGTACTGCGGTTGGTTCCGTAACCTTAAAGACGGTGATTTCGATGTTGACGACTGTCCGCGCGTAGGAAAGCCAAAAACATTCAAACATGCTGAATTAGAGAAATTGCTCGTGCCAAACGCAAGAACAACTTGCTTCAGTATTAGGAGTTATCCGCCAAGCCATTTCTAAGCGATTGAATGATTCAAAAACAAGGAACTTGGGTTCCTTATGATTTGAAGACAAAGAACGTTGATTGTCGTTTTTTTGCCTGTAAACAACTACTCCAGCGGCAAAAAAGGAAAGGTTTCCTTCATTGCATTGTGACGGGTGATGAAAAATGCATTCATTACAGCAATCCAAAGGAAAAAAAGTCATGGGGACTGCCCGGTCATACTTCTAAGTTGTCGGCTCAGCCAGATATCACGCTACGAATGTTGAATGCGAAGTTATGCTCTGTATTTGGTGGAACTAGGTCGGTGTTGTTTATTATGAGCTGTTTAAACCAAACTAAACCATCACTTGGGAACGGTATCGACTTCAATTGATGCGACTGAGCCGAGCACTGCGCAAAAAACGGCCACAATACGAGCACAAGCGCAAAGAAGTGATTCTACTGCATGACACCGCTCGGCCTCATGTTGCTTAACCCGTTAAGCTGAAATTTGATCCAAGCAAACTTCCCATTTGAGCCGAAAGTTCTTCCCCTCCCGCCATACTCCCCAGATATTGCGCCGTCTGATCATTACTTTTTTGTTCGATGGCACATGATCTGGCTGATCAGCAGTTCCGCTTATATGAAGACATCGAAAAGTGGCTTGATTCGTGGATAGCCTCAAAAAACGAACACTTTTATTGCAACGATATTTAAACTATCCCAGAAAGATAGGTAAAAGGTGTCGCTAGCGATGGGCAATACTTAGAAAAATATATGTGTATAATATATATAATATAATAATAATATGCATTTTTGCACAATTAAGTTGTATTTTTATAAAAAAAACAGCGAGAATTTAGTTGCGCACCTAATAATTTAAATTATGTACAATTGTACATTAGTAATATTTTTAAATGTGTGTATTTATGTATACATTTTAAACATATACACGTAAGAAAAAGTGAACATATTTGTCCCATAGGACTCATATCTGAGAACGAAAACTAAAAAACAACTTATGCTTTAATTCCTGAGATGATATATACGGACTACTTGAATAGTTTTTGTGCTAAATATACTAATTGAGGCCATACAGCAATTTATTTCGCAACTACATAGCATATATGAAACTAAACACCAATGACGATATTCATGCAAACAACAAATATTGTGTTGTAATATTATGAGACGAGAAATTATAATTAATTACCCGACCAAATTAAACATAAAAATGTGGTATAAGAAATATTAAACAAAAACTATTGAATATTTTGAATTATTGTTGATAATTTTGGACTGCTTAATTAACTTCGCGGGTCTCTCATGCAACACAATAACTTGTGAGCATAATATCCAATTAAAAATTTTTGAAACGTATAATAAGAAAAGTGGCCGATTTTCGGTAAGTTTTTGGTTTAAGTTCCAAATAAATCCACTGAACCCAACGGAAAAACACACATTATTAATTTTCTGTTACTGTTTTGCTTGTCGCAGATCTTAGCTAAGTAAAACTTTTGACTGTCCATATTAAGGAGACATCTTAAACAGCCAATTTTAAAAGCTGATAACAATGTAATTTACTTTGTTCATATAGCTACGAGATTTTTCTACACTTGACTAACTATTGATACCTGACGGCATGTTTTCATTGCCTTTCTACTGTGTTATATATACGTCTACGGAGATATAGATGACAGTGGAGACCAACCGTATCCACATCCACAGCCGCCCATTTACATATGTTTTCCAAATTACCTCACTGAAAATAACGTTAATTTTAAACAACAGTTTTTTTTTTCAAACTTATTAATATTAACGTAAATAACATAATAATACATTGGTTTTTACTTATATCTTAACAAGATCAATATATAGGGTGTTTGAGTGGCAGACTTAGGTTTTCATCCATAAATACTATTTTAAAATAAGGATTATTCGACCATATTTATATAGGTCGAATATTCCTTTTATGAATGGTTGAAAACGTAATTCCGCCATCGGACAACATGTAGTTATGATACGGAGAAGAATAGAATTTTTTTCTTGGTGGGAGTGATAGGTAAACAAGCAAGTGAGTCATCGGAATCACGGCCGCCCGTGGATATTTGTAGTACTATGGAAGGGAAAAGAACAAAGTACAAAAAGGGGAAAGAAATCCGTCCGTCCGGATCCCTATACTCACCATATGAAGTGAAGTAACACGTAAAAATTATACCACTTAACACCAATATTGTGTATTCGTGCTGCTGCAGTGAAGTTTTAAGTTTTGTTTATCTTCAGCACTCTTAAATTTTAAAGAACAATTCAAAAGTTTCTCTTTGTTTGTGCAATTATGCAACATTTATACAATTAAGACCGAGTAAATTCAAAAGTTACTACGATATGACTGATATGGAAGATTTCCTCATAAACATTTAGTTTAAAAAGGATATTATAATTTTTTTTTATATTTTTGCTTCATTATCTCGATCGTCATCATACCCAGCCTGTTATATCTCACTGCAAACCTTATCGTAATCGGAAACGTACATAATTTCATAACATTATAAAAATAAATGAGAACACCGTAAAGGTTAAATTATATTATTTATTTACACTTATATCTATACACAGTAGCAGGTATTCGTTAACAAAATTCAAACATTCAATTTAGCATTAGATATTTTTTTAAGAGTATTTATCTGGATAACTGTTTTCTTTAGTACAGTTACATTGATATAACTCAGCTTGTTCAATATGTAGAAGATGTTTCTATGCTAGGATTATTACAATTGCATATAAGCGTAAATTTTGATTTCGTATTACTAAGAAAAAGACATTTTGTTTTTGTTTAAAAAAAAGTGAATAATCATTGTACAGCATTTGGTGGCATATTAAAACCGCTGCTAATTTTTATATTTTTTATTAAAAATAAAAGAAAGTGTATAATCCTTATACCGCATCTGGTGACATATTTTATTTTTTATTTAAAATAATATGTTTAATCCTTCTACGGCATCTGATGACATTAAAACCGCTGTTTTTTTTTTTTTAAAATACAAGCAATGTAACTAAAACTCTTTTAAATAATATGTTTCTTTTATTAGGAAAATAATTGACGTGAATAATTCAATGTTATAATAAACCCACGTATCTGGGTCCAAAGCGCAGCCTCTACTAATCTCTAGTTTTAATTAATAATACCTATTAGCAGTTTTATATCGTAACACATAGTTTATAAAAATGTGAAACTATTGAATTAATGTAACAACCTTATTGCGATTCAAATGACGAAACCTCGAGGTAGATCACTTTTGTAGTCAAGGGTAATTAGTGGATTCACTTTTTGCATTTTAAAAAATATTTCTACGGACTTTATTTTTATTTCATATGTGACACTCAAGGCACAATAAATACTAATGTAGGAGTAATTGTTTTTTTCATTTATTTTTATCACACGATTTTGTTCTGTTCCGTATTCATGTGACATAATGAATATGTGGATAATTTAATTATTTCTTTAGTGAATGATTATTTAGAATGTAATTTTAAATTTGTGTGTTATATTTTGAAAATGAGGATTCATTTCGAAGAGATTAAAAAAACATACATTTTTTTTTGACTACGCTTATATTAAATCCTGTTAAGGAGCGGTTCATGAATTTGAAAGTAGGTAGCACTGAATGCGATTGTTTAAATTTCCTCATTATTCATACTACGGTAACAATGCAGAAAATCACATAATTGTAAGATAATTGAATAGAAATGAATAGGTAGCAGAATTGACTGCCTTATCCGTCTGAAACATTAATTTTATTCATGACGATCTTAACCTTTTGGAATAATAGGTGTTGAGAATACTCAAGGCGTTCCGGATATAATAAGGACGAGTGGAGTGCTGTATAGGTTTTGTTTTTGAACTCTCTGGCGACCTCGTAATCCACCCAGTACTTTCTGAAAGATTTTCCCTGATAATAAGATTTTGGTTTGTTATTATAATTATGAATAATATTACGCTTATATAAGTAAGAAATTTATACTATAGTTAACGTGTTGTATCTTCAATAAATTTAATATCTTTTTGAAGAAAATATATAAATAAACCGATACTCTAGTGATGAGTTGGAGTAACAAAAAAAAGTATTCTTTTTTTTATACAAAATTAACTGAAAATCTTGATAAAATGTAACTCTGACAGTGAAGTGCTAAACAATATAGCAAAATTGGTTATAAAAAATAATTTTTATACTAAGAATAAATTGACAATCCTGTACATTATAATTGTATTGAAGTCATTATGGTATTATTTTATTTATTTCTATATTATGTATTTATGGCTCTACCACTATTAATATTCTATCTATTTGGTATGGTAGAGCCACGCTGCAGACAAATACTTTGTCTGTTGCATGAATGGGCAGGCTCGCTCGGGGAAGTACCACACTCCTGCACAAAACCTGCGTAGCTTAGCTCGCGCGTTTCGTACGGCAATGACACTTTCCTTAAAGTTCGGCAACGTTTCCGCACTGCCTATGACGTTGCGGATGTCTATGGGCGGCGTTGGTTGCTTTTCATCAGGTGACACGCCTGCGCGTTTGCCTTCCTATCCCATAAAAGAAAATACAATAGTCGTCGTCGTTTTTAACTCCCGGCGTAGACGTTGGCCAATTTCTTCCTGTAGGTGTAGTAGGAGGCGGTTATGGGAGCAAATGCCAGTACATGGCAGCAACGTCTGCGTAATAGCAACCGATCTGCGATCCGCTTCCCTCCGATCGAACGTGGAGATTACGGTAATACCTCACAATGTTGAGAGAGGCAAACCTTCAGCAGTGGACTGTTAAGGCTGTATTGTTTGGTTGATGAATGAATTATTTTAATTTGTGAAAACGTATTGCATTTTCGCCACAGAGTTTATGTCTAAAGAGGTTTTATTATAGGTGACCCAATATAAGCTAAAATTCTTTCCAAACGCTTCTGTAAAAAGTAAAGAAGTCTAACTATACTTTTTTCATATGTTTTGTGGCCATGAACTAAAAACCCAAATTAATCGTCTGGACGCAGCTACCCAGAACATTGCGGCGCACACAATGCGGATCAGTGTAGTTCGCTTTAAAAAATATTATGTACTATCTTTTCCCTGCGGCTTCGCTCGCATGGAATTTGGTCTGCAATATTAAGTTTCATGATAGATCATTTTAAATAAATATAATATATATTTTTTTACTTAACAGTAAAATTATTTTACAACCAAAATTACATAAAATCATTACAAATTGTAGCCTATATGTTATTCCGAGGTATAACCTATATTACTGTAAAGTTTCATTCAAATCCGTCCAGTTTTTTCGTGATAGAGTAACAAACATACATCCATACTTACAAACTTTCGCATTTATAATGTTAGTAGGATACCTTCATGGACCCAATAAAAGTTTATAAATCTAAAAAAAGAAAGGAAAAGCCATATCTAATAGTTCATGATACAATAAAGCTAATAGACATAACGAAAAAGTGAAGTTAATAAAATATATGTATGTAAAAGAAAACAATTGTGTACTATAAAAAGAAAAAAAATAAACAGAGTACTAAATTAAATCATTAAAAAAATCGATTACAAACATGGTTATTTATATTGCCTTTATAACTATAGCGTAAATCATAAAGGTTCTACACCCAACAAGAAGATACGTCAAGCCACAACGCCATTTTTGTGTAGCCTGTGGTTTTCGTACTGGCAGTGCACAGATAAAATAATAGTAAAGGAATAATTTAATGTTATGCCTTACTGAACATTCTAAACTCCGGTAAGGTAGAGAAAAAAGTGGCGTTAATTCTAGCGAAAAAAAGCCTGGCTGATGAGAGATGTACGTACACTATATAAGCTAGGCACGGATGCGATTATGTTCGCTTTCACAATTTTTATATTTTACAGTTTTTACGTTGGGACCCCAAATTTATCTTGAGTAAAAAGACAGTGCTTCGTTGAAAGTGAATGATTGCGGGCGGAAATCCGCATCGGAATAAATATATGTATTGCCTATAGGTATTTATTCCTAGTCTGGACGTCCCGCAGATCCGCCTTGGTCAAGAAAAATGTGTTAATGTCTATTCATTTAAAAATAGAGAAGGAGTACATAGTGGAACAAGTGTGGGCAATGAAAAAAATTCAAAAATTATTTTTAAAACATTCCTTAAAAATATTTATACAAAATATTCAGTATTTTTCCTTTAGCCGGGCGCATGCAAATAAACGCTAAATAATGTAGAATTCCACCAAATTTCTTAAAATCAAACCTAATATTTTTTGTCCTACTAGAATATTGTTACTTTTCCTTGCGCCCAGCTAACGGAAAAGTAACGTGAAAGTCTGGACAAACAGTATTAAGAACAGTAGTATTTATAATATAATATTATTAAATATAATATTATATTCGCTTTTAATGTTTGATAAGTGAATCTACAATTTTGTTTATGGAATAAAAATCGATCAATCGAGCAAGCGTTTCGCCTGATTGAAATCGATCCAAACCGCCCATGAATATCTGCAAAATCAAAATCATTGCAGAAGCGTTGTTGACATTTGAGAAGTGTATGACGTTCTTTTTAAAATTCCAGTGTCATATCGTTTCGTGTGTAGTTAAATAGAATGTATACGAAAAGGTATAAAAACACATGATTTCCAGATACAAGTGCGTCAATGTTAGGGGTTTTTACAATACATTTATAAGCATAAAAATCCTCTAAAGAATAATTACCCGTATTCGATAATAATTTATGCGAAATAATTATGCCATTAGAAGTTCCGACTAAGATGTTGGTTTTTATACAAACGTATGTATGATGCTAAGCCATTATTGGTTTTGCTATACTTCTTGTGCACAGTACAAAAATCATATCTAATTTAATTCTAGAACTTGAAGTGTTATCTATATTTTTTGTGATAATTTAAATTTCAAGTCTGACCTGCAAATGTTTGTCTTGTATATCCAACCATATTCGATCATTAAGACGGATAGGCGAGTTAAGAATTCGACAGGTACCGGACGCGTTAATGTTGTTATCTTGCTCCAGATGCAAAGTGTATAATATATCAGTTTTATTTTTTGTGCGTTGGCTGATACATGAATCACACGATACAGGCGTACTGTTCTATTTCTCTTGGATATCTTTCACACGCTCTAATTTATATATTTAAAATAAAGCAGAAGTTGGATTACTTTTTAATATTGTACAATAGGGCGGCAGTTTGTTCATTATAATCCATGAATACAGTTTCAAACAATGCCTCCATCATACAATGCGGGTCAAGTGTTTCATTTTGTTGAGTACCACTGCATTGCGTTTCGAAAATTAAAACGTAAACTTATATACTGAACTATATTATATAAATGAAAGCGCTTTAGAAATTTGAACGAGTAATTTTGTCATTGCTATATTAATAAGCAAGTTGTATCAAGTATAAGATGCCTGTCCAGCATAACTACTACATCAAATCTTACCTCTCTCTCTCTGGGTCCTGGTGAAGCATAGGGCAGACACGACGTTTCCCCATCTTGACCTGTCGGAGGCCATACTCTTCACTTCGCTCCATGATAAGCCTATCTTCTGCACTTCGGCCGTCACAGTACGCCGCCAAGTTTGTTTTGGGCGCCCAAATTCACTTTTCCCCTGCGGATTCCATTCGATTCGGGCTTGTTTGGGGATATGACTGGCTTGGCGCCAGTGTATGCCCTATCTATCTCCATTTTTGTCGACGTATCTGGACATCTATTGGGTCCTATTTGCTGACTCTCCACAGCTCTTCGTTGGAGACCATCTTATTTAGCCAATGTGTGAAATTAAAAAGTACGAAATTGTAAATGAATGATATTTCATTCATTTACAATTCCGTACTTTTTAAATGTTGTAAAAAATGAGTTATAAAATATATTAGGAACACAGATCACGTCTCGTATTTAATAAACACTTACTAGCTGTGTTTTTTTTTGCCTTGCATTCCTACTATAGACTAAGTCATATCTGGAATGTATATTTTATCACACCATATTATGACTTTTATTAGTTTACTTTGGCATTGTAAGCCAGACCGAATTCTTGAAAAATTTACCCGAGCGGAGTTATTACATATTTAAAGATGGTTGCTGTGTCGTCGCTTGTGAATTGAGACTGTAAAATATAAAATAAAATTGTAAACGATTAATATATTGGCTGTAATAAAAATCGTGTATAAAATATTGTATTCGGCGTCCGTCTCATTATAAAGCAGTTTATATATGTATAAAGCCAATTTCTTCTATTCACCTTTCAGAGCAATCATCGTTAATTAATGGGTAAAATAGTGCATTATCTAAAATATTTAATATATTTTTAAACCCTTCCCGCATATATAGACAAACCAATAATACCTTTTATAAACCTGAATAGTTCTATCTTTGCCACGTGAAGAAACTATAAGATTAGACAGCCACGAAAAAATGAGAGGGCACAATTGTCCAGTTTGAGTATTTATTTTATACGTGAAATGAAAAACAACAAAAAATACTATATGCCTTGTGGTTTCATTATCTAACTGCGATTTCTATGATATGATTCTGATATCAATATCCAAAAATTAATCGATTTTTTTTAAACTGAAATCTCTGATAAACTGCTTCGCTGCATTGCGGTCAGTCGCAAACTCAATAGCATGAGACTGTTAACCGAGTTACCTGCAATGCGCCACCGCACATAGTGTGGTGTCAGCCATGACACATTCTATATATCCGGCCTTTTAAATTAAAAACAAACTACCATAGAAGTTATGTTTATAAATCAAAACTTAATTTTTTATTATTCAGTCACATTGTAGATACTATACCTAATATTAATTATATTTTGATATACATGCTCGGGTTTTTTGTTGTCTTTTTTTTTTGCTTTTGATATTTAATTAAAATCATTATGTTGGTCACGATATCTATATACAACCCGTACATCATCCAATATCAGAACCAAATGTTTTCCAAACCTATACGATATCGAAACCTTTAAAGAAGCTAGCCTAAATATTTCTCAAAGGCCAGCAACACATTACATTTTGATTTTAGAATTTTGTGACCTGCTTTTGATTTATCAGACTATTTTAAGTTTATTTTGTGACTTTTACTAGACTTTATAATACTCCTTCAGATAACAATGCGTAGTAGACGGTTGTTATGATAACCAAACAAATGCAAATATTCGTTTTTAAGCGGTAATGTAGTAGCTGATTCTGATTCTCTTGAACTTGTTTACTCTTCTTTGACCATTCAAAGTACGGTGGTCATAACTCTTTATCGACGAATCGCGGTGAAGAATTGTTTAAACAAAGAATAGTATAAGGCGTTGAAATACTCGAATTAAATGCAGATATGGAAGAGTTAAGATTGGTCAATGAAAAACTATAAGGTGCTCTATTTATGAACTAGGTTAAAGCAACGAGTTGTGAATATTATAAAGTCTTGGAATATTCATGACTACTTTCGCCTCCCTCATATTCTTGATGTGTCGAGCGTAACGTCGTATTTGTTGAGCAATATTTTTAATATTTTTCCAAAAATACGATGTTACTGGAAGTGCTACATTTCGCTTTTTTTGTTAATGTATACTTTATATATTTTAGAAGAATTGTTAACGCAAATGTAAATATGTATCATCCGTATTTTACATACAACGTCATCATTATTTCAGCACCGTAAAAGACTACATTCAAGACGCACCTGGTCAAAAATTTCTCGAGTTATATTTGTAAAGAGCTTTAACTCGAGATTTAATTTCGCTCAAAGTTTTATATTTGTATGTATACATTTGAATATAATATGATATGTTCTCATGGAGTTGTCGACAATTTACTACTTATACTATAACTAGGGTGCATCTCTTCGACCTTTTCGCGGTTGCCTGGCCTGACAGCGTTGTGCCTTTTAGAGAACAAAAGTGCTGAAGACAAAGTGTCACTTCAAATGGCCTTTAATCTGAAGTATTTAGCTTACGGCACGTTCCGAACCTTTGTCTGAGTTTCTTACAAATATAATGAAGTATGTATCTTTTTTATATGTAAAAGTTGTTATAGGTCATTCTGTATTAGGATCATGTTCAATGTGTTGTGTTAAATCGTTGTTTAAAAGTCCCTGTATTTTTTGTAGCAGAGCAAGCAAACGAGCATGAGGATCACTTGGTGGTAAACGATCACCGCCGCCCATAGACATCCGCAACGTGAGAAGCGTCGCAGATGCGTTGCCAGCCTTTAGCGAATACGTACGCTCTTTTATTGAATGACATAGGGGATGTCACAATCACGTGGCAACACCGTTAGTGGTAAATTGTTCCACATTTGCACAGTTCGTGGCATAAAACTGCGACTAAATCGCAAGGTTGTAGACGGCCAGCCATCCAGGTGATGGTAATGGAACCTATTTTGACTGTTTGTTTCTTATTACGTTGAATATTTTAAATCTAGTATCGGAAATCAATTTCTGATGAACTTTGTCCTTCTAAAAAATATATATTATTTATTTAAAGCTCAAATAGATCGATTACTTTACAATCTGTTGTTTGCCATATCGATTTCCATTCTATTGCGTAACAATCTGCATCAGAATTGAATTCATTGAGTGCCTCATTTGTATATGCATAGAATATGCTTTAAATTCGTATGCAAATGATGCCTTTTAATCACTACAAGATGTTGCCTTGGGCTAAGTCCGTGTGGAGGATATAAAATAAATATAGAAGTACTAGACATGAATATGTATATATTTATGCACAGTATTTCTATTGGTGGTATTTATATACTAGTGGTAGAGCCACGCTGCAGACGAATACTTTGTCAAGAATGGCATAATATTATATTTGTCTATAGCAAGAATGGGCCGGCTCGGCACGGAGAAATACCACACTCCCGCAGAAAAACGGCGTCTGAGTGGTAGCTTAGCTACCGCGCTTCGTACGGTGAGCGACCGAGTTCCGGAGGCTCAACACCCTACCCCTCTCTCCTCCCACTCCCATAACTCCAAATAATTTTTGAAATTGTTGTTTGAATAAAGGAAATATCGAGTTAGTCAATTTTTCAATTGTGAATTAGAATCTTAACCGTTAGAGTGCTAAGCGGCGTAAAAGTGATGCGATAGTTTGAATCAAAAATTGCGCCGCAGCGCAAAACTGCCGCGCGCATCAGTGTGTTTTTGGTGCTTCGTGGTAGTGGACGTATTCTAATATTTAAATTTGTTACGGGAGTGCATATTTATACATTTAAAAACAACTTTTTACAGTTTTTATATATTATTTCATATATATTCACAAAAATTGCTTAGCACTAAAACGGTTAAACATATTGAATACAATGATTTATATAATATCATTTTTGTTTATTTATGAACACATATATATGTATATGTATCAAGCGAAATAAACATATGTCCTTATCAGCATACCATATTACCATTAATTAGTGTTTACGGTATACCTGATAAAGAATACGGAATACAGTAGGAAATACTTTTTATTTAGATATATTGATTCACACCACTACAAGATTATGTTTATATATGTTTAGATATTTTGCTAAATAAAACCGTTTCAAATTTATGTTTTCACACGTGCGTTGCTACTGCAAATTGTCGGTAAATTGTAGCGAAATAAAAAAAAAATTGATTTAGTCTTTGACGAACAATCCTTTTTGTTCGAGTGAAAGAATAAATTTTATGTATCTCTAGCTCTCTTAACACAACACAATTTCTTATGTGATTAGTATAGTTCTAAATATGCTTTCTACATGAAGTGTAGGCTTCGGTTACAGCGATCCAGACCTGAAATAAATACCTACATATAATGGCCTTACATGTATTTATCCCGATGCAGGAATGAACCCGTGACACTTCGAAAGCTGTAGCTTTGCTACTAAGTCAGTTAGGTCATTATTTTTACAATAATGAAACATATGGTTAGACTCAGTTGGGTTAAACCCCGTTTTATTTAATATTTTCTAAATAACCTGCTTTTAAAATATGTGTTATTTGTTTTTATAGGGTTTTACGATACGAAGATCTAGCCCTGAATCCAAACAGTACCACGCATCGGCTATTTAAGTTCCTAGGGCTGCGCATCACCCCCTCGGTTGAAGAGTTCTTGCACTCGCACACCAACGTTGAGGTGGCGGGTGTAAGCTCAACCTTTAGAATCTCCCGAGATGTGCCTTTCAGATGGAAGAATGTTCTTGACTTCGACTATGTTCAAGATATACAGGTAAATACCGTTAGACCATGTCACGGCCCAATACCGGTCCGCGACCCAGGAGATGGGAATAACTGCTGTACACAAATGTACTAAGATATCATCAATATAATTACCATAATTATGCTAACAGTATTTATATATATATATTTAACGTAAATTTATAAAAACCATATTGCGATATAACTATTAGCATTTAAATTAATAGTTAAGATACTTTTTTTTATAATATTTATAAAGGGTAAACCAAAGTTATTAACTTACTTAGTATATATATACTAAGTAAGTTAATAACTTTGGTTTAATATAATAATTCTCAGCATATTATATCTCCTTTGCACTCTATTCTTCTTTGCCTCGTGTAAACCGTATAAGGTATTTATTTTGAGTCTGGGTTTTTGTCCTTTCATTCGTACATTTATATAGCATAAGGAATTCCAGCGTGAAGTGGGTGTTATTTTTTTTATGGGATAGGAGGGCAAACGAGCAAGCGTGTCGCCTGATGAAAAGCAATCAACGCCGCCCATGGGCAACCGCGACACGGCAGGAGTCGCGGAAGTGTTGCCGGCCTTTTAGGTATGTATAGGCTTGTTTTTTGAAGGTTCCAATGTCGTAAGGATTCGGAAAGACCGCCGAGGGTAGCTGATTCCACAAACTGGTGGTGCGTGGAAAGAAGTTACGAGTGAAACGCACCGTAGTAGATCGCCACTCATCCAGGTGGTGGGGATGAAATTTTTCTTTACGGCGAGTTGTGCGGTTGTGGAATTCGTCGACGGGAATTATTCCAAACAATTCCTCGGAGCACTCCCCATGATAGAAGCGGTAAAAAATGCTGAGAGATGAGACATCTCTCCGCAGCGCTAGAGAATCAAGCCGATCGGTGAGATCTTGGTCATCGACGATTCGGATCGCACGACTTTGAAAGTGTGTTAAGCGTATATATATTCAATTTTTGATTAATTTTGATTCTGAACGTTTCAGATTACGTGCAAGGAGGCGATGAATCTTTGGGGATATCGCATGGCATACAATGCTTCACATATGGCTAGTAAAGATTTCAATCCCATCGAACTATACACACTGACACAATGAAATTTTTTGTGAAGTAACTTTGTTTCTATAAATTGATGTGACAAGTACTGGAGTTGGATCTTTATAAGGTAAGCGTGTCTTTCATGCTGTTTATTGTTACAGTATTAATAATTTTGTAATGAAAATAAAGGTAAAACACTTGTTAAATATACTAATTTGCTCTCTAACTATGTAACTTTCTATCATCAAAAACCTGTAAAACGTTATACGAGCTATGGTCCTCTTCTAATCAGATCTTCAGATTAATGGGGAAATCCTCTCAGATTTCCCCCTCAATTACCACACTCTGCAGACTTTCACAGTGTTAATAAAGGAACAAAAAATACTGCCAATGACTTTACCACTTCACACATCAGATGATACACTTACAACCCAATAAAAATTAATAACGAAATTAGTTTATTTTTTACATAATTTTTTTATGATGTTTTACATTTTTTACATCGTTTTGTGCATAAGTTTTTTTTACCAAACTCGTTTGCTTCGAGTTATACATACGTATTATATCGAGAAATACGTATATATAGGTATGAAATGAGGTTTAATGAATTCATATATTTTTAATTTACAAAAATTTACATCCTCATCTTATGTCTAATGTCAACCTAAAGTATGTATGATGCAGTCTACTAAGTAACGGTCTAGGTTGTGAAGATCAATTATTAGTGGTAAAATCTAAAACTCAGACTTACCGTGTTACGATTATCGAGCAGTGGAATGATATATGAATAGAGTTATACAGCTATGAGTATAATCCATTACGTCGAATCGGATTAAGCAGATATTTGAGATCG
The DNA here is from genome assembly GCA_031353405.1 of Baronia brevicornis. NCBI lineage: Eukaryota > Metazoa > Arthropoda > Insecta > Lepidoptera > Papilionidae > Baronia > Baronia brevicornis. The sequence continues at coordinate 721,298 of JASFAT010002032.1, forward strand.
CTTCTTAAAATTAACTATTCATTTCTAATATACCAGATACGATCTTATATTTGTGTTATAAGTTTGCTTAAGTTGATGTAGATATAAAAATTTATATTATTTATGCATTTCTAACAAAGTTTTTGCTCCTTTAACAATTTCTAATTTTAATTTCAGATTCTAGTCTCTCAACGTCTCAAATCACCGCAATGGAAGTCTTCGGTTATTTCTAAAATAAATATAACGGCAGCAAATACAGCAAGTTTTTAAACTTTTAAACTGTATTAAAGTATCGCTATAATCAATGTTAAAATGCATCAAAATAGATCTCTCGTTACCTAAATCTGAATTAAAAATAGTTATTCTCTGGACAAGGAATTGCATAATCCTAAATGTAGTTGTAAGTAGTGTATCGAAATTTATTTTTATCACTTCGCTCTTTTTCAACAACTGCGTACATAATCTTTTGTGAAGACTGAGCAACTATTTGCTTTATTCTTCCATGTACGACATGTAGTGTATGCACAAAACAGACTAATATTGCTGTCCTTGTCTCGAGCGCACCTGTCATGCGACCACACACGGCTATGATCACTTGATCGTGGACCGCTCTCTGAGTGAGACGTCTCTACAGTGTATGAGATGAGCCAATTCATGTATCCTATAAACATTCATATATAATTGATTAGTGCAGTGTTATTTACAAGGACACTACATGACGTATTGTATACATTACTTAGATGATTAAGTTTTAACAATGACACTAAATGATATTAGTAGTTACCTAGTGAGGTCAGGTTGTGTAACGCACCGAGAGTGTGTCCTTATATCAAAACGTAAAATATGGACCATTAATGTAATTAAAATCGAAGTTGTTCGAACTGTAACGTTTCAATGATTCCTTTTTAGAAAGGGTGTAAAGTGATTCGTACAGTTTTGACGTGTACTAACACATATTAATTAAGCTTAGGCAATTACATAATTTTAGCACTCACGGAATTGACGAATTGTTAATGCTTCCAATATAGAACCACGTTTATTATTTAGGAATATATTTGATCGTTGGCACTTTTGCATATACGTATATATACAATAAAAAAGTTAATACAATATCATTGGCTTTCCGTAAGGTTAAAAGTCGTCCATATGACGTATAGACTTGGCTTATATTAGTGTAATTTACATAGCATTGGGACGATGGGGCTTGATATAAACACAAATATATAATAAAATGTAATATATGACTATAAAATATATGCCAAACATACTCATCGAACTGTTTTGTATATTATATTTATCGAAATCACAACAATGAGGGAATATTTTGAACGCGATCTCCGTCCATGCGATAAAATACTTAGTATGGCGTAAATAGAACGGATAAATCTCCCAACATTTATATATACATTAATAAGTGACAAGAAGTTACAAATTTTGCTACGCAAAAATGCCATTTATACCATCCTGTACATAAAATATACATGTATAATATATATCACTATATGAGAATTTATGCACAATTTTGATTTGAAAAGTTTTGATGTCATTATTTTTTTCTATTACGCGTAGTTAGGATTTATATAACAATGCTCAGACATCATATCGTAAAGTTCATAGAAAGAAAGGCGCCTACAAGTGTATACGTTAATCTACCTGTATTTTAATAACCCGTAAACAAACTTACACGCCTTTTAGTGTTATTTTGGTATAGATTATTTTTCATCGAACATTGTATCTTATTGTAATAGTAGTAAGAACAGTTATGTATGTTCAATTTAATGGAATCATGAATGAAGTCAGACAAAGTGCACTTGATAATTTGACAGTGATTAGAAATAAATATTCCGATGGAATCATAACAATTGTCAAAATGTTGTACGTTGGCATTCAACTAGTGATAGGTAATTATTTATTTTGCATTAGGATGTTACTTCTATCGTTGCAAATCTCAATAAGAAAAAAGAATTTTCCTTTTTTTCACTGCATTTGCAAATACTAAAGCTTTTTATCAATTCTAAAACTCTAAATTCGTTCTCTGATTCCATAATTGCGAACTATATCGCCACACATGTATTGATGTTAACAACTACAAGATTTTCTACATTTTTCGGGACCTCTACACTTTAGTTTGTTAGTGGGGTTGAATTGAATGAACGAATATTCTCACAAAAATATTTTATTATAGTTGATAAGTTATCAGTCTGAAAAGGGTTTTTCGTACAGCTTATTATAAAAATCTAAACTATTATTATTATATATTAAGCGAATGATATTAAAAATACAAAGCAAGGTCAACTCCTCATTATTTTAACTTTTTTTACTTCTGTTATTTAAGGAAGTAAGTGAGGTTACTTGTTTGCTACATAACCCGTTAATCTCGCACTTATCAGAATTTAAAAGGGAATTTAGTATTGCGACTGTACAGTACAGTGATTTTTTTTCAATACCGTAAACTAAATAATGATGATTTTCGTTACTTCCATAGAGGCTAAGTGGCGCACAAGATATATTAGAAAAAAATCGCACAATTTTACAACGCTTTTAAACCAGGGTGTCTAGAAAAATATAGAGAGAAAGAATTTCTTTCGAAGGAATCATTAATTTTGAATCTCAATTAATCTTAGTTGATTATTTGGTACGCAAAAATATTATTATATAGTTTAAATCTATTATAATAATAATAATTATGAAAAAAAAACAAGTAAAATTCAATGTCGATTTACATGTTCCTAAGGCAACGTTCTATAGGTAATTTTAATTTTTATATAATATTACAATGGAACCGTGTTTCGCAGTAGGGTTCCATCTCATAAATACATGACTAAAAGTTATTATACTTTGCAAAAAAAAAATGCATTTTTCTAATAACAATAACTCTACTATAACATGTTAAATCATTTTAAAGAAATTTAA